>CM063289.1:1929948-2529948 GCA_032173965.1 Sitta carolinensis
CAGCAGGGGCACAGAGCCGGGCAGCGGCCCCAGCACCAGAGGCACAGAGCCGGGCAGAGGCCCCCGCAGCAGGGGCACAGAGCCGGGCAGAGGCCCCCGCAGCAGAGGCACAGAGCCGGGCAGCGACCCCCGCAGCAGGGGCACAGAGCCGGGCAGAGGCCCCCGCAGCAGAGGCACAGAGCCGGGCAGCGACCCCCGCAGCAGAGGCACAGAGCCGGGCAGCGGCCCCCGCAGCAGGGGCACAGAGCCGGTCAGCGACCCCCGCAGCAGGGGCACAGAGCTGGGCAGAGGCCCCCGCAGCAGAGGCACAGAGCCGGGCAGAGGCCCCCGCAGCAGGGGCACAGAGCCGGGCAGCGGCCCCCGCAGCAGGGGCACAGAGCCGCGCAGAGGCCCCCGCAGCAGAGGCACAGAGCCGGGCAGAGGCCCCCGCAGCAGAGGCACAGAGCTGGGCAGAGGCCCCGCACAGCCGCCGCCGCCGCCCCCCCACCCCCTGGCCCCGCTCGGTCCGTTACACGCGGTGGGGGGCAGGAGCAGATATGGGGGCCGTCCTGCCAGATGTCAGCGTGTGAGCGGACGGCCTGCTTCAGTCTGGGAAGGGAACAATCCCCAAGGAGATGTCCCACGGTGAGCAAGACCAAGAGCAGAGGTGGGGAACGGCAAAGCCAAGGCGCCGTGAGGGGTCATGGCTCCAGGGCTGCTTCCAGCCCCACAGCCCCTCACAGTGCCTTGGCTCCAGAGCTGCTTCCAGCCCCTCACAGTGGGACAAAGGCCTTGGCTCCAGGGCTGCTTCCAGCTCCACAGCCCCTCACGGTGCCTCCCATGCATGCCCAGGCCTACCAGGAACACGAGCAGAAAACTTTAGAGTGTTAATAGAAATAATAATAAATAACTCTTTTGGTGAAAATAGGGGAAGAAATTAGTAGTGCTCCCTGCTAGAAGTAAAGGTAACAGGATGAAGGCCATCTCCTCTGGAATATATTCCTTAGGCTTTTAAGTTCTAGCTGTTGCTAATTTAGAACAGGTTAGATAAGATGTTTCTGTTGAAATAAAAGGACAGCATTAATAAGTCAGAATGTTCTTTTCAGCAAAGTTGTTGCTTTGGGGTGGAAATCCTGCAGGCTGAAGCCTTTTGGCTGCTGGGGCGGTGCAGTGTGTGCTGTGTGGGGCAGAGGAGAGAGGCTCTGCCCGGGCTGGGAGGGATGTGGGGACACCAAGTCCTTGTGCCACATTTGTTTGATGCCAAAACCCATTGTTTTGTGTCCAGTTCTCCTCCTGGAGAGCTGCCCTGGTGCAGAGATCGTTCTGTAGGGTCTCTGAGGGAAGGAGTGCTTGCCTGGCATTGAATGGGAGCTCCTCAGCCACCAGGAGAAAAAGCCATCAGATCTGGGAGCTGGCAGAGCCCCAGCTCCCCTGTAATTCATAACATCTGCACTGTGTTTCCTGCTTGTTCTGTAAGAGCAGGAAAAGCATTTACAGAGCGCAGAAAATAAAAATCTGTGCCTTCAGATGAACACTGTAGCCATGAGAAGAAGGAGAATGTCGGTCAGATCTAAGCATGACTCGATGTGAGCAAAGACAAACCCAGCTCCATTAAGAAAAAGCCGTCCAGCTGCTCTGCTCCTCACACCTGATATCCCCTCCTGCTCTACAATCCAGGTCCTTGCAGCAATGGCCTCATGCAGGAGCCCTGGCCTCATGCAGGTAAAGAGCCTGGGAAGCCTGAAGAGCCTCAAATGCACACAAACTAAAGCCCAAAGCCTCCTGTTCTGCCAGCCAGATGAGCCCTGAAAGACACACAACCCACACAAACACAGAGCACACTGGATGCGGAACTGCAGAATCATTTAAAAAATATTTGCACCCCTCACTCTCCTCTCTACAGAGCCCCTTTTCAAAGTAGAGTCACACTGAGTGCTTTTCCAGAAATCAGCTGCTGTCGGAGCCCAGGAACAGTTGGCGCCGCTTTTTGTGACCTCCGCGGCTCGCCCTGCACTATCCCTAGCTCTGTGAAGGCCGTTGTTGTCACCGTAGTTGTCGCTGTTGTCGTTGCCGCCAGTCTCTCGCCCCTCGGAGCCGCTCTGTGCTGCAGCAATGACCGCCGTCGCCCTCCGCGCCGCTCCGGCCCCGCGCCGCTCCGGCCCCGCTGGCCCCGCGCCGCTCCGGCCCCGTGCCGCTCTGTCCCCGCTCTGCGCTGCTCTGCCTGCACCGTGTTTCCCGCGCGCACCCGCCGCGCGCCGCTCCGCCTGTCCCGCCTGTCCCGTGTGACTTTGTTGTTGTTGTTGTTGTTGTTGTTGTTGTTGTTGTTGTTGTTGTTGTTTTCCCGCGCGCACTGCCGTTTGTGCTTTCCCGCACCCCGCGCGCTGCCTCCATCGCCTCGGTGTTTCCCGGCCACTCCCTCGGCCCCCTGCTCGGTCTCTGTGGCTCCCGCCGCCCTCTTGGCCTCCCCAGCTGCCCCCGCTGCCGTCCCAGGCTGCTGGATGCTGCCTAGCGCTGCCAGAGGCTGTTCCCCCTCCTCTTTGTGTCCCGCGATCCCATCGCTCTCCCCCGAAGGTCCCTTTGCCGCCGCCTCTTCGCTGAGGGTACTCGGTTTTGGGCTACGAGCCTGAAAATAGGCAAAGTCCCACTTTTCCTCCTCACCGAGTGAAATGGCTAATTTCGGCTTTCCTGGGACTGGTTGAGGGATGTCTGAATCAGCGGACACTGGGAAATCTGAGGACTCATGGAACCCCGGAGACTCTGGACGTGATAATAAGTCATCCTGCTCCTTTTCACTGGTGGAGAGAATTACCTCCAGCAACTCCCCTCCTTCGGCTCCCATAAGAGCCTGGGCTGCCTGCTGCTGGCTGACAACCTCTGTGTTCTCCTCGGAGAGCTGATGGCTCCCTTGCGCTGTCACAGCATGGCTCTGCCATCCTTCTGTGATAGCTTCCCCCCTCACCTTTCTGGTGAGACTAATTTCTGCTCCTCCTAACCTGGAAGTAACCTTGGCTTCGTGTTCAGGAATTTGTTTATTCTTTGCTTATCTCATACTCGTTCCCTGGCCTGCCATGGTCTTCTCTGCAGGCCAGTGCTCTCTCTCCCCATCGTATATCCTTCCTTCGTCTGCCTGCCCTTGGGAGGGCACTATCTTTTATACTGAAAATTACGTGTACTATATTTATAACAATTCTCCAAGATCTATCCACTATGTTGTACAGTGTACTTTTGTGCCAAACCAATCCAAATGTGCCACACCGCCACAGAAGATGGAGAACAAGAGGAAGAAGAAGAAGCCCAGGGACACACCCCATTTCCTCCATCTTTGCCCCTGATCTCTCATCTAAAATCCACAAATTCTACTTTTTCACTGTGTGACACTAATTATCTTTCTATCCAAATTCTTGTGACTTATAAATCTTCCCAGGACAATCAGAAGGATTTCCTGGTCTCCCACAGAGATGCTCCAGCTGCCTTCTCCTAATGACCCGTGGGGCTGGGGGGTCTCCTGACAGCCCAAGGGAAGTCCACACCAGGATTTCTCCTGCTCTGAGCCTGTAATTTGGTCCCCCATGTGCCTTTGTGTCTCTGACAATCCCTGCAATGGGCCTGGGAGAAGCTTGGGCAGGGTATGATTCGGATTTCCTCCCACTGTTGCTTCTCTGTGGGCAGGCAACGTAGTGTTTATCCCGTGACCTAACACTGGTAACCAGGGAAAATACCAGGCAGATCTCAGAGCAGTCCAGAGACTGCAAGGGAAAAGGAACTTCACAAGGAAAAATAAAACTAAAAGAAGAAAAAAAAAAACCCAACAAAAACACCAAAACGAAAAACCCACTTCCCTACACACTATAGATTTTGTAATATCTCTTTCTTCTAAAAATCATCTTTTTCTCACCCAAGCCATACAACTTTCTGCTTTCTTAGTGTACAGCATCCCATAAGGCTTTTCCTTGGCTCTGGGTTCAGCCCAGAGCTCTGCTGTGGGTAGAATCAGCCCAGAAGAAAATGTTCCTCACAGACAATCAAGGAGGATACTTTGCTGAATTTCCCCCTGTTTCAAGAGGCTGAAGGGTAGAACGATAATCATCACAATTACCCTTTTTCTTCCTCAGCATTTTTTACTTTTTTGGAAAAGAGCTGGTCATGGGGAGGGACCAGCCCACAGATAGCCAAAACACCCAGCATGGCTGGAGGGGGATCAGCAATGTCAGGATCCCCTGGCACCACACCAGCCTGGAGCTGCTTTGGGTGGCCTGTGCTAGAAAAGGAATTCCAGCCCTCCTCCCTGCTCTCTTTATAGCTTGTGAGCAGACCTCAGCTGATCCCTGGGATGAACCTGTCTTTGTGCCCTGCAAATCCCTTCCCATGGCTTTCTCTTCTCTGATTTTTAAACCACCCACATTTTGTGTTCAGTGACAGCTTCCTCATGGCTTCAAGTAATAGAATCATAGAACCATGGAATTGTTAAGGTTGGAAAATCCCTTCAAGACCATCCAGTCCAACCACTAACCCAGTGCCCATCACTAAACCACGTCCCCAAGTGCCACAGCTACACATATTCCAAACCCCTCCAGGGATGGTGACTCTGTCACTTCCAGGAGGGACATGTCAAGCCTGTTCCAGTGCTTGACAAGCCTTGGGGTGAAGAAATTTTTCCTAATATCCCATCAAAAATCTCCTCTGTTCTATTATTCCCCACCCTACTCTGCTTTGCAGTGATGCTGTCAAGACCCAGCAAACAGTTTTTGGTGTGGTGTGGTTGGCTCCAGTGCAACAGGAGGTTATAAAACTATTGGCAATAGGATTCCAAGCTACTGTCAACAGGGACCCATTTTTTTTTATCACATCCAAGCAATAAATAATCGTTTCAGCTCCTTGGAGAGCAGCAGTGCCCTGCTGGAGCAGCCTCATGGGTGCTCATGTCTGCTGTCACTCACCAGTGACCTCCTGGCCCAGTTGGCTCCAGCTTCAGAGGGAAATGGATTTGCACATCTCTGGTTTCCTGTGAGCATCACAGCATTGGTTCCTACAAGTTACTGCATCTAAAGCTGCTTCCAAGACAGGGTCTCTAATTTACTGCAGGCAAGTTTTCCAAGAGAGGGAAATCCAGAGGGAACGAGCACCTGGGAAGCAGGGACTGGGATGCCAACAGCTGTGTCAGGAATCCATCTGGTGAGATGAGTGGTGTTGTGCTCTGGACCATCTTTAAGATGGGACCTTTGATGAGAAAAAGCAATTCTGGTATTTTTACTCAGGAGAAACTACAAGGAAATGGCACACTTGAAAGGGTGTTCAGTATTTTACTCCCAAACACTTTAGAAAGGAAACATTCTCAATTCAACTAAAGGCAAAGAGACACTGAAGTATTCCAGGCCATCATGGGTATTAGGTCTCCTTTTTTTCAAATTTCTATTCCAACAGCTGACCTCTGTAATTTTTTTCCTTAGGCCTCAAAACCATGTGAGTTCTCCTGTGTCTTCCTCTGTGTTATAAAGTGGGAAATGATGGACTGTGCCCAGAGATCTTTTAGGACACCTGGGACCCCGTCCATAGCAACGTTCCAACGTTGTGAGGTGGGGCTTGCGTTTGCCCATACCCCATTGTGACCTCAGGGCTGTGCCCTGGCCAGGAGAGTATAAAAGGGGGCAAAGAGCCCGGGGCTGCCCACTCCTAGGAGAGCCATCCCTTCAGGAGACAGCATTGTCCCAGGGGATAGCAGCGTCAGAGCGACTCCAACATGTCCACAGACAAGGAGAGGAGCAATGACGTGCAGCCCAAGAGGAGGTGGCCAATGCCTGGCAGGAGGCAGGAGGTGAGGGATGGGGCAGCACGCAGCTGCTTTGAGACCAGGGCTTGCCATCAGGGAGGGAGCTGCTGTGCCAGGGGGGCTGTTTCCACCCCAGAGGGCCACCTCATCCTCATCCTTCTGGTAATCCATACAGATGTCCAGCTCTGAGGCACGGGCGGCCCTGCAGGAGGCTGAGGAGCACCGTGACTCCTGTGCTGCCCCTGGGACGCGGGCAGCAGCAGCAGCAGCAGAGAGCCAGGCAGATGCCCCACACAACCCCTGCTGCACCCCCAGCCCCTTGCCCGGCCTGATGGAAGCGCTCGGTGGGCACGGGACAGGAGCAGCACTGGGGGAAGCCTCGCCAGGATCGGATGGTAAGGAGAAGGTTTTGAGCCCCAAAGAGCTGTCCCAGGGGGAACACGACCCAGAGCAGAGCTGCAGAAGTGGAGAAGTGAGGCCCTCTGTGAGGCCACGTGAGACCTGGGTAGAGCACGGGAACCTTCCCTCGTGCTCAACCTCAGGCCGGGCCTCATCTCTGCCCAGCGGAGCCTTTCACAGCTCGGCAGAAGATGCAGCTTCCAACACAATTCGGGATGACTTAGCCCCCAGCCCCTCACCAAGCCCGGTGGAAGCTTGCAGGCAGTGGGCAATTACAGCAGCAAATGTACTCCTGACAGGGCTGCCGAGCGAGGAGGGGGACACCTCAGAGGATGTCAGTGACATCAGTAGTGGGAAAGAGAGCAACTACGAGTCCTCTGATTATCAACCGGGACACCTGGAGCCTTGCAAAGGCACAGGACACTTAGAGCTTTCTCCCCAAAATGCAGATCGAGCAGCTGCCAAAGGGAAAGAGGGGAGCACTGAAGTGTCATCAGAGAAGTGCACTGGCATCACTATCCGCACCATCTGGGTGAAACCCTGCTACGCGCAGCTCCGGGGGGACCCCTACTCGCTGCTGGAAGAAGAGGCAGATGCTGAACTGCCCGGCACATCCCGTGCCCCGGCCGCCCCCAGGGACACCCAACCAGCAGCTGCTGCCCTGGCTGGAGCTCCCGAGGACACGGAGCACCCTGTGCGTGCCGCTGCCTGGCCGCAAGAGACGGCCGAGGCAGCGGCAGAGAGCCGGCCAGCGGCCCCGCACGGCCCGCGGCCCGCGGCCGGACTCTGCTGCGCTCGCTGTGCCGCCGCGCCCGGGCCCTCCTGAGCAGGCTGGCGGCGGCGATCCGGCCCCGCGGCCGGCAGCAGGGGACACAGCAGCACCAGCACCGGGACACGGGCTCCGGGCCGGCAGCAGCGGACCCTGCAGCAGGGGCACAGAGCCGGGCAGAGGCCCCCGCAGCAGGGGCACAGAGCCGGGCAGAGGCCCCCGCAGCAGGGGCACAGAGCCGGGCAGCGGCCCCGCACAGAGGCACAGAGCCGGGCAGAGGCCCCCGCACAGGGCACAGAGCCGGGCAGACGAGCGCCGCCCGCAGGCAGGGGCACAGAGCCGGGCAGAGGCCCCCGCAGCAGAGGCACAGAGCCGGGCAGCGACCCCCGCAGCAGAGGCACAGAGCCGGGCAGCGGCCCCCGCAGCAGGGGCACAGAGCCGGTCAGCGACCCCCGCAGCAGGGGCACAGAGCTGGGCAGAGGCCCCCGCAGCAGAGGCACAGAGCCGGGCAGAGGCCCCCGCAGCAGGGGCACAGAGCCGGGCAGCGGCCCCCGCAGCAGGGGCACAGAGCCGCGCAGAGGCCCCCGCAGCAGAGGCACAGAGCCGGGCAGAGGCCCCCGCAGCAGAGGCACAGAGCTGGGCAGAGGCCCCGCACAGCCGCCGCCGCCGCCCCCCCACCCCCTGGCCCCGCTCGGTCCGTTACACGCGGTGGGGGGCAGGAGCAGATATGGGGGCCGTCCTGCCAGATGTCAGCGTGTGAGCGGACGGCCTGCTTCAGTCTGGGAAGGGAACAATCCCCAAGGAGATGTCCCACGGTGAGCAAGACCAAGAGCAGAGGTGGGGAACGGCAAAGCCAAGGCGCCGTGAGGGGTCATGGCTCCAGGGCTGCTTCCAGCCCCACAGCCCCTCACAGTGCCTTGGCTCCAGAGCTGCTTCCAGCCCCTCACAGTGGGACAAAGGCCTTGGCTCCAGGGCTGCTTCCAGCTCCACAGCCCCTCACGGTGCCTCCCATGCATGCCCAGGCCTACCAGGAACACGAGCAGAAAACTTTAGAGTGTTAATAGAAATAATAATAAATAACTCTTTTGGTGAAAATAGGGGAAGAAATTAGTAGTGCTCCCTGCTAGAAGTAAAGGTAACAGGATGAAGGCCATCTCCTCTGGAATATATTCCTTAGGCTTTTAAGTTCTAGCTGTTGCTAATTTAGAACAGGTTAGATAAGATGTTTCTGTTGAAATAAAAGGACAGCATTAATAAGTCAGAATGTTCTTTTCAGCAAAGTTGTTGCTTTGGGGTGGAAATCCTGCAGGCTGAAGCCTTTTGGCTGCTGGGGCGGTGCAGTGTGTGCTGTGTGGGGCAGAGGAGAGAGGCTCTGCCCGGGCTGGGAGGGATGTGGGGACACCAAGTCCTTGTGCCACATTTGTTTGATGCCAAAACCCATTGTTTTGTGTCCAGTTCTCCTCCTGGAGAGCTGCCCTGGTGCAGAGATCGTTCTGTAGGGTCTCTGAGGGAAGGAGTGCTTGCCTGGCATTGAATGGGAGCTCCTCAGCCACCAGGAGAAAAAGCCATCAGATCTGGGAGCTGGCAGAGCCCCAGCTCCCCTGTAATTCATAACATCTGCACTGTGTTTCCTGCTTGTTCTGTAAGAGCAGGAAAAGCATTTACAGAGCGCAGAAAATAAAAATCTGTGCCTTCAGATGAACACTGTAGCCATGAGAAGAAGGAGAATGTCGGTCAGATCTAAGCATGACTCGATGTGAGCAAAGACAAACCCAGCTCCATTAAGAAAAAGCCGTCCAGCTGCTCTGCTCCTCACACCTGATATCCCCTCCTGCTCTACAATCCAGGTCCTTGCAGCAATGGCCTCATGCAGGAGCCCTGGCCTCATGCAGGTAAAGAGCCTGGGAAGCCTGAAGAGCCTCAAATGCACACAAACTAAAGCCCAAAGCCTCCTGTTCTGCCAGCCAGATGAGCCCTGAAAGACACACAACCCACACAAACACAGAGCACACTGGATGCGGAACTGCAGAATCATTTAAAAAATATTTGCACCCCTCACTCTCCTCTCTACAGAGCCCCTTTTCAAAGTAGAGTCACACTGAGTGCTTTTCCAGAAATCAGCTGCTGTCGGAGCCCAGGAACAGTTGGCGCCGCTTTTTGTGACCTCCGCGGCTCGCCCTGCACTATCCCTAGCTCTGTGAAGGCCGTTGTTGTCACCGTAGTTGTCGCTGTTGTCGTTGCCGCCAGTCTCTCGCCCCTCGGAGCCGCTCTGTGCTGCAGCAATGACCGCCGTCGCCCTCCGCGCCGCTCCGGCCCGCGCCGCCGGCCCCGTGGCCCCCCGCTCCGGCCCGCTGCCCGCCCTCCGGCCCCGTGCGCTCTGTCCCCGCTCTGCGCTGCTCTGCCTGCACCGTGTTTCCCGCGCGCACCCGCCGCGCGCCGCTCCGCCTGTCCCGCCTGTCCCGTGTGACTTTGTTGTTGTTGTTGTTGTTGTTGTTGTTGTTGTTGTTGTTGTTGTTGTTTTCCCGCGCGCACTGCCGTTTGTGCTTTCCCGCACCCCGCGCGCTGCCTCCATCGCCTCGGTGTTTCCCGGCCACTCCCTCGGCCCCCTGCTCGGTCTCTGTGGCTCCCGCCGCCCTCTTGGCCTCCCCAGCTGCCCCCGCTGCCGTCCCAGGCTGCTGGATGCTGCCTAGCGCTGCCAGAGGCTGTTCCCCCTCCTCTTTGTGTCCCGCGATCCCATCGCTCTCCCCGAAGGTCCCTTTGCCGCCGCCTCTTCGCTGAGGGTACTCGGTTTTGGGCTACGAGCCTGAAAATAGGCAAAGTCCCACTTTTCCTCCTCACCGAGTGAAATGGCTAATTTCGGCTTTCCTGGGACTGGTTGAGGGATGTCTGAATCAGCGGACACTGGGAAATCTGAGGACTCATGGAACCCCGGAGACTCTGGACGTGATAATAAGTCATCCTGCTCCTTTTCACTGGTGGAGAGAATTACCTCCAGCAACTCCCCTCCTTCGGCTCCCATAAGAGCCTGGGCTGCCTGCTGCTGGCTGACAACCTCTGTGTTCTCCTCGGAGAGCTGATGGCTCCCTTGCGCTGTCACAGCATGGCTCTGCCATCCTTCTGTGATAGCTTCCCCCCTCACCTTTCTGGTGAGACTAATTTCTGCTCCTCCTAACCTGGAAGTAACCTTGGCTTCGTGTTCAGGAATTTGTTTATTCTTTGCTTATCTCATACTCGTTCCCTGGCCTGCCATGGTCTTCTCTGCAGGCCAGTGCTCTCTCTCCCCATCGTATATCCTTCCTTCGTCTGCCTGCCCTTGGGAGGGCACTATCTTTTATACTGAAAATTACGTGTACTATATTTATAACAATTCTCCAAGATCTATCCACTATGTTGTACAGTGTACTTTTGTGCCAAACCAATCCAAATGTGCCACACCGCCACAGAAGATGGAGAACAAGAGGAAGAAGAAGAAGCCCAGGGACACACCCCATTTCCTCCATCTTTGCCCCCTGATCTCTCATCTAAAATCCACAAATTCTACTTTTTCACTGTGTGACACTAATTATCTTTCTATCCAAATTCTTGTGACTTATAAATCTTCCCAGGACAATCAGAAGGATTTCCTGGTCTCCCACAGAGATGCTCCAGCTGCCTTCTCCTAATGACCCGTGGGCTGGGGGGTCTCCTGACAGCCCAAGGGAAGTCCACCCAGGATTTCTCCTGCTCTGAGCCTGTAATTTGGTCCCCCATGTGCCTTTGTGTCTCTGACAATCCCTGCAATGGGCCTGGGAGAAGCTTGGGCAGGGTATGATTCGGATTTCCTCCCACTGTTGCTTCTCTGTGGGCAGGCAACGTAGTGTTTATCCCGTGACCTAACACTGGTAACCAGGGAAAATACCAGGCAGATCTCAGAGCAGTCCAGAGACTGCAAGGGAAAAGGAACTTCACAAGGAAAAATAAAACTAAAAGAAGAAAAAAAAAAACCCAACAAAAACACCAAAACGAAAAACCCACTTCCCTACACACTATAGATTTTGTAATATCTCTTTCTTCTAAAAATCATCTTTTTCTCACCCAAGCCATACAACTTTCTGCTTTCTTAGTGTACAGCATCCCATAAGGCTTTTCCTTGGCTCTGGGTTCAGCCCAGAGCTCTGCTGTGGGTAGAATCAGCCCAGAAGAAAATGTTCCTCACAGACAATCAAGGAGGATACTTTGCTGAATTTCCCCCTGTTTCAAGAGGCTGAAGGGTAGAACGATAATCATCACAATTACCCTTTTTCTTCCTCAGCATTTTTTACTTTTTTGGAAAAGAGCTGGTCATGGGGAGGGACCAGCCCACAGATAGCCAAAACACCCAGCATGGCTGGAGGGGGATCAGCAATGTCAGGATCCCCTGGCACCACACCAGCCTGGAGCTGCTTTGGGTGGCCTGTGCTAGAAAAGGAATTCCAGCCCTCCTCCCTGCTCTCTTTATAGCTTGTGAGCAGACCTCAGCTGATCCCTGGGATGAACCTGTCTTTGTGCCCTGCAAATCCCTTCCCATGGCTTTCTCTTCTCTGATTTTTAAACCACCCACATTTTGTGTTCAGTGACAGCTTCCTCATGGCTTCAAGTAATAGAATCATAGAACCATGGAATTGTTAAGGTTGGAAAATCCCTTCAAGACCATCCAGTCCAACCACTAACCCAGTGCCCATCACTAAACCACGTCCCCAAGTGCCACAGCTACACATATTCCAAACCCCTCCAGGGATGGTGACTCTGTCACTTCCAGGAGGGACATGTCAAGCCTGTTCCAGTGCTTGACAAGCCTTGGGGTGAAGAAATTTTTCCTAATATCCCATCAAAAATCTCCTCTGTTCTATTATTCCCCACCCTACTCTGCTTTGCAGTGATGCGTCAAGACCCAGCAAACAGTTTTTGGTGTGGTGTGGTTGGCTCCAGTGCAACAGGAGGTTATAAAACTATTGGCAATAGGATTCCAAGCTACTGTCAACAGGGACCCATTTTTTTTTATCACATCCAAGCAATAAATAATCGTTTCAGCTCCTTGGAGAGCAGCAGTGCCCTGCTGGAGCAGCCTCATGGGTGCTCATGTCTGCTGTCACTCACCAGTGACCTCCTGGCCCAGTTGGCTCCAGCTTCAGAGGGAAATGGATTTGCACATCTCTGGTTTCCTGTGAGCATCACAGCATTGGTTCCTACAAGTTACTGCATCTAAAGCTGCTTCCAAGACAGGGTCTCTAATTTACTGCAGGCAAGTTTTCCAAGAGAGGGAAATCCAGAGGGAACGAGCACCTGGGAAGCAGGGACTGGGATGCCAACAGCTGTGTCAGGAATCCATCTGGTGAGATGAGTGGTGTTGTGCTCTGGACCATCTTTAAGATGGGACCTTTGATGAGAAAAAGCAATTCTGGTATTTTTACTCAGGAGAAACTACAAGGAAATGGCACACTTGAAAGGGTGTTCAGTATTTTACTCCCAAACACTTTAGAAAGGAAACATTCTCAATTCAACTAAAGGCAAAGAGACACTGAAGTATTCCAGGCCATCATGGGTATTAGGTCTCCTTTTTTTCAAATTTCTATTCCAACAGCTGACCTCTGTAATTTTTTTCCTTAGGCCTCAAAACCATGTGAGTTCTCCTGTGTCTTCCTCTGTGTTATAAAGTGGGAAATGATGGACTGTGCCCAGAGATCTTTTAGGACACCTGGGACCCCGTCCATAGCAACGTTCCAACGTTGTGAGGTGGGGCTTGCGTTTGCCCATACCCCATTGTGACCTCAGGGCTGTGCCCTGGCCAGGAGAGTATAAAAGGGGGCAAAGAGCCCGGGGCTGCCCACTCCTAGGAGAGCCATCCCTTCAGGAGACAGCATTGTCCCAGGGGATAGCAGCGTCAGAGCGACTCCAACATGTCCACAGACAAGGAGAGGAGCAATGACGTGCAGCCCAAGAGGAGGTGGCCAATGCCTGGCAGGAGGCAGGAGGTGAGGGATGGGGCAGCACGCAGCTGCTTTGAGACCAGGGCTTGCCATCAGGGAGGGAGCTGCTGTGCCAGGGGGGCTGTTTCCACCCCAGAGGCCACCTCATCCTCATCCTTCTGGTAATCCATACAGATGTCCAGCTCTGAGGCACGGGCGGCCCTGCAGGAGGCTGAGGAGCACCGTGACTCCTGTGCTGCCCCTGGGACGCGGGCAGCAGCAGCAGCAGCAGAGAGCCAGGCAGATGCCCCACACAACCCCTGCTGCACCCCCAGCCCCTTGCCCGGCCTGATGGAAGCGCTCGGTGGGCACGGGACAGGAGCAGCACTGGGGGAAGCCTCGCCAGGATCGGATGGAAGAGAAGGTTTTGGCCCCAAGCTGACCCAGGGGAACGACCCAGCAGAGCAGAAGTGGGAAAAAGCCCCGGTGATCCAGTGGGACTGGAGCCCGGAACTTCCCCGGCAAAAACCGGCAAATTCAGCCGGCAATTCACACGGAAGTGGCTCCAACGCAATCGGGATGCTTGCCAAATGCTACAGCCGGGAATGGAGCACTGGTTCCAAACAAATGACGGACCAGGAGCATTGGAATCGAGGGAACACCAATGGCTGACATCAAGGGAAAGGAGCAACTCAGGGGATCATCACTACCGACCCTGGAGTCCCAAAGGCACGCACCCGGAGCTCCCCAATGAGATCGAGGAGGCCAGGGAAAGGGCCACCGGGCACCCAGGCCGCACCACTCGCCGCTGGGCCGGCTACGGAGCCCGGGGCCCGCTCCCGGGCCAAGAGAGCGGCGGCTGCCGGCACACCGGCCCCGGGCCCCCCACGGGCAACCCAGCGCGTGGGGCGGAGCTCCGGCCGACGGGCCCCGTCGGCGCGCCGGCCGGCAGACCGCCGAGCCGGCGGAGCCGCCACGGCCCGGCAGGGACGGCCAGCGGCCCCGCGCGGACCGGCTGCAGCGGCGGGCCGCGGCGGGCCCCAGAGCACCCGCAGGGGCGGCACCGGGCCAGAGGCCCGGCAGGGGCACAAGCCGCACGCACACGGGCAGGGCCGGCCGGCAGCGCGACCCGCAGCAGGGGCCCGAGCCGGGCAGGCCCCGCAGCAGGAGGCCAGAGACGGGCAGAGGCCCCCCAGGCACAGGCCGGGCAGAGGCCCCCGCAGCAGGGCACGCGAGCGCACCCCCGGGCACGGGGCCGCGACGCCCCAGCAGGCCAGAGCCGCGCAGGCCCCCGCAGGGGCGGGCAGAGGCCCCCGCAGCAGGGGCACAGAGCAGGGAGGCCCCGCCGGCAAAGCGGGCAGGGCCCGCAGCAAGGCACAGCGCGGCAAGGCCCGAGGGCACGAGCCGGCAGAGGCCCCCGCACAGGGCACAGGACGGCAAGGCCCCAGCGGGGCCCGCCGCTAGGCCCCCCAACCTCCGGGGGCCCGTGGGGACCCCAAGGCCTCGAGGCGCCGCCTCAAGGGGGACGGCCAGCGCGGGGGCGGGCAACAGGGGTGCCAGCCACAGGCGGTGACGGACGCCTGCTTCTGAAAAGTTGGCCAGAGGCTCCCCCCTTGAGCAAGCCAGTGCAGGGACGGCAAGCCAGCTCGGAACTTCCAGTTCAACTAAAATTTCATTGTAAGTAGTATAAGACACCAAAAAGGGAGAGGCTTCGCCCGGAAGGGGAAGGTTGGCAGGGTGGCCCCCACGGGGGTCTTAGCAAGGGATTGGAATAAAGCAGAACTTTAGAGTGCTTTTGAATAAGTAAATCTTTTGGTGAAAGGGGAAGTGATGCTCTTGTGGTAGGGGTAATGAGGGCCTTGCTTGGATACCTGTTTTGTTCTGTGCTTGAAGGTGCAAGATTTTGTTGGGGAAAGTTCCTTTAAGGTATCAACTATGGTGCCTGAAAGGGGTTGCGGGGTATGCTTGGCCCGGGGTGCTATTGTTGTGAGCGGAGGCCAGCCATGAAAAAAGACGTGGGTAACCTGCTTTTAAGAGAGAACATTTCAGATGCCAAAACAGTGTGTCAGTTATCCACCTGAGAAAGGGGCAGATCGTCTGAACTCTTGGAAGAAACTCTCCTAATGCCCGCCCCGAGAATGCCTCGATCCCCTCGGCAGAACCCCCGTCCCTTTTACCCACATGCCTGCTTGCTGTTCTGAGGCAGAAAGCCTTAAAGGGCCCCAAAAAAAGCTCCTTCGGAACCTAAATAAAGAAAATGCCAGTCCACTGACCATTACAAAACAACCCGACCATAAAAACCTAGGCCGCCCAAATTTATACTCCGCCGCTTCAGCCCTCAATGGGTTTTTATGCCGGGCCTGGCCCATGAGTGGGCCGGCCTTGGCCCGAATCCCACTTAGCCAACCCTGTTCCCGCCATGGCCTGTGGCCACAAACCCCTCGGCCCCTGGCTGCGCACTGCCGCCTTAGGCCCCTTTCCCACTGCTCGCCCTGCGCCCCCCCCCAATGGCCCGCCGCCCGGCCGGATCCCCTGTTCCCGCCCGTCTTTGGGGCGTTTTTTGGCTTTGCGCCGCCCCTGCCTGCTCTGTTGCGCCTTGTTCCTGTTGTTGTTGTTGTGTTTTCGTTGGGTTTTTCCCCTGTTGTTCTCCGCGGCGCAGCATGCCCTCCCCCCCCCCCGGCCCCATCGGCCAGCTCTCCGGCCCTGCCCCGCCCGCCGCCTCGCCGCCCCTGGGCCCCCCTGCCCCCCGGCCCACTCTGGGCTTCCTGCCGTTTTCCGCGCCATCACCCTCATGCTGTCCCCCCCGCCCTTTTGCCCTTGCTGTTTTGGTGTTTTGGTTTTTGTCCCGTAAAGGCAGCAGCCTTTTGTCCTTCCGTAAGGGGATCTGCTTCCTGCTGGTGTTCTGCATCCCTCGGACCCCGGCGTTGGTGCTCCGCCGCCCTCTTGCCAGGCAGCTGAGCCCCGCTTCATGTGGACTTCCTGGGCTTCCCCTCCTTTTCAGGTGTGCTCTCCCTGAACTCGTTTCCCCGCTTCGGTGGGTATCGTTTGGATACGCTTGATCCTTAGTGCATTCTTCCTCCTCCATTGTTGGTAATTTTGCTTCTCTGGTTAGGGATGTCATTCAGGAATTTTCTCTGGAATCTTACCGCCTTGGCATTATTCCTTGCCCCTTTTTCACTTGAAATTCCTCACACTCCCTGGGCCTTTTAACTGGAAATTTTGCGGGACAATCCTCATTCTCAACCCAAATGTGCATGGTTACTTTGGCAAATCCTTTCCTCACCATCTAGTTCTCAAATATTCCTGGACTAATTTTTCATCCACCTGCCAACTTGCTTTTTTTAAATTGTCTTATTTTCCTATTCAATTTTTCTCCGAATTCTGGCTTAGCCTGACCATTTAAAGTGTTCCTTCCCCGGCCCGGTCACTTTTCTTTGTATAGTGCGTTAACATTTCCAGCCAAACCGTAATTGACAGTACATTTGTAGCCAACCTTTTTGCACAATCCCAAAGAGGGAAAAGAGGAAAAGAACAGCAACAACACACTTCCTCCATTTAAAAATTTTACCTCAACTAAAATTACCAACCAGGAACAAATTTCTAACCAATCTGGTTTATAAAACTCAGGAACAGAAATTTTACACAAAAACCAATTCCTCTCCAAAAAAAGTATGGTTCTCCTGTTCAAGCCCCCCTTTTCCTATCACCGAAATTTTCCCCATGCTTTTTTTGCAACCTCTTGGGTAGACAAGCGGTAGGAATTCCAATCATGTTTATGTAGGAGTTTTATCCGGAGTAACTGGCAACCCTAAATTCCCCTCTCAGCATCAGCTGCAATGGGAAAAGGCTACAGAAAAAATCTACGAAAACTCAAACAACAACGACTTCTAAATTCTAAAAACCTTCTCTTTAATCTGTTTTTAAACACCTCATTTCCTGTTTCTTAACGTCCCATAAGGCTTTCCTGCTGTTGCCAAAACCTTCTGGAGAATCCAAGATCCACAAATTCAAGGACCATTTTAATTTCAATTTAAGAAGATATAAAAAATCATCATAAACCCTGTTCTTCCCACATCTTATTTTAGAGCGTCAGGGAGACCACACATGAAAACCCAATGTGGGGAAAAAATTTTCAAGAATTTTCCCGTACCACCACATTGCTTTTGGTTCCTTGAAAAAGGATTCAGCCTTTTGCAATTTTCCTACAATTTTCTTGTGATCCCAGGCAATAACCTGTTTTTCCGGGGAAATTCCCTTCATTTTCTTCTGTTTTTCACCACCCATTTAGTTCAGGCAGTTCCTCTTAGCAGTTATTTAAACCATTTTGGGAATTGAATTTACAGGACAGCCTCCAACCCAGGGGACATAGGATCAAGTGACGTAAATCTACCTCAAAGGGACCTGACTTCAGAGGAATTTAGTTTTTGGGGCTTGACAATGGTGAAGAAATTTTTGATCAAAATATGTATTTGGAAATTTAGGAAGGGGGGGATTGGGAAGTGGAATGGTTTTTTTATTTCCCCACCAAATGATTATTACCTTAAGATGTGATTCCTTCAAACCTAAAAATTATTGGAGTTGTGGTTCCAGAAAAGGGTTTTTACCTTTTTATAAAATTTCAACCTGGGACCATTTTTTCTCACCAAGCCAAAATCTTTCGCCTGAGTAGGAGGTCCTTGGGGCCCCATGGTGCTCATTTCTGCCTGCCAGTAACACTGGCCCCTTGTCCCGGTTCAGGGGCAATGGGTTGGCACTGTGCAGGGCACCCGCCACAAGATTAGCAGTGCCCAAGAGGGCCTTTTCGCAGGAAGTTTCCAGGGGAATCAGAGGACACATGGAAGCAGGACGGGGTGCACAGTGGAGGCCACGGGGACAGTTTGGCCGGGGAGCTTGCAGATGCACTTTGAGAAAGCTCGATTGACACCGGGGGACTAAGGGAGGGCGACTTGAGCGGGAGACTCCCACACAAAAACATCTCAACCTAGCAGGGGACACTGCCCAGGCCACCGGGTGGTTCCCCATCCAATGTCACCCGCCGAGCCCGGAATTTTCTCCAAGGCGTCCAACCTTCCCCGGTTTACTGGTAAGGGATGAGCCACTGGGATCCTTAACCCCCGGCCCCACAAGCCGCAAGTTCATGGTGGGAAAGGGTTGGCTGGCGAATCCCATGGAACCGGGGTTGCCGGGCCCGGGAAAAGGGGGCAAAGCAGGCTCAACCAGGAGAGCCCCCTCTGGAGGCTTGTCCCGGGGTTAGTGGTCAACGACAACAGTCAAAAAAACGAGAGGCACATGACGGAGCCGAATGCATGCAGAGGGCTTTCCCAAATGGGGACAGACCGGGGGGACCGGTTGCATCAGGGAAGGGGATGGCTGATCCACGGGTGCCCAAACCCCGAGGCCCCTACCCTTCTCTATGAACGAGCCACCGAGACTGGGGACCCGCAGGGCCGAGCAAGAACATTGAGCCCTGGCGCCCAAATGGGCCCCAGCGAGCGACCTGGCGGCCCCACCAGCCTGCGAGCAGAGCTGGCACGGCCCCGGCCCCGGGGCCAGGAGAGCAGCCAGGGGGAGCCTCGCCAGGACGGAGGCGGCGAGTCTGGGCCCACGGGGGCCAGGGCACGACCCCAAGCACGCAAAGGCCGGGCCCACTGTGGGCCCGGAGGGCCGCACGGGAAGCCCCCGGCCAGGGGCCGGCGCAGGCCCCCCGCAGCAGGGGCAAAAGCGGCGGAGACGCGCTCGACCCCAGCGGGGCAGGCCCCCGCAGAGGCCGGGGCGCAGGGCCCGGGGAGGCCGCAGCAACGCCCGACAGGGCGCGAGCGGCGGGACACGCAGAGGGGACAGGACACGCCCGGGCAAAGGGGCACGAGCCCGAGCCCCGACGACCGGGCACCGGAGCGCAGAGGACAGACAAGAGGCCCGCAATGCCCGGCAGGCCACCGCGGAAGGGGCCAGAAGGGAGGAGAGAGCAATGGGGCCACCCCCATGCAGCCCGCTGCGCACCGGGGGACCAAATCGCCCTGGAAGGGGAGCGAACGCCAGGTGGGAACAAGCCGGCCGCCCGGGGACATGCCACCAGCAGCTGCGCCCGCTCGCATCCGGGCCCGAGCATGTCCCCCCGGCAGGCCGAAGGGCCAGCGCAGCGGAAGCGGGGCCCCCGGGCCGCCGGCCCCGCGCCCGGGGCCGGCCAAGCCCGCTGGCCACCAGAAACCGGGCCCTTGGCAGTGCGGCGACCCCACCCGCCTGGAACAGGGAACAAGCGGAAAAAAGGGGGGCCATGAGTGAAGAACGTAGTCCGGGGGTAAAAAAAGGGAAGGCCCAGAAAACGCTAGTAGTAGCAAGGCATGAGCCGGGGCGGGGCAGCAGCGGGAAGCCAGTGCCGTGGGCAGAGAGGTGCCCGGGCAGGGCACGAGCCGGCCGGCTTGCTGCAACCGTGCCCTGGGGCAAGCTGGGCAGGCCCCTGAGAGAAATCTGGCCCATGTTGAAGGGGGGATGGGCCAGCCACGAAAGGTCACGACGGGAAACCCGGCTGACCCTGGAGCACTGCCTGGAAGCACGACAGTTACAGAGTGGAAAAGAAACAAAGCCGACGGTCCGCCCTAAATAGCGGGGTTTTTGTTCAGCTGGGAAATTTGGCCGTCCGCATGTTCACGTGCGACGGCCCTCAAGGAGGCAAATCCAAGGATTGCCATGTAGCAGACCAGGGTCAGTGGAAAGGAACCCAGCCGGGCCATGCCCAGTGCCAGCTCCTCGCCTCCAGTGGCCCTGAGACTTCCAGCCACAGACCCAAGCTGGCACCAGATCTTAAAATCAAGTGCCATCCTACCAGGCTCTACAGCCCCCCCCTAGGCCTACTTAACAGGAACATTGACCGCATTCTGATTTATAAAAATGAATCTTGTTGGAAATGTGAGAGTGTTGTGCTGCCTGCTCGGTACCATGACGCCTCCCTCCTGATATCGTCCTTGCACTTCCTGCCGTAAGCCGCGTTTCCCTTTCGTTAGGCAGCATTTCGTCAAAGCCCCCCGCCAGTCCTGCTCGGCCGATGCCGCGGTACGCCTTCTGCGTGGCGTCGGTTGCTGTGTTGCTGTGCGGGGGCTTCCCGGCGCTATCGTCTGTGGGCCCGTCCTTTGGTTTGTTTTTGCCCCATTGTTTTGTCGTTCCCCCGGGTCCCCTGTCTGGTGTTCCTGCCCGTTCCTCCTGGAGGTTTCCGGCACCTCCGCCCGGGCCCCTCGCTGGGCCGGCCCCAGCCCCAATCAACCTCCTCCCCACGTTTCCCGCTTTCTGCCAGCTGGGCCGCTACAAAGGGAAAAATCTTGCCTCCATGAACACTGGGCCATGAAAAAATTCGTCCGCAACTGTTTACCGGGTTGAGCAAATCCCCTCTAGAAAGGGGGTCAGCTGCCATCTCTATGATATCCACCGGCTCTTCGGTCTGCAGCTGGCCTTCCAGGAAGCTTCCCCTCCTAGTAAAGCCGGTGCCTGGCCTAAAGCCCACTTTTCCCAAGCCTCCTGTTCTGGCAGCTGATGGCCTCACAACACCCCAGACCCTGGAGCTTCCCCATCTTTAATTTTTGCACGTCTCTCTTCTACTGGTTTTCACTAATTCCCTTGGCTTTTCCATTCACTTGTGTAGCCTCAGTTCGCTTTTGTGACCTCCGGCCCCCTGGGCCTATCAAAATTGAAGCCCTGTACATTTTTTCTGCTTCTTCAATACCTCCTCCACCCTTGGCCCAATACCGCCCTAGGACCCCGGCTCCGGAGTTCCCCCGGCTCTCAGCCGCCCCATCGCCATGCGTCTTCCCCCTGGCTGCTCTAAATTTCCTGGCTCATGTCCGGCCTCTGCTGTCCACTGTCCCTATTGTTGTTTGGTTTTGTTTGGTTGCCTGTGTCTTCCCAGGCCACTGGTTTGTGCTTTCCCACCACTGGACGCCCACCCTGGTTGGCATCCTGGCCTCCTGCACTTGGCTTCATCTGGCCAAATCCCAACCCAAATGGACCCTACCAGACTTACCTACCTTTAATCCAAAACACAATCCCAAGTCTTCAGGATTAAAGAATGAGGTCCGGATTTTACAAGACCAAAAACCAATTCACAATTTCCTTTAAAAATTTACTAATTTCTTTTTCCGACTGGTGAATTTTCATGACAGCAAAATCCCTTTGAACCCGGGTTGGGTGTATAAAATCTCCTGCCTTCAGTGAAGAAAACCAGAATTTCTCCCATTCGCCCCTAAGTGCTTGGGTTCTTGTGCACAATGGTTCACCGATTTTGTTCTTGTGTCATACAGGTGCCTCGTGGCCAACTTCCTCACCTTCTGGTGAATCGATTCACCGGAAGTAACCAGCTTCGTGTTCGGAATTGTATTTGAAAGATCACCTCCACCTCTATAATTTGGGTACTCAAGCACCTCCCCCCTATATCCTTCCTTGTTCTTCCCCCTGCATTTTTAACCCTACATTTGGTCCTATTTTAAAAATTCAATTCCATGTTGTTAAGGTAAATTCCCAACCATCAAACCTCCCAGTGCACAACAGGGAAGGCCAGTAACCATCCATCTCACTTGGGGCTTGCATTCCCATAAAAACCATTCATTTTCAATGGCAAAAACTTTTATCATTCTTTTAGATTAAAATTTTCCCACACAAGGTTGCGGTGCCCAAGCCCAACCCTTTTTTATCGTGGGCTGGGGTAAGGGTTTCAAGGAACCCGATTATCTCTGATCGGCCTTTTTTTTCACATATTTGTGCTCTAAACGCAATGGCCTGAGGCCTTGCGGGTTTATGTGGATTCCATGTCCTCTGGGCATGGACAAGTGTTCAGGGGGAATAACTGGTAACCATGGTTCCGCAATTTAAGTGGTCCAGATAGAAAAGGCTTCACAAGAAATACTAAAGATAAAAAAGAATCAACCCAAACAAACCCTTAAAAACTGAGAAATTTTTTTTCTCTAAAAATCATGGGTTTTCTCCCACTTAAATTTGTATTTCTGAGACAGCATTCCCCGGTTTTTTGCTCGGGTCAAAGAGCTCGTGGTTAATTTTCATGAAAATGTTTCAAGGAATTTAAACTAGCAAAACATTAAATCAGGTAGATAGGATCCCTTCATTTTTCCACAGCTTTTATTTTTTTAAAGGCTAAAGGAGGACGCCCTCCCTAGCAAAAAAGCTGCTTGGGCAGCATGTTAGGTTCACAGACACCAGCCTCAAAGTTTCCAGTAGAAAGGTTCCCAACCGCATGCCCTTAGCTGGCCGGAAAAGGGCAGGAGCCGCTTGGCCTCAAACCTCCCGGAGGGTCCGGTTAGGCTAAACCACCAATTGTTTCAGTACATGGCATGGACTCAGGAGAGGCCTAGGAGGGATTGAAGGTGGCATGCTCAAACCCCCCAGCGACTACGGACTCAGCAGAGGTCCCAAACCCGGCACCTCACCCTCCCGAAGAGGATGTCGTCCTGGAGGGCAGGCACCTGCGGAGCTGAGCACTGGGTAAGAAAGTTTTCCTGTCCCCATGAACGGCATGTAGGGATCCCCAGAAGCTCAGACATACGCAGCCCCAGCCCTGGGGGTGTGGTGGCACGGACACCTGGCTGCAACCATCGGCAGGGATTCTAGACAAGAGCCGGTCCATCGGTAGACACTTCCAACAATGAGATTAGCCCAGGGAGCCTCGAGCGCCGGGTCAGGAAGGGACTTCGCGCTACATCCCGGCTCTGCCCAGCGGAGGCGACAGCTGAGAGGGACCAGATTTGGGAATATTACCCTGTGGCATACACCGGTAAACTGAGTTGGCAAAGACTGCATAATTCTCAACTGCAGGATGGGCCCCAAAGGGAAATCAGGGGACGAGGCACTAAGAGGACTGGATCCTCGCACTCGGACACCGGGATGAGGGCGCGGACCACTTCCGAAAAAGATGAGAAGTGAATGCGGATGTCTAGGCCCAGAAGGCACACGCACTCCCTTTACCCAAACGAGGCGTGCGCTCCTCGCAAAGAGGCATGAGCAGCCCCCAGCGGCCCCCGTTCCCGGATCCAACCGCTCGTGTCTCCTGCGGCCCGAGCAGGCTCCGCTCCGGCGGGGAAGGGCCGTGCCCGAGGCCAGGCCCGGGCCGTGCAGGCCTGCGCGGGGAGGCCCGGGCCCTCCGCGGGACTCCGGGCCGGGCCCGGCAGCAGGGGACAAAAGGGCGAGGCCGGCCCGCCGCCGGAGGGCACCGGAGACCGGGCAAGCCCGGAAGGCACGAGAAGCCCCACAGGGCAAGAGGGGCAGAGCCCCGCCAGAGGCGGCCAAGGCCCGCAGGGGAGGGCAGGGCCCCCGCACGCAAGGACCGGCTGCCCCGAGGGACGCGGCAGGGCCCGCAGCAGAGGCATCCCCCAGGCCAGTACAGGAGTCCAGCTGAGGCACGGGCGGCCCTGCAGGGGGGAGAGCCCGTGCCCGGCATGCCCAGGGACGGCGGGCCCAGCGAGCAGGGCAGCAGGAGCCAGGCAGAGCCCCCCACCAACCCCGCTGCACCCCAGCCCTTGCCGCCTGGGAAGCGCTGGGGGCACGGGCCAGGAGCAGCACGTGGGGGAGGCCTCGCCAGGATCGGATGGAAGGGAAGGTTTTGACCCCAAAGGCTGCCAGGGGACGAACCAGACGAAGCCAGAAGGGCGATGAAGGCCCTGGAGGCATCGAGGCCTGGGAGCACGGCCAACCTTCCCCTCAGCCAACCTCAGGCCGGCTCCTTCCAGCGGAGCCTTCACAGCCGGCAAATGCGCTTCCACACTCAGGATACTTAGCCCCAGCCCCTCACCAAGCCGTGGAACTGCAGGCAGGGCAATTTAGCAGCAAATGACCCTGAATCAGGGTGCCGAATGAGGAGGGACCCCAGAGATGTCGTGACATCAAAGTGGGAAAGGCCATACTACGAGTCCTATGATTTAACGGACCTCTGGAGCCTTGCAAAGGCAGGCACTTAGAGCTTTCCCAAAATGCAGATTAAGAGTCTTATAAGGAAAGAGGGGCATGAAGTGTCATCAGAGAAGTATGGAACTGCGCCATCTGGGTTAAACCCTGAGAGGCTTCCGGGGCCCTACTGCTGCGGAGAAGGAGCATGTGAACTTCTGAGCAAACCATGTCGCCCCCAGTACCCAACCAGCAGCTGTGCCCTGGCTGGACGTCCCAGGGCACGGGAGACCTGTTGCGCGCTGCATGGCCGCCAAAGCACGGGAAAGCCATCAGATGAGCCGGCCAGGCCCGGCCCCTGAACAGCCGCTGGCTGTTTCTGCGTTCTGCTGGCCGGAAGCTCAGGGCCCATATAAAGGCTGGCCGCGGACATACGGCCCAGCGAGGCAGCAGGGACACTAAGAGACCGAGGGCAAAAACCCAGTCTAAGCAGAAACGCTAGGGCCAAACGAACCTCCTCCACAGGCCAGCAGCAAGGCAGGAGCCCTGCGCAGGGGAACAGCTGGGACACGAAGCCTAGGCCACAAGAAGCCCACCCCAGCGGGCACAGACCAAGACCCCCCAAACAGACACAGCCGGAAGAGCTTAAAAGATGGCCAACTCCACCCCCCCAGGGCACAAGAGAGCCCCGAGCGGGGCCAAGCGCGACAGGCCCCGCTGGCCAGACTTGGCCCCAGCTGCCCAGGCAGATGTCGGTGGCCACCTAGTGCAGCGGCGCGCCAGGCAGACCCGGGAGCCCCGTGCAGCATCGAGCCGGCAGGGCCCCCGCGCCGGGCACCGAGCTGGCCAGGCCCCGCTCCCCGCCCCGCCCCGCCGCCGCCCACCCCTGCCCCCGCGGTCCGTTACCGCGTCCGTGGGGGGCGGAGCCAGTGGGCTGCGTCCTGCCAGATGTCCCGTGTGCGGACTGGCTGTTCAGTTCGGTAGGTGAACTACCCCCAAGGGATGTCCCGGGACAACGACCAAGAGCGGTGGGACGCCCAGCCCCCGTGTGGCTCGGCTCCGGCTGCTCCGCTCGCCCTCGGCGCCAGCTGCCCAGCTGCCCGCCCACCTCCGTGCCTTGCCAGAGCTGCTTCCACCCTCACAGTGGGACAAAGGCCTCGGCAGGCTGCTCCTTCCACAGCCCTCGTGAGGTGCCTCCTGCTGCCCAAGGCATACCAGGAACCAGCAGAAAACTTAGGGTTTAATAGAAATAATAAAATTTTTGGTGCAAATAGGGGAAAGATATTGCCCCTGCTAGGAAGTAAAGGAAGGTAAAAGGCTGCTCCTCTGGGGAATAATCTTACTTAAGATTCTTGCTTTAATTAGAGTGATGTTCTGTGAATCAAAGGACCATAATAGTCAGAATGTTCCTTTCAGCAAAGTATTGCTTGGGGTCGGAAATCCTGCAGGGTGAAGCCTTTTCGCCTGTGTGGGGACTTTTCGTCTTGGCAGAGAAGTTCTGCCCGGTGGTGGAATGTGGGGACTCCATCCTTGTGCCACATTGTTTATTGCAAAACCATTGCTTTGTGTCCCAGTTCTCTCCTGACGCTGCCCTGGCAGAGACTTTCTGGTCTCGAATGGAGATTTTTATACTGGCATGATTTGACTGCCTTCTGAACCAGGAAAAAGCCATCAGATCGGAGCTGGCAGAGCCCCAGCAACATGTAATTCATAAACACTGCACTGTTTTCCTGTTCTTAAAGCAGCAAAGCATTTACAGTGGCAGAAATAAAATTACTGTTCCTTCAGATGAACACTAGTAATCTGAAGGAGATGTCAGGTAATCTCACAGAATGCTCATGGCAACAAACCCGCTCCTAGGGCATAGCCGCCAGGCTCCCCTACCCCGATTCCCCTCCTGCTACTCCAGTGCCTTTGTGCAGCAATGGCTCATGCAGAGACTGGCCTCAAGGGTAAAGAGCCTGGAAGCCTGAAACCTCAAATGCACAAACTAAAGCCCAAACCTACTGTTTCCACCAAATGACCTGAAAACACAAAACCCACGAAACACAGAGCCCAATGGATAGGAACTGCAAAATCATTTAAAAAAAATTGCACCCCTCTCCTCTTAACAAGACCCTTTCAAATAAGTCAAACTAGTGCTTTTCCCAGAAATCACTGCTGTCGGGCCCAGAACATTTGCGCCGCTTTTTGTGAGTCCAGCCCGCCCTGCTTTTCCCCAGTTAGCCGTTATGGCGTTGTTGTCAACATAGTTGTCGCATGTTGTGTTGCCCATTCCCTCTCACCCTGAGCCGCTTGTAGCTGCAGCATTATGACCCTGCCTCACGCCCCCCCCTCTCGGAGCGGCCTCGGCCCCATACACGCCGTGGCCCGGCGCCAGCAAGCTCCGCCCCTGCCGCTCTCTGCTGTGGTGCCTGCTGACACCGTATTTACCCGCGCCCTAAGCTCGCAGCACGCTCCCTGTCCCCTGCTTACTTGTTGTTGATCGTCTGTTTCTGTCTGTTTTTGTTCCTGGAGACTGCTCGTTATGCTTAGCCACCCCGCACCTGGCATTCAAGCTGATGTTTCCCGCAAACCCATCACCCCAACTCGGTCTCATGGCTCCCGTCCCTTGGCCTCCACCAGACTGCCCCAGCTGGCCGCTCTGCTGATCGAGTAACTGCCAGAGCTTTCCACCTCCTCTTGATTTTCCTAATCCCAAATCGCTCTATCCCGAAGGTCCCTTTGCCGCCGCTTTCGCTGAGGGTACAACGGGTTTTTTGGGGTACGAGTGAATAGCAAATCCACTTTTCCTCCTCACGGTAATTGGCTAATTCGGCTTTCCTGGACTGGTTGAGGTGTCTGAATCAAACGGACATGGTGAAACTGAGCACTGGACCCGAGAGCTCTGGATAAATCATCGCATCCTTTCACGGGAGAGAATTACTTCAGCAGACCATCCTTCGGTCCCATAGAGTCCTGGGTCCTGTTGGCTGAAACATCTGTGTCCGAGAAGCTGTTACTTCCTGCAGCAAGGCTTGGACCTTCGGATAGCTTCACCGACACTTTGGGGAGAACAATTTTCACACATCTGGAGTACTTGGTGTGTGTTCAGGAATTTTTACTTTTGCTTTCTATATTTCCCTGAGCCTACCATGGTTCTTCTCTGCAGGCCGTCTCTCATTCCATATCTTCCAATTCGTTTGACCTCCTTGGGAGGCATCTTTTAACGAAATTACGTGTCCGCATATGTATAACAATTTCAATCTATCACTATGTTGTCAGTGACTTTGTCAAACCAATTCCAAATTGCCACACCCCATGTGAGGGCACATAGGAAAGAAGACCCAGGGACAACCCCAATTCCTCCAACTTTGGCCCCTGATCTTCTCAAATCACAATTCTACTTTTCCACTGTGGGGACACTAATTAGTTATCCAATTCTTGTGAAAAATCTTCCCAGGACAAGAGCCTGGTCTCCCACAGAGATGCCCAGCTGCCTCTACCTATGACCCGTTGGCTAGGGGGGCTGACAGCCAAGGGAAGTCCACCCTCCCCCTGCTCCCCTTTTTAGCTTTTGGGGAACCCCAACGACCCGGATAAACCCGTCGTGCCCTGCCCAAAACCCTTCCCATGGCTTTTTCTTCTCTGATTTTTAAAACCCCCACATTTTTTGTTCGTGACACTTTCCCTGGGTTCAAGTAATAGAATCAAGAAACCCTGGAATTTTTAAGGTTGGGAAAAACCCTTCAAAACCCCGTCCCCAACCCCAACCCGGGCCCCTCACAAAAAACCCTCCCCAAAGGGCCCCAAATCACAATTTCCAAAACCCCTCCGGGGTGGGAAATCTGCATTTTCCCGGAGGGGCATGCAACCTGTTTCCCGGCCCTTTACAAGCCCTTTGGGGGAAGAAATTTTTCCCAAATCCCATCAAAAATCTCCTCTGTCATTTTTCCCCCCCAATCGCTTTGCAGGGTTGGGCCGTCAAGCCCCCCAAACAGTTTTTGTGGGGGTGGTTTTTCTCCGTGCAAAGGAGGGTTTTTTCCCCCCCTTTGGGAATAGGTTCCAACTTTCTGCCCAAAAGGGACCCATTTTTTTTTATCACAAACCAAGCAATAAAAAATCGTTTTGCTCCTTTGGGGAGCAGCAGGCCCGCTGGGGCAGCCCTGGGGGCCATGTCGCTGTCACTCACCAGCCCCCGGCCCATTGGGTCCAAACTTTAGAGGGAAATGGATTTTCAATCTCTGGTTTCCTTTGAGCACACAGCATTGGTTTCCACAATTACTGGGATCTAAAGCTCTTCCAAGAAGGGGCCTTTTTTACTGAGCAAAATTTTCCCCAAAAGAGGGGAAAACCAAAAGGGGAAAGACACCGGAAGCAGGGCGGATGCCAACATGTGTCAGGAATCCATCTGGTGAATATGGTGTTTTGCTTTTGGCCATCTTTAAGGGGACCTTTATGGGAAAAAACAAATTTTGGTATTTTTTAAATAGGGAAACTACAAGGGAAAAGGGACACTTTTAAAGGGGGTTCAGTATTTTTTCTCCCAAAAACTTTAGAAAGGAAAAATTCTCATTCAAATAAAAGGGAAAAAGACACTGAAGATTCCCCGGCCATCAGGGTTTAGGTCTTTTTTTTTTCAAATTTTTATTCCAACAGTGACCCCTGTAAATTTTTTTTCCCGGCCCCAAAACCCTGTGAGTTCTTCCCGTGGGCTTCCTCTTGTTATAAAGGGGAAAAGGGTGGACTGTGCCCCGAATCTTTTAGGACAACCCGGGGCCCCCCTCCATAACCAAAATTCCAACGTTTTGAGGTGGGGTTTTCGTTTTTCCCATACCCCCTTTGGGCCTCAGGGGTGGCCCGGCCAGGAAGTATAAAAAGGGGGCAAAGAGCCCCGGGGCCCACTCCTAGGGGAGCCATCCCTTTAGGGGAAAAGCAAGCCCCGGGATAGCCGTCAGAGCGACTCCCCCCATGTCCACAACAAGGGAGGAGCAAAGAGTGAAACCCCAAAAGGAGGTGGCCAACCCGGAGGGGCAGGAGGTGAGGGATGGGAGCACGCACTGCTTTTAGACCCGGGGTTGCCATCAGGGGGGGAGGCTTTTGCCAAAGGGGGGGTGTTTTAAAACCCCGAGGGCCACCCCCATCCCCACCTTCCCGGGAAACCATACAGATGTCCCCCTCTGGGACGGGCGGGGGCCCGCAGGGCTGAGGAGGGACCCCCGGGCTCCTGTGCTGCCCCCCGGGACGCGGGGAGCAGCCAGCCAGAGAGCCGGGAGTGCCCCCACAAAACCCTGCTGCACCCCCCGCCCCCTTCCCCGGCCTGATGGAAACGCTCGGTGGGCACGGGACAGGAGCAGCCGGGGGAAGCCCGCCGGACGGAGGTAAGGAGAATTTTTTGACCCCCAAAGAGCGCCCGGGGGAAACGACCCAGACCCAAGCTGCGAAGTGGAAAGTGGGCCCTCTGGGGGCCGTGAGACCTGGGAAACCAGGGAAACCCTTTTCCCCTTGCTCAACCTCGGCCGGGCCCTCTCTCCCCAGGGGAGCCTTTACGCTCGGCAAAGTGCAGTTTCCAACAAAATTCGGATGCTTACCCCCCAGCCCCCCACCAAGCCCGGGGGTTGCGGGCGGGGGAAATTACAGCACAAATGTCCCCGCGGGGCCCCGAGGAGGGGGACACCTCAGAGGATGTCAGTGACTCAGTAGGGGGGAAAGGCAACTCGAGTCCTCTGTTATCAACCGGACACCACCTTCAAAGGCACAGGACATTTGGGCTTTCTCCCCAAAATGCAGACAGCAGCCCAAAGGGAAAAGGGGGGGCACTGAAGTGTCTAAAGGAAGGCACTGGGCATCACTATCCGCACCATCTGGGTGAAACCCTGCTACCCAGCCCGGGGGGGCCCCCACCGTCTGGAAAAAGAGCAAAATTGAACTGCCCCCAAAAACCCCGTGCCCCGGCCGCCCCCGGGGAACCCCCCAACCAGCACTGTGCCCTGGCGGAGCTCCCGAGGACACGGGCACCCTGGGGTCCCGCTCCCCGGGCCCCCAAAAAACGCCGGGCGCGGCAGGACCCGGGCCAGGGGCCCCCAGGGCCCCCCCGCGCCCGGGCCGCCGCTGCGCTCGCTGTGCCCCCCCCCCCCGGGCCCCTCCGCAGGCTGGCGGCGGCGACCCCGCGGCCGGACAGGGGACCAGCACACCAGCACCGGGAAAGGGGTCCGGGCCGAGCAGCGACCCTGCACAGGGGGACAAGCCGGGCAAAAAAAGGCCCCCCAGCAGGGGGACAGAGCCGGCAGGGCCCCCACAGCAAGGCAAAAAAGAGCCCCGGGCAGAGGGCCCCCCCACGGGCACAGAGCCGGGCAGGGCCCCCGCAGCAGGGCACAGAGCCGGGCAGCGAACCCCCCAGCAGAGGACAGAGCGGGCAGGGCCCCCCAGCAAGGCACAGACGGGGCAGAGGCCCCCGCGCAGGGCACAGACGGCAAGGCCCCCCCAGCAGAGGCACGAGCTGGGGAAGGGCCCCGCACAGCCGCCTGCCCCCCCCCACCCCCGGCCCCCCCACCCCGGGGGTCCCTTACACGGTGGGGGGCAGGAGCAGATTGGGGGCCGCCGCCAATGTCAGCGGTGAGCGGACGCCTCTTCTCTGGGAAAGGGGAAAAATCCCCAAGGGGATGTCCCCCGGGGAGCAAGACCAAAAGCAAGGTGGGAACGCAAACCAAAGGGGCCGTGAGGGGGCATGGCTCCGGCGCTTCCACCCCAAGCCCCTCACAGTGCCTTCCAAACTGCTTCCAGCCCCCCCACGTGGGACAAAGGCCTTTGGCCCCCAGGGGGGCCCAGCTCCACAGCCCCCCACGGTGTCCCACATGCCCCCCTACCCGGAACACGGCAGAAAACTTAGAGTGTTAAAAAAAATAAAAATAAATAACTCTTTTGGTGAAAAAAGGGGAAGAAATTAGTAGTGCTCCCTGCTAGAAGTAAAGGTAACAGGATGAAGGCCATCTCCTCTGGAATATATTCCTTAGGCTTTTAAGTTCTAGCTGTTGCTAATTTAGAACAGGTTAGATAAGATGTTTCTGTTGAAATAAAAGGACAGCATTAATAAGTCAGAATGTTCTTTTCAGCAAAGTTGTTGCTTTGGGGTGGAAATCCTGCAGGCTGAAGCCTTTTGGCTGCTGGGGCGGTGCAGTGTGTGCTGTGTGGGGCAGAGGAGAGAGGCTCTGCCCGGGCTGGGAGGGATGTGGGACACCAAGTCCTTGTGCCACATTTGTTTGATGCCAAAACCCATTGTTTTGTGTCCAGTTCTCCTCCTGGAGAGCTGCCCTGGTGCAGAGATCGTTCTGTAGGGTCTCTGAGGGAAGGAGTGCTTGCCTGGCATTGAATGGGAGCTCCTCAGCCACCAGGAGAAAAAGCCATCAGATCTGGGAGCTGGCAGAGCCCCAGCTCCCCTGTAATTCATAACATCTGCACTGTGTTTCCTGCTTGTTCTGTAAGAGCAGGAAAAGCATTTACAGAGCGCAGAAAATAAAAATCTGTGCCTTCAGATGAACACTGTAGCCATGAGAAGAAGGAGAATGTCGGTCAGATCTAAGCATGACTCGATGTGAGCAAAGACAAACCCAGCTCCATTAAGAAAAAAGCCGTCCAGCTGCTCTGCTCCTCACACCTGATATCCCCTCCTGCTCTACAATCCAGGTCCTTGCAGCAATGGCCTCATGCAGGAGCCCTGGCCTCATGCAGGTAAAGAGCCTGGGAAGCCTGAAGAGCCTCAAATGCACACAAACTAAAGCCCAAAGCCTCCTGTTCTGCCAGCCAGATGAGCCCTGAAAGACACACAACCCACACAAACACAGAGCACACTGGATGCGGAACTGCAGAATCATTTAAAAAATAATCGTTTCAGCTCCTTGGAGAGCAGCAGTGCCCTGCTGGAGCAGCCTCATGGGTGCTCATGTCTGCTGTCACTCACCAGTGACCTCCTGGCCCAGTTGGCTCCAGCTTCAGAGGGAAATGGATTTGCACATCTCTGGTTTCCTGTGAGCATCACAGCATTGGTTCCTACAAGTTACTGCATCTAAAGCTGCTTCCAAGACAGGGTCTCTAATTTACTGCAGGCAAGTTTTCCAAGAGAGGGAAATCCAGAGGGAACGAGCACCTGGGAAGCAGGGACTGGGATGCCAACAGCTGTGTCAGGAATCCATCTGGTGAGATGAGTGGTGTTGTGCTCTGGACCATCTTTAAGATGGGACCTTTGATGAGAAAAAGCAATTCTGGTATTTTTACTCAGGAGAAACTACAAGGAAATGGCACACTTGAAAGGGTGTTCAGTATTTTACTCCCAAACACTTTAGAAAGGAAACATTCTCAATTCAACTAAAGGCAAAGAGACACTGAAGTATTCCAGGCCATCATGGGTATTAGGTCTCCTTTTTTTCAAATTTCTATTCCAACAGCTGACCTCTGTAATTTTTTTCCTTAGGCCTCAAAACCATGTGAGTTCTCCTGTGTCTTCCTCTGTGTTATAAAGTGGGAAATGATGGACTGTGCCCAGAGATCTTTAGGACACCTGGGACCCCGTCCATAGCAACGTTCCAACGTTGTGAGGTGGGGCTTGCGTTTGCCCATACCCCATTGTGACCTCAGGGCTGTGCCCTGGCCAGGAGAGTATAAAAGGGGGCAAAGAGCCCGGGGCTGCCCACTCCTAGGAGAGCCATCCCTTCAGGAGACAGCATTGTCCCAGGGGATAGCAGCGTCAGAGCGACTCCAACATGTCCACAGACAAGGAGAGGAGCAATGATGTGCAGCCCAAGAGGAGGTGGCCAATGCCTGGCAGGAGGCAGGAGGTGAGGGATGGGGCAGCACGCAGCTGCTTTGAGACCAGGGCTTGCCATCAGGGAGGGAGCTGCTGTGCCAGGGGGGCTGTTTCCACCCCAGAGGGCCACCTCATCCTCATCCTTCTGGTAATCCATACAGATGTCCAGCTCTGAGGCACGGGCGGCCCTGCAGGAGGCTGAGGAGCACCGTGACTCCTGTGCTGCCCCTGGGACGCGGGCAGCAGCAGCAGCAGCAGAGAGCCAGGCAGATGCCCCACACAACCCCTGCTGCACCCCCAGCCCCTTGCCCGGCCTGATGGAAGCGCTCGGTGGGCACGGGACAGGAGCAGCACTGGGGGAAGCCTCGCCAGGATCGGATGGTAAGGAGAAGGTTTTGAGCCCCAAAGAGCTGTCCCAGGGGGAACACGACCCAGAGCAGAGCTGCAGAAGTGGAGAAGTGAGGCCCTCTGTGAGGCCACGTGAGACCTGGGTACAGCACGGGAACCTTCCCTCGTGCTCAACCTCAGGCCGGGCCTCATCTCTGCCCAGCGGAGCCTTTCACAGCTCGGCAGAAGATGCAGCTTCCAACACAATTCGGGATGACTTAGCCCCCAGCCCCTCACCAAGCCCGGTGGAAGCTTGCAGGCAGTGGGCAATTACAGCAGCAAATGTACTCCTGACAGGGCTGCCGAGCGAGGAGGGGGACACCTCAGAGGATGTCAGTGACATCAGTAGTGGGAAAGAGAGCAACTACGAGTCCTCTGATTATCAACCGGGACACCTGGAGCCTTGCAAAGGCACAGGACACTTAGAGCTTTCTCCCCAAAATGCAGATCGAGCAGCTGCCAAAGGGAAGAGGGGAGCACTGAAGTGTCATCAGAGAAGTGCACTGGCATCACTATCCGCACCATCTGGGTGAAACCCTGCTACGCGCAGCTCCGGGGGGACCCCTACTCGCTGCTGGAAGAAGAGGCAGATGCTGAACTGCCCGGCACATCCCGTGCCCCGGCCGCCCCCAGGGACACCCAACCAGCAGCTGCTGCCCTGGCTGGAGCTCCCGAGGACACGGAGCACCCTGTGCGTGCCGCTGCCTGGCCGCAAGAGACGGCCGAGGCAGCGGCAGAGAGCCGGCCAGCGGCCCCGCACGGCCCCGCGGCCCGCGGCCGGACTCTGCTGCGCTCGCTGCGCCGCCCGCCCGGGCCCTCCTGAGCAGGCTGGCGGCGGCGATCCGGCCCCGCGGCCGGCAGCAGGGGACACAGCAGCACCAGCACCGGGACACGGGCTCCGGGCCGGCAGCAGCGGACCCTGCAGCAGGGGCACAGAGCCGGGCAGGGCCCCCGAAGCAGAGGCACAGAGCCGGGCAGAGGCCCCCGCAGCAGGGGCACAGAGCCGGGCAGAGGCCCCCGCAGCAGAGGCACAGAGCCGGGCAGAGGCCCCCGCAGCAGAGGCACAGAGCCCGGGCAGAGGCCCCCGCAGCAGAGGCACAGAGCCGGGCAGCGACCCCCGCAGCAGAGGCACAGAGCCGGGCAGAGGCCCCCGCAGCAGAGGCACAGAGCTGGGCAGAGGCCCCCGAAGCAGAGGCAGAGAGCGGGGCAGAGGCCCCCGCAGCAGGGGCACAGAGCCGGGCAGCGGACCCTGCAGCAGGGGCACAGAGCTGGGCAGAGGCCCCGCACAGCCGCCGCCGCCGCCCCCCCACCCCCTGGCCCCGCTCGGTCCGTTACACGCGGTGTGGGGGGCAGGAGCAGATATGGGGGCCGTCCTGCCAGATGTCAGCGTGTGAGCGGACGGCCTGCTTCAGTCTGGGAAGGGAACAATCCCCAAGGAGATGTCCCACGGTGAGCAAGACCAAGAGCAGAGGTGGGGAACGGCAAAGCCAAGGCGCCGTGAGGGGTCATGACTCCAGGGCTGCTTCCAGCCCCGCAGCCCCTCACAGTGCCTTGGCTCCAGAGCTGCTTCCAGCCCCACAGCCCCTCACAGTGCCTTGGCTCCAGAGCTGCTTAGCCCAGCCCCTCACAGTGCCTTGGCTCCAGGGTGCTTCCACCCACAGCCCTCACAGTGCCTTGGCTCCAGGCTGCTTCCAGCCTCGTGGACAAGGCCTTGGCTCAGGCTGTCCAGCTCCACAGCCCCTCACGGTGCCTCCCATGCATGCCCAGGCCTACCAGGAACACGAGCAGAAAACTTTAGAGTGTTAATAGAAATAATAATAAATAACTCTTTTGGTGAAAATAGGGGAAGAAATTAGTAGTGCTCCCTGCTAGAAGTAAAGGTAACAGGATGAAGGCCATCTCCTCTGGAATATATTCCTTAGGCTTTTAAGTTCTAGCTGTTGCTAATTTAGAACAGGTTAGATAAGATGTTTCTGTTGAAATAAAAGGACACCATTAATAAGTCAGAATGTTCTTTTCAGCAAAGTTGTTGCTTTGGGGTGGAAATCCTGCAGGCTGAAGCCTTTTGGCTGCTGGGGCGGTGCAGTGTGTGCTGTGTGGGGCAGAGGAGAGAGGCTCTGCCCGGGCTGGGAGGGATGTGGGGACACCAAGTCCTTGTGCCACATTTGTTTGATGCCAAAACCCATTGTTTTGTGTCCAGTTCTCCTCCTGGAGAGCTGCCCTGGTGCAGAGATCGTTCTGTAGGGTCTCTGAGGGAAGGAGTGCTTGCCTGGCATTGAATGGGAGCTCCTCAGCCACCAGGAGAAAAAGCCATCAGATCTGGGAGCTGGCAGAGCCCCAGCTCCCCTGTAATTCATAACATCTGCACTGTGTTTCCTGCTTGTTCTGTAAGAGCAGGAAAAGCATTTACAGAGCGCAGAAAATAAAAATCTGTGCCTTCAGATGAACACTGTAGCCATGAGAAGAAGGAGAATGTCGGTCAGATCTAAGCATGACTCGATGTGAGCAAAGACAAACCCAGCTCCATTAAGAAAAAGCCGTCCAGCTGCTCTGCTCCTCACACCTGATATCCCCTCCTGCTCTACAATCCAGGTCCTTGCAGCAATGGCCTCATGCAGGAGCCCTGGCCTCATGCAGGTAAAGAGCCTGGGAAGCCTGAAGAGCCTCAAATGCACACAAACTAAAGCCCAAAGCCTCCTGTTCTGCCAGCCAGATGAGCCCTGAAAGACACACAACCCACACAAACACAGAGCACACTGGATGCGGAACTGCAGAATCATTTAAAAAATATTTGCACCCCTCACTCTCCTCTCTACAGAGCCCCTTTTCAAAGTAGAGTCACACTGAGTGCTTTTCCAGAAATCAGCTGCTGTCGGAGCCCAGGAACAGTTGGCGCCGCTTTTTGTGACCTCCGCGGCTCGCCCTGCACTATCCCTAGCTCTGTGAAGGCCGTTGTTGTCACCGTAGTTGTCGCTGTTGTCGTTGCCGCCAGTCTCTCGCCCCTCGGAGCCGCTCTGTGCTGCAGCAATGACCGCCGTCGCCCTCCGCGCCGCTCCGGCCCCGCGCCGCTCCGGCCCCGCTGGCCCCGCGCCGCTCCGGCCCCGCTGGCCCCGCGCCGCTCCGGCCCCGCTGGCCCCGCCCGCTCCGGCCCCGCTGGCCCCGCGCCGCTCCGGCCCCGTGCCGCTCTGTCCCCGCTCTGCGCTGCTCTGCCTGCACCGTGTTTCCCGCGCGCACCCGCCGCGCGCCGCTCCGCCTGTCCCGCCTGTCCCGTGTGACTTTGTTGTTGTTGTTGTTGTTGTTGTTGTTGTTGTTGTTGTTGTTGTTTTCCCGCGCGCACTGCCGTTTGTGCTTTCCCGCACCCCGCGCGCTGCCTCCATCGCCTCGGTGTTTCCCGGCCACTCCCTCGGCCCCCTGCTCGGTCTCTGTGGCTCCCGCCGCCCTCTTGGCCTCCCCAGCTGCCCCCGCTGCCGTCCCAGGCTGCTGGATGCTGCCTAGCGCTGCCAGAGGCTGTTCCCCCTCCTCTTTGTGTCCCGCGATCCCATCGCTCTCCCCCGAAGGTCCCTTTGCCGCCGCCTCTTCGCTGAGGGTACTCGGTTTTGGGCTACGAGCCTGAAAATAGGCAAAGTCCCACTTTTCCTCCTCACCGAGTGAAATGGCTAATTTCGGCTTTCCTGGGACTGGTTGAGGGATGTCTGAATCAGCGGACACTGGGAAATCTGGGAATTCTGAGGACTCATGGAACCCCGGAGACTCTGGACGTGATAATAAGTCATCCTGCTCCTTTTCACTGGTGGAGAGAATTACCTCCAGCAACTCCCCTCCTTCGGCTCCCATAAGAGCCTGGGCTGCCTGCTGCTGGCTGACAACCTCTGTGTTCTCCCCGGAGAGCTGATGGCTCCCTTGCGCTGTCACAGCATGGCTCTGCCATCCTTCTGTGATAGCTTCCCCCCTCACCTTTCTGGTGAGACTAATTTCTGCTCCTCCTAACCTGGAAGTAACCTTGGCTTCGTGTTCAGGAATTTGTTTATTCTTTGCTTATCTCATACTCATTCCCTGGCCTGCCATGGTCTTCTCTGCAGGCCAGTGCTCTCTCTCCCCATCGTATATCCTTCCTTCGTCTGCCTGCCCTTGGGAGGGCACTATCTTTTATACTGAAAATTACGTGTACTATATTTATAACAATTCTCCAAGATCTATCCACTATGTTGTACAGTGTACTTTTGTGCCAAACCAATCCAAATGTGCCACACCGCCACAGAAGATGGAGAACAAGAGGAAGAAGAAGAAGCCCAGGGACGCACCCCATTTCCTCCATCTTTGCCCCCTGATCTCTCATCTAAAATCCACAAATTCTACTTTTTCACTGTGTGACATACTAATTATCTTTCTATCTAAATTCTTGTGACTTATACATCTTCCCAGGACAGTCAGAAGGATTTCCTGGTTTCCCACAGGAGGCGGCCCGGCACTCGGGACATCGCTTTGGGAGTCCGGAGCTGCCGGGATCCAGGGGGCTCAGAGACCCTGGCATGCAGCCCAGAACAGCAGTGGGCTCTATTACGATTGCCACCTTTACATGAAGAGAGAAAAGCCACAGCAGTTTAAATAGTCGAATAATTACTATATCACAGGGTGTAAACGTAGGTTTTAGGATTTTTTGTATAGGGGTTTTTGGGGACAAGATGGAGGATCTGGGCGTGTCTAGCCTTTTTTCTTCTCCTCTACCTCCATCTTCACTGATGATGTTGGCACTTTTGGATTGGTTTAGAGTAGAAGCTCACTGTCTAACATAGGTGATGGGTATTGGGGAATAATTGTAAACATGTCATACGTAGTTTTTAGTATATAAATATAACGCTGCCCTGGGGGCAGGCAGAGTGCCTCTGACTGTCAGACTGGGCAGAAAGAAAATTTTATAGATAAGAAACAATGAACAACCTTGAGACCAAAAGCTGAAGAGCTTCGTCTCATCCTGTGAACACACAGGCTGAAGCAGAGATTTCTAACAACAAATCGGGGTCCCAAATCTTGTGGGACCCCACAGTGGGCGCTATTACAGAATGCTGAGAACAAATCCCCAAGTCAAGAGAAGGATTAAATGTACATAATTAGTATTTTAACTTCTGACCTGGGACTGAGGTCATCTGAACCTCCACCTGGCAGAAGCCCTCACCACAATAAAACCGCTTTTACCTGCTGCTCCTCTTGTGAGCATCGAGGTACCAGAATCGAGGCAGAGAAATTAAATATTTTTTTATAGACTACAAGAGCAGGAGTTAACCACTGCCTGTAGCACCCTTCACAGAACTCGTCCTGCATCCCTCCCTTTGCACCTGTGGGCTCTTCTCATCCTCAAGCTGGGATTTTGTAGATGGCACCTGCAGGGCCAAGGCAGATATAAACACATATTTTGGTGTTGGCTTTTTGCAAATATTAGAATGAATGTTATAAGCATGATATGGTTTTTTTTTTTCTGTAGTTTTTAGTGTGTTTTAACTGCCTGAATAAGAGAATTTCCAGAAGAGGCCCAAGTGACTCTCAGCATCCACTGCCTGTGAAAAAGAGACTAAAGTCCCAAATCAAAACATCTTAAGAACTGAATAAAAGTAGAGATTGTGCTTGATGAACCCAAGGAGTAACCATGCAGAGCAGTTCCTGGACAAGTCTGAATATGCATAGATCCATGCATGAAGAACAGGATAAAAAGTGGTGCTCTTGGCAGCACACCAAGACACCCGGCCGTTTAACCTTTGCTTTATTTCTATGCCTCTTATTGTCTTTATTAAACATTTTAAAATTTTACCAAGAAACTGAACCTCATTTTTCACACAGAGAAAGGTGTTTGTGCCAAAAAAAAATTGTTACAGGGAGGCTGGTAGCTCTAATACCTAATATTCCATAGGTTATATTTTATTGAAGCTGAATAAGAAAAACAAATCTAACTCGTGGTTGCCTTATTTTATGGGTGTACCTGATGATTTAGGCAAGCCCCACACCAATTGATACACAGTCACAGATGTGTAGAATGAGCAATTTCATAGAATTGCTGAATGGTTTCTGTTGAAAAGGACTTTCAAGATCATTTATTCCTAAGACCTGCTATGGCAAGTTTCATTGTCAATCACTTCTAACTATTTTATTCTGTTCATACATACAAATATTAAGTTATTGTTGAAGTTAATTTCTCCAGCAATAATACTTTTAAAATCTAAAACTAGTGCATGAATGCTTCCTCTCAATACACAAACAAAATGCTATATAAATTAAGATATAATGAAAAACATCAGTAAAACAGATGAAGAATACATATCTAAATATGGTAGATATTTAATAATATATAGAATAATATTTAGAAACACACAAAGGTAAATGTAAATTGGTGATTAGTTAGACTGTATTGAGGTTTGTTACTTTACAACTAAAGTTGCTCCCTGAGCTACTTCATTAACAGTAACAAATGTCAATATAAAAAAAATACAAGGACTATGTTATTTCAGAGACTATTGATAGCTACCTTATCTGTGTACAGAGCAACAGCAAATCTAGTAGGAAAAAAAAGACCAGAGTCCAAGGAAGCTAAATCCCTGCTAACCAAATTTTAAGGGATGAAGAGGTGTGAAGGGCCTTAAGTAGAAACCAAGCCTCCTGCCTCAGCTGTTACGGATTTTCAAGGCAGGCAGAGAAAGTGATAAAATCTGTGCCTAGTTGGGATAATGAGGCTTAGAGAGTCTTGTGGAGTTGAGGTGGTTGCTAAAGCTTGCTTTGTCTAGTAGTTAAGGGCTGTAGGATTACTGCTTTAAGTTTATTTCCAGTAATCTAGGGAGGTCTGGTTTTATTGTAGTTGTTTTTGTGTATTCAGCTTATTCCTTGGTTATTTTCTTTACCAATCTACCCTAATATTTCAAGTTCTGGTTTATCCAGTATTATGGAAGTTGTTTGTTTGTATAAACTCAGTTTATTTCTCTTTCTCTGGAATGGTTTCCTTCATTTCCTCAAGCACGGAAGTCTGTGCATGGCTTTGAAAACCATTTTTGCCCCGTTTCAGCTATGATGCAAGGCAGGAACTAGCAACAAGCAATAGTGGTAAGGATGTCAAAGGAAATGCTCCTGGCATACCTTAGAGGCTAAACTTGAAAGGAATTCACTCTCAACAAGCAGGGCAGGCATCAGGCTTCACCCGATGTGAGTTTGAACAGATAACTTTGTGATTTAATCCCAGCAGAGCTTTGTGCCATTTTCTCTAATGCTTCTCCCTTCCCAAGCACCCATCTTATCCAAGAGTAGTTTCCTATGGCGTGCCCAGGTAGAGGAGCTTCCTGTCAGATTTCAGGCTGCAGGCAAAAATCCCCTGCTGCTGGTGGGAATTGTTGGTGCGTCACTTTGTGGGCCTCAGGGGTGTGGAGAGGATGGCACAGGGTGACAGGGGTCTTCAGCCAGACACAGCCTGTCTCCAACAAAACTGCACGAGGGACTTTCCTTTTGTCATGGGCTTCCTCGTGGCCAGCTGGGGCAGGGAGCTTGGCGCTGTTTTCTGTAAAAATTAAGGGTATTTTTATTTATTTGGTCAAGTGACTTCTTGTCTCTTTGCAGTGGAGTCCTAAAAAGCATTGTTTGGGGCTTGTTTTGCATTGTGGTTTGCAGGGTTTGGACTGCACCCAAATGACTAAAATTTCTCTGTTTGTGTCCTTCCTATCATCAGATCCTGTGTGCCAGGAGTATCCTAATGCCAAAACATGTTCATTTATTTAGCAATTTAAACTCTAAGTGGCAAGGGACTAGAAAAGTAACATTATTTTGCTAAGCTGTTAAATATGCACTGTGCTGCAGTGAAACTCAACGTGCGATTCTCTCAAGCCATTGGATCAATCCAGGCTACTAGAGTCAGGAAAAGGGAAGCAATCACTTTGAACTCCAGGTGTATAAATTTCTCCTTTTATTGAGCTCTCTGACAGAGAGCACAAGATGTAAAAATACATTTAGCCTATTCTTGTACTACAGGAAAATATTAAGGAAAGGCTTTTGAAGTAGGTGCTTTCCATTGCATGTAAGCCTCACACAACAGAGAAAGTAAAATGAAGGCTAATGTTTTGCTGCACTTGGAAATTTATTTTTTTATTCCAGAGCGGGAGTAAACCTGGGGTTGATCAGAAGAATGCAAAACACACTTGTGCAAAGGAAATGCACTGTTGTAAATTCTGCCATGTACATCAAAGATCACAGGTCTTCTTTGCTCCTGGGCCCATTCAATTTAATAGGATTTAATAAAGATTCTTCTTCAACAGCTGTTGATTAGCAGCTCCTCGGATTAGCAAAGAGGCCAGAACAAATGCAGGATAATAACATTATCTGTCTTGGGATTAACATCTTTGGCATCTGTGTGTTTATAAATCAGGAGCCAGAGGCTTGGTTTTTGTGCTGAAGTTTAGGATTCCAGGCCAACCTCCAAGCATGCTGGAGTGTGAAGGGCCTCTTCTGGACCCCTCATATCTTGCTTTCATAAATAATCATCCCTTTCAGAAACTGAACAAGATATGGGGAAAACCAAGTTTTGTTCTGCTCCTCGTAGAAGGCAATTTTATAACTTCGTTACTCTGTTGGCTAAAAACCCCCTCTAATTTCTGGTCTACATTTACTCACAAAAGGGTTTTTTATCCATTTGGGATTTTTGTACCAGCTGTATCTGTCTATATACAGAAAACTTCTTAGCACCTTCTTTCTCTGAGCCTTTCTATCTGTTTCCTACACAAATTCCTAACAGGCTCCTGGAGAGATATTTCTTTAGAAGGGATCTCATGGCATGTATCTATTCCTTGAAAAGCCAGGACTTTCTAACCAGGAGGTGTCATTCTCCTTCTGAATGGCCATGAATATCACCTGCCTGTCACAGGCTTGTTAATGTTTGGAGTGAGAGAACACAAGACAAGTCCAGAATCCCCTTGTTCAATGAAACAGCTCTCTAGGTCTGTTTGCAGGGCTCTGCTGTCCTTTGTTGTCCTTCCCTGCTCTTGGTGTCCGTGCCTCGCACCATATGTTGGGGGCATGATGGAAGTGGTGTGCAGGTGATGATTCCCGAGGCCCAGCTGTTCCTTTGTGGTCTGCAGAGACAAACAGTGTGAACGAGCTGTTTAATTGATCAGAGTTCATTTATGTGGGAGATGTGACATCCTGAAGATCAGGATGGGCCTTTCAGCTGCCTCTCTTCACGATAAGCTCACACATTTGCATTCATGGAGTAGAGGTATGAGGGGGTTTTGATTGGTAGATTTAGGGCTGGAGACACTCAACAGGGAGACCATGCCCTTCCTTTGTCATGGCTTTGGGATTGCAGCTCCTAAGAAAAAATCAGAATGAAGATGATGGATGGGAAGTAATGCTATGAAGTCTTACTAGCATAATTCTGGATATAAATTGAAGTTATGTCCTTTGACTTAACCTTTAGGTAAGCCTTTGTCTGTCTTTGACTCTAGAGGGTATAGAGCAACTGCACTCCTAATTTACTTATTTTCAGGTGGGGATAAATCTGGGTCCTTCATTTTATTTTGAGACCAGGGTAATTTCCCCTTTGTATTTATGCAACCCCATTGTGGAGATTTAAATTAACTGAACTCTTAACTGCCTGAAGTAAGTATTATTTTATAGGTGGTAAATGGCAATTCCTTCTCTTCCTGCTGACACAATACCTGTTGTGAAAGTAATATTACTTCTGTGGGCCGAATAACCAGATTCTGCTACTAATTGCAATCATGTGACTACAAATGATGGGTAAATGCATATTGATAAATGAGAGGGAAAAACCACAACTGTTATGCACCAGGAAGGATGAAAACAGAATCACAGAGTCAGTCATTTGTTTGGAAAAGCCTTGTAAGATCAGAATCCAAATAGAAACCAAACACTGTCAAATTTGCCACTAAACAATGTCCCTAAGCACCTAAATATCTCCACCAGTTCCCTGGGCAGGCTGTTCCAGGGCTTGACAGCCCTTTGCCTGAAGGGTTATTAACAGGGTCTATGGGGTGGGGCACATGTTCAGCACTTGAGAAAACTCACTTTGTGGCTGGCTTTTTAGGCTCAAACATAAAAGTGCCACAATTTCAGGATAGGTGACAGATCATCCTTCCTGATGAGTCAAGAAATCTAAGTGTCAGAAGTGCAAAATGTTTGCCGGAAAAGTAAAAAGTATTGTTTTCAAGTCCTGGAAATAAGGGAAGTCTTAATTTTCTTGGTCCCAGTTAACTGGAACTTTAAAAGGCCTCGTGGCGCCAGTTTGTTGGGGTTTTCTTGTCTGGGAAGCAATAAAATGAAGTAATTTAACACCACTGCTTTCAACGTTAGTGATGAGCTCTTTGTTTTTGAAACAACAATTATATGCAGCAATTAAAGTAGACTTCACTAATGATCTTGTGTTAAAAATGCCTGTCCTAAAAAGTAATTCCTTATCCAGCTGATGGAAATAAATTTCTTCCTCTGAATAATTCATAGATGGTATGGTTGTGGCAGAAAAAGCTCCTGAAAGAGTCCTTAATTCAAGAACTTCTGTTCTCTCGTGGTCTATTGACTGAGAAAAGCCGTGAGTCGCATGATTGATACACTTTGGTGGCTGTTCTTGGGTCAGGTTTTACTTCTCAGTGCTTCCTGGTGCTTTGGTCTTCTGCCTTGAAGGTTTCAGATACCCAGTGGCAAGTTGTCTTCGTGCAGAATTCCATCACAGTCGTTTCAGTGATGGACCTTTCATGATTGTTGTATTTGTTATAACGATTGAATGATTGCTCTGGAATACTGCTGTAGTTAAGGACTCAAACATGTTAAATACTGTGCCCATTGATGTATAAAAATTATGTACCTGAAGCTGAATTTGAGTACTGAAGAGAACAGACATGAAGTTCAGAATTCATAAACTCATGGTGAAGTGCATTAGTAAGGAAGTGAAGCTGCTGCATCTTCTTCCTTTTTGTAGCCTCTTCCTCCTGATTCTTCCAGCAAATGAAGAGTGGTGGGTCATGTCAGCACTCCAGTGCTGCTGATAAGCTCACAGGCTCTCTGGTAAGTCAAAACAATATTTTATTAGAACAGAGCTAGGCGGAAGCTGTGCAAAGAATCTGCAAAACAAAAACTGCATCTCATGAAGACCACTTCTACAGCCTCAGCCACCTGCTTAATCTCCTAATCCCAAAATTCGCTCTCACTGCTCTCACTTGCCAAAAGCTGCCACTGTTCTGATCCTCAGAGCCAGCATCCCCTGTCAGTGTCACTTCTGGGACATCTCCCCTGCTGAGACCATGGGGCTGTGGCACAGAGCTGGGCAGTAAGTGAACTGTCAATGCATGCATTATATACTAATTCTTTCTATGTGAAAGATATGAAGGGTGACAAGACTCCAAGAGCTTCTCTGCCACGATTTCCAACAGTGGAATTAGAAATATGGCATCAGTTCCACCTGCCACTGCAGGCAGCCAGCGTGTGGTGTTAAGGCCAGTCCTGCTTTTATCTTATCTCGAGGTGTGAGTTGTTGTTTCCTCTGCTCCTTGACTCTGTTTCAATGCTCTGAATCACACCTGGGCAGTGCAAGGGACCTCCCAGCCTCAGGTTAGATTCTTCAATGTATATTTTTGCCTGTTTGGAGGAAATTGAGCACTATGAGTCACATCAGAATTCCCGAAATGAGAAGTGGAGATAAGATTTTCTGACTCCCGGGGTTCCACTCCAGACAGAGTGGAGACTGCCTTAGGCAGGCTTGAGAAATTCCAGCGTCTTTGTAGCAGTTGCATTGCCTCCCTTATTCACACTTACTCAGACACAGAGGCTGAGGGATGAGTATGTTTTTGGAAATTATCTTTTCTTCCCATCTGGACCTCAGGGAAAATTTGTGCTTTAAACCCTTTGTCTCCTAATTTCTAAAGAATTAAGCATTGCAAACTCTTCCCCAAACAGGAAACACCTTCACTACTGGCACTAGAATGGCTTTTCCCCCTCAAGGCTGGCTAAACCTCTTACTTTTCCTCTCTGAGTGAGTATATTACTGTGGTTGAAGCTGGAGGTTTTTCCACTATTTCAAAATTTCAAGTGGTTCTGTGACTCTTTGCCATGGGATGAATGTCCGTTGTACAAAGCACTTTGAAAGAAATACTTATCAAGTGTTTTAATTCAGGAATGACAGAAATATCTTCTAGGAGATGGAACAGGATTACTCAGAGGCACTTAAAGCTCTATTTTTGTCTGTTGATATGTAAATGCAGATGTAATCTTGTAGATCAAGAACCGGTCTTTACAAAAAACATGAAAAATTAATCTCTGACTTTTTCTATATGTACAAATGTGCATCTATATATTCTGTTCACCTGGGATCCCACCACATTCTGTATTTGTCTTGGATTTATGATTTCTTCAAGTTCAACAGAGTTTCAGATAAAGTAAAATAATTTTCAGGCTGCCTTAAATTTTCTTGAGATACTGAAAAACCGTTTCTCAACCCCAAACTTACAAATTTCCAACAGAAAGGCAGACTTTACAAAACCCCTGTTTTAGCCTCTTTGGAAAATTTTCAATCAGAACTTTGTTGCTACAAATAAAACCACCACTACTTGTTATGCACCAGGTGGATGTGGAATACTGTTGATCACGAGCCTCCTCCTAAGTATTCCTAAAACCTTTTGGGTTTTAGAAGATCGTAAAGATTTCTTTCCTCCTGTGCCCTTTTTTACAGTGGGGTGGGAATAAACCAGTTCTCTTGGGCAGATAGGGTTCTTTGAAAAACTGCCCTTTGAGTGGTAATTCCATCCCCTGGGTGCTCATTTCATGGTCATTTCAGCTAAGCATTGTTTCACTTGTTTCCTCATAAGAATGTCTCATGGGATGGCATTAAAAATCTTAATTATAACAAACCACAGTGCACTATTGTTTCTTCATTACTGACACGGCCTTGAGGCACAAGCCAGGTTGATCTGCCAGGAACAGATCAATCATGTCAATGTCAGCTGTTCTTGACAGCTTAGCAGCCTTCTACTGATTTTCCAAAGGTTTTCTTTAACATTTTTCAATGTTCTAGTGTCTTTTCTAGATGCTCACATGGAAGGCCCAGCTTCTAATTACCTCAGTCTTCTTTTCTGAGATACAGAGAGGCAATATTTGCTTTTTGTCCACCATTTTACAACTTTTTTCTCATATTCTCAAAGTTGATTACTGAGGATTTGGATCTTTTGACTGTATCTTGATTGGTTGTAACCAACCTAAGCAGCCTTCATTCCATAACCTAACCTGTTCTCTTTTCCCAACGCATGACACTATTGCAGTGAATATTAACTTTCCTTTATAGAAAAAAAAAAAAGACATTTGACATGTCCTCTGTCAAGTGCTGTCCTTGAAACAGCAGACCTGGCTGGATTTTGTTGGTTTTATTCCTAATATATTTATATAGCCCTTTCTTACCCTTTATGTCTCATAGTGGCCTCTTAAGTGAACATTCCAACTGGAAAATTAGTTGTGGCAATGCAATTGCCAGGGCACCTCTGTTTATAAGGGAAAAGAGGTGATATGGAGTGTTCTCTATAAAAAGCTGGGCTTTCACTTGTGCAAATTCAAGTGTGGCGTGTATAAGAACAAGAAATGTTCAGCATTTTTAAAAGTTTGTCTTCAGAGTCTCCTATTTTTCTGGCAGAGGGGAATTGTATTAATTTTAAGGAACCATGAAGAGAGCATCAACTTCGTCCAGCTCTGTGCAGCACAAGAAACGAGGATTTTACAATCCCAAATCAATTGGCAAAAGAATAAAAAAGCATGAATGTGAAATAACTTTGAGAAGAGAATAAATAACACAGAGAGCAGCTAAGGCCAGGCTGCATGGCATTTTTAGCTTGATTATCTACAGTTCAACCTAAGTAACTGTATCACAGGTATTTTTTCTGAAATATATATGTAATTTAGCATCCAAGGTGAGTTTTAACTCATAAGAATCCCAGTCTCCCTGAAGTTTTAAAGTGCCTTTGACTTTTAATAATGACGTTTTAACTTCTATTGTAGGGTTTTGAGAATGATTTTCAGGCTTTCTTTTTTCCTGAAAATTTTGCCCTCATCTTCCAGTACATTACAGGGAAATAAGAATATAACCAGTGGATAGCAGAATTCCCTGGGAAAAACCAAAAAGAGCCCCATGTCAATGATGCACATGGGAATACAGCCAACAAAAAGAAGCAGTCTTTTTTTAGGCTGGAGTTTTTACAAGCATATTGCTTGTAGGCTTTGGTGTTTTGTTATTTTTTGTGGAGCTCTCTTTATCTACTGCAGACAAGAGGTCTCAGACAGCCCCTGCAAAGGAAGACTACTGTAAACTATGAAATAAGCTCTTCCTTCCTCCGGAGATTCCATTGGAAAAGGAATTCTGATAAAGTTTCCTCAGAGCTCTCTTCAGAGTTTGTGCCATGACAAAGATGAGTGCTTACCAGTAGGAAGCTCATTAAATGACTTGGAAAAGGGAATCTCCAGGAAAAGGTGTAGCATTTTCTGCCTCTTGGTGCCTGGGAGCATAAAAACTGTCCTGAAGTTGTCAACAAATTTTCTGTGCATACAGTTATAACAGCTGATCAACAACAAAAAAACAAACCCTGGCCTATCAAGACTGATTAACATTAGTTTGTAGCAGAATAATGTTTACAGAACCCCTGTGCAATTAGGCCCTGCTGCATAATGTGCTGTACAGGTGCATTAAAATACCAGCCTCTGTCTGTGTTCCTCAGGGGGTAAAGCCTCCTAACAGAGAAGGGCTGGCAAACAGGAAGAGTTTTCATTCCCAGTTTGAGGCTAAATAAACAGCAGTCCTGACCTGATGCTGCCTGGAAGCCTCAGGAAGTCTGGTTCTTTTAAGCAAGGCTTGCCCAGGCCAGCCAAAAGCTAACCTCAGCTTTCCAGAGTTTCTTGACTGTCCATTTGTGGTTCAGGCTTTGCTAGCTCACACCTGCTAGAAAGTGTTTCTCTGCCTACATGTATTCAGTGTGTTGTTTTTAATCCTCACTCTCTTCAATATCTAACTTGCTTTCTTAGACTTTGTTGTAATTTCTAGTCAGCTCTCCTGATTTGTTAGTAACTGAGGCAGTTTTAGAAAAACAATTGAGTTTTTCAAAGAACCCTATCTGTCCAAGAGAACTGTTTTATTCCCACTCCACTGCAAAAAAGGGCACTGGAGGAAAGAAATCTTTACAACCTTCTAAAGCTTTTTTTCTATGCTCTTTTCTGAGATGATTTCTTTGATGGGCAGAGATCTTTTGCAACTTGTCAGGTTTTGGTTTTTTGTGAAAAATTGGGTTATACCAGTTGATGTCACCTTGGAATCCAGAAGCCACTAATTTTTATTCTTTAAGAACAGTCTGAGGCTCCAAAATCAGAGCTCCAGCATGCACTGTATAAACTCTAACCATGCTTTACAGATATGAAGTGGGTGCTGCCCTGTGGCCTCCTGTTGCTGCCAGTGCTTGTTGAGTCCTTCGCGTGTTCAGCCTCATTAAATCCCATCCATAATGAAGTGAAGCTTTATGCAGCAGTGTAATTAATCAGGGTACACACAATAAGTGTGCATGAATTCCTAGTGTATTGTCTTGTCCACCTGAAATATTAGATGCACCTGTAGAGGAGCTGTAACTCTGTTGCGATCAGGACATTGAAGAATTCATTGTCTGCAAAGCAAGGTCCATGTTTCAAGCTTGACTGCTGCAAGTGACTGATGAACCTGTATTGGGAAGAGTTCCAGCAATCCTGGGGCTGGCAAACCCCACCACAAATGAGAGCTCTGCACAGCTGAGACCCACAAGGAAGGGCTCATCCAATACTAGTTTCTGCAGTTTCCAATTTTACTCAAACTTGGTTAACCAGCTGTGACTGTTGGTGCCTTTCCTGCTGATATACTGGAAGAACTGACACCACATTATACCAGGTGAAAAATTGGATTCTGCTTGTTCAAGCAATTAATCCAAGCTCATTGTCATCCTCCTTCTCCTCGATATCCTGGAATTGTGTGTTCCTGTCAGTAAAAGTTTGTGAAGTGGCACTTGGCACTTGGTCAGCGCAGCGCGTCTCTCTGAAACATCCGTCTTGACGTGTGGGATTTTCCAAGAAATTTTTTTGCACACGGGATTTCCCGTCTCGTGGAGGGCAGGCTAGTTGAGGGAATAAAAGGCAGAGCATTTCAGAGTGCAGACACTTGGAGCTGAACTTGATTTTCAAGGCTGAGTTCATCCACTTAGCCACAGAAAGCAGCCTTTGGGAAGCAGCGCAGAGGAATTCTGTCACCTGGACACTGCAGCTAAAAACTGTGAGTAGAGATGGACCCTGCTGTTCTGTTTCACTGCCCAGCTAAAGACAGCTGGAAATCTGTGTTCGTGTTCCTTAAAAGCTGCTTATATTTTAAAGTAACTTGATATTAAAAACTGTTTTAAAATTAATTATTTCCTAGAAGTGGAAATCCTACTTAAGTCTTGTTTAAAAGTACATAGCAAAAATTGCATGGACAGTAGTTTATATGGAATTTTGACAGCTCAGTATTTGTTTTTTACAAATGCATTTCTTTGATTTCTCATAGCCATCTGCTTAAAAGATTGAGAAAACTCTCAGAAACATGATTTGCTTGCAGTTCCTATCTCTTCTTACCTATGGTAAGTGTGTATTTCTCTGTGTAGAAAACTAGTGGGATGGCAATATTAGTGTGACTGTTCTCTTTGAGCTCAGCATCAAACAGAACTTTTGAACCTGCCCTAATTAACCTGAGGCTGTGTTCACACAGAAGAACCTCTGGATGCAATGGCACGTTTTCCCTGCTTGCCTGTCAAAGCCAGAATTAGCTCCTGTAGTCTCAAATCTCTGTGTGATCAGACATAGTTTCACAGGCTGTACCTGAAGCTGACTTGCCTGGTTTGAAGCTTGCCAGGTGATTGTTTATAAAATAATTACCGCTCATTTTTATGCATCTTCAGATACTGACAAGTTTGCAGTATTTATAGAGCTTTATATGTCCTCTTCTAGAGAGAGAGGAGGGGAGAAATCAGACACCAACTTTTGGATATCTTCTCGTTCTAGGACTTACAGTGCTGCAAGGGGTGAATGGGTGGACATACCATTATTCAGACACAAACATGACCTACAGGGAAGCAGAGCTGTGGTGCAGAAAGAAGTACACTAACCTGGTTGCTATCCAGAACAAGGAAGAAATCAAACATCTCAATGCCTTCTTACCCTTCAATCCGGGTTACTACTGGATTGGAATCAGAAAAATTAACAATGTGTGGACCTGGACTGGAACTAACAAAAAACTGACAGAAGAGGCAAGAAACTGGGCCTCAGGGGAGCCAAATGGCAAAGGGAACAACGAGGACTGCGTTGAGATCTACATCAAAAGAGGGAAGGATGATGGCAAATGGAATGATGAGCAGTGTGAGAAGAAGAAGGTCGCCTTGTGCTACACAGGTATGGTGTGATAAAGGTCATTGCAGTGTGACCCAGGGGAGATGAGCTGGTGGCTGGGAGTAGTTGTTTAACTTCATCTAATATTTACCTCAGAACAAGTAGTCTTGGAGTTTCCAGCCAACAGAATACTTTTACTGTGAGCTAGTCTGTAGAAGGTGTGCATTTCTGAAATTCTTCTGTGAAAGGACAATCCTAAATACCAAACCCTCTGATTTTCTTTTGCTGTACGAAGGGCTTGTTTAGTGTCAGAAAGATAAACAAAGAGCTAGCCAGGTTTCATTAGTGGCTGTTGTTGATTCTTCCATAATTTGCTTTTTTATTTTCCAGCTTCTTGCAACCCATCTCTCTGCAGTGGCCATGGAGAATGCATAGAGACCATCAACAACCACACCTGCCATTGCAACCCTGGGTTCTATGGGCCTGAATGCGAGTTTGGTAAGGTTATTTCCTCCTGCTTTTTGACCAGCTCATGCTAACTACTGTTCAGTTTGGTTTCTTGGTTTACCTGCTCAGCCAAAGAGACTGACTGTGTACCTTCTTGTGCTTCTTTGAAGTTAAGAGTTGTGATCCACTAAAGAAACCTGATCACGGGAGCCTCAAGTGCCACCATCCACTGGGGGACTTCAGCTACAACTCATCCTGCACAGTTCAGTGTGAGGAGGGCTATGAGCTGACTGCACTGGAATCTGTTCACTGTACCTCTTCTGGGCTCTGGTCTGCCCCCCTTGCAGCATGCCAAGGTGAGCTTTCTGCATTGCACATGGCCCTGGGAACCTCAGTGCTGCTCTGGCAGTAGGTACAAATGGAAGTTTGGCCAATTCCTTTGTAACTGATTACATGGTGTAGGTGCTATTTTATTTCAGCACACAGGTGCTGAGGTTCCTGAGGAGGTGAAATTAGCAGGATGAATGTTCTGGCCTTGTTCCTTGCAGGGAAAGACTTTTCCAGCTCTTAGGTGGGAACAGAGATTTGAGATGACCTAGCTGTGAGACTGCTCTCTACAGGCCAGTTACTCCTGACTGCAGGAATCATTTTCTGAGGTGTTTGGCTTAGAATGAGATACTTTTCTAAACAAATGAAAGCATCAAAGATCACCCAGCAGCAGTCAAAATAGTGAAATTTTGGATTGTAAAATAGTTGCTGTCACGAGCTGCAGATGAATTAACAGTCTTGCCTGAAGAGGAAGTTGCCCATTTTAAAATATTTCCCCTTCTGTCTGCTTTCTGAGATGCTGGCATAGCAGACTCCTTTCTAAAGCTGCTCCTTTAGTGGCTGTGTTGCTAAATTTCAGAAAAAACCCACACTTTTTATGGTTTGTTGCAAACTAAGCTCTGTGGTGTCTCTTGTGCCTTTCAGCTGTGACCTGTCCTGCCTTGGAAATGCCCGAGCACGGGGCTGTGAACTGCTCCCAGCCCTCCGTGCAGTTCACCTGGGGAACCACCTGTGAGTTCACCTGTGAGGAAGGATTCACCCTGACGGGCCCAGCTAGGCTGCAGTGCGGCTCTTCTGGAGCCTGGGACAGGCAGCAGCCAAGCTGTGCAGGTAATTCCCTTCCCCGCGCCCAGTGCAGCCCTCGGGGCTGCGGGCACTGCTCTGTCCTTGTGCCGGGGCTGCCGTGCTGATGCTGTTGTGCTCCCTGTGCTGCAGCTGTGCGCTGTGAGGCTGTGCCGTGGCCAGCAGAAGGCTCTGTGAGCTGTGACCGTGCTGAGCTCACCCCGGGCTCCCGCTGTGACTTCCAGTGCGGGGAGGGCTATGTCCTGGAGGGCTCAGCCAGCACCCAGTGCCTGCCACAGGGACGGTGGTCAGAGCCAGTGCCCAAATGCAAAGGTAAGACTGTTGGAAATGGCAGTTTTTTGGTCTCTGGGGAATGTTACTGTGACGCAGATAGGAACACACAGTAACACACAACAGGGGTTCAGGCAGAGAAGAGGAAAAGAACTCTCTCGTTTATCGTTGATCTCTTGTATATAAGTTTCTGGACAGTGCTTACAGATTGGACAGAGTTCCCACCTCTCCATCTCCACTGGTCACTTGAGAAGTCCATCAGGTGATATCTTTTACAAAGGAATGAAAACATGATCCTTGTTTATCTTACAATTCATGAGAACCGACTACATTATACTAAAACACATCAGAAGGCTGATTTTCAGGGACAGCAGGGGAACACACAGAAATCCATATTCCTACAGGGCCCTGGCTCCAAACTCAACTCTGTGCTCCCATGTCTTCAGCTGTGCCTTGGAATTCCTGCTCACGGCTCTGAGCAGCATCCCAAAGTCAAATGAACTTGAAAATAAATTGTACAACTGTTAGTGAAAAAAATTGGGCCAAAGACAGGAAAGTCCTTTGCCACAGTCCAATACAACAGTCCTTAGTGACTCTTTACCATATCTTTTTGTGTTTCAGTGGTACAGTGTGAGCCACTGAGCTCTCCTGAGAAAGGCTCCATGGATTGCTCCCACGGGGATGGGATCTTCACATACAACACCTCCTGCCACTTCAGCTGCCCTGAAGGATGGAGTCTCAATGGCTCTCGTGTTCTTGAGTGCATCCACTCGGGAAACTGGAGTGCCAGCCTGCCCACATGTGAAGGTATTTTGCCTGTGAGCAGCCACAGAGAGACGGCACTGGATTTTTAGTCAGATGAGGTGTGGAAGGGTGGTAGAGATGGTAACAGTAACCAGTGAGCTAGAACATGTACTGAAGTCCACGAATTCAAAAGCCCAACAAAATCACTCATTATGCTTGAAAATAGAACAAGGGAAAACCCCTAAAAGATCTTGGTGGAAAATGCTGATTTCTTATATATATAAAAAACCCAAACAACCCTGCAACTGGATTTCAGTTCTTTCTGTTTGCTTTTTAAACAAAATATTTCTCACTATAAGCTTTTTTTTCATGTGAATAGAGACAAAAGCTTTTCAAGAGAAACAGAACCTTGTGGGGAAATCTGCATTCATAAGTCTGTTTCTCAGTGGAAAACTTTATAGGTTTTTTAATTTGGTGTGATAGTTTCTTGGATGAACTCCTCAGCCAAAAGACCTCACGGAGCTTTTCTCTCAGAGGCTGTAATTTCAAAGGACAGAAAGCTTAGCCTTGCCTTCTCATTCAAGGCAGCAAGAGGTCTGTCACTGCCCTCAGCTGGAACAGCCCTGGCCTGCCTGGAATGCTTTTGATAGAGGCCCTAAAAGCTCAATTCCACTTTCATTTGCTTGAACAAAATTTAGATCCTTGAATAATTTCATTGATCTCAGCAGGATTGCTCGAAGAGGAAGATAGCACACAGGGAGTTAAAATATGAACTACAACTGGAAAAAATGAGAGGGACACAAACTTCTTTGCAAAGCTGGAGGTTAGAGACACGCCCTGGTGCAGGGAGCTTCTTGCCTTGCCATTACTTTGGCAATGGTTGGGCTCATTTTTGGTATTCAGCTTTTTCCCTGGTGTCCTGTTTCATCAAGAGAAAACTTTAGTGTTACAAGCTGCAGTTCTGGTTCCTCTTGAAGAGCTTGAGGAAAGGGAAGAAGGAGAGAGGGCTTCAAAGACCACCTGTGCCTCTTGATCTCACTGAAACCTTGTCACCCTTTCAGCATCTGACCAAGCCAGCTACATCTCTGTGGGCATAGCAGCCACCTCTGCCTCCCTGCTCTCCACAGCATCTTTCCTCCTTTGGCTTGCGAGGCGCTTCCGGAGAAAAGGTGAGCACTTGCTCTGCCTCCACTGCTTTATTTATCTTCCTGAAAAATTTCCTGTGGAGGAAGAGGGAAAAAAACAAACCCCCTAAACGTCCAAAGCCTTATACCTTGCTTGTTGAAAAAGTGGTAATTCTCAGATAAATTCCAAAATTATTTTCAAGAACCCTCCATGTATGCCATGTTTGGCTTTTGGATGAACATCTAAAATAAAGAAAAAAAAAATAGTAAACCCCAAATATTTTGACAACAAGAATTAGGGCTTTTGTCTTGAAATGCTAATATATTTTTTTTTTTATTCTTCTTGCAGCAAAGAAGTTTATTCCTTTCAGGTAAGTTGTGTCTCAAAAAGCAACATGAAAAAACCACTGCCATCACTTTGCTGAAATCCATTTGATAAAAACCTGTTGCCATTAAATTACTTTTCACTTTTTGTTTTATAGAAACTGGCAGGAAACAGCCAGTGAAGGTAGTTTCCAAAGTGCTGGTGAAAATGTCTAACTCAGGTGTTTCAGGTAAGCACATGTGATGGCTTCACTCACAAATTCTCTTCCTTTTAATCACACAAGCAATCAATCAGAGCTGCTAATTGCTGTACAATTGCTGACACAGCAATATGTGCTTTGGGATACCTAACATGCACCTTGGCATTGCATGGGAGTTCCTAACAAGACTGATGGATTTATTGCTATAGAAATGGTGGTTCAGCTCCTTAAGGATAATTGTACTCAGCATTCTGTCCAGCTGCAAATGGTATTAGGAACACTTTTGTGCAGTTCTGCTACCTGCTGCATACAAAATTCCTCTGAGCTGAGAGCAAATACGAATCTCTGCCAGTTTTCTGATTTATGGAAGAATTTTGTTCTCTCTGCAGGAATTGCAGCCACCTTCACTTACATCTCAGATTTCTGGAGAATGAAACTGCCTGCAAATCAGCAGCTGCCCAGATGTTTTTACCTCTTGCTGACAAGATGATTGACCTTGCGGATGATTCAGAAATGTTGGAACTCAAGCTGTCTGGTATTCCCATTGGACACAAGCAGAGAATTCTGTCCTTCTGGCCAAATCCTGCCTACATTCAGCCATGTGGTTATCCTAAACTGGGAGCTGGCCATCTCCTGTCCAGATGGTGAGCAAATAGTGCACTGCTGCCTAAAGAGGAGGCTGGTTCCTCCCCTGCTCCACTCAAAGGTACCGAGGTGAGGTGAAGACATGCATTATTTCACATCACTTACCACACTGCTGGAGGTGTCTCCTCTGGAGTCACAGGGGTTATGCTTGAAGAAACAGAAGAATCAGGATGAAAAAAAATATTTGCTGAACAGCTTTGAAACTATTGATCTGGTTTGTGAGAGTCAGTCTATTTTAAAATGTCCCAGTCAATAGATATGCCTGCAGTGATATGGGCAATTATTTGGGTTTCTGCTGCATATCCCAGAAAACTTAGATACCTTTCTTTAAACTATAACAGCACTAGGAAAACCATAGTGCTCACACAAGGTACTCTGGTTTCTGAACACAGCAGGTAGATCTGAAATTATCTCATCCCTGTGGGATTGTGTACTGTAATATGTGTATATACATACATATTTATTTGTGCAGCTTTTACTGTGGATATTTCTGTGCTCTTAACTGTACATGTATTGTAAAATTCTTGAGTAGGTCTGTGGCTGTTGATCAACTGATCAGAATTTATTTTAAAATAAATTGGAGGTGTTTGTAAGGATTGCATGCCTGCATGATGTTTACGAATGAAATGGAAGACTGAGGTTTGTATGTTTATGTATTGAAAATATGATTTTTTAAAGCAGTTTAAAGTCTTTTAATGAGAGTCTCTCTTAATTTATGTTTAAGTTATGATTATAAATTAAAAATCTCTCATTTAACCTAATATGTATTGTCCTATTTGTAACTTTTTTTTTTTAATAAAATGTTTTCAGTGTAACACACCCTGTTCGTAAATGTGAATAAATTGAATTTGACTTAAATTACTTGGGTCAGCCCTGTGACTTGTGGCTTCAACAGAATAATGTGAGGTTTGGGAGAAGACTGGCTAAAATCAAGGCTGACTGAAGAATCACAGAATCAGCAAGTTGAAAGAAATCTTTAAGATCATCGTGTCCAACCCATGCAATTAAACAACAGCACCGAGTGCCACAACAAATCCTTTTTTAAACACATCCAGGGCAGACCATTCCAGTACTTGGTCACTCTTTTAATAAAAAAACTTTTCTCTAACATCCAGCCTAAATTTCCCTTGGAGCTCTCCGTCTTTCCAGAGCAGCCACGGCCAGAGCAGCCAGCAGATGGGGCTGGCAGAGCAGAGCAGAGCCCATCCCAAAGCAGCATCCCCAGGTCTGGGAGGGAGGAGGAAGGATCACAAGGGTGTCCCAGGGCTCCGGCAGGTGCAGGAGGGAGAGGAGAGCAGGAAGAGAAGCAGACAGGCAATCTTGGTGCATAAATAACAGCACAACCCCCTGTTATAAATGCATATTTTGGTGTTGGCTTTTCGCAAATGTTGCAATGAGTGTTATAAATCTGATGTTTGTTTCTGTAGTTTTTAGTGTGTTTTAACTGCCTGAATAGATGTATAAGGCTTTTTCTTTGCTGTAGTTTGGAATTCAGGTGTAGTGTGTTTCAGCTGCATGAATAGAGAACTTCTGAAAGAGGCCCGAGTGACTCTCAGCATTCAGAGCCTGTGAAAAAGAGACCAAAGCCCAAATCAAAAGATGATAAGAACCGAATAAAAATGACATTGCACTTGACAGACCCAAGGAGTGACCATGCAGAGCAGTTCCTGGAAAAGTGAATGTGCATAAGTCCATGCATGAAGAACGGGATAAAAGGGGGGGTTCCAAGACACCGGGGTGCTCTTGGCAGCACACCAAGACACCCGGCCGCCCGTTTAACCTTTGCTTTATCTGTCTCTTATTGTCTTTATTAAACATTTTTTAAACTTTACCAGGAAAGCGAACTTCGTTTTTCACACCCCTGAGCCCAGCCGGGATTTTGCGGATTCTCTGCTGGGAAGCTGAAGGAGGCAGCAGGGGTGTGCAGGGGCGACACAGCTCTACCTGGGGACCTCCATCCCACCCTGCCCGGGCTGCAGCCGCACTCTGCTGCTGGGGGGGGGGGGGGGGGGGGACCGGTGGTGGCCAGACCCTGCTGGGGTCACCCTTTGCACCCCCGAGATCGCCAGGGAAGCTGTCCCGCAGCTCTGGAGCTGCGGCCGGGACAAGCGCTTGCTGGCAAACTCTGAGGAGCATCCCTGCCCCACCCAGCCAAGGCTGTAGAGGAGCCATGGAGCCTGGGAGGGAGGGAAGGAGGGAGTCACTAAAGAGATGCCGCTCCACGGGGGCATCGCTGTTTGTCCCGAACCGATTAAAGAGCTGAGAGTGGCTGTCAGCACTTCCACTGCCTCGGCGAGGTGGGGCCCAACCCCGTGAGCAGATGTAGAGCCGTAATCCTCAGGTTCCCTGAGGGGACGCAGAGATTAGCCCGAAACGCCCTGCTCTGAATCCCTGCAGGAGCTGTTTTGAGAGCTAAAGCAGCACACGGATCCCCTGGCCTGCCCTTGTTGTTGTCCTCTACATGCGTGGCCTGCGTGTAGCATCCTCTGGAGAGATGCTTATCCAGCACGGCTGCCCAGGGCAGTCCAGCTTCTCCTTTCCTGACCACAGCTGGTGCTTCTAGCAATTTTCCCTAGGATCTTACAGGGGTTTTATTCCCAGAAAAGAGACTATAAAGTTATTCCTCCTCTTGCAGAAGCCTTGTGACTTCTGGAGGCAATGCTCTTCTAATGAGATCACATTTGGGTGGGATTCATCCTCTATTTCTGCCATATATATCCCCTAGGCCAGACCAAGACTCTCTGAAGGGGATTTCCTTCCTTGCAGTACCCCTCAAGTTACATCTATCCTGTAATTAATATTAGTCCAGGACACAGGCAAAATCCAGGCTGTGCTCATCCAGGTTGCATGATTCTTTATCCCCTCCTGGCACAGTTTTTCCTGCCTCAGGATATGATTTACCAGTTATGATGGCATGGTGCGTCCAGGCCTTGAGGAGCTTCAGGAAGTCATTTTATTTGTCGTGGCTGTGTCTCTGCCAGTGCCTGGGAACACAGCTCTTGTTTGCTATCTGTGTAGTTCCCGTGCTGGCAACAATGGCCCTGGGAATGCTGGCTGCCAGGCAGTCCTTTAGTCACTTCATTGTGTCATTCCTCTCTCTGCAGTGCTCAGCAGCCACTGATGGGCCACAGGATCTTTGCTGGAGGGACTTTTCTTATTTCCTGTTGTTCCACTTCCCTTAAATTCCTCATCTCTTCCCGGGCCCGTGGCATTGTTCAGAAGGGGGTCTGTGTTCTGCCTGGCATCTCGTTCTGGTGTGGGTGCCTGCTCGTGCTGTGACCTCTGGAAGCTGGGAAGGTGACATTAACTGGGAGGCACGCATGTCCTTTCACAGCTCTCTGTGTTTGCTGCTTGGCAAGGGGATGGAGTTTGTGGTGTAACTTAACACATTCCTGATGCTACCCAGGGTGGCTTCGGCTCTTTCACTTCTGCAGTCTGGCAGACGGGGAGTTAGAAACAAATTTTCACTAAAAGTCTCTGTGTTTGATTTGGGGTGGCTGTTTCTGTGGGCTTTGGTGATATGGACAGTGTAAGACACAGACTGGGTTTGTGCCTTGTGTTTTCATAAGCAATTAGCCACCAAACAAGCAGTCATTTACCAGGGCCTGGCTGAAGTTGGTTCCAAAACTCCAGTTTTTAAGGACTGGGCTGGACCCAGCATTTGACCAGTATTTCTCTTGCGCAGATAAGTCACTCCTCCAAACTCTGGAGGCTGCAGCTCCTTGCAGCTCCTTGCGTGCTGTGCTGAGGCCTGGCAGAGGGGACTCTGGAGCAGCAGCTCCCGCAGGACCTGGTGTGGTGATCCAATCGCTGGAACCTGCTCTGGGAGCTGCCAGGGGATATTAGGGCCAGGAGGCCAGACTGCAAAACACCCTGTCTGTGCAATGCAACATTCGTGGGTCTCTGTGAGTCTGGTTTCTGTCCTGAGCCTTGCTGCTGTTTGGATTCCTCTGGTTCTTGCAGGGGGCTGGCTCCTTTCCCTTGGCTTGAGATTCCTGCTCTTGTGTGGCTGGTGGTGGGAGTCTGGTGAGGGGTCTTCAGTCCACAGACCTAGAGGAGCAAATTGTTGTGATGAGCTCTTGGTCAGGGACAGAGAAGTGCACAAGTTTGCTGCTCCCTGGGAGCCATAACCCACATCAAATGAGAAATGCAGCCTGGGCTTGCCCAGCCACAGGCAGGACAGGCTCCTGTTGGTCTCGGGCAACAAGGACTTGGTGGAAGGCAGGAAAGCAGCTCCCAGAGCCCAGCCTGTCACAGCATTTGCACAGTTCTCCTACAGAGCTCCCTAGCCTGGTTTATGGCCTCTCTCCTGCACACCTGTAGGAAGAAACAATCAAAATTTTAGGTTAGATTTGACCAGTGGAGTCAAAACATGCTGGATGTTTTTTGCTACTCACCTGGCACTGTTAAACCTCACTTAGAAGGGACACAGACTTGGCCAATACAGTTCAGCTGTGGCTCCACAGAGAGAAATCTGCAGCCCAGAAAGTTTCCACAGCTGATGGTGGCCAAGTGCTCTTTCCAGCTCAGGAAAGCTGCTGCCAAGAGCAGGACAGCGTGCAAAAAGCACAAATGCCTTTTAAGCAAGGCAGCAGATGACCCCGGGCTGCTGCCAGCAGGTTTTCTACCTGCCTTCCTACTTCAGGGAAGGACATTCCCTGAAAAGCCCAACAGTTGCTTTGACTTTCAACCTGGGCCAAGTGGGACCTTCATCAACTTCTCGCCTCGCCAGCTGCCAGGAAAGCAGCGATGGCAGGTGTGAAATTGCAGGTGACTCACTGGCTTCTGGCACTCCAGTGCTGTCATTTTTGGCTTTTGACAGCCTCTGAGTGGGAAGGATGAGGGAATCTCAGTGAATTCGTGCCTTGTGGAGCAGGCCTTGGGCCATGGAGCACTTGGGTGGAAGGAAAAGGGTTAAAGAAGAGATAGGAAACTCTCTGTTCAGGGCTTATTCCATAGGATGATTTCTGGAAAGGAGGGGCTGCAATCAGGATATATTCACTTCAGGATCTTGGGAAATCATGCTCAGCCTGGCCCAAACCAAGGGGAAAATGCAGCAGAGCCCACTCAGCAGGAAAAGGCAAAATGTCCCCACTTTACCTCATCTCGTGTCAGTGCAAACAATCCAGGCAATGTGGAAATCAGACATGGTGGAATGCTGTCATTGCAGAAACAACCAAGATATCCTGTGGGGAAGTGATACAGTTTGAGCAGAAAGACAGTGGGGGTTGTCCTGGGAAGCCCTATCCTAAGACAGAGAGAAAGGGCCCTCTCCAGTTCTCGCTGTATTTCTGCTGAAGGCAGCAGAGGAAAGCTCTGCAGGTAAGTCAGCAACTGCTGGGCCACTCTCAGCGTGGAGAAGATTTCTTTTACTTCACAGCAGATCCCTTTTGATCAGGGCAACCCCTGGAAATAATCAAATGCAGCAGAGGTTCTTCTGTTTTCTAATCCGTGCCTTTCCTGCAACTGAGTTTAAAATCTGCATTTTTAAAATTTACCAGATGTACAAAGTATCCTGTAAAGTAACTATAACTACTTAAAAGTGTTGGGCTCGTGGAAGTCACATAAGTGCTGAAAAAGAAATCAGACACAGATCCCTATTTTCTCCAGACTGCTATTCCAGCTTGGCCACATTAAATTCAGAAGTGGTTCCTTGAGTCACTGACAAAAATGTTTCAAATGCTGCCAGACAAAGCTAATAACACACTCACAATGATCAGTCAAAGCTTTTGTTTTGTCACTTTTGCTTCCTGTTTCTTTGCATGCACACAGGGCACATTTTGGTTCCCAGCCCATTAAATGGTGAATGAACCCTCAAAGCATCCTTTCCTGCCTCCTAAGTGGGAGAAAGTCGTGCAGGTCAGCCTTTTTGGGGCAGAAATGGGTGATTGAGACTCCACAGACCATAAAAGCACTTTATTCATGTTCCTGCATAAGTAGGGGAAATAGAGATGGTTGCAGACAGCAGATACTCTACTTCCATGAAGCTCTAGAAAGTGATTCTACCTTAGAGAAATGCACTGTGCAAGGATGAATCATCTGGAGGAGTTTTAGGAACATCAGCTCCCCCAGATTTTTCAATGAGCAAAATTAACTCTGAAAAGCAGATTTCTCCTTGAGCTTACACCCGAATAAAGAACTTGTCAGAGGAGCCTAGAAAATAGGATTTGAAGAGCCCTGAGAAGCTGTCTGCTACAAACCCCTGTCTCAGCCTGGGTCATTCTGCAGGTGGAAGCTGGTGCTTTGCACCCTGGGCAATAAGCAGGGGCTCTCTGACAGGAACCTGGGTGGCTCCAACTGCAGTGGCACCCCTTGTCTGAAAGGATGCTCCAAGCCACCCCAGGGTTTGGGTGCCAGCTCCCACCAAACCGAAGTGCCAGCCTACACTGTTGTAAATACCTCCAGGGATGGTGACAGAATGATGCAGCAGTCCTTAGAGGAAAGTTCTGGGACATTCCCAGGAAGAGCAGAGGACCCTTGCCAGGGGAATGATACATCCTATTCCCACCCCCCTGCCTTCCCTTTCTGCTTTTTGAGGTTCACCAAGCCTTTGCTGTGATCTGGAACAGCCACCCTTCTGTTCCCATGTCTCCAGTGGGAAAACCCAAACCTTCAGGGTGTTCGGATGCTGTGGGAACAGGTGCAACAGGGGACCTAAAAAACAACAGCCCAGAAAACATATGGGCCTGCCCCAGCCCTTAATTAACCTAATTGCTGTAGCTTCCACTAAGGTCTGCCTGTTTTCCTTGCGTGGTTTCCGGCACAGGCGAGCGCCGTTCCCTGTGACAGAGAGCAGACACAGAAATGCCCTCAGCAGCCCCTGCCACCCCACAAGGGTGAAAAATACTCCATAAAAACCCAGCTGGTGGGCCCAGGGGGCAGGTTCTCCACAGACCACCCCTCCAACGAGGTGCTGTGGGCTTCTCTGGGGAGAGAGTGAGGGTAAGGAATGGGTTTGGGAAGCTCACAAGGGTTATCAGAGCCCGGAGCTGTGGCTGGTCTGCCTGTCCTGGCTGATTGCTGCTGCAGGTGAATGTATTGAGCCAGCTCACCTGCAGGTTCCATGGGCAGAAAGAAACTGGTGCAAAAAGAACACAAAATGCTCTTTGGTTAAAGAGCACATCTGGGCTGTAGAGAAAGGGTAGTCAAGAATCTATACTAACCTCTTTTGTTAGTAAACAGCAAGGTTTTCAGAGTCACTCTTCCTCACTGAAAGCATTTGGAGAACCAAGTCATTGCCAGTTTGGTTAAACATTTGTCTTTCCATGGCACTGAGTGTAAGCAAAGCTGTTGTCCTAAAAATACTACAGATAGCTAAGTTTCCTGAGGTTCAAAGATATCCTCTGACAACGCTCCTTGTGTTGTGCTGCAAACTGAAATGTGAAATTGGCTGTCCAGATGTCTGGTAGCGAGCAGCCCAGCCGGCTCTTTGCGAGGGAGCAGCTATTTCCCACTGCTGTGTTTCACTCAAATCCTCAATCCTCGCTGGAACTCAAGAGCTGGAGAGGTGCAGCACAGCAGAAGGAGCTGCCTTAGGAGAAGCAGAGATGCCAGTGAGAGAGGAGAGTGAGTGCAGTGTCTGATGCAGGCACACCTTGTCTGGCCAGCCAAGCCAAATGCTTATCACCTTCGGATTCACCATGCTGCCCAAAAAAGCAAATCAGACGTGTAGTAGTGTAGGCAATCTCTGTAGGAACCTCCTGTCTGCCAGATTCTCTCTCCCCGCCCTCCCAGCAGGTGCCAGCTGGATTTTTGCTTTCTTTCATCCTATGATTGTGTTTCATCAAAGCCAGCCCAGTCAGGGGATGCAGAACCTAAGGGCTTACTAAAATTAGACCTGATCTTTGGTCCTGTTTGCCAGTTGTTTCTAGGTATGGTGATGCCTGACACACAAACTGGCAAAAATCAGGGTTTGCAAGTCCTAAGTGCAGCTCTGTGTGTGTCATTGTTTGCAAAGTCCTTCGGAGCAGCTGTGTGCCTGCTAGGACACACCAGCAGCACACGGGCTCGGATCAGAGAGCCCCTGTGAAATAGATCTCAACAGACAAGCAAGACAAGCAGCCTCCACTATCCAACTACCTGACACAGGAGGTCCCAGGAGAAGCAGGGGGATGCAATTTGGGCACAATCCCACCATGCCCACACCAGTGCCCACGGCTCAGTGCTGGTGTCACACGTGTTTGCTGCAGAGAGCTCTGGGTCTGCTGCAAGAGCAGCCAATGGACAAGATGTTAAGTCCCAATTAAGTTAATGGGGCTTAAACAAATCTTTCAAGCTGAATGTAGTGGTTTGTGTTTTAGTGGATCTGGATCTTGCTAAAGCTTCCTTTCCCCCCTCATCCCACAGAGCTACTTAAATCACAGTGGTTCTAAAGAGGAATTATGAACAGCAGTTCAAACCCCAAAGTGCAGGCAGAAGAGGTGTTTGGAATACCTGTACAAAACACCTTCAAAGAGGTGATGAACAAGCAGCAGAGGCAAGGAGGGAGAGTAAAAAGTGTGGTTTGTGCCTGTTTTTATACTTAGAGTGGTTTTTGAATGAAGAGGACACATGGTCTCTGGTTTGGCTGATTGCCAAATATGCCATGGAAATCAATGCCCAGCTGACAGGACAGAGATGGAGCACTCTTTTAAGGATGTTCTTGACAGAACTGAAGGGATTCAAGCTCAAAACAAACAAAAAGAAGTGATTCTCCATTCTTTATTCACCTGTCCTGGAGACTGATGTCCCAGAAGCTCCCTCTGAGTTCCAAGGAGAGGCAGGGGAGATCCCGGTGTCAGCCCTGAAACAGGCTGTTCCTAGACTGTTAGAAGCTTTCTAGGCCAGACCCAGCCCCTTAAACTTCACCTGAAAACAAATGGGCAATCAGATCTGCTGAACAGCCTTCCAGGAAGATTTTCAAGGCAGGGTTTTTTATGACTCTGACTATAAAGGTCTACAACCTCTCATTTGATGAACAGACAACAGCATTTTTTCCCCCTCCTAACAAGGTTTCCTTAGAAATGGATCCACTGCTGAATCCTGAGTCTGCCTGGCGTATTCTGGGGGACATCTGGTGTAAATTCTTCATTATTAGATTACATTAGTTGCAGCAATAATCATTCACATGGGATTATTACATCCAAGCTTGTCTCATTGCCTTTATCCTTTCACACATTGTCTTTCCTGGTTCCCCTTCAAAGGGCTGTTGTGAGTCTGTGTCAGAGCAAGAAATTAACTTGTTAGTAATTTATGCATCATTTCCTCCAGCCACGTGTATTTAGGATTTAGGGCAAGATCAATAAAATATAATAAGGAAGCGGGTGGGGCTGAAATAATTCCTTTGGTATCACTGTAAATCCTTCCCTCACACAGGAAAATCCCCAGTCATGTCCATCACTAGTTTGTTTGGCTGGACTATCAGCAGGCCATTGACTCAGCTCTTCTGTGTGCTTGGAGAGCTCAAGTCCTGCTCCTTCTGCTCGCAGCCACAGAGTGCCTCAAGTGGAGGTGCAAGATTTGGAGAGAGCTGTGTCCCACAGCCTTTCTTATGGCTCCTGTTGTGTAATTAAAGCTGTGCCATGTCACACTGGAGACCCATTTCTGGAGTGGCTCCATGCTCTGGCAGCTGCTGCAATGCCTTAGGTCTGAGAAAGGGAAAGGGATGGGAAGAGGGATCTGAGCACCACAGCTCAGGGCTCAGAAAGGCTCTCTGTGTGTGGGCACTGGGGAGGCAAGCCTGAGTGCAGCTGGAATCACTGGCAGGTTCGAGGGGATCTGGAGCCCCTGGGGAGTGCTGGGCAGCCCTTCCTGAGTAAAAACAAAATAAAGAAATGAAGGAGTTTCAATCCATCTTACCCACAGCAGTGCAAGGACTCAAGAGGGGCAATGCTTCTGGCTGATGGAGCAGGCTGCATTTCTATGGCTCCTAAAGAGGAGTCTCTTTTGTCACCTCCTGGCTTCAATCCAGGGTACCCTGCAGGCTTTCAGCTCCATGAGAACTTGAATTTGAGGAATTTGTTGCAGTTTTGGATTAAGAACTTCCTGAAAATGCAAGCAGAACCAAACGGGCGTTTTGGCACCCTCGCTAGCTCTGCATGTCGGGACTCCCTGTGACTGCTTCTCCTGCAGGACGTGTCCTGGCCCTTGGCGCTGGTGTGGAAGGGGCTGTGTGGCCCAGCTTGGCTTTGGCAAGGCTCTGGCTGCTGATCTCAGCCGTGCAGAGGCTCCAGATCCTCAAAGTCTCTGGAGGGCAATGCCTTTAGACTACTCTGCGCTTGGTTTTGTAGCTGTGAACGTGGAGAAATCGAGCAGAGGGAGGTGGAGGTGGTTAAATCCCCCTTGCAGGTCTGCCTGGCACCCAGAGGAATTCTTGGTGGAGTTCTTGGTGCTGGGCTGGGCAGCACACAGTGTACAGGATGGGGCAGTGGAGGCAGAGCAATCTTGCCCTTCACAACCCCGGCGGTGTTGACACAGTCCGAAGGAGATGAGATACCAAGATTATCAGTTCAGACAGGGGAAAGGAATGTTGTTTGCCTGTAGCTCTTCTCCATCAGGCCTGGCAAAATCCAAACACGAAGATGTCTATGCATGGATAGAGAATGTAACAGAGATAAGCGAGCACAGGAACAAAGCCAGGGGCTCTAGCTTCAGCACCAGAAAAACCGGTCACAGCACAGGCTGGTTGTTTTCTGAAAGCCACCTGGAGACAAGGGTCTGTCCAGGTCACCTGCAAGAGCTGGGGACACTGCCCAGGAATGTGTACAGAACATTGCTGCCTTCACACCTTCCCCCATTGTCCTCAGACAGCTCTGGTGAGGGAAAACCTGCTGTGCTTGGTCTCCACGGGAGTCCAGTGGTGATGTGGCTGACACTGCCACCTTCTTGATGCTTGCTACCAGATAGGTGCAGATGAGGAAAAACAGTCAACTGGCAGAGAGAAGGAGGAAAGCAGGACTGAGGCAGATGCTCAGACCGTATGGACAGCAGTTGTTGGCTCGGTTTCGTTCCTTTAGGAGCTGGGATTAGAAGGGACGTCGCTTCCAGGAGACACTTTGTCAGCAGAGCTGCTGCAGACCGACTGCTTGGTGAGGCAGGGCCCTTCCCAGGCAGCCCAGCCCTCCCCAGCCCTCCCCCTGGCGTTGCAACATCTCCCTCTTTCCAAAGAGACAGGAGCCCGAAGAGCAAACACAGGAAACCCCAGCCCTGGTCAAGGTCTGGGAGGTAAATTTGTAACTCAGGACAGATTGTGAAGATGCTGCTCTGTAATATGTAAATACTCCTTTTTTTCTCCAACAGCCCAGAGCTGCTGAGGGAGCTGATCCCAAGCCTCCCTTCATGGTTGAGTCTGCTGAAGAGACAGGACACGGGTTGGAAATGCAGCCGGGCACGCAGGCTCCTTATTCCCTGGAGACGGGACCCTTCCCTCACTTCTGTAAGTGCTGCCCTGAGCCCGGGCTCAGCTGAGGGCTGGGAGGCAGCAGGAGACAGCCCTGTGAGCATTGCCAAGGGCTGTGGGGTGTGCCCAGCCTCCTGGGCATGCTGCTCCTGGAGCCATCAGTGCCAGCTGAACAGAGCCTTTGTGGGACTTGAATTGGGGTGCAGGTTTGGGAAGGAAACCCTCACGACACTGTGCTGCACTCTGTGCTGCGGGAGGGTTCAGACACCAGGGAAAGCTGTTGGACAGGAATGGTGGAGGTGTGATGGGACAGATGGGCTCGGGAAGGAGGTGGCACCTCTGTCCTTGAAGGGCTCTGGTTTGGGGCAGGAAGATGGGCAAGCTGAGCTTTTGTTCCTCTGTGTTTCTCCCAGACCTGTCAGTCTGTGTTTTCCTTCTGCAGCAGAGGAAGAGAAGTTTTCAGGGTGTGGAGGGGGATACTGTGTTTATTGATGGCTTGTACTAAAGGAGTTCTGGTGATCAGATCATAAAGGGTAAAAAAGAACAGGTGGCAGTTACTCGTAGAGCTAGTCAAGGGTTTTCCATGAGAATAATACTTTTAACAAAGTGATGGTTTACTAAAAACTGAACCTCTCCCTGGATAAATATTGATTTTGTCAAATGCATTCAATATGTGTGTGTATGTGCAGAGAGAGAGAGAGAGAATTCCACTGGAAAACTGCCCTAATGGCCTAATTAATTTCAGATCCGTTTGAACCTGGTTTGGGTTTTGACCTGATTTAATGTGTTTCACCACCTCTGCTGCACATGAGCTTTTTTGCAATATGTGTGCATCAATATTCTGACCAAAAGGAATGTATTTACTTGCCTTTATATATTTCCAAGTCACATGGAATATAACCCAGCTACCTCTCTTGCTACTTTATTACTAAATATGTCACATATCCATATCAATATTGAGTTTAATTATCATCAGCAGGCACATGACTTACCTGATTCCTATATATCAGTGGCACAGCACTGGAACTGATCCAGTCAGATGCAAAGTAACCTTTGCACCAGTTCCAAACTCAGGGAATCAAAACCAACCTGTGTTGGGCAGATGTGTAAGTAAAGGACGGGAGAGAAAATTATCTTCTTGTCTCTGAGCTCTAAAAAACTGTCAGCCTACTTTCACCTCTCAGGATGAGGGAAGGCTGCCCAAGATCCCTGCTTAGTGCTCAGTTTCAGGCTTAGACCCCAGACTCTTGTTGTCTGGGAGTGATCCACAGAGGCTTTGTCACCGGCTGCAGCCAGCAGAGCCCAGAGATGGAGTCTAGCCTGTGCTGCCCCAGCCAGTCAGGTACTCACAGGCTGGCCCCTTCCACCCTGCATCTGTCAGTTAAGGGAGCATCCTTTCCATCCTGGCTTTTCCCAGCTGACCTTTTTAAGCTCAGTTGCAGGTTCTGCCCAATCTCCCCACTGACAGCTCTGGAGATTCATTCTGAGCTGGTTTGGGGGAGAGCTCTGCAACCTTTCCTGGGCTGGCACTTCCTCAGAGACAAGCTCACGCACACCTGAAAACACTCGCAGGGAGCTGGGAGATGCTGCCTGTGCCGTGGTCCCCTTCAGACAGGCAGCTTGGAGCTGGCTTTAGCATGAGAAAGAAATGTCTGTGCCATGGTTCCTTCCAGACAACCAGCTTGGAGCTGGTTTTTCCAGGAGAAAGAAATGTCTGTGCTGTGGTCCCCTTCAACCAGCCAGCTTGGAGATGGCTTTAGCACAAGAAATGTCTGTGTGAAGGCAGGGAGCTGCGGAATCACAGGTGACAGGGACCCCAGGAACGATTCCTGCTGCAGCTTTCATGTAACTCCAGTGACCTCCGAGGGAGAAGACTTTTCTTGCTCGGCTACTCCTTGTAGTGGAGACAGAACATTAAAAGCATTTTAATTAGCTAATGAGAAGGTTTCTCCTAGTTTTTCCAAACCTAGAGTGTTGTAGCAGCATCACTGCAGTGACAGCAGTGGAGGAAAGGGTGGGAGTGTGTTTGTTGCAGATACTTTCTGCTTCAGCTGAAGTCCCAAACACATTTTTTTACCAACAGGATGAGACTAGAGGGTGGTTTGGAATTAGATTTATCTCATCTTGCTGTGATCTTGGTTTCTTGCCTTGCTCCTGCTGCAGTAGCTTGCTGGGGTGCTTCAGAAGCTGAGCTGAAAGCTTCCACCATGTGCCTGGTGTGGTGCCTGGCTCTGTCAGTCCCTTGCCTGGGCTAAGGAGCACCCTGCTGCCCTTGGCAGAGGCAGGAGCTGTCTGGATTAGGCTCCTCTGTGCCCTCCCTGTGTCCAAGGGGCAGTGCAGCAGCTCTGAAGGACCAGGATGCCAATGCCTGCCCTGTCCTTGATGTCAGTGCTTGCTGAGCACAGCCCACTCATCACATGAGCCCTTCTGCCCTGCGGGGATTTTGCAAAGCTCTTCCTTCCTTTCTGGTTACAGTTTTTTAATAGGAATCGTTTGATACATTACTGGCAGAAATTGCTCTCACCTGTTTTTTTGCTGCTTCTGAGCTTTCTGCAGAAACATTGCTGGATCCTGAACAGCACATTTTGGGGCCAGGTTTTGGATGGTCCATTACCTACCTGTGAGGGGTGGCAGAGGTGATGGCTGCACTGTGGGGAGGCCAGGCTGCCTCCACTCCCAGCCGGCAGAATCCTGAGCTGTCAGGAGTTTTACAAGGGCTTTAGCTGTATTTTTTGTTATAGCTTACTCTGGGTACGTATGTATTTGTTGCTAGAGTAAAGCCTCTGCTTTCAGTGTTTGGAGGAAGAAAAGCATTACCCTGCAAATCCTGTAGGAGAAGCTGAGTTCAGAGACTGAGACAGACTCAGGGTTGGATTCTTCAGTCGTTGGCACCAACCCTGCTGGGCTTGAGGGCACAAAGCCGAAGTGCACAAGGGATCTCAGTCTCCTTCTAAAAACAAACAAAATCTGAGTCTGCTGAGGAGTACGTGGTGCATCTGCTGCAAACCCAGAGCAGATGAAGCTGCCTGGGGAGCTGGGCTGTTTGGAGGTGCAGGCTCACCCCTTACCCCGTGGGTCCACTTCTTTGGCATCCCCAGTGGGAAGGAAGGCACGGGAGCAAAGATGTCTTGCCTGGGTGCTGAGAGCTGAGCTTGCTGGTCCTTTGCATAGGAGCCAGCGGAGTCACAGGAGAATACAGCACTGTCCTGGGGGGAAGGCTGCCTCGACGTTTGGCTGGCCCTGGCAGGGCAGCGAAGGGGTTAAAGCTCAGCCGTTCTGCCCAATCAGTCTGGCTTGCCTGTAATAACCAATTAACGAAGTGTAATTGTGCAAATCCATATGTGGCAGTAATTACCAGGGAGATTAATGGATTCCTTCCTTTCGAAGCGGACCCCACCGCAGCTTGCCAGCGTCCCCCGCCACCTGAAAGGGTTGGGAGAGGGGGGACAGAGGGAGCTGCTCTTCCCTGGACACTCTGTGGTGAAGCCAAGCGGACAGGGAGGCCCTGTGGGGACTGCCCCGTGCTTGTTTAAATAACCCTTTTCATCTCCCTGCCTTCCTCAGGTCCAGCTCGCTGCTCCCTGGCTTGGACCCGGCCTCTTGGGGACAGTGCGTGCCCAGCCCGTCGGGGGCCCGGGCTGCCATGTCCCTGCCCTCCCCATTGTCCATTCATTCCCGGCTCCCTGCTCCCCTGTTTAGCCCTAATTGCTGCAGAATATCGCCTCTGTTTGCCCTCTTCTTTTGTAGCTTTGTTATTTTAGTTGCAATGGGTAATCCAGCAAACTGTTAAAGGCATACACGAGGCGAGGAGGGGACAGCAGAGCGCTCGGGGCAGGTTTTAGGGCCAGGATATTGGGGTTGTCTTTGGGACAGCAGGGCGCTCGGGGCAGGTTTTAGGGCCAGGATATTGGGGTTGTCTTTGGGACAGCAGAGCGCTCGGGGCAGGTTTTAGGGCCAGGATATTGGGGTTGTCTTTGGGACAGCAGGGCGCTCGGGGCAGGTTTATAGGCCAGGATGTGGGGTTGTGTTTGGGGGATGGCAGGAGGGGACAGCAGGGCACTCAGAGCAGATTTTCAGGCCAGGATGTGGGGTTCCATTTGGGGGGTGGCAGGAGTGGACAGCAGGGCATTCAGGGCAGGTTTTAGGGCCAGGATGTGGGGTTGTGTTTAGGGGATGGCAGGAAGGGACAGCAGGATGCTTGGCACAGGTTTTAGGGCCAGGGTATTGGGGTTGTGTTTAGGGGATGGCAGAGAAGGATAGCAGGGCACTCAGGGCAGGTTTTAGGGCCAGAATATGGGGCTGTGTTTGGGGGATGGCAGAGAGGGAACAGCAGGGCACTCAGGGCAGGTTTTCAGGCCAGCATGTGGGGTTCCATTTGGGGGATGACAGCTCACAGGCAGGCTGACACGTGCTCTAGGGTGGGTTTCCTTAGGGATATGTGACCAGAGAAGCCAAGAGTGAACCTGGAGCATGTGAATATCCCCCCTCCTAATGCTCCGGGTGGTGAAACAGGGTACTGCTGAGGGAGGAGGAGGTTCATTCGTGGACCTGCCCCTTGGCAAATCACCACCTGGGCACACAGACTCCTCCACAGCACCTTGAGATGCGAAGTGCCTCGTCCCACCCTGCTTAGACTTAACCCTACACCACACACGAGTGACCCACGGTGAGAGGGAGCTGGGAAGAGCTCTGCTGCTGTGCTGGGCGGTGCTCCCTGGCCCTGACAGGGATGTCGTGCCGAGCTCAGCCTGTGGGGAGGGCTGATGTGCTGGCTGGGGAGCCACCCGTCACTGGCTGCACGCACAGGGCCCCCGTGCCCCGGGGGTGGCTGTGCCTGCTCGGCAGGGGATGGGGCAGGGGGCTTCGGTGGGATGGCAGGGAGTGCTCACATCACATCTCCTGTCAAGCATCCTCCCTGCCCTCCTCTCCAGGCTGAGAAAGGGATGCTGGGGTTTCAGCCTGTTTGTTTGGCCTCTGTGTGCAGGCTGGGATTTGGACTCGGGCTAGGTCAGAGCTGTGTGGGCCGGGTGAGAGCTTGTCCTGGATGTAAAAAGCACTCAGACAGAGCCAGGCCAAAGGCCCATCCATCTTGAAAATGATGGAGGCATCCAGGGGAGATAGGAGCAGAGTGTGTCCTTCCTCCAACAGGCACCTACCAGCAGCCTCTGCCCTGAGCTGCTCAGCATCTCCACCACTGATAGCCTTGGGGGTTTGGCTGCCCCCAAATCTGTCATGATATGTGCACAGATATCTCTGCAGAACACATCTCGCCTTGGCCTGGCTGCTCTCTGGCAGCCCTGGCCCCATTCACTGCCCCACAGATGGTGACAGACATAAATGACCTTTTTCTTGCTGCTGATTGTTGCAAAGGCCAGGAATGTGGCTGCTGTGAGGGAGTGGCTGTGCAAGGTGCTCATCAGAGGCACAAGCAAGGCTCTTCTCCAAGGAGGGTTACAGATGATGGGGGAGGTTCTGGGAGATTCTTTCCTGCAGGTGATGGGAAGGCACAGAAAGGTGCAAATGCCTAGAGGAGTGGGAGAGGTGGAGAACACTGACTGAGATTCTGCTTTTGGGTCTCCTTGCCTGGGGTTCTGGGAGCCAGCCCACACAGATTGCTTGGTTTCCATCCAGGAAAAGGCACCAGGGGTGCTCTCAGCCATTCCAAATAGAATTGTTCTGTTTGTCAGAGAGGTGTGTCTCTCAGAGTCTTGATTCTTCTAGCTCTTCCATTTCACCTAACCACAGGCTCATCAACACTCCTCTTCCCTTGGCTGCTGCCTCATCCTAGGCTGCATGTGCCAAAGCATGGCATGTAAATGTGTTTTGGGGTCTGCTCTGCTTGTGAGATCTTTCCTTTCTGGAAAGCTTCCCTCCAGGCACAGATACCTGGGGGCATTTGTTACTGTGACGCAGACAGAAACACACAGCAACACACACAACAGGTGTTCAGGTAGAGAAGAAGAAAGGAAGGATATCCTAGTTTATTGTTGACCTCGTATATATAAGTTTCTGGATAGTGATCAGAGATTGGACAGAGAAGTTCCCACCTCTCCATCTTCACTGGTCATTTGAGAAGTCCATCAGGTGATATCTTTTACAAAGGAATGCAAACATGATTCTTGTTTATCTTACAATTCCTGAGAACTGACTCCACTATACTAAAACAAATCAGAAGGCTGATTTTCAGGGACAACAGGCATTCAGGGAAATACCTGGGGCACTGAGGGGGATGTCTTGCACAGTTTATGACATGCTTGAAGTGTTGCCTAGATTTTAGGTGCCAGGGCTTCAAAATGTGGTAGATAGGTGTGATTTAAAAGCCTCATTATTTAAATGAGCTGAGGAGACTAATTTGTGTGGATATGGCTCAGCTCTTAAATGTGCAGAGTTCCCAGTGGGAACATCTCTTGGCATGTTCTGACTACCAAACTGTGCTTGGGAACTGTCTGATGGGAAGAGCCAGTCTTTGCAACCACCAGAACAGACCCCAGGACTGGTGACTTTGTCACCCTTTCGGGGTGTGCTGCTGGTCTGGAAAACTTAAGGCCTGAAAAGTGACCAGGCTCCAGATTTCTCAGCTGGGATATGTGTGGCTGGCAGAGGAGACAGCTCTGTGGAGAAGCTGATTTCAGGGCTTGCTTTAATAAGCTGACTTAAGTCAGTGCACATCAGTGCAGTGCCAGTGCCCACACCATTCCAGGTCATTTCTCTGCTTCTGCTGTGTAGAAGCTGCTCCTTCTGCTCAGAGGCTGGAAAGGACAGGGCCAAAATGTGTGGGTGGTGCTCTTTTCTCTCCCTCTCTTTCTGCTGCGAAGGGGTTAAGGGGCAAAGAGCAGATATTTGGCAGCAAATGTCATTCCACATCCCTGCAAATTCTTCACGTGGCTGCTCCTTGCTGCTGGGCTGTCGTGTGGGGTGTGGTCTGTCCCTGCCTTGATCCAGGGCTGTTCCTTTCTTTGGGGCATGGGGAATTTTGTCATGGTCCCATGGCTTTGAGTACCTGTGGATTTTCCATTTGGTACTGGGAACACGTGGCTTTTGAGAGGAGGACATGAAAGGCAGTGGAGGGCAGAGATGAGGAAAGGGATGCTCACTGCAGCTGGCTCCTCACCCACCCCTCAGCTGCACAGGGAGGTGGAGGGATTTAAACATTTTCTGCAGGGAAACACTGAGAGGAGCCTTTCTCATGGGAGAACATCCTGGCTGAGTTTCATGTTGTGTTTGTGCCCGTTTGGCTGCCACTGGAAGGTGAGTCCTGGGGGAAGGACAGCTGCTAGGGCAGATGAGAGCTGTGTGCATGTGTGGGCAAGGCAAAGAGGAGGCTTGGTCCTCTGCATCTCAAACAGACTGGGCTGGCAGTCTGCTGAAACTGGTTGTACCTGTAAAGAGATGATCTCAAAATGAACCTGCTGCTTTTCTGTGAGATGGAAATATCTGCATGGCTCAGAGGACAGACACAAACTACAGAGAGTGGAGTGGTTTGAGCCGCCAGTGGAGGCAGAGACAGTGAGGGCTGAGGTCTTTATATCCCCCTTCTCCTCTTTTTTACTGCCAGTTCATGAAGGGATTCTTTGGGTTTGCTCATCTTAAATACATCATTTTATGCCTCATTGCTTGGCTTGTGCTCCATTCCTTCCAGTTGCCATGCCTGGCTGTGTCTCCAGATCTGATGCTGGTGGAGAGGCTGCATAGGCATATCTGCACCAGAGCATGGACATGGCTGCATCTCTGGTCAAGGATGGGGTCTGGTTTACTGGCTGGGGGGGTGTGGTATGGGGCTTTTATTCCCTGATGACTCAGAGGCATCATAGTTGTGAGCTGGGGGTTTGCATGGGCAGGGTTGCTGGATTAGGGTGCTTGGAGCAATGGAAACTCATTCCAAGGCCTGCTTGAAATTCCTGAGTGAAGTTCAGGAGACTCATCCCCAGGAATCCTGTGTCATTACAGAAACAGGAGATCTTTCTGCATGACAGGAGACAGCAAATCCTTGAGAAACTTGCCTCTCCCTCCTCCTTGAGGACATACTTGGGGTCTAGTGGTATTTGATTTCCTTCCCTGCTCTCTGGGGACCCAATGAACAGGAAGAAATCTACTGTAAAAGGGGTTAATGTGCCAGTGGCACCTGCAGAAGTGAAGGAGAGGTGGGATGCAGGTGAGCTGTCTGGTTCCTGAGCAGCTTTCGGCATCCTGTGAGAGGGGCAGCTTCCCACTGTGGCTACCAGAAAATGCCTCATTGACTGGAGCAAGGACTAAACTCCAAAGACAGCTGGCTGAGAAGTGCTGACTGGAGCTGTGCCTTGGTGGATGTGGCTTTTGGGCCCTTGGTCCAGATCTAAAGCTCTGTGGCCGTATGATTCATAGTGCTAATCTGGCATAAAAGCCCTCTCCTTCCTCAGATCTTTTCAAATTATTGTAACGGGGCCAATTTGATAAGGCAGGCTTCATCCTGGACCAGATCTGCTGCCAGACAGCAGACTCTGTTGGACATGTGAGGAGAGACAGGAGGGATTCAGAGGAAGCTGGAGCCCTCACTGTGGCATTAATTTGACAGTGGGCACTCGGGTGCTCACCCCTGACCTAGGCAGAGCTGAGTGCAGAAACCCAGTGTGAACAAACGTGAAGCTGTGACCTTTCTTGGAGAGAATCAGAAATCCAAAAGTACCTGCTGAGCTCCCCTTTGCCACGACAGGACACAGAGGGACCTGGGATTAGCCGTCTTATGATAGATATCAACCTTCTGGGCTTTTGGGGCCTGGCTGCTGTGGCTGGCACCTTGGGGACCCACAGCTGTGCCCTCAGCCATGCAGGTTTCCAGCCCTTGACGTGAAGCTGTTCCTCTTGGATGCCTCCAGCCTTCCTCCCCTGAGAAAGGAGCTACTCCAAGCAGAAATAACCCCTGTTACCTTGAACTCCAGGACAGCCACGTTTGCCTGTCAGGTATAAATAGACCATTGGAGGCAGCAGGATGTGATGGAGATTGACAGGTTGTCTCCAGAGTTTTGCACTTTGCTGAAGCAGGAGGAAATGTAAAAGCATCAACGTGGGGATGCACAGCATGAGAGCAGCCAGGCAAGCCCCCCAGCTGCACAGCAGGCTGTGCCACCTGCCAGGCAGGGTGCAGGTGGGGGCCCTTGGTGGCCCTGAGCAGGGCACTGCTGTGACAAAACCTCCCCCAGCCCGTGCTGAGCCAGGCGAGCTCCAGCAGGTGCCTCGTGTGTCAGCCTCTTGGCAAAAAAGCCTGCTCACAGAAATCCAGGTTTCCCAGCAAAAAGAGAATGAAGAATGGAGCAGGATCAAGGGTGGGGGGGAAAAAAGGAGTTGAAAGTTTTCCCGAAGTTCCATAGGTATGGGGACCGAGTTTCGCTTTGGTAGTTTGTTTCCAGGTAGTCAAAGAAGTCTCTAAATCAGTATTAATTTGTGACTGAGGGTTGCCTTTTGAATTTTTTTAAAGTACTTGTCCTTATAAGCAGAAATGGAGGGTTAACCTGGACAAGGGATATCTCCTGTTGAGATGTTTTGTCTGAAAAATGGTTGTTGTGGGAAAACTCAGAAATTTCATGGGCTGTGTCTTTCAAGATTTCTCTAAGGTCTCTCCTTTTTTTTTACAGGAGATGGGGAAATCCTGGTCAGGTTATAGCTTTCTTTGAAGGAAGAGAACCTAACTGTTTTCAGGCATTTTGCAGAAATCTCAGTTTTGCATCATGAGATCAGCAGGGTTATAGATGGGCTTGTGTTCAAATGACAACCTGTGTGTTCTCAGGTGTTCTGAGTGGGAAGTTTGCTTGCAGGGTGGTATCAAGGAGGTATCAAGTGAACCTTTCTTCACCTGTCCTTTGAATAACCCTTGCTGAACACCAAATGACTGGTCATGGTGAATTTAAGAGCTGAGTGGTTTTTTCCCCAAAAAATCTCCTCTGGACCTTTTGTCAGAACCTGCTTTTGGATCTGAGAGACTTCAGCACTTGCACGTAGAAATCCTCAATCATTCACCGCTCATCCAACCTGGAATCCTGGTTTTACAGCATAGTTTGCTGTCTTGTACCATGGACAAGAGAAATAAGGTGCTTACCTTGAAGTGTGAGGCATGGGGGACTCTCCCAGTTGGAATACTGTGGTTCCTTTTTTGTCTCTCAGATCTTTATTCCAGGAAAGGTAAAAAAGGCGGAGTGACCTGTCTGAAAGCAGGCAGGGAGCTGTGAACTCCTAAACTCTGAGCTTCCACTCTCATGACCCAACCACTGCTTCAGGACACAATGCAAGCCCAAACCTCTTCGTGGTGCAGGACAGATCTCTTGCATCACGGGCTGGCTCATTCCCTTGCAAGCCCAACCCAAAGCAATCGAGGCTTTTGACACAAGTATCATTTTCTAGAGGACCCAAACAGCCACTTTTTTGGATCCACCTTCCCAGACACAATTTGCTGCATGCTTTTCCATGACGCTACCGCTGCTGACCTTTCTGCTCTGGCAAGGGGGAGTCTCTGGGCAGCACATAGGCAGTGATTCTTCACTGTGACAAAGGCGGGGATTGTTGGCAGCTTGACGCCCCAGAAAGTGTCTAATTGACTCGACTCTCTCTAGCTGGGCTCCGAATGGATCTTCTGCCTCAGGATATCTCGGTGCTATAGTGGACCTGTTGTTTTTGCTGCCCTCATGATTTTCAAAAGTGCATTGTTGGGGCAGGGAGTGTGAGCCAGAGCGGATGTGCTGAGGGAGCTGCCTGACGCCCCACGAGGTGCTGCCAGCACCCTGGGGTGACCTGCCAGCCTCACTGGGGTCATCTCCAGCCTCACTGGGGTGACCTGCCAGCCTCACCCAGGGTCACCTGCCAGCCTCACCCAGGGTCACCTGCCAGCCTCACTGGGGTCACCTGCCAGCCTCACCCAGGGTCACCTGCCAGCCTCACTGGGGTCACCTGCCAGCCTCACCCAGGGTCACCTGCCAGCCTCACCCAGGGTCACCTGCCAGCCTCACTGGGGTCACCTGCCAGCCTCACCCAGGGTCACCTGCCAGCCTCACCCAGGGTCACCTGCCAGCCACACTGGGGTCACCTCCAGCCTCACCGGGGTCACTTCCAGCCTCACTGGGGTCACCTGCCAGCCTCACCCAGGGTCACCTGCCAGCCTTACTCACTGGGGTCACCTGCCAGCCTCACCGGGGTCACCTGCCAGCCTCACCGGGGTCACCTGCCAGCCTCACTCACCAGGGTCACCTGCCAGCCTCACTGGGGTCGCCTGCCAGGCTCACCCAGGGTCACCTGCCAGCCTCACTCACTGGGGTCACCTGCCAGCCTAACTGGGGCCACCTCCAGCTTCACCAGGGTCACCTGCCAGCCTGACTGGAGTCACCTGCCAGCCTCACTGAAGGTCACCTGCCAGCCTCACTGGTGTCACCTGCCAGCCTCACCCAGGGTCACCTGCCAGCCTCACTCACTGGTGTCACCTGCCAGCCTCACCGGGGTCACCTGCCAGCCTCACCCAGGGTCACCTGCCAGCCTCACTCACTGGGGTCACCTGCCAGTCTTGCTCACCAGGGTCACCCCCAGCCTCACCCAGGGTCACCTTCAGCCTCACTGGGGTCACCTGCCAGCCTCACCGGGGTCACCTGCCAGCCTCACTGGTGTGACCTGCCAGCCTCACTGGTGTCACCTGCCAGCCTCACTCACTGGGGTCACCTGCCAGCCTTGCTCACCAGGGTCACCCCCAGCCTCACCCAGGGTCACCTCCAGCCTCACTGGGATCACCTGCCAGCCTCACCAGGGTCACCTACCAGCCTCACTGAAGGTCACCTGCCAGCCTTGCTCACCAGGGTCACCACCAGCCTCACCCAGGGTCACCTGCCAGCCTCACCCAGGGTCACCTCCAGCCTCACTGGGGTCACCTGCCAGCCTCACTCACCAGGGTCACCTGCCAGCCTCACTGGGGTCACCTGCCAGCCTCTCTCGGGATCCCCAAACTCACTGGAAGCATCCCAGAGCGTGGGCTTGGCTTGATGGGCAGGGCTGACAGGTGTCAATCTGCCCTTTGCTTCTCAGGGAGCATTAGCAGGAAATGGTCTCTGCTAGTTTAGCAATGTCTAAATGCTCTGATGCTTTGGTGCAGCTGCCTAGAACAGAGGCTGGACAAGATTAAGAGAATAAAGTGGGTGTTTATTAAAGGCCTTCCATTGGTGCACGTTGGGCAGTCAAAAGCCTCCCAGAGGGGCTACACCCAGGATAAATGATGGTCACTACGTTTTTATACAGTTATAAATTTGGTCCATTTACATATCAGGGGTTAATTCTCCAATTACAGCTTCAGGTAATGAAGTCATTTACCCCCAGTTTGCTCCCCATAATTGTCTGTTGTTTATACTTCTCGGAGCCTGGGGCAGTGAGGTGTCCTTGAGTTTCAGGCCTAGAGAGGAATTGTTTTGTCTGAATAAAATGGGAAGACATTAACTAACAGGCTGTGGAGTTTTAGAACTGCACACTAGAGCAGTACAGGATCTGAAAAATATAAAAGCTACATCCTGAGGCATCAACTGCAGTGCATCTCCAGCGTGGGCTGGGCAGAGGCCTTGTCAGGTTTCTCTGTCACCTTGCACAAATGCCTGGGAGTGCTTTACCTTCATCTGTGTCAAAATATGTAAGTGCCACCACCGGTGCCTGCCTGAGGAGGTAATTCCCTGCAGGATTGGGCAGCTGGGCTCCGCAACCAGCAAAGCTGCTGGAGGTGCTTAGGCAGGCGTAAGAGGATCGGGTGACACCGCTGATTAGTGTCCAGGGCCTCATTACAGCGCTGGTAATTGCAGGTCTCCCGAGGTTTAAACGGGCTTGTTTAAATCTGCCCTCAGAGGCTGCTCTTGGCTGCATGGGACGGTACTTTCTGCAAGGTAGGCAGTGCCCTCCCTCAGCAGCCTGGCCCTGGGGATGGTGCCCTGGCTCCTCGGGCATGGCACTCACACTGGCTGTGAGCTGCGGGGCTCAGGGAGAGCGGGGCAAGGTCTGGGGAGCAGGAGAGGGCAGGCTGTGCTCCTGCAGGTGTGTCGGTGGTGCTGCTGGTTGAATGGGCTGCTGTGGGTAATTGCATTAGCCTGGTGGGGCTCTGGGCCTAATTTCATTAGCCTGGGGCCTGTGGTTATTGCTGGACATGAGGTAGGGCAGGGATGGATGGGGAAGGGCTGATGCAGCAGTTCCCTTCCTCTCCATCTCCAGGGAGGCAACTTGCTTTTGGTGACTTCTGCCTGTCCCAGGCCAATGCCATGGACCAGTGCAGCACATGGATGAGGTTGGCTCAATCCACTTGTTGCCCTGGAGAAATCCAGTTTCAAGTCCCTGCTCTGGCACTGGCTTGCTGTTTGGCCCTGAGCAGGTCACCTGGTGTCTGTGCCACTCTCAGAGGCCAGCAGGGAGGAGAATGGGCATTTTGGCTCCTGGGGCGCTCAGTCTGGTAGCCCTTATTGCACCACATTAGCCATGTGAAGGGAGCCCCAGTTCTAATACCAGCACCCCAAGGGAAGTGGGTTTTCCCTGGAATGCTGTCACTCTGGAGCAGTGTGGCAGGAGGAAGATGCATGAGCAGATGTGAAATTATAAGAACTGAAACCTTCTTATTCTGGTCATATTTATGGCATCAGTATGTACATAGACTGCCTTTAAACAAAGATGGGGCTCAATGGAATTTTTGAACAAACTTGGAGGTTCCTAGTTCAAGGAAAAGGGACCATATTTATTTCCCAGCTTTCCTGGGTCTGTCACAGAGTGGGATAAAATTTTTCCCCTGTAGGCCTTTATGCTGTCAGGCTCCAGAGACCAGCATCCTAAAAGGCTTAGTGGAGTAGTACTGGTGAAGGGGTTCTTTGAGATGCTATTCCAGCACACTGCAGAAATGCTATCTGCAGTAGAGAGGCCTTGGAAAGTTAACTGGAAGGTGAGTGAGCAAGCTGGGGATCCCAACACAACGTTTACATCTTGGTTGGCTTGAACAGTTCTGCTTTGTTCTGCTTTGTTCTGCTTTTTTGAAGCCCTGCTCTGACTGATGCCCCCATGTGTGGCTGCTGGATGCTCCTGGCAGCACTGAATCCCATCTGGGTGCAGCATGGCAATGGTTTTCCTTCCTAAATTAACAGTGGCAGCCATAATGTCTTCTCCTTCTACACAGCAATGAGGATGGGCAGGGGAATAAAAAGCATTTAATACTCTGAAGCTGGGAATTGTGCTATTCTGCAAGAAACTGAGGGGCTGCCTCTGTGAGGTCCTGCTGAACTGCTCAGGAGAGGCTGGGCTGGCTCCTGGAGTCTGTCTGTCACAGACTGACTTGGGTGCAGGCACTGGAACTTCTCCACTCTCCAAACTCACGGTGGTCTCCTAAATTAATTGCCTGGCACTTGATTTGCCTGAGGAAAGGGCCTGGAGGGGTTTCCTTGAAGTTGCTCTGTGTGTGCATGTGTTCTGCAGTGCTAAGCACTCACTAACCCAGATCTGCTAAAAATCAATAAACTAATCCACTTACTGCTTGGGACTGCCAACCTTTTTAAGGAGCTCAGAGCTGTTTTGTCTTCTTTCCCCTCCCAAAGAAAGAAAAGACCTGCAGGGAAGGGGGTGCTGACAGAGCTGGTCTAAAATCAGGCTCTTTGCTCTGGGCAGATCAATAAAAATAATTCCCTACTAAAACTTCATTAGGGGGGAATTAAAGCCGCCGAGATCCCGTGTGGTGGGTGGGAATTAATGGTACTGCTAAACCTCGGCACGGCTGGCGCTGAGCAGGCAAAGCTGCTCACACCTCCCCGTTCCCAGAGGAGCCAGGGCTGCACCCAGCCTGCAGCTGCCTCTGCTCGGCAAGAACCTTCCCGTTCAGCCTGAGGGCAAGGGACGAGCCAGGCTGGAATGGCAGGGAGGAGCCAAAGGCTGTGCAAGAGCGGGTTTGTCCCAAAAGAGCATCTCAGTTCTGAGCGCTGGAGGGCACCTGGGGACCAGGGGTGCAAGGCCATGCTGCATCCCTGCATGGGGGCTGGACAGGCTAGCATCCTGCCAGAGCTTTCCCAGGACACCAGATCAGAGAAACATCCCTCTGGCAGGTCGAGTGTGGGGCTGCACAAAGTCTCTCTCTTGTGTGGAAGTTTTGGATCTTACTGAATGTGTGTGTTTGTGTGTGTGTGAAAAAATCACTTCTTTTGAAAGCAGATTGTTTGCCAGGCTTTTTTGATTGAAAAATGTTTCTTTTGGTCTTGTGATAGAGGAAAACAACTTTGCCCTGCTGAGAAATCCAATTTTCTATTGGGAGATTGAAACAAGCCACCTTGCAGCCTGTTCCTCAATAGTACCCTGGGTTTCTGCCTGCAGGGCATTGAGGTATCCCTGCCTTGTGCCTGGCTTTTGCTTCCTGCCCCTAACGAGGATCCCCAGCGTGGCTGTTAAAGGAGAGCACTGTTGGCAAAGCCAGTGTTTATCCTGAAACGGCAAACTTTGCCAGCAGGTTAGAAATCGTTGTGGTTGCTGGGATCGACACCACTTGGATTAGACAGGGGGGGAGCGTGGGGCAGCCTCCACTGAAAAGGGAGCTGTGCCTCCATCTCCTGCACCTGGATGTAGCTGGGAACACTGGAAGGACTGGCCAGAGACAAGGACATTCACTGGGGATGGCCTTGTTGTGTGTTGGGGTGGTGGCAGGGCAGGCCACAAGCTCAGCTGGACAGGAGAGGCACAGGACACAGCACCACACGGTCAGATGCTGCTCTGCTGTGCCCTTGTGCTGATCATCAAACCCTTTGGCCTCCCTTCCCCAGAGCTCAAAACTTGTGGCCAGTGAGAGGGATGTGTAAGCCTTGGCGCTCAGCTGCCTCTCCTCCTCCTCTAAAAACACTTCTGCAGTGCCATTAATGTTTGTGCAATAAAACAAATGAGATGTGAAAGGTGGCCAGATAGAAAATACAAGAGTGATCTCTGCTGTTTGTATTCCCCTGCAAGACTGCAGTTGCTTGGTAGTTTTTTTGCCTCAGTAGAACCTACTCTGAATACTGATCTCTCGTTTTCTTTTTCTTTTTTTTTTTTTTTTTTTTTAACTGTGATTAAAGAAAAAAGGTGCATGTAAACCTAGGCCACAGTTAATGGGCTATACAGAATGCTGATACTACTGCATGCTCCTGACAGCAGGCAGGTTATCCATTTGTTCTGCTGTGTGGAGATGCACTCCAAAATGTTAGGTTCCCATTCCAAGGTAAACTCGAAGTGCTGGAGCTGGTCTGATGTCCCTGCTGCCCATAAAGAGCTGTGCATCCATGTCATGGTGTCCTCCCGACATTGCACATTACCAAGTCCGCAGATGCAGAGCAGAAACTGGAGGAAATAAAATCACTGTTTAAAAATAATTTAAAGGTTGTTGATACAAGGGAGAAGAAAAACCCTTTCCTTTGCTTTAACTCTGGCTAGAGACAAATGGATATGGCAATGTTTGAGAGCAAAGGAAGAAACAGAGCTAACAAGGGTAACCTTTCCTTCTCCTGCAGATGCAATACCTCAGGGCTGACTGCACCTCAGTCAGCATCTGCCTGGGCTGCTGCTGGGTGCTCTGAACAGCTCTGGGCTGGCAGATTCCACGCCTTGCCCCTCCAGCATTCTTTGTGCCAAAGGCCAAAATGGGTCCTGGGGTGAGCTGGAGGGAGACAAGTGCCAGGAAGCCCTCGTAGATCGCCAAACATCCTAGTTTGTTCCTAGTTTTTTCCATCCTCTTCCCTCTTTTTGTCTGGCTCCCATGGTCCCCGCGGTTTGTGGGTTGGGAAGACAAAGCCCCTTGCTAGCCCTGAGCCTCCTTTCTCTGCCATGTGGCTGGTGCCAAGGACAGGTCTGCAAGCCACCTTCTCCTCCAGCACAGGTGGAAGTGCAGAACTCCGGCAATATCCCTCCCTCCTCCATTCCTTTGGGGTGACATCGTTTGAGGCTTCCCAGACCAGACAGCAGGAGCAGTGGGCTGTGCTGTGTCCTTGCCTCTCCCCAGAATTGCCTGAGTTTGGCTGGTGACTTACCTCAGTCAGGGAGCTGGGGCTGTTCCTGATCCAGAGCACCAGTCACTGGAGGGGGCAGTGCTGGGGGCCGCATGTGGCTCTGCCCCGGCCCGGCAACTGGCTGCTCGTTTCTGCTTATTTCTACACATTTTCTGCAGAACTTCGTTGTCGGGAGGGCTGGGCAACAATGAAGTCGTGGATGTGTGTGTGGGGCTGTCTGAAGCCCTATGCACTCCCCTGCCCTGGCTGTGAACTTCACTGACTGTACGCAGCACGGATGGAGCCCCCCGGGCTCTGTCCTGTGTCCCACCTCTTCTCCCCCCATGGAGCTTTAGCAACTGGTTAATGATGCTTTTGGTGTGGTTTGCGTGTCTTTTTGTACTCCTCTGCGTGCGGCTGAGGATCAGAGTTGAGCTTCCAGCTCTGCTCGCCCCAGGAAGGTCCTGGTCCTCTTCAGCCTTGCATTTCCTAGGGGTCCAGCACCACAGGGGCGTGGGGAGATTTCGGCAGCATAGCCGAGCCGTGCTTCGGTGCGGGATGCGAGTGTGGATGTGGAACTCCTCCAGGCGACGGTCGCTCCTTAGCCCGGCCAGAGCCCCCGGAGCTGCTGGAACTAACACACCGCGCCTTCACTGGTGGAAGAGCAAAGCACCCCCCTCCTTCCCCACCACGCTCCTCCCCTAAACAACCCCAGCTCTCCCCCTCCTCCCAATTCCCCATCCATACCGCGCGTTGATCCCGCTGTAGCCGGGCGATTATGCGCGCCGGGAGCTCGCAGGGAGCCGGGCCGGCGGAGCCCGGGAGCCGCCGCTGAGCCGGGGAACCAGGAGACCAGGGGACCAGGGCATGGCTCATCCCGGGCGGCAGCTGCCGCCGGCGTGAAGCGAGGATGAGCCCGCGGCAGGAGGCGGCTGCCCCGGCGCCCCCGAGAGCCCCCGCTGCCGCAGAGCCATGCCCCGGCCCCGGCGGGCTGCGCCGCGCTCCGGGCGCCGCTGAACGGGGCAGCAGGCGGTCGTGTTGAGAAAGGCGAGCGATGAACTGAAGATTAAACATGTATGGGAATTATCCTCACTTCATTAAGTTTCCCGCGGGCTTTGGCAGTAAGTATTTTACTCGCGTTTGCGATCTCCTGCGTTAGGCGGAGGCGCTGATCCCGCGGTGGCGGCGGCGGCGGCGGCCGGGAATTTAAGAACGTGTTTAACCTAGCTCGGATGTGGCCGTAACCTATGGTGCTCGTGGGCTTGTGACTGAAGCTCTCCGGTGGTTTTATGTGCCGTGAACTTCTGCACGGCCAAAGCAGGCTGCCTGTTATCTTGCAGGCTTGGGTCGAACCGCCGCACTCTGCTTTGAAGTTTAGAGGATGGTTTGGGAGGTGCATGCTTGTGTCTGTGTGTGGGGGCTTGAACCTCTTCATTGTAAGAACAGGATCAAACCAAGTAAGCGTCTGTCCAATTTAATTTTTATTGAGTTGTTTGGGACAAAAAAAAAAAAAAAAAAAAAAAAAAAAAAAAAAAAAAAAGCTTTTCAAGCATAAAAAATCTCCGAGAAAATCTTCAGAGGGCTCTTTGCTTGCCTTGTGGGGCTGTCTCCTGCCCTTGTGACACAGATCCCGCCGTAATCGTGTGAAGCTGTGTCAGATTAGCCGAGGGAGACGGAGAAGCGCTGGGGCTGCGGCAGCCCTGTGCCCACCTCCCCGGCTGCAGGAACCGCTCTTGGGAGACGGGCTTTGCCATTACTCGCTCTTTATTTTGGATCTGAAGTTATTCCCCTTGCCCTGCCACGGGGGATGTGCCAGGGGAACGGGTTGAGGAGCTGCAAGTTGGAGTGCTTGGCTGCGAGGGGCTGGGAGCACCCACCTATGGACGGCTGATGGAACTTGAAGTGCGTGCATGTGCAAAGTCTTAGGACCTCTGGAAAACTCTTTAAGTTGTTCCCAGCCCTTCCAGGTGGGTAAATGCCTCCAGGATTCGCTCTGGAGACCCCCAGGCTGTGTACAACATCAGCCTGATATTTCCCTGCTGGAGCAGCAGTTCGTGCAGACATCGGATTGCACATGGGATGTTCCCACTATGTGTATTTTTTTCCCCCTCCCTTTTTCGCCAGATGCTCATCTCTGGTAATTCTCCAACTCCAGAAAAGTCATTGGTATTGCATCAAGTTATCCTCAAGTTTCACAAGCACTCGTCTTTCCAAAATACCTTTTTAGGCTGTTTCTGCAGAAAAGAGATGATTCGTTGGGAGAATCTATTACTCACTGGTGTTTTTAAGGACCCAGCAAAAACAAGCTGAACTCTCTCCTATTGCTGCAATAAGAACGAAACAATGAAAGTGTTATTTGTGTTTAATTTATTTCTATTACAAGTTTGCTATGAACCAAAAGAAAAGAGACATTCAAGCTGATCTTTGTAGGTACCAGGCAGAGATCCCTGTAGGGCCAAGGGTCACAACACTCAGCAGAGCCTTTGGGAGATTTCTAGGAGAGGAAATTGGTAATAGGAGCAGAGGGATTTCTGTTCCACCAATAAAGGCAAAGGGACTGTTCTCCAACAGTTCAGTGTATTGGAGTTTAACTTCCATTTAAAGTATTAAACTGGTGTTTTGACCTGCTTCCAACTTGGTATTAGAAACAGAGGTGTTTTCTCTACGTGAATGCCTGACAGAGATGCAAAAGCATTGGCCAAATTTTGTCTGGGATGCTTTAAAACAGTATCCCTGTCCTGTCCTGGTCTCCCTGGATGGATTTTACCACTCCAACCCACGCTCCCCTCAAAGCCACAGGGCTTCTGTGCCCCTGAGGCAGCTTGGTGATGTGGCAGCTGCCTCTCCTCGGGTACTGGGCCTGCAGAGGGGGATTTCTGGCTGGCTGAGAAAGCAGAGGCTGTTTTGGTCAGACAGCTTTAGGGCCTGTGGGCTTTGCAAGACAGCAAGAGAGTTTCTTCTGGAGGAGGTGACCACGGATGGGAGGGAGGGATCTTCCACTGCCTTGGGTCCTCACCACGAAGCCCATGCAGGCAGCCTGCATCTCCATCAGGCCCACGATGTGCTCGTGGTGTTTACTGCTCCCCCATCCTTGGGAAAAGCTGTGAAACTCTTCCTGAACGTGCTTTAGGGGGAGCATCAGGATGCCAGAAGGGCAGTGTCCACACCAAGCTGTCAGCTTGTAGCATTCCTTGCACTGAGTTGCTGGAGGGCAGAGTTAAGGTGGTGCAGGTTCTGCTGTTCAGTGTATCTAGATCTTCTTGCATTCAGATTTCCTTTAGCTCTGAAATTCTGGGCTTCAATTTCAGCATAATGGCAAAAAAAAAAAAAGAAAAAAAAAAAAAAAGAGGTGCCTACTTGCTGTCTTTTTTTTTGCTTTCAGGTAGCTGTTACATCTGCTTTACCTTACTTTTATCTGCATTCAGGTTAGAAATAAGGCACGTGTTTTTGATGGCGTGTGTAACACTCACTTCAATCCTAAACATCTGAATTGCACCACCAAATTTGTCTGAGAAAGTACATCCACAACTTGGGCATGAGCACATGATTTGTGATGAGAAAAGGACAGTCAGACTCCAAGGTGTCACAGATGAGTTTGGAGAAAAGGGAAAATGTTCTGATGAGTCACCCTGAGAGATCTAAAGCAGGAGATATGCTCTAAGGCTGGGCTACAGGGGCAAAGAAAGGGCTTGAAAATGCCCTTTTTCTCCAGAAGGATGCCCTTTTTCTCCAGAAGATTTTTTTCTCCAGAAGGATGCATTTCACCCAAAGCCTAGCTCCCAGGGCAAGGAAAGATGCTGTGCTGGCTGTCCTCTCTCTGAGCACTCTCTGGCACAGTTGGTTGGGGACAAGAGCTAACTTGGCTCCTCCACAAAGTCTCTTTTATTAGTACCCATGTAACTTGGCCTGCGGCCACACCACCTCCGGCTGCAATCTTGTCAGCTCTCCCAAGCAAAGCAGGGTTAGGCCAGGTCGTTTGGGGGATAGGGAGAGGAAAACCCAGATTGTGCCTGGAGTGGCTCTGCTGCCTGCCTGGCACCTTTTTCACATGTGGTGGTCCCAGGTTTTGTGACCTGCAGGATGCTTCTTTCCCTGGATGTGTCCATTTTTCCATGCCACGTCCATTCCTATAATTGTGGATGTGAGGATGGAAAAGAGCCTTTTGACTCAGCAAAGGTATGAGAAAATCCAGTGACTGGGCAATTCCAGCATCTAGGAAAATGAAATTTTGAATTTTGTGAAAAATTTTCTTTTAAAGCAGGAGATAATTTCAGTTCCCTGGGACAACCATAGGTCCTGCAGTCAGTGGGATCCATTCTCCCGGGGGCCCATAGCCTCTCCACGAGTTCAAAGACAACTGTAGGAATTTGTGCATGTTTTTTCCTGGTGGCTGCTGGCCAAGTGGGAAATCTGATCAAACAATCATGGAAAAACCCTTCAGGCCTCAAATTCCACAACATTTTCCTTTTTCTTTTGGAGACGAGGAGCTTTACCCAACTCTCGTGTGTTACTGTGGTCACCAGGGAGATGTGATACCTTGTTAGGGTGAGTAAATTTGGCTTGCAGTTCTTTTTTAATTACTTGATGTGCTGTTGCTAAAGGAGTCTTTCCCTGGTGCAGGCTCAGCAGCAGATGCTATTTTGAGGTCTTGGCCTGATTTGGCTGAAATTGGACAGTGGGTCAATAGCTCAGTATGTCCAAGGACATTCAGACACGTGGCCAGGTTTTGGATGGCCCCTGTTTGCAAGGGAGGCACAGGAGCATCACCAGAGAAGAGAGGAGCCAGCTCTTCCCACCACCTGGAGAGCTGAGGGAAACTTTCTGCTGCCCTGTGTAGGTCCCTGCTGGAGAAACCCCTGCTCCCAAATGTGCCACTACAGCTCCTGAAAGTTCTGCTCCTTGTTTTTAGCAGTCAGGGAAGGCTGCATTATATTTTGACTTGGAGTTGAGCAGGAAGATGGAAACACAGAGGTTACTGGACCTTAAAAGCAAGGCAAACCCACTAACCTTTCTGTGGGTATTAGCATGGCAGTTTGGACTGCCTGTGGGAATCTGTTTGGACAGTTAAAAATATCACCAGGAAGGAAAAAGGTTTTTTTTGATTCATCTTCTGTGTTTTGAACAAAACCAACTCCTGCAGTCATAGCAGCAAGACTTTGCCCGATTCCAGTTATTGTGGGTCTCCTGCTACCATGACTGCAGGATTTCAGGAGTGTTTCTTGCAGGTGTTTCCCTTTCAAGGTCGTCCCCAAGGATGAGCTGTTTGCCAGGCTGCACCTCCCACGCACACTCGTGCTCCTCTCCTGAAATCAGCCCTTCTCTGCCTGTCTCTTCCCACTTCTCGGTGCTTTCTCATCTGCAGAGGATGAAGTATCTGCAAAGTCATGTGTCAGGCAAGGCAACTCACACCTTTCAATGTTTGTGCCAATGAAAAGAACCTTTCCTCTGAAGCCTCAGGAGCGTAAGTGTTTTCCATTATTTGATGACTTCCAGCTTTTGATTCTCTCTCATAGTAAAAAGAAAACTGTGAATGTTGAGAGTATCATCATCTCTAGGCTTGCCAGGGATCTTCAAGGATTGTTGTAGGCCTTGGCTGAGGTCAGACCCTGGTGTTGATCAGGGGTATTTCTCTCAAGGCTTTGCTGGATGCTAGAGCTGAAGGGGTATTAGCCAAAACAAACTTGCAGTCTGTGGTGGTTAAGCAGACAGCATGTGTAGTTCTTGGATGTTTCTGGTCTCTGCATTTTGATTCTTCTTTCTACTCACTGAAGCTGATGTTTGCTGCCATGATTTGTGTGAAAATCAAGCGTTATTGGTTTCTGCCTGGTTCCTCCTCTTCCTACTGCCTTCACCAGGGTATTTGTGGTCACTTGTGCACTCCGGCAAAAGAGAAGTCTTTGTTTCCACACCTTCCTCAGCTTCCCCTGTGAAGTCCTTGGAGCACAGAGGTGCATCCAAAGTGCCTTTATCAAGCTCATGTTGGATCAGCTTTGCTGTGTTAGCCCAGACCTGGCTCTTTAGCATTGGTGTGGTGGACCTGGAGCTTTTGTGCTCTGCAGGTGCATCTGTTGGACACCTCCTCATCTGCTGTGATGTAGATGGTGTTCTGCTTCTGATTTATGGGGCTATTTAGGCAATTTTCCTATCCCTGGATTAGGATTTTGCTAAAGTGAAGATGAAACACAGTTGGAAGTTGAGTATCAAATCTTTGTGTGCTTGCTCAGCTTCAGCAGCTGGTGGGGGAAGGTGATGCTCTTGTTTATGTCCTCAAGGGCAGTATTTTCAAAATACAGAGGACTGAGTATTTCTTGGGGTCTTTCTTCATCATTTTTTCTAATGTCAGCAGAGATGCCTAAGTTGGCATTGGGTGTGATCCTTATTCTGAATGCTGAATCAACAGTGTGGACACTGTACCTGTGTGCAGGCACTTCCAGCTGCTCCTGCCACAAACACTGCCGTAATTTGCAGAGCCACTTTGAAGCAGTGAAGCACCCAGAAGCAAGTTCTTTCTTCCTAAGCTTTGCATCCCTCCAAGAGAAGGCTGGAATATGAGTTTCTGTTCAGGGCAGCTTGTGGAGAGTTGATGGAGGCTCTGGATTCTCTGGGCAGTGCACGTTTTGCAGCGGGGATGCTGGAGAATCCACATAGCCTTCTGTCCTCTCTTCCCTTGCTCCTCCAGGAGAGAAATAAATAAAAAATCGAGCTTCCCTGAGCTTAGACAGCACCTGTCCACGCGTTAATGTGGAGAAGGGAAACAGGGAAGAGAGACCAGCAGCCCCACTGGTGGATCAGAAAGAAGCCAACGCTGACGGCGGAGCGGGTGGTGGGAGGCAGCAGCCAGCCCCGATGCTCCGTGCAGGTCCCAGCTGGCCTCCCCCAGCTGGTGTGGGGCCATGGCCAGCACGGCTGTGCCCTGTGCCCCTCGAGGCGTCCCCAGCCCCGCTGTCACCTTGCATTACCTGATGGACACAATGCAGGCCTGTGGAAATGTCACCTGTGCCCAACGCCGCCACGCAGGCGGGGGCGGCCGGCCCTGGCTGGACTGAGCCCTGCCCCTGCAGCCCACCCTGCTCCAGCCCAGAGCTGCTGCCCTGCTGCAGAGCAGCTCCTCTCCAGCTCCGTGCCACTGCCATTTGTCTGCCCCCCAGATGATGGAGAAAATACCTCGAGTAAAGCCATTCCATCCCGGTGAACCCAAGACCTTTCTGGGTTCTGCTGGGAGATGTGGGACACAGACCATCAGGATTTTCTTGCAAGTCCTTTAATTTAATTATTTTCTTTCGGAACTTGGCTATTTGCACAGTCCAAACCTCCCTGGCCTCTTTGAACTGGAACAAGTTTGAGTGTATTCAGCTGAGCAAATAATTAACCCCAGGGTCAAGGATGCTCTGGCATGGCTCTTCCTGAACACCTTTCAGCCATGAAAATTGTTCCTCTCACACGCTGATAGTCTGCTAACAGTCATTTCTTATATCCCTCTCTGAGCACTCTAGCCTGAAAATGAGAAGCTGAGGGGAGGATTTTCCCCAGGTGCAGGAGAATGCATTTCTGCTCCCCTGGGGAATGACTTTGCAGACTTACCCCAGAAAGGGACTGGAAGTCGAAGTTTTTTGTTGTTTGTGGCTTTTTGTCATCGTTGTTGTGCTTTTCTAAATGGGGGCTTTATTCCAAATTGTAACGGATGGATCAAGTTGTTGTTCAATGAGTGGAAAGTTAACACTGCTGGATTTGACCAAGGGGTTTGTCAGAGCCTTGGCAGGACAGCGTGGCCAGGCACTGTAGAAACAAGCCTGTTAACTCTGGTTTGTGCCATCAAGCCCTGGCAAAGCCTGGCTTTACACCTACATTCTCTACAGTAGGTATATTCATTTACCCATCCATCTCCACCAGCAAACACTTCGTGCATTCACACTTCCTCTTGGGATCTCCTTGCTGGGATAACAGAGGTTCAAACCCTCTGAGTTTCCTGGCTTTGACCTTTGATCCCATCCTGGGGTCTAAGGGATTCCCCAGGGCACAGCCCTGAAACTTTTTCCCCTTGGCAGGGCACTAGCCCACCGTGAGGCTCACAGTGGCCAGCAGCCTCTTGGTGTGAAAGCCTTGCTCTGGGTCCTTTTGAAACTTGGAGCCTCTCTAATGGAGAAACTTAGCAGTGACAGTGATTCTGTAAGGTCTGGCATAAAAGCAAACAGTTAACTCTCCTGGGTGTCTTTCCTTATTGGTTTAAATCTTCTGCGTGATACTTTCAAAATATGCCCTTTTCTGTGTTAATGGAAAAGGATGAAGAATCATTCTTCTGCTCAGCTGTCCTGGTGTGATAGATCTCTGCCCAATATCCTCTGCAATGACTTATTTTCCAAGCTGAGGAATCCTCAAAGGCAATGTTGTTTACCTAGTTATTTAAAGAGGCGTAAAAGCAAATTCTTTCTAGGTCTGTGCTACAGATGCTGGGGAGGACTGTGCATGTTATGGTACCACAGGTGATGAAAAATGCATTTGCTTTTCTCTGAAGCTGATAATGGCTGGATGGTCCTTTTCAGCCCCAAGAAACATCTGAGATGCCTGTGTGAGCTGAGTGGTGAGGGGGGGTGTCCAGGCAAACAGCGCATCTTCTACCCGGTGCCAAAGGCACTCTGTTCCTGGGATGAAGGACTTGAGCACTTGGAATCCATTCCAAGGCAGGGCCTTTGCTGTCTGCTGACAGAACCCAGGCTGTGTGTCTCCCTGCTGGTGGCAGGGGGATGTGGGGTGGCAGCAGGCAGGAGCTGCCTCCAGACCGCCTCGCTGCCTCCAAGGCTTCTGCTGTTGTCATCCAGCCCGGCTTCCTCTTGCTGCACATCGCTTTCCCACTGGGAGAATTGATCCAAAAAGCCAAAGCAAGAATTGACAAAGACCTTTTCTCCCCCTCCCTCTGCAGAATTAAGTCTGAAGTGGGTTGATAACGGCAGATCGAGTCCTCCTTGACTCTGACAAATGTCTTTAATGTTATTCAGCAAGCTGACCTTTTCCCGTCTTTATTGTGCATCTTCCCTTTGAATCAGATTTGATTGTTACTTCAGGTAGAATAACAAACACTGTCACGTAAATAACTTTGCAATAATGTTAAAAGGAGGAAAAAAAAACCCCACAAACAAACAAAACACCAAAGCGTTGCCTTACTTGCAAATGCAATGGGAGAACCTATCCTCTGTGCCAGCCATGAAAAACCAACTGTGTGACCTTCCCACACAGCATCTTTGCCTTGCCACTCCAGGGAATGATCTCCTGTGTTGGAAAACCAACAGAGAAATAATGGTTCACAGAAATGTTAATGACAGCTAATGCTAACTAGGGCTGGTAAATTCTAAGGGAGGGAGAAAAGGTCATGTAAATCCTTAAAATGCACCTAGATACACAACCCATTGGGACTAGTGGGCATTAGATGCCTAGAAGCCCTCTGAATATTTGTGACTGGTCTTACAGAAGGCAGTGTTTAAGGCCTTGGTTGAGCTGTTCAGCCTTAGAGTCTCCCTGAAGTGGCAATGATCAGGGTTATATTGTTTTTCTACACCACCTCTTCCTCAGCAGCCTTGAGGGGCAGACTGATCTCGTGGGGCTGCTGTGAGGCTCAGCTTGGTTATGTGCACTGCAGCTCTTTAGTGTAGAGGGAGGAAACCCTCTGTCCTTGCAGCTGTGAGATGCCCTGGCACATCTGTGTGGCCAAAGCCTCTGCTCTGACTTGTACAAATGAGGAAAAATAAAGGACAGATCATTTTGTGGCTGCCTCATCCTGAATGTTGCATTGCTACCTGGTGTTGTGAGCTATTCCTGTGCTGCTCCAGATCCTGTGGAAGATGCTGGCATGCAGCTCTGAGGGTGAACATGTGAAACAGCACAGTGGGGACACACCTGGGTGGGAAGGGGGAAAACTAAGCCATGGGAGCACAAGGGCAGAACCATCTCAAGGAACAGAGGTGCTTCATAAAACATGCAGAACATTCAGAGTTGCCAACCTGCCTGGTGGGAATTCCAGGGTTTCAGAAGTGTGATGTCTCTAGAACTGGCTTGGACAAAAGAAATGGGATCTCAGGGGTGGGAATTTCAGGAGTGTGCTGCCTCTAGAGCTGGCTTGGATGAAAGAAATGGGATCTCAGGGGAGAGTTCAGAGAGAGCCAGCCTTAGGCAGGCAGGCAGTGGTGCCTTCCTCCAAGTCTGCCGAGGCACTGGCAGGAGGAATATTCTGTTATTAAACGTTATCTCCCCAGTAAGTCTTATTGCTGTGTATAACTCATTTTCCTGTACTATAACCACGGCTCCATTCTTTTTCCCTTCATAGCACCATTTGCTGGTACTTTGGAAGCATTTTGAGGTGGGCTGGGCAGCCGGTGGCTGAACACTCAGCGCGCTTCTCCTCTCTGCTTCTCCCCGCAGATTCGCCGGTGCACGCCAGCTCCACGTCATCGGTGAGCCTGTCCTCAGGCCTTTCCACGGGCAATCCTGTGGAGGGGCCCCACAGCTACCTCGAGCCCCCAGGCAGCTCCTCGCGGGCGCTGCCGTCACCCATGAGCACCCTGGGGTCCCCTGTGAGCGCCCTGGGCTCTCCCTACAGGGTCATCGCCTCCTCCCTGGGCTCGCACCCTGTCGCCCTCTCCTCGGCCCCGGGCATGAACTTCGTGGCCCACGCCAGCCCACAGGTGGGGATGGGCACAGTTTGTGCTCTGTGGTTCCGTGTTTGTGCTCTGTGGTTCCATGTTTGAGGTCCCAAAGCTTGAGGGAGAGGGTTGGCTGGTGGGGCGTTGAGCTTGGCTGTAAAGAACGTTTTCTAGCACACGCATCAGCATAAATCGCAGAGACCACTCCAGTTTCAAAATGCCCTGCAGGATGAGGGAAGAGAGGTAATTTGCAGCTTTGTGCTCAGCTCTCCAGTCCAGCTCTCCTCTGCTGCATCTGCTACAGTGTATAATTACTGTACATGGAAACAGACAGGATAGCCAAGGGCTGCAGCAGGTGAAACATTGCCCTTCCTCCTGCAAAAGCATGTCTGCTTGGTTTCATTATCTGGAAAGGAGACAGACTTTCTAGGGAGAGACAAATGTTAATGCTCAATGCCAGCCACGTACTGTGTTGCATATAAACTTGGCCTGAAGCAAAATGAAGCACTCTCATCCTTACTGCCTATGCTCGTGTGGGTGCTGAGGTTTCCCTTCCACACAGGGGGGAGACCCAGGTGTTGGGGCTGCTGTCTCCCCAGAGCTGGGAGCCTCCCAGGGTGGCTCTGTGGGATGGAGACATGCTGCTCCAAAAGCCTGGCACCACCTCCTGCATTTCTGGTGGCAGTGTGGCATTTTGACAGAGAGCTGAAATGTTCTGGGCATCCAGATCTGAGTGAAAATTCTGCCTCTTATGAGCAAGATTTTGTGTTTTGTCAGTGGGACCTGAAGGTAGGAAGTGCTCAGAAGCGTCATGGCTCCTACTGAGGAAAATGCAAGGAGATGGTCCCTGAGCCCTCTCTGCCCCAAACCCATTCCTTGGAATGCCTGGAGCTCTTCTCAACACCTGGAAGGCTGGGAGAGGATGGTATGGGGCGGCCCCCAAAGAGCTCTGAAAGAGGATGTGGTCTGGCTTACCTTCCCCCAGCATCCTCAACTGCCAGCTGTCAGCAGTGGGAATGCTGGAGGGTCCCTCTTCCCTTTACACCACCCAGCTGTTCCCCATGGATCTGCTGGTATTTGTGCCCGTGACATCAAGGACAGGATGGTTGGGCAGGAAATTGTGTTGGCTGGTTGGAAGCCTTTCCTTTGGGATTGGGGATGCTCTGGGAAGTGGTTTCCCCAGCCTGGGCACCACGCCAAGTTCCCAGATCCGAGGAGAGGGTTCCATTTGTGTTGCCTCTAATGCAAGGAGACAGCTGGGCCCTGGGGATTCAGCAGGGAGGCAGCTAATGGATTTGGGTTCAAGCAGTTGTCCCAGATATCATACATGATTGCACTTCACCTGCAGGAGTCAGGCTCTGAGGATGGCAAAAACTGCCCCATGTGTCCCCCTCCCATATACCCTATCTCCCTTTTGTTGTTTCAAATTGCAGACAGGGAGGAAGAAAAGGTGGTGCCTGAGTTCTGAGTAACATTTTAAACCACAAAAAGTTCCTCCTGGCTCAGCATTTTGCCAAGATGATGGACATTTGTGGGTAGGAAGGGGTTTATTTCTCCTTTCCTTGGCCTGGATGTTGAAGCATAAGGATGTGCCTGGTTTGAGTCTCTGCAGGGGAGATCAAACCTCTGTTCCTCTGGGCATGTTTTTCCCAATACACTTACATTTTCTAGTGGAGTAAAACAACTTGGTTCCTGTTTTTTGCTGAATAATTTTTATTTTCCATGCTGTCAGAACCTTAGAAGCTTTGAAAATGAAAGGACAGCAGTGAGGGAAGATGAGAACAGGCTTCATTTTTTAATTTTTCTAATGACAGGTCAAAAAATTCCAATGGGATGAACCCTTGTTCTTTACTGAAATTTACTGTGGAAATTACCACTTTTTTTGTTTTTTGTGGGAAATGTGCAGTTTCTTGGAGCAAATGGAGAAGTTTCAGCAACGTGCATGAAATCTACTGTTTGAAATGCTACAGAGATTGGAATGAAGTCTCGAGCTGGGTCTGCATCCAAACCCTTGTTTTCTATCCCTTCTTGCTGGGAAGAAGAATTTGAGCTGATAAATTGGCACGGCTGTTCCAGACAAACTCAGGGATGGAACAACCATCCCCAGCCCTCAACCCACGACAGTGGGGAAGGTGATTTGATGCTGGGCTTGGAGAGACATTGGTCTGCCCACACAGCTTTGCACAAGACGTTCTCCATGGCCCTTAATCCTCCCTGCCCTGCCTGACATGGCTCCAAAGCAAACAGCAATAAAAGGAAGCCCTGAGCAACATCAGGCTTTGGTCTCTAATCGATGTGGGTTTGTAACCTTTCACTTCAGCAGCCACAAGCAGCTCCTGGGGATCTTGGCTGGGGGCTCTGCATCATTTGCTTGCATCTCACAGCTGCTGATTTTCAGATGCTTAGCCTGATCCTTTTATTTTTTTTCTTAATAATCTGGTAACCCCAAATTTGCCACCTGTGATAGCAGTGGGTTTGGGAACCCAAGTACCAGGGAATCACCAAATGGCCATGTTTTCATGTGTATATGCAGATATCATGAGTCAGGGAAGCTAACCCACTAAATTGTTGTGGGTTTTTTTATTTTAAACACTATTACAGCTTCCCTAGCCATGCAGCAGTGCAGGTTTGATTGTAACAAATCACCTGGCTGCAAGGCTTTTCTTTACTAAGCTGTTTGTGCTCGTGGCTGCCAGCAGCTCGGCGATCAGCATCCTCTAATGAAGCAGGCAGGATCCCACCAGCCAACACCATGGCTTGGAGGCTGTAACTGAGCAGCTGAGGTTACTGCCTGCCCTTTTCCAGCTCTGCTTAGTCCTGGCTTTGGTTACAACATCAGGCAGTGTCTGCTTTAGTGCCTGCTTAAGCCCCTCCTGCTGGATTCAGCAGAGGATGTCTGTCTGCAGCCCCATGGAGTTGCTGGGCATGAGCTTGTGGGACAAGCCAGGCAGGAGCAGCATGGGAAGGCTCAGCTCCATTTGGGTATGGTTTCACTGAGATGTGAATCTCTCCCTTCTAACCTGCCTTGTGGCTTCTGCTTCTGCAGCTCAATGTCCTGAACAGTGTCAGCAGCTCGGAGGATGTCAAGCCCTTGCCGGGTCTCCGGGAATGGGGAACATGAATTATCCATCCACAAGTCCAGGATCCCTAGCCAAACACATCTGTGCCATCTGTGGGGACAGGTCCTCAGGTAGGAGGTTTTCTTTCCTGGGGAAGTCTTTGTGCAGTGAGAACTCTCCTGGTGCTCTGAAGCAAGGCTTGTGCAGCAGTGAACAGTGTGGAGCCATTGCAAGATGGCCATTGCTGGCTCTGGCTGTCTGTATTGCAGATCAGTGCCTGAAAGTGAGCAAACCTAAACACTGTGCTCTTCTCCCTTGTGTCTACAATCCCATTTTGCCTTCTGTCCCTGTTTACCAAAGGTAAATCTGTCGAAATCCCCACGTTCCCATTTCCCTGTGCCGGGTTCTGGCTGTGCCTGGGTTTTCTCTCGTGCCCCAGTGAGCCTTGCAAACCCTCTCCGTATCACTGCACCCCATTTGCTGCCTGTGGCTGCTCTGCAGCTAAGATGCTCCACACCATTCCACTGGGATGCAACCCCCTCCTTATCCCAGGAAAACAGTGGTTTGGCTGCAGCTGGTCACTCTTGCTGCCCAGACCCACTGAAGTCAATTCAGGCTTCCTAACATCCCCGCAGGCAGATTTTTTCAAACTTTGGATTCGATTTGAGCTCCTCCACGCTGGAAGGAAGGGCAAATAACTTGCCTGCTCAATGATTCCCTTGCCTCCCCAGGGAAGCACTATGGAGTGTACAGCTGTGAGGGCTGCAAAGGCTTCTTCAAGAGGACGATCCGGAAGGATCTGATCTACACCTGCCGGGACAACAAGGACTGCCTCATCGACAAGCGCCAACGCAACCGCTGCCAGTACTGCCGCTATCAGAAGTGCCTGGCCATGGGGATGAAGAGGGAAGGTAGGACTGGGGCTGCTGGGAGCAATGGGGTTGGAGAAATTTTCTTTCCTTCTTCTTGGTGACCCTCTGAGGCTGGTGCGCACCTAAAATCCGCACTGAGCATGTCAGAGTATTTTGAACCTGGTGATGTAAAGGAAATGAGGATCACAGTTTAGGCTGGAAAAGACTTTTAAGACCAAGTGGAACCATTGGCCCAGCAATGCAGCTTCCACCACTAAACCCTGTCCCTAAGTGCCACATCTACCTGTCCTTTAAATACCTCTGGGATGGTGACTCTGGGAGCCGCCTCCCTGAGCAAACTGTTCTGATGTTTGACAGCCCCTTCTGTGAAGAAATTTTTCCTGATAAGGAGAGTGGCTAATAAGGGAAGAGACTGATGGGCAAGCTACTACCTTGTATTTTTCTTCCCATCTAAACACACACACTGGCAAGCACTGAAGCTTTTAAATTATTTTTGACCCAACCTTGCCTCTAGTTAATGGCTTGGACCCCTTGGAAACCTGTAAACCTCTGGCAGGGACAGCACTCACCAGTGAGGCGTCCTGCAGCCTTCTTGTCTCCTTTGACAAGAGCAGAAGAGCTTTTTCTTTTTTTTTTTTTTTTTCTTTTTTCAGTTTTTGATTTGCTGACTTCATTTGTCACCACCTAATTCTAATTCTTCTACTGGTGGATAAGGGTGAACAATTTATTTCTACCTCTTATTTTATAGTTCTCTGTGATTTCCACTCTTAGCCTCACCTGCAGAGCTGGATTGTCTCCCAAATTATACTAACAGATGCAGGTGCAGTAAGTGACACCCAACAAGGATTTAAGCCCATTTTTTCTAAGATAAAGTAACGGAGCTGCCCTCAGGGTTGAATGCTGGCAGGCAGTGTAGCTGTCCCTTTTGGAGGCCATGCTGTTCCCATGTGGAACATGCAAACTGTTCAGGAAACATGTTCCCTGTGCAGGAGCTCAGACTGTGCAGGGCAGAGCCCAGGGAAGCTGCTGTAACACTGGGCATGAGCTGCCCCTCATCCTGTAGCATCACCAAAGCTGGGCTGCCTTGACCTCTTAGGGCAGCAGGGGACTGCAAAATGCCAGGCTGGAATCAAAAACTTCATCCCAGGCACAGCTCCCTCTCCCAGCCAGGTGCAAAGTGGTTCAGAGGACCAGGGTGTTAACACGACTTCCTTTTGCAGAGAGTGAAAATTCAAACCCCAGGATCCTGGTGGATCCTGTGGGAGTTTGGCTGCAGCAATCACAGGGGCTTTTTGGGAGCTGCAGAAACTGGGGACAGAGTGCAGCTTGAGTTCAGGGGCTGAGTGATGGGACTTTTCTTTCTTCCAGTAAGATTTTGGTGACTTCAGAAACACTCCCATGGCTTTTTCTGTCCATTATTCTAAAGGAGGACAAACGTTCCCCCAGCTGGCTGGCACATATTGATGTGCTGTGTTGCCCTCCCTCACAAGCATCAGGCTGGATGCCCCACACACCCATCTCCTTGGGTGCTGCCATTTCTCCCCAGCAGTGAACTAAACAAATATCATGCCTGATACTTCTTTTCTTGGATTGTCATATTTCCCTTTGGGATTTCTTCAAATAAAAAGTGTGCCCAGGACTTCTGTTGCACACAAGGGTTGGCATACAAGACACACAGGTCCTACACTGACCTGTCTTACACACAGCAGCTCTGGGAGTTAACTGATATTTGGGGAGAATGTCATGATTCTGTGCCTTCAGTCAGTAGCTCTTTTGGAAAATACAGAGAGGGGAGAAGGGAGTGAAAGTGTTGGGGTACTGATGTAGAAGGAACTTTCTAGTGGGGAGGATTAGGAAGAGAGGTGGTAGAGGGAGAGGTGATGCCAGGGCTGGGCCAGACTGGGTAGGATTTTGCTCAGGAATGAGACAAGCAGCATGTGTGAATCCAGCTGGGGGTTTGGGACTGTCTAGCCCTGCTGCTGGATGCTCTGCCTGCTGTGGGATCGTTGAAAGCATACTGGGACTGTTGGAAGCGTGCTGAGAGCACAAAAAACCTGCATGTGAGTGCTGGGTCCCTCCTGCCTTCTCCAGCACCTAGTGACAGTCGAGTCCAGGCTGCCACCTGGAGGAAATCAACTCCCCTTCCCTCTGTTCTGGAGCCTCACACTTTGGAAATCACAGTCTTTTGTCAAATGTGGAGCCTACTGGTCTGCAGCAACCCCCGAGTCCTCGGTGATGGAGCAACCTTTTTAATGGGTGTACACCTGAACTACCCGTTTATTTTCTGTCCTCCCCCCTCCTGAGGGGGTTCCCCATCCCATCTGTGGGGACCCAGGCGAGCTGTGGGTGTGGAGAGCCGTGTTTGTGTCCCACAGCTGTGCAGGAGGAGAGGCAGAGGAGCAGGGAGCGCAGTGAGACGGAGGCCGAGTCCACGAGCAGCGGCAGTGAGGACATGCCCGTGGAGAGGATCCTGGAGGCTGAGCTGGCAGTGGAACCCAAAACAGAGGCCTACAGTGACATGGGCACGGAGAGCTCGGTAAGAGACACCAACATCACCTGCAGTCAGAGATGAGGGGGGCTTTGAGCTGGGCTTTGAGCAGGCAAACACCTTTTACAAGGGGATTTTGCTCCACGCCACCTAAAAATCACCAACAGTTTTTATTTTGCAGCTACTCTGAATCACTGACTAGAAATAATCTGACTAGAAAACAGCCTATACATTATTTTCCAAGTATTCTTTTTCCAAGTCTCCTTTAGTTGCAATGAGTAGATAGGGAAACAGATGGTGCTGGAGGGTCTGAGCCCTGCACTGGCTTTCACATGTGCAGAGCCCCGAACGCTTCTTGTCTGCCCCTGTGACCAAGACTGGGGTGGAGCTGAGCACAGCAGGTTTACTGCTGTGGTTTTACTGGTTTGGATAAAACTGCTGCTCATGCCAGTTAAGGGGGTGCTCCCTGGATTTTAGATATGCCCTGGGGAGCAGGACTGCAGGCAGAAATGAGGGGCTTGCTTTGCAAAGGACAACAAGCACACAGAGAAGTCTGGCAACCAGCTTGATGCCTTAGGATTTTAGCTTTTATATTTTTCAAATCCTGTACTGCTTTAGTGTATATAACTCTAAATAAAATGTCAGCTACTGTCGTCACATTTTGGTCAGACAAAACAATTCCTCTAGGCCTGAAACTCAAGGTCATCCTGCTGCCTCAGGCCCTGAAAAGTATGAACAAAATTGAATTGGGGAGGAGAAAACTGGGGGTAAATGACTTCATTACCTGAAGCTGTAATTGGAGGATTAACCCCTAATATATAAATGGACCAAACTTATAACAGTTTGAAAATCTTGTGACCATGGTCCATTTCAGGTGTAGCCTCCGAGGCTTTTGGCTGCCCAAGGTGTATCTATTGAAGACCTTCAATAAATACCCGCTTTTATTCTCTTAATCTTGTCTAGCCTCAGTTCTAAGTAGCCACTCCAAGGCATCAAGTGGTAGCAAATGTTGCTCTTCCCAACAGCACCCAGCTGAGATTATTGCCAGTTTGAGCCTCATGCCTTGAGTCTGTTAACTCGATGCCATTTTTATCAAAGTCCTTTCATTGATGAATTCTCCTCTTTTCCCCTGCCCTTTTCCTTTTGACACCTCTCTTTGTTAGACAAACGACCCTGTCACCAACATCTGCCACGCTGCTGACAAGCAGCTCTTCACACTGGTGGAGTGGGCGAAGCGCATCCCCCACTTCTCCGACCTGACACTGGAAGACCAAGTCATTCTCCTGCGGGCAGGTAGTGTCCCCCACCCGTGGTGTCCCTGCTGTCCCTGTCCCTTCTCTGGGCTGTGTGCAGCACCAGCCAGGCTGGGTGGTGAGTGTGCAATCCCGAGCCAATACGCTCCTGCATCTCCCGTTCTTGGGCGTGTTGGCAGAGGTTGTGGATGGGGTGATAGAATCTGTTGTTTGTAAAGGGACTGCAGTTGCTAGGAATGTGTTTTTTAGGAAGAAACCCCAGAATATTTTCCCCCTTTCTTTTCTGTAATTTTTAATTTTTTTCCCTTTGAGCCAATTTCTGCTCCTCATTTGCTGTTGCTCAGGGTCATAGAATCATAGAATATCCTGAGTTGGAAGGGACCCAACCCAGTCTGGCCAGAACAAGTCCAGGAATCATACCACGTGCCTGAGAGGACTTTCCAAATATTTTCAAGGCCACCCCTTGCAGTGTTGGCACCTGGGGCGCCAGCTCTCCTCTGAGTTTAATCTAAAGGGAGAAGCCAGCTCTGCTGCTCTGCCACTTTTTGGCCAGACTGCCTGACGTGTCCTGCACTGCTGTGCTTGCAGGCTGGAACGAGCTGCTCATTGCCTCTTTCTCCCACCGCTCGGTGTCGGTGCAGGACGGGATCCTGCTGGCCACGGGGCTGCACGTGCACCGCAGCAGCGCCCACAGCGCCGGCGTGGGCTCCATCTTCGACAGGTACAGGGCCCTGCTGCTGCCATCCCCCAGCCAGGCTGCCTCTGCCTTCCCCTCTCAATGGGAAACAGGCCCTCAAGGGCAACTAGAGCAAACCCTTTGTGGTTTGGGGCAGAGGTAGCTTGGAATGAGCAGGGGGAGCTTGACTGACTCAAAACCCAAGAATGGGGGAAAAGCACAGTGGGAAGGGATTTGCAGTTGTGGAGGGGGAGGAATGCTCCTCTCTCTCGAGTTGCTGTAGCTGTATCTAGGCCTAATACTGCTCACCAGGAGCTTTAGGTGGCAAAGCCTTAAACCCCAGCGTGCCTGTGTAACCAACTGCATGTTGTCCCTGCCGTGCCTGCTCCCTGCCTGGCAGGACACTGCCTCACCACTCTTTACACACCTGGCACGTGTAAGGACAGTGCCCACGTTTTGCACTACACAGTAAAAAGTGAAGAAAACCCATGTGGTTTTCCTGAAATGAGTGCAAATTGTGAGTGCTGCATGCTGAACAAAGTGAGAACAGGGGCAAATTTGATGCTCAGGTCCCTGGATGTTGCTGATGCACTTGTAGAACAGCGTGGGGCATGGCTGTGCCTCAAAGATGCCTCTCTTCCTGCAGAGAAGAATTGAGGTTATTCCCAGTGCCTGTTCCAGATGCTTTTCAGTGGAGAAACAGGTCTCTCATTGTGTGCTCACCCATGTCCCCACCACGCAGGGTTTTGACAGAGCTGGTGTCCAAAATGAAAGACATGCAGATGGATAAGTCGGAGCTGGGGTGCCTGCGAGCCATTGTCCTCTTTAACCCAGGTACGTCCGAGGCTGGGGACAGTCCCTGGGGACAAGCACTCCCTCTGGGCCACAGCAGGTCGCTGTGACAGAGAGCCTCAGGGCTGCAGACACATTGCATGCTTTGGGTTGGAAGGTTCCTTGAGGGTCGTGTCATTGCAACGCCCCTGCAACGGGCAGGGACACTGAGATTTGTCCCTGTCCCTGGATACGCGATTAAAGAGGGCGTGAGTCCTCTCCTGCCTGTGCACACACCTCCTCTGCAGAGATTCTTTCCCCACCTGTATTTTCTCCCTGACCAGATGCCAAGGGTCTGTCCAGCCCCTCAGAAGTGGAGTCTCTGAGGGAGAAGGTCTATGCCACGCTGGAAGCCTACACGAAGCAGAAGTACCCCGAGCAGCCAGGGCGGTGAGTGCCCCCGGCAGCTCCCACCCTGGAGAGAGGAGACCGCGGCAGGCTGGCTCTGCCTGAGCCACAGTGCCCCAATCCCGAGCCTTTAGGGTGCCGTTGGGATGGAATTCTGTAGCTTTCTAATCCAATCCTACCCTCTGCTGGCCGAGCTCTCGAAGCGCCGGCAGCTGGGTCGCTCCCCACCACTGCCCGCAGAATCTTCTGCTGGTTTTGGCTCTGACTGGCACCACAGACACTGGAAACAGGGGGAACAGGGAACAGGCTGCCAGCTGCACCCCCTTCCAGCTGCACCTCCAAACGGGAGGCAGTGATTGGCAGCTGAGGAGCTGCATGCCCTCTCAGAGCCTGGGGATTTTTTGAAGACAGATTTAAACTGTACTGTGGAAATGTAAGTCTTGTAAGGTGTTAAGATGTTCAAATCTCGGCTGGAGAATCTGGATGTATCTTTTTTTTTTTTTTTTTTTTTTTTTTTTTTTTTTTTTTTTTTTTCTATTTTAAGTTTTAAAAATGCCAAATTCTGTTTTGGAAAGGTACATATTCCCTCCACACAAGGCAACAAACGTTTATCTTGAAAGCTTAGGGGAATCTAAGTCTGAGAATGCCCAAAGCAATTTTTGGGGAGAATTTGGGCTGGTGCAGGCTTGGAAATAGGTAGGAGAGGGCAGCCAGTGCCTCCCTTGTGCCTCTGACTCTGGTTTTTCCCAGGTTTGCCAAACTCCTCCTGCGCCTGCCGGCACTGCGGTCCATCGGGCTGAAGTGCCTGGAGCACCTCTTCTTCTTCAAGCTGATTGGAGACACCCCCATTGACACCTTCCTCATGGAGATGCTGGAGACACCCCTGCAGGTCACTTGAGGGTCTGTCTGGCCAGACCCTGGCCCCCCATGCCCCTGCACAGCCCCTCTGCTGTGAGCCCCTGAGAGCTCCAGAGATGTCCTTCGCCCTCCACTCCCCCTTGGTGGGATGGTCGTGGTTTTTGTACAGCTGTAAATCACCCCCTCAAACCCTCCCCAGACTGCCTGGGGGGGGCCACAGATCCTCTACTCAGCTAACCATCCCCCCGCCCCCCTGTACAGATAATTGCTTTAAATTATTTTTTCATTCTCAATAAAAGTCAACAAAACGAATAAAATGATACGAGTGGGGCACTGATTGGAGCTGGCAGAGCAGTGTCCTCTTTTGCTGTGGTCCCAGGTCCAGCTTGGGATGGGCTGAGGGGCCCTCCTGACACTCTTGGGCAGTCCAAATCAGGGCAGGAATGTCACCTGGGATATTGCTGCTTGTGCTGATGGACACAATCCTGGCTGAGAGAAGACAGGTATTGCTGCTTCTTGTTTCTGCTAAGGACAGACCTAGAGAAACTTGCTGCTGTGAATCAAAACATTCCGTTTCACCATCTTTAAAAGAAACTCTTGGACTCTTTGAATTCTTTGAAGTTTTAAAGTAATATTAAAAGTAAGTTTTTCATGTGTGAGGTGGTGGTTGTTTGGTTGGTTAGTTTGGGGTTTTGTTTTTCTTTTCTGAGCTACTCTAGCCACTGAAAAAGAACCAAACTTTCATTTTGCTCCAGGTGGAGTATTTTGGAGTGACACAGACCTCGTGTGCCCGTGGATAACTTTCCATTTTCCTGACACTTCATGCTGCATCCTGTCTTTTTTTTTTTTTCCCCTGCTCTGTATTTTTGCTCTGGAAACAGGTTCTCAAACCCCAGATTTATAATCTCACACTTCCACGAGAGAAACTTGCAGGGGAGGAAAGAACCAGGCACTCTAACAAAGCATCCTCAAAGGCCTGCCTGCTCTTTCCCCTGCTCCAACGGCACTGCTGGAGCTCCCCATTGCACCCGAGCTAACCAGAGTCAAACGAGTTAAAGACATTAATTTGTTCAATATGCGGAGCTCATCCTGGTGGGAAAATGTCCTCCCAGGAACCCAGCGAAACTGTCTGTATTATTATTCATAAAACAGGTGTAGTGTTAAGTGATCTGCCCCTCCTGACCCTCTCAGCAGACAGTGGGGTGAGATGCAGCTTTGTCTGTCCGCGTGACAGATTGCGACGCTGCCGGCTCAGGGAAGTTCGGGGGAAAGGAGGACTGACAACAGAAAAGGAAGAAGGATAAAAAAAGAAACGTTTTGTTAAAGCTCCCAAACGGGGAAAGGAGTCATTTTCCAGTATTTTGCTGAGGGGAGGAAAAGGAGACTTTAAAAGAGCGGAGAAAAAGAGGGAAAATCCCAACATTACAAAAACACTTTAATTTTTTCTTTTCCTCCTGAGAAAAACACAGGGAAAATTTCAAAAGATGTGAGAAGCACTGACCAAGAAGCTATTTTTTGGTAAAAAGGTAATTCTTGGTTAAAAGAGAAGTGTTTAAATACGGAAAACACACAACCTGCTCGTTGTAAAACTGTTGCTGGAATTCGAGATTCTGCACACAATCTGTGCTGGGATGGTACTACACCACAAAGCAAGAGATCACCTCCAGCCTGGGCTGCTCGGGCTTCCCCTCTAAGAGATGTAAACTTCTAAGAACTGGTCCCCAGCTGGCTGGGTTGGATTTCTTTTCTGATTGATGCTGATCTCAATCCACTGTTTGTAAACAAACCCAGACCGCTGCCTGTGATATTGTGATGTTGGAAGTGACAGGATGTGGTAACCAAAATGGGGCAGGAAGTCTCGAGGCAGCTGCTGGACACCCTCACTCTTGAGCAATCTGGAAGGGTAATCTCTGGGTTCTGGGCCACGAGGTCTCCAGGCTGCAGTTTGAGCAGGGCTTTGTCTTGTTTCTAGAGATGACTACTGGGTTTTGAGGAAAATTTAACACACAGCCCACCACAGACTCCCCCACCCTGTGTCTGGCGGGGCAGAGAGACCATGACTCTCCATGAGTCTCACATTCTCTCTGTGAATAAGACACCACTTGCTCATCTGAAAGTGCCACTAGCAAACCAATGTCCTCTGCAGAGGAAACGATTCGTGGAGCAACCCAGCTCTCTCTGAAGTCACTGGGGACCTGAGGGTTGATGCAATCTCCTGGATTTGGTCGCAACCCTTGGATTCCTCATTCATGTTGTAGACCTCTCTACAGGGGTGTTGTCCAAGAGCTGTGCTCCCCCAAGCCTTGCAAAGCGTAGGAGTGAGTCTTTGGACACGCCGAGGAACAAATCCCATAGCAGCTGGGAGTAACTCACTGGTGTGGTTATCCTCCTGTGAGCTGCTGCAGAACAAGAGCAGCTTGGCATGGCTGGAGTTTCCCCAGTCTTCAGCCCTGGAAAAACCTGATTTTCGTAAAACAGTAGAAATCACCATCTTTGATAAGCAAAAGAAAACTTCATCCTGTCATTGGTTACCCCATGAAGCCACTCATAGCCTCAGATTAAGCTCAGACCATTTTTCCTTTGCTCTGGGATTAATAAATAAGCCAGGCTCTGGGAATGACTGGTGCAAGGCCATTTTCTCTTTGCCACCATGCATCATATCTCATGAACTTCCCGAGTTAGCAGCAGGCTCCCCCCACCATGGACAAGCTTTGTTCTGATGTACAGGCCAAATGTGTCAAAGCATTTATTAATTCTGAGCTGCTCCCTCTGCAATGCTCTGTGGAGGGGGCTTCGAAAAATAGTGGGGTTTTGAGTTCTGCAGCAGCTGCTTCAGTTTCTACTGAGTCCAACAACAGCACTTCTGGACTGAGAATAAAAAAAATGCATCTCAAGCGATAAAAGTTTGAGCTGGTTTATGTTCAGTGTGACTCAGGGCTCCCTGATGGATTGAGGGGCACATCCTGTACACCCAACATGACTCTCAGATACCAACAGTGTGGAATCCAACTGAGTGCCACCAACACTGGCCTTTTCTCAAGGACCTCTTGTCTGGACTGGGCCCTGGACTGCCTTCACCATCTCACCTGAGCTTCCCTGAGATATTCTCTGGGCTGCCTGCTCCTCCCCTCTCTGTCCCACCCAGCTCTCTGCTGCCCCATCGAAGGTGGGAGGCTGGGGAGGCTCCATGGGCACCTCTTGGAGCACCAGAGGGCACGGGGGGGGGGGGAACAAGGGGAGGCTCCCCGAGCTGCTGCTGGGGGCACTGGGAAGCAGTGTGTGTATCCTCTTTCAGGGGATGATGGCAAGGTATGATGGGGTGGAAAGCATGATAGAGAAGCTCTGATAAATTCCCAGGTGTTTATCAGCATGAGCAGACAAAGACCAACTTCTGTCTAAGCAAGGCCAGTGGCTGCCACTCCATTTCTCTCTTCTCTCTTCCTGTGCCCTCTGTGCAATCAACTCTACCTGAGACAGGCTTGGTCTGGGGCATTTCAGTGGTAAAATGAGAGGATTTCATCACCCCAGGGCTATCTGACAGCAGCGTGGCTGTGGGCTGGTCTCTGGCTTGCCTCTCTGCCAGGCTGGCCAGCCCAGCTGGCTGTGCAGCTGCTGATGCCTCTGAAGGGCTCTGAGGGTGGCAGAAGGAGAGGGAGGTGTGCCCTTGCAGGGGTGAGTGGTGTCCAGGGATGTCTCTTGTTCTGGGTGAGGCTTTTTCTTCTGTGTCAAGTTGGCTTTGGGCATTTGAGGCACCTGGACGATGTTGGCCCAAGGCAGGTGGCTCATAGCCATCTTCTTCCTTGGTCTCCTGCTTCTGGGGCCAGCCCTGCCTGCTCCTGAGTGTTTCTGCATTTGCTTGGCTGGGCAGAGTTAAGGTGATGCTGGAGGAGGGATCTGGCTGCTGCTGCTGCCTGGAGCCAGGGCAGTTGCTGTGGCTGTGGCTACCTGGGAGCTGAGTGCTGCTGATCCCCTTCCAGCAGTGAGCAGTGGGGACCTGCACAAAACATGACAGCTGGGCAGCCCCAGCGGGGAGATGGCTGGGGAAGATGTGCAGCCCCTCTGCCAATGTTGTGGCCTTGTTAATTCGCTTGGCAGTCTCTGTTTAATGCAGTTCTCCAGCACCACCCACTTTTTGCAACACCTAGCTGCCTGCAGACCCTACAGCTAGAAGGAAAAAGGCAAGAGCTGCTTCTCCTCTGGTTTAATTCTCTTTGGCTGCTGATGCTGTGGGCTTCTGCCCCTAGTTCAGCTCTGAGTGAGCTAATAACGGAAACTGATCCTCAGAGGCTGGAGTGAGCTCCCTGGCATACTCCTCCCTCTGTGCCACTGCCCGTGTTGAAGGTGGGCTTTGGGAGTGAGGGGGTTTGGAGTGTATTTCTTGCATATTTTCCTGGTTCAGCTGGTGATCACCTTTTGCACGAGGCCAGGTGTGCTCCAGTACCTTTAACCTGTGCGGGAGCTGGTGGATGTGTAAATCACGAGCAGCGACACCCTGCTGCAGCCTCCTGGTGTTACACGCTTGCCTCAGGCCCCAAACCCGATCTTGGTAGACCAAGCTGGGAATTGTACACGAGGGCTGAGACAGTCCCCACACCCTCCTGGTAAGGAGAAGAAGAGGAGGAAAACCATAGGGTGGCAACATCCAGGAAGGACTTCCCTCCCAGCTGCTCCTAGATCTCTGAGCAGAGCAATTAGGTGGGCAGTCTGAGTCTGCAAGCAAAGTGCCCTGCACAGGGACACAGCTTTTAGCAGTGCTAGTGGATGGTATTCCCACCCCACGGGGCTGCCATGCTCCCTGACTGTGTAAGGAAAATTGCCCCGTACACCTCTGTGGGTGGGATGGGCAGGGAGGGGAAGCTGGGCTGGTTTGCACAGGCAGGAAGAGCAGCACGCAGTGCTTGGAGCCCCTGGTCGTGCTGCAGTCCTCGCTGGGCTGGTGTCTTGGAAAGGTGGCTCCAGTGGATCTGGCTACTCAGACACTTGGCTGTAGCTGCTCGGAGACCTTCAGGAGAGCCAAAGACAAAGGTATCAGAGCCTGGTGCCTCCCTGCTGCAGCCCAGCCTTCCTGGATGTGAGTGGTCAGAGCTGTTTCACACTGCCCCGTGTGATAGCACCAAGGCTTTCATGCCCGAACTCCTGGTGGAGCTGTACTGGGATACAGTAGGGCTGTCCCAGGACCGGGTTTCCCCTCTCCCGTGGGATTTTGGCAGGGAGGTGAGCTGCCTGTGCTAACCTGTGGCCTCTCTCCTTCCTACGAATTCCCAGAGGACACGACCTCGCTGCCTGCATCGCCCACGTCATCTGGGTGTGGGGAGCACTCGGTGACGAGGATGCCCCACAGAGAGGCTGGGAGCGCATCTGCCCCTGGTGCCAAGGTCAGCGGTGAGGAACACAGGAGGTGAGGCCCCTAAAAGCCTCTCATCTGCCGCGATCCTATAGCGGGTCTCTCGCAGCTCTGCCGCCGTTTGCCTGCTCGCCGGCCGGAGCCGGGGCACCCAGCCCTCCTCCGTGCCGGGGAAGCCGCGGATCCCCGTCTAGGCTGCTCCGGCAGCGGCAGGTACGCGGCCCCAGCCCCGCTGCGGACCGCTCCGACCTGCGGGGCCGCGAAAACCCCGACAAACAGCGAAACCCCCAAGCAGGAGGGAAGGGAGAGCCGGGCAGGACGGGAAAGCGCCGGGGCTGCGGGAAGGCTCCAAGTTTCATCTTCCCCGGCCGGGCGGGATCGTTCCTCCGCGGGTTTCCCCTCCCCGAAACCGATGCGGTTTGGCGGAGCCGGAGCTCCGCTTCCCCGGGGCCGCCTCCCCCTGCGGCCCCGCGGAACCGGCTCCCGGAGCGGACCGAGTCCCGCTCGGCGCCAGGGATCACTGGTGACGAGCCCTCCGGGCAGCTCTTCGGCTTTGGTGCTGGGATTTTTTTCGGTTGTTATTTCTTTTTTGTTTTCCTCCTCCCAGCACTCATTTTCCTTAAACACTCCGGAGCAGCGGGAGCGAGGAGCCCGGGGCGATGCGCGGCGCGGGGGAGCGCATCCCCGCCGGGGACCGCCACGGGTAGGGGACCGACTTTCCCCAAAAACTGCCGGCCTGGGCTTCTCCTGGAAGGGGAACTTGATTTCCAGACGGTTTCATTACTGGGAGAGACGCTGTGGTGGGGCACCACCCTCTACCTTTTTTTTTTTTTATCTTTTTTTTTTTTTTTTTTTTTTTTTTTTTTTTTTTTCTTTTTGGCTTTCTAAGAAAAGAAGGAAAGAAAGCCAGGGAGCGGAGAGGAGCTGGGGCGGCCAGGCCGAGCCGTCCCCGGAGCCGGGAAGGGCCGCCGGCCCCTCGAGGCGTGGCGGGGCCGGTGCCTGCAGCCAGGCAGGAGAGCGGGGAGGAAACTTATTTCGAGTGGGGTGGAGAGGGGAGGGCAGGGGGTGGGGGTCGGGCAGGGAGGTATCAGCTCCAGGAAATGTGCCTTGGCAGCAGTCGGACGGGCGCCTATCCGCAGGTTGGTGCGGTGCTCTCCGGAGTCGTCCAGGGAGCCGCGGCTCGCTCCGCACCCCGGGCAGCGCCGGCGGCGGGGAGGCGGAAGGGTGCGGGACAGCCGGGCAGGCAGGAGCCGCCGCAAGACCCCCCAGGAACGGTGGCTGCGGACACCTCTTCCGCCGGCTCCTCGCAGGAAGGCACCGCCCGGGTCGCCCCAGGTAAGCGGCCGAGCCCCGCCGACGGCAGCCCCGCATCCTGCGGGGGGCCCGGCTCCGGCCGTCGGGGCCGCGGGGCTGCTGCGAGCCCGGCCGGGGCAGCGGCTGCGCAGCCGGAACGCGGGGCCCGAGGGGTTCTCCGGCTGGAAGGGAGGAGGGAGCGCGGCCCCGGGGAGCGGGCGGGCAGCTGGGGCGGGGAAGCCCTGGCCGGGGGCGGCGGGGCCGGCGGCCGGGCTGAGCGCCGTGTGTCCGGGCTGTGTTGGCAGGCGGGCGGCGCGGCCCCTCGCCCGGCCCGGCTCCCCACCATGCTGGACGGGCTGAAGATGGAGGAGAGTTTGCAGAGCGCCCTGGACCCCGCGACCCCCTTCTCCTCTTTGCTGGGTAAGTCGGGGCACCCCGCTTGCCCTCCTGGGGACCCCGTAGGGCGGGGCACGGCCGGGCGGGCCCGAGCGATGGATGGGCACGGGGGGTTCGGGAGGCCCGGGGACAGCTTCCCCGGCTCGTTCCTGCCCGGCGCCGTGCCGCTGCCTTCGCCCGGGGTGTGTCCCCGGCACCCGCCTTCGCTGCCCTCGGTTCGTTCCGCGACTGCATTAAATCGTGTGTCCCCCTAACCATCCCTTGTAACGAAGGGCTCTCCTTCGTATCGAGCAATAAATAATTCACTTTTTCTTTTTATCTTCGTTTTAATATCGGTTTCAAACGGTCGCCCTCTTTCTGAGCGGCGGCTCCGCTGCCGCCTTTCCAAGAGGAACGAAATTGGGGGCGATGTTTCCCCCCCGGAGCTGCCCTAAGGCACAGATCCCTCCTGGATTCCGCAGCAGCTCCCCGCACGCCCCGGTCCCCCCGCGACCCGCGAGCCGGTGCAGGGGAAGCGAGAATCGCGGGACCCTCCGTCCGTCTGTCCCTCGCCCGGCTCGTCTCCCCGGCCGCCTTTCCCTCCGCCCACCCCAGCCCGCGGCTCCTTCCCCGCAGGCAGAGCCGCGACCCCCAAGTCGGTGTGCGAAGGGTGTCAGCGAGTGATTTTGGACCGGTTCTTGCTGCGCCTGAACGACAGCCTGTGGCACGAGCAGTGCGTCCAGTGCGCGTCCTGCAAGGAGCCCCTGCAGACCACCTGCTTCTACCGCGACAAGAAGCTCTACTGCAAGCTGGACTATGAGAAGTAAGTGTCGCTTGCTCCTCGGGGAACCCCCCCGTGCTCTGTTCTCACCGCCCACAAAGCCCCAGTGCCCTGCAAAAGCTTGTGGGGGGGGTCTGGTGTCCCACTGCTGCTCCCCGCGTCCCCTACCCTGTGTGTCCCGAGAGGTGTCAGCCCTTGTTGCTGTGCTGCACGGCGAGTTGTGCCTCTGCCCCGTGGTCCCGTTGCAGAAGAGAGGTTTTCTTACCCGTTTTTCCTCTATTTAGAGGTGTTTTGTTGTGCTCAGGTTGTGCCCTGGGAATTGAGGGTGTTTTGCTGGGAGCATGGGAGACCCACGGTAACCCCAGGTCTGCGTGGGGATGGGGCTAAGCATTTTCCCCTGGATTTATTTTCCTACGGAGCATCTGCAGGAGGAAAGTTATATCCTCCCTGACCTGGCCCTGGACGATGCTATTATCCTAATATCCTCACAAGCAGGGAAATGCTATTGCTCTCCCTGGTCGGTGGGGAAACTGAGGCACTCGGCAGGAACCAGGGAAGGCCCTGCTGAATTCAGCGTTGGCTGCCACGCAGAGGCTTTTGCTGCATCCGTGTCTGTGATGGTAAAGAAATTTGGGTGTTAAAGCTCCCAGCCCTGACGCTTTCCCCTTTGGAAGTGCGGGGTTGGGGAGGAAAGACAATGAGTAAATGACTTTTCTTTTTTAAAACAAAAACCACTCCAGTAGGGAATGGGGAGAAGGCTGCTGAGTCTTTCCTCCCCTGCAGCTGCTTTCGTTTTTTCCTGCTCATCCTGCTCTTGCTGTCTTTTCTGGACCCCACTGCCTGGCCGAGTTTCGGAGCAGTTAAATTTTTGTTGCCTCTGGGCTGGTTGTTTCTTCAGGAGGGTGTAGGTGGGGGGCCGGATGCCTCGTTATGGCGATAGCACGGCTGTCGAAGCCCTGCAATTTAATTCCCTTTTTTTATAGCAGAAAATAGCGATCACTGATGCTCTCATCCCTGGCCTTCGGCGAGCTGGCGAGTGTGCCGGGGTCTAGCCCAGCTCCAGGCCTTTTTAAAGTTGGAATTTTGGGGGTTTTGGGGATTTTTTGGGGGTTTTTTCCTCCTTTAAATCCCGTATTGTGGGTCTGAGTTTAATCACTATGGATACACGGCAAATTGAAAGCAGAATTTGTGCGCGTGACCTTGTTTTCAAATGTTTACGAAAGAGCGGAAGAATTAGCTGCCGTGAGAGTGGAAAGGGGAGAGTTGTGCCACAGGGTGGGTTTTTGTAGGCAAAAAATTCGTTGAGATCGGGCGTGCTGCTTGTTTGTCTGTAGAAATTTGGCTACTGCTTCCCATACATTTCCAGCACAATTTAATTCTCATTTTCTGCTCTATCGGTATTTTTGTTTGGACCATCAAGGGGAAATAGGGGTGACTGTCACCCAGAAATGCCTTTCCAGCTTGCAGCACATGTGGATTTTACTCTTGACTGCAGCTTGCGAGCTCTTGAAGTGGCTCCAACCTGAAACCCTCCTCTGATGTCTGTTGGCCGTGAAAGAAATCGGTGCCGCGGTTGGCTTCTTGCTGTGCCCATCTATCTCACTGTTGGGATGGACAAGGATGATTACGGGAAAAAAAAATGCCACAAATTTTTTCCTAGGGTCCAGTGATAGTACCATTTTTCCTGGCTATTTCCCGTCTGTGTTTGGGTTGGTGACTTTTGCCCGAGCTGGAAAGCTCAGGCTCTGTGACGGGCAGTTTCTCGAGGTGTGATGGTTTTAACCCTAACTCACTGCTGGCCTCTTCCCCTCCTGCCCCTGCCTGCCTCTTGCCATCGTGTCATTATCCCCCTGCATTTAATATTAATTATTTTAGCACAGGGGTGCAGGCTTGTGTCCCTTCTCCTTTCATCCGCGCTGCAGGACTCTGCTGTGCGACTCCTTACCTGGTGATGGCGAGGATGCAGAGTCCCAAAGAGCTTTATATAATAATACCCTTTATTTACCAAAAATACTTCTTTCTTTTCCCAAATGCCCCTCCTGCCTTTGGGCTGAGCATTTTCCTGGGTGAGGAGCGCTGCGCCTGCCCTGGCCGCGGTGCCGATGCCGGTAGCAGGGATTTGAGAGAGAGACGCGGGAGGAAGAGCCGCTGCTCTCAGATTGAGCTCATTATCTCGAGCTGGTTAATTATCACAAGTGACTGACACTCCTTGTGGAGGAAAGCGGCCGATGCTCCAGCAGCAGCGGCGTAGCCGGGCTCCGGAGGCCTCTCCGGGTGGGAGGGCTGGGGTGTCTGTGTGTGGAATGCTGGGGGTGTCAGGGAAGTGGTTGGGATCCCATCTGCCGCTGTCACGGCATCGGTGTTCTGCGGTTGTGTTTTGGTTTTGGTTTTGGTTTTGTTTTGGAAATGGAGAGAAGGGATTTCTCTTCCAGATGGTGTGTTGGGGTGTTTTCTCAGGGACGAGTATGTGCAGAATTTTCTCTGTGCTCTCAGTTTGAGCTCTGTTTGTAACAAGGCCGCAGAGGGTTAACGAGGGAGTGCGAGGTGGCAGCTATGCCTTCAGTTATAAATACACCCATGGAAAGTGTTACGGACGGATTTCAGTGAGCATCTGACTCGCTGGACTCTAGAAATCGAGGAATTATTTGTTAAAACACATGTTTTACATTTCTTTGTCTTTCACAAAGAGGAAGAACTCGAGAGAGGACTTGGAAAGGGATGGATTAAAGGCTAAGGGTGCCAGGTCAGGTCTCCACATCTCTTTGGGGTTTCACGGCTCGGGGCCCATGGGTGGTTCAGATAGTGATGCTGTCTGGGAACTTGGGGAGTTGGGGGTCACTCTTGGAGCAGTTTGCCCAGCGCTGACAGGGAGGGCTCCTGGAGAGGGATGGCTCAGGCCTGTGCCCCTGGGACGGCGTCTATTTGGAGCAGAGGACGTTCGTTACAGAACATCCCGAATCCCGCGGCAGCCCCCGGCGCTTGTCCAAACCTGATAAGTCTCAACTATGACAAGGTTCAGTCTTCGCCCTGGCTGGCTCCCCGACTGCAAAGTGGCCCTGGGGACATGCCCTGGCTGTGGGGCCCCTGTGGTGGTGGTCAGGGGGATGGGCTTTTGTGGTGGCGGATTTGGGGGGGGCAACACTAAACCTGGCCATAAACACGGAGGAGTGCCAGAAGCGATGGGAAGAGTAGGGCTACTCTGGAGCCTTTAAACCGGCATGAGGACGGGAATCGCTGAACCCACTCTTACCTAGCGGTGTTTCACCGTAGGTGAAGTAGGTAGTTTCACAAGCAGAGCCAGGGATGTAGGGAGGACCTGGAGGCACGGGAAGATCCCCACTGCAGGTTCTGGGGGCCGGGAGCACTGACAGCGGTGTGGTCATGACGGGGGGGGCGCAGCTGGGGAGCGTGGCGACGGCGGGACAGCTTGGCACGTCCCCAGCCACGGCGCAGAGCCCCGGCCCCAGCCCCGGCTGGCAGGAGCAGATGGCCAGCACATCTCGGAGCAGGCCTGGCATGTGGGCTCCGGCAGTGGAGGGGCGGCTGCAGCCCCCGAGCCGCCACCGCCGTGCCGGGCTCCCCGGCCGAGGCAGGCAGTTGTGTGATGCTTGCCCTGTCTTCGCACGGCTTGATGGCTCTGTGCTGCTGCCAGCTTCCGCGCCGTCAGCGCAGGGCTCTCCTTGCCTGCCTCCCAAATCCCGTGCTCCCGGAGTCACGGGCTTGTGTGGGTGCTGCCACCTCCTCCTCCTCCACGAGTTAAAATGTGAGGTCGCATCCAGTTGCGAAGGAAAAATCATAGAAATCCTTCCGCCCTCCCAAAAGAGCGCACGTACGAAGGAGCTCTTCGGTGTTGGGTTTTAAAATCACACCTGGCGTCTTCGTGTGGGGGATGATGCTGAAGAAGCTGAGCCTGATCCATCCTCTGCCAGGCCACGGATGGATCTGCGGGCTCGGGGTCGCCTCCTCTTGCCTGCTGGAGGCTCCTCTGGCAGCTGCTGCTGTAGAGGAGAGAGGGGAAAGAGGTTTGGAGCATGGTGGCTGTTTATGCTGCTTAACATGGGTAATGAATGTAATTGTGCAATTAGCTGCGGGCCTGGGCGCTGCCGGAAGGGCTTGCGAGGGGAATAATCCCAGATGGATCGAATGGACGTGGCACTGGACACTCCAGCACAGCCTGGTCCCACCACGTGGAGAATTCCTGTGGTGTAGTGGGTTTGTCCTGGTGGTTTGCAGCTCGTCGCCTTCTCTCACTTGGAGGAGTGGGACTTTCTGTGTTTTTCGTGGCTAATGGGAAAGAGCTGTCCCTCCAGAGGGCTGCAGGTCAGCCCAGCTGCAGTCCAGCATGTTCTCTGGAGGCCTGTTTCCCTTCTTGTAGGGCATCCTGTGGAGAGGGTGATGCTGACTTGGGTTTTTCCAGCTGGCCAGGCACTGGGAGCAGTCAGGCTGGCCGGACAGGGTAGCAGAGCATACACCAGCTCCATGGCACAACGTCCCTCTTGGTGGCCTCTCTTTTCCCATCACTCAGTGTTTTCCTCTTGTGCTTCCCATGCTTCTTGCCTGCTCTCCATCCCCACCTAGCACCCCATCTCCTGTGCCAAACACCTCACCCACAGCTCCTGGAGGAGTAGTGCTGACTCCTTGTGGGCTGGGAGGAGCGTGGCTGTGGGGCAGCTGAATCTGGCCTCACCCCCACCAGGGACACCACGGTTGGTACTGTGGGCTGGGACCAAGCACACCTCTTCTGTTTTTCTTTTGGTATTAAGTCAACTTTTTGTGCTGGCAGGGGGTAGGAAGGCAGGGAAGCGTTGGGATGCAGCGAGCAGGGTGTTACAGAGACCACTGTGGGATCCACGCTGGAAATGCCAGGCAGGTAAAATAGGCCTTGCCTCCATCTCCACCAAGCCCTGTCCTCTCACTCATGGGACTCCCCCTTTCCAAAGGGAGTGAAGGAGAGATTTGGCATCTTGCCCCTTCTCTCGGCCCTTAAGTAGATTTGCCTTACAACTAACATTTCATAGAAAGGCCTGGAAACAAGTGAGGTTTGGCAGATTGGGAGCAAGGCAGTCAAATAGAGCTGTCACCTCTCCCTCCGTGGTGGGGACAGAGTGGCTTTGGGGTCACCCCATTGGCAGTGGAATCTTGGAAGCTGCAGGTCGGTACCATCAGAGCCACGACCTGAGCATCCTTGGCACTCCTCATGGTTTCTGCCATCTTATTTTGGACATGCTATGATTTTTTTTAACCTTTTTTCCCCCACCCTACGAGCTGGTGCTCCCTAATCAGCCCCTGACGGGGCTCTTAAAGCAGTGGGAACTGCTTCAGGATTTTGCAGTCCTGACAAAGGCACCAAAAAGAAACCGACTGGGGAAGAAAGAGGGGTTTGTTTCATTTTGATGAGAATTTGGTCTCCACCAGCTGGAGAGACAGCTGGGGTCCTCTCCTGCCCCAGCTCGCCAGCCCTCGCCTCGCCGGCTCTTCACCTGCTCACAGCCACCAGGATCAGGGAGGGATTTGAGAGCTGGGGATTTCAGAGAGCCCACAGCTTGGTTTCCTGCTCGGGGAGCCCTCCAGCAGGCTCTGAACCCGACGGTGTGGCCACCACCAGCTGACTTGGGAGCGGGTGGAGTGCTGGGTGTGAGCTGTGCTGACAGCGTGAGGGCAGCCTTTGCTGGTGGCCCCATGTGCAGCCCGGGGCACTGATCTCTGCTGGCTGTCCCCATCCCCACTGGCAGCAGGGATGGCCTCAACGTGCCCAAACTCACAGCAGTTTCTGATTCTGATGCTGCACACTCACCCCAGGGTGTGGCAAGGGGGGGGACCCCAAAGCCCCCTCTGCCTTGGAGCAGGAGAAGAGGGAATTTGGGGTTTAGGGCTATCTGCTGCTCACAAAGGTGCAGGTCCTACTTCTGGCTGAGAAGGGGGAAAACCCAGCAGAGTTTGGATCTGGATTCACAGTTCCCCACTTCTGGTGAACTTTGTGGTGTGCAGCCACGGGGGTACTCAGCACGCGGTGCTGGAGCGTGTCTGAGGAAGAGCAGGCTGCAGCCAAGGTGGAGGGAGGTAGGAAGGAGAATTGTCCCAGGTATTTTTCTTCTCGAGATGTTCTTTGTCTCTTTGTTCTCTCTTCTCTCTGGCTCGTGCCCTCTGCAGATGCAAACATGAAGCAGGGATGGAGCTAGGACTGCAGGACTGTGCCTTTACCTGCAGTTCAATCAAGCACCTCCTCTGTAGCAGGAGTGAGGAAGATATTTAAAGCAGGGAGAAAATATTTGGATTTTACTAGGTGAAAATACTGGGGTTAATCCAGCTTATTTTTATTTTTTTTTTTCAGTATAAATGTGTTCTCATGAGAAATTTGAATTTCTGTGTACTTGTTTGAGATTTCAGAAGAGGGAAGGCGAGGGGGGCTAGCGGAGCTCTCTGTTGTGGCAAACCCTATAGTTTTGTTCCTCAGTACTTTTATCCTGGATGGAATCCTGCTTCCTGGCAGAAAGAATCCAGCTGGTTTGTGGTTATCTTCTCCAGGGGTTGTTGGCCCTCAGGGGCAAAGGATGCACCCGTGATGTCTTACGTGTCTCTGTGAAACCAGCAGGCATCTCATTGCAGCTCTGTTTGAGGTTTGCTGTTTGTTTTTGTAGGGTTGGTTTTTTTTTTTTTTTTGAGATGGTCAAACCTTGGTTGCCCAGGGAGAGGGGTTCTGTAATTCCTGGCTTCCCACCTCAAATATTTACGGACAGCCAGATGCCAAAGCTTTTGCAAAAGGCATGGGGCAGGCTGAGATGTGCCGTGCCGGGGCTGTGCAGGGCACAGTGTTGGGCTGATGGCACCCAGCTCTCTTTATTTGGGGGGTTTCTGTCTGGTGGGTCTGTCTTCTTGCTTATCTGGGATTTTTCTGAGGTCTTATTAACAAAAGACCACCTTCTTCAGCTTCTCAGGGATCCTTCAGGTGTTGCACATTTTGTCGTCTGGCTGGCTGAAAATGGGAGTTTCTCCCACAGAAGTTGCAGCTTCAGGAGGGTGACGTGAGTTTCTGAGTACAGGGGTGTAATCATGTCATATTCAGTGCAAATAATTTATTTTCTCCTCTTGCACTGTACTTGCTTTCAGTACCTGTTTTCAGTAGAGTGTTTCAAGTGCCCATGAATATAATCCTGCATTTTGGGGTCAGGTCTTCTGCACTAGTGTCTGGTCTGGCCCATGGATATGATCCTGCTTTTGTGCCTCAGGTCTTCTGCACTAGTGCCTGGTCTGCGTATGTGGACCATGGCTGCACACAAGAGGAAGAACTGAGAGTTGGCTCTGTCACCCGTGAAATGGAGCTGGAAATACAAATCTAGCTTAAAAAAGCTTCTTTCATCATCATAAGTGCTTACAGCATCTTGCTGGGTGAATTTGAATGCTGGATATGCATCTTCGGTGTCTCTCCAGATCTGACTAATTTTTGTGTCACGCTCACCTTTGTGTTTTCCACCTTGGGCTACCTCTGACCACAGGTGAGCCAGAGTTTGTGCAGCAGCTCCTCCCAGGCACAAACCGGCATGATTAAGGCACAGATTGGTCGGAGAAGGCACAAATAAGTTGGAGAGCCCCTCTCCTCTGCACCCCAGCACACCCCAGCAGGCAGCAATGCCAGAGGGTCCCTGTGGCTCCGTGGCTGCAGGTGAGTGGCTCTCCCTGCCCGGGGACATCCTGCTCTTCCTCGGGGCCAATGCCTGGGAGGGCACAGGATGCTGGAGGACCCTTCCTCAGCCAGTCCTTGTGCTTTGCAGACCTCTGCACTGCTCCTCCCCAGCTGTCTCCCTGTCACTGCTGTCCCCACATTGTCTCTGGCCGCTGCCTGCCCCTCTCCTTCCCTCGTGGGCTTCATTTCCTCACGCCGTGCCTGACAGCGGAACAAATCCCTTTTCACGGGACCAGCGCTCCTCGGCCCATTGTCCCCCGCCCCCGCCGCCACCGTGCAAAATCCCCCTCCCCGGTGTGTCTATTCCTCTGGAATGACAACCACCATCTCAGTGGGGTGGAGAGCCCCCGAAATCCCCCTGGGCAAGGTTCCCTGCCCTGTGAGGGAGCAAAGTGGGGTCTTAAAAGCATGAGAGGCGAGGGCGATTCGTGGAGAATCCATTGTTTGGATGCAATTGATCTCTTCGGGAGGTGTGTCCTCTCCTCTGATGTTGTGCTTCAGAGATCCTTGCATGGACCTGGAGCCTGTGTGTCCAAGGACTCCTTCCTTCCTGCCTGGGGCCAGTGGGGACAAGCTATGAGTTGAGTTTTCGCTGCATAGCATTGCCCAAGGTGGCTGCGCAGGAAGAGGAAGGTGGGAATTTTCTCTTTGCTACTGAAAGCTCAGGGAAGCTTTTGGCTGGAAAAATTTGGAAAGGAGAGAGAAACAGGTTTAGGGACATAAAAGCAGTTTTCCAGCTGCAGCAGCTTTTTTGTATTTGAAAGAGTCAGTGTTGTCATTTCTTGCCTCCAACCCTGCCATGGTAAAATCATAGGGATGCTTTTGTTGGCAAAATTTCTGCTTGGAATTCGCTGGGCCTGCTAAGCCTTTAATTCTGGAAAACTGCATCTTAGCTATGAAAAGGGTTATTAACCCCTGCAGTGATTTATCTAAATGGGAGGAGGGCAATGTCACGTGTTTGCAGTGGCCTTCTCAGACGTGATTGAGATGAATAAATTTGTGGGTGCTGCTAGTGGAGGTGGGCATTTGTTGAGGAACAACCCCAGAACTCCTGCCTGATGATTTCTGTGTTGAGCCTGGATTGGAACTGTCCTCTGACATGCTTCTGGGGCATCTTTTCCGGGCATCTTTTCCATTTCTAATCTTGGACAGTCATCAGGAGAGGAGGGCATGTCATCTGTGCTCTGTTGTCAGGTGTGCAGGACCCCAGCCCTGTGCTGGGTGCTGAGGAGGGGATGACAGCCTCCCTTCCCCTTACAGACCACTTTCTGTAGATTCCTGCAAGGGCTGAAGGGGAGGAAGAGGCTCACACAGGATTAAGCCAAGCCAAGGTCTGAATTGCCCCGTGGGAATGCTGATCTCCAGGTTTTGGCTGCAGGGAGAGCAAGATGTTGCTGACCTGAACAGTGCCCTTGAACCCAGCCGTCCTCTTGGCTTGGGTGTTTGTGGGCTCTGGAGTGGTGGGATGGCTCAGGCTTTTGTGTCTGGAGTCTCACCTGTGCCAGAGGGGTGACCAGCTGGGTTGGTGATGGGGAACTGAACTCCTGAATTATCTATATCGTGGCATCTCTTGTGCCCAGCAGCTCGCAGGAGTGGTATCGAGCAGATCCTTTTAAACGGCGTGCTGGATGTGGGAGCTTGGTTAGGAAATCACTAAGTGCCTGAAACTTCTTGATGCCTGCTCAGGTGGATGCTGCTCCTTCCCTCTGCACCTGTAATTAGGAGAGGCTGAGAGGGAAACCTCAGTGGACTGGCATAAAAGTTTAATGAAGCTTAAAGTCTTGTAGGTTGGGCTCTTGAGCCTGAGCTTGTTTCAGCTCTGGATCTGGGAAGGAGAGTTGACCAGAAAGGAGGAGAGGCTTCCTGCATGCATTACCTCAAGGAGACAAACCCCCTGTTGATGGGAGGAGCTGTGATGGAGATTGATTAGGAAGAAGTGATGACAGAAGACATCAGGGATGGGTGAAGGCAGGTGAAGGGCCCTGCGTGGTGAATGTAGCTCCGGGTGAGATGTTTATCCGTGGTGGTGGCAAAGCTGCCCGTGACAGGGACAAAGCTTTCCTGTCCCCTGCTGTGCCAGATTCCCTGTGCAGCCCCAAACCCAGGCAGTGCAGGTGGGTGGGTGCTGGCATGCAGCAGGACCTGGGTGGCTCACCCAGCTCCTGTGGGAGATGCCCCGGGCTGGGGAGGGTTGTTGGGATGCTGGTGGGTGGGACACAACAATTTCCATGGCACTGTTCTGATTCTGTGTGGCCTGCCAGGTTCAGGCACTGGTGCCACCCGTCCTTATCCCGGCAGGAGGACGTGAAGTGATGAATCTGGCTGCTAAAGCAGAGGCCCAAATCCCAGCTCTGCTGGGATGGCCCATCCCCATCCTCCAGAGGAAGTGTAGTTTCCCTGCCAGTAATGTCTTTATGCTATTTCCAACCACATAACAAAACATCCCAGGAACTCCCTGAATCCTTGGCTTTTAAAGTAAGTATACCCCCACCTTGAACTGATTTATTTTTGCCTGTTTTGGCACTTCTGTCTCCAAGCATCATCAGTGATCCTTTCCCTCCCCGGCCTGATGCCTGCACAGCTCATTCTCAGGCAGAGCAGCCTCATTTTGGGGTGATGCTTTGCAGGTCTCCTTCGACAGCCAAGGATGTGTATCAGGCACATCGTGGGTGAAAGGTGCTGATGAAATGACACCCAAATCTATGCCTTTCACTTTAGCTCCCTTGTGCCAGAAAAGGGCAGCAAAATTGAACCAACGATGCATCTTGCCGAAGCTGCATTTTTTTTTCCATGAGGATTAGTGGCTCAAGAGTGGGGATTTTCAAACTGTCAAGCCCTTGGCAGAGAAATAATTACAGGCTTTTTTTATCCTTTGTATTTCCTAAGTAGTTCTAAATAACTTTTCCCCTTGAGGCATTTTTTAAGTCTAAAATATGGGGGGAAAAAATGTGAATTTCCTTAGTGTCCTTGAAAATATGCAAGATGTTTGTGGAGGCCATTTAAGTTTCAGCTATAAGGTTTTCTGCGTGCATTTTTCGCCTTAACCACGTCCAATCAACCAAAGTTTCTTGGCTGGTGATGCTTCAGAAATGGATCTTTGGAACTGGAGATGGAGAGAGATACATGTGATCACTTCTTGGCCATGTCAGGAATGTGAGTTTTGCCTCTCCAGTATATTCCCCAGGGTTTTTTTACCCCACTCCTTGCTGTAAGAGAAGATTTCTGGGGCTGGTGGAGTGGGTTTTCCCTGTCAATGTCTATTATTTGATTCCTCCAAGGTGCTGTGTGTCCCTCTGGAAGCTCTGTCCCTCACGGAAGCAGTGCCATCCCCCTTTCCTCAGCATCCTGCAGCATTCCCAGGGGCTGCAGAGCCCAGCAGGGTTCACCCAGCCCTACCCTCTGCTGGCTCCTCTCCTTGCCTGTACCTCCATCCTGAATGCTTTGCCCAGTCTTTTTAATTTAAAAGACAGACAGCATGATGTGAGAAAAACCTCCTGGGGACAGCTCCAAGACACACACGGGCTTGTGCCTTTTATCCCTGGAAAAATTCACCTCCTGTGAGTTTCCATGGAAGCCCTTAGCACGGTACCCTGATTTTCTGAGCACCTCTGTGCTGCACCATGTTTTGCCATGCCTGGAGCTCTTTTTACCCCTGCTCTTTTGCCCCTCTCGGGAGAACCCTCTGGAGGGTGCTGTCCCAAATCTCAGCTGTTCCATGCCTGACCATTCATCCCAAACACTGAGCACTGCTCGTGGTGCCAGGGGAGCCCTGGGAGGAGCTGCTGGCATTTGCTCTCCCTGCAATATCACAGGGCAGTGCTGGGGCTGCCTTATTGCATCTGCTGTCAGGGCAGTGCCGGGGTGCTCCCCTGGGATTGCTGCTGCAATATTCCTGCCGTGGGCAGGCTGCTGTTAATAACAGCATTGCTCTACCTTGGCTTTATTAAGTGAGGGAAGCCTCCTTTTCCTTACACCCCAGGCACGTCGGGGTCTGGCCTTCAGGGTGAGAGGGAGGGAGGTGGGAGCAGAGAGGGGGGAGTGTTTGAAGTAATTAGAGATGCTTGGTGCAGGATGGATGATCGCTTGATGAGGACCCTCTGCAAAACCCCCTGTGGGCTCAGCCTGGCTCACCCCACTCCTCCCAGCCCTCCATCTCCCGTGGGGCTATGCTGTTTAGAGAGTGGGGTGGTGAATGCCTTGCTTTCCCTGTTCCCCCTTGTGCTGAAGACTCTTTTAGGGTACTTAAATTCTGGTTGAGCTAGTGAGGAGGCCACAAGGGAGCTCCAGGGTTTGCAAAGTCCCTTGTGCCCTGCAGATGTGGCAGGTGGCTCTGCAGGGGAATACATGGTGCCAGGAGGGGACCTGCCTGTCCTCTCTGCTGCCTCAGCCATCATTTCTCAGGGGAAGGGCTGTTTGATTTTTTTTCTCAGCTTCCCCTGTCCAGACACTGCGAATCCCACTAAAACTTTTGACTGGAGCAGGGATTACGTGCTCGGGTTTCAGCCCTTGTCTGCAAGTGGTGTAAACTTTCTGCCGGAGCTCAAGTGACATTTTGTGGGAGATAGGAGAGTATTAAGTGTTGGTCCTTGCAGATAAAAATAGCCGCTGGCCCGGCGACATTTTCTGTCATCTTGTCACTGCTCCATCGCCTCCACACTGGTGCTCCCAGCCTGGGCTTTTCTCATCAGCAAGTGCCATTCCACACTCCACCCTACCTGAGCATCCTCACCTGCCTCACCAGCAACACCTGCCCAGGGGTGGGCACTGGCTGCAGGGCTGAGGCCAAACTGAAGACCTGCTGGTTTTGTGTTCCCAGAGGCTGGAAGGAAACCCCAAACCCAGGAATCCCTCTTCCCCTGGAATCAAGAGCCCGGATTGCTCCTTGCTGCAACCCTCAGGGCTGGGGCGGGAGCTCTGCCGGTGAGGGAGTCCCCGTGTGCGCACACGTGGCCGCCTGTCTGTTTTTCCCGTTGCTGTGTTTCCGAGCTGGTGTTTTTATCCTGAGGTTACAGCCGCCCTTGGCTCGGGGCCCTTCGGCAGCACCGGCAGAGCTGACTCTTGCTGCTCCAGAAACGCGGGGCTGGGGCCGGCAGAGAGGAGAGGGAAGGAGAGGAGGAGGAGGGAGAGGCAGGGTCTGGCTTGCTGCTGAGCTGTGACCTGATCTGCTGCTGGGAGAGGCTCTCTCACCCTGCCTGGTCTGCACCTTCCCCAGCTCTGCTTTGGAGCAGCATCCACCCGCTCCATCTCCAAAAACAGCTCTGGGAGAGCTCCTGTGTGGCTGGCAGGGGCAAGTTCTCCTCCTGTTGAGCCTCCTTTCCTCATGGCTGGGCCAGGAAGTCCCCTGGTATTGGACTCTATGGACTGGGCATCCTTTGAGGGTGCCTTCGTTCCATCTGCTTGTTCTTCTGAGTGATGATGCTCTCATCATTCCCCCCAAGGTTCACTTCCATGGGGAGAGCTGCACAGTCAGGCTGGCTTCAATGCATATTTTTAGTTGCAGCCCTTAAACACCTTTCTCAAACAAGTGAAAGCATTTGGGAGCAGCCTGTTTTCCACATTCCCTTTGCTCCTTGGTTCAAAGCCCACCTGCTTCTGGGGGTTTCATCATCCTGCCTGGTGTCCTCCATCAGCTGAAGCATCTCTCCCTCCAGCAGTGAGGAACAAGGCCCTCCTTGTGCGTCTGGAGCCAAACCAATGCAGTGGCACTTGGCCACTTACAGTAGTGGGCGATTACTGAGCCCCTGCCAGGAATTCTTGCAGTGGGATTGGGAACACTCTCGGGTGTTAAATTTGTCCTGGAGCGTGTCACCTCGAGGCAGAGTCCGCCGTGTTTTGTAACGGGTCATACGATGCCGGCCGTGGCAGCCGCCTGCCCTGCGCTTCAAGGTCACTGCAGAGCTCGGGGCCACAGGGGTGCAGCCCTTCCTGCCTTCTGTGCCTCTCATGGGCTCTGCTCCCTCCTGGGCAAAGCCTCTGTCCCCTCAGGAGCTCAGGTTTGGAGCATTTATTGGTGAGGCTGTCCTCTTCCTGCCTTCTGCGCCTCTCACCGTGCTCTGCTGTCTTCCAGGGCAAAGCCTCCAGCACCTTGGGAACTCAGGCTGTTTTCTCCCATTTGGAGAGGCTGCAGCCCACATGTCAGGATGTCTCCTTGCAGGATGTGCTCCTGGGATGCCAACCCTGCCCGTATCCCCCAGCATGCTGCCACACCTGCAAACCGCTGCCCTCAGCCAGATCCGGGGCAGGTGCAGCTCCGTTCCCTGAGGGTTTTGCAGCATCACGCCAAGGACAGGACCTTCCAGGACACTTATAGACAACATTCCCACATTCTCCTTGCCTTAAAACATGTCCCAGTAAGGAATTTATCTTGTATCCCTGAAGCTGAGGGAGCTACTGAGTAAAGAAGGGTCTGGCAGAGGTGAGGAGTACAGGGTCTGTGTCATGGTGAATAATCAGTGATGCTGCTGCCTGCTCTGTCCCATGGCTTTCACCCCCCCCCCCCATGGGAAAGCATGTCCAACCCAATGGGAAGAGCCTCCCGTGGTCTCTCTCAATAAATAAATGTTTTAGGCCCATCGTTGTATCAAGGAATTAGAAGGAACTGTTCAGAAAGGCCGTTAAATAAGAATTAAAGGCTTCAAATATTAATGGAACTCACCAGTTCTCTTGTTACACAAACGTTTCATTTATAATTTGGACACAAGCTGGGATGTGCTGAGAGATGCTCAGGCTGCAGCCTGCACACGGGGGTTAACGTGGGGCTCTCTCCTGCCAGAAAATAATAAAAGCCAGGGACTGTCTAGGGATTGTGCATGAAGGATTAGGAAGAGGATATGCACGGGCCTGTCTGCAGCTGGTTGAAGTCTAGTGCAGAGGGGTGAGCCTGGAAATCATTGTTTTCTGATGGCTGTGAGGGGGCCGGCATGGAAAGGGATGTCTCCTAAAACCTGAGGATCTCCACAGCCGGCTGATGCTTTTAGTGGGAGGCAGAGTGGCTCCTCTCTCCCTGAGAGACATCTGTGCTGGTCAGGAGGGAGGAAGCACTGTGCTGTGGATACCTCTGCTTTCCAGGTGTTGCAGTTGTTCAGCATGAGTGGAGGATGCAGAGCTCGAGGGATGTTTTTTTTTGTGTCAGTGGAACATGCTGGACTCTGGGGGTTTTTCGTGTGTGAGTGGAGCTTGCTGGGATCTCGGGAGCAGGGTTTTTGGTGTAAGTGGAAGCTGGGTTTTCAGTGTGATCAGAGAATGCTGGGCTCTGGGGAGCAGGTTTTTCTGGTGTGAGTAGACTTTGTTGGACTCCAGGGACTTTGTTTTTTTGCTGTGAGCAGAGGATGCTGAGCTCCAGGGACCAAAGTTTTCTTTCTATCAGATCCACGGATTCTGCTGGGATCCTGGCTTCATCCACAGCATTGTCTGTGACCTTTTGACTTTTGAAGCTGCAAGTCCCAAAGTCGGGGAGTTCAATGAAGTCCTTGCCTAGAGAGGAAAAAGCCAGAAGATGCTCTGGTCTGTGTTTGTTTGACTTTGATGCTGGCAGTGCTGTTCCCTGAAATGGTCACCTCCAGCTGGCTCAGGAAGCTGGAGTCACAGCTCTCAAGTCAGAGGGAGAGTGAAGATTTCCCAGCATCAGGTATCCACCATTAAGGATTTACCTTTGCAACCACCACGCTCCTGGAAGGTGCCTGCTGAGATGGAGGCATCGGAATTCCCCAGGGCAAGTCAGGCCTTTATGGCCCTGGCCCAAGACAAGCACTGGTTGCTTTTGTGGCGACTATTAATTGCTTCCTGAGTTTAAAAAGCATAAGCAGACTCTCTTGCTGGGGAACGAGTTACCTGGCAAAGCGTAAATGCTTTGCCATTAATGCCTGGCTGACCCTGACGATGATGTGAGGACCAGAAGAGCTTTCAAAGAATTTACCAGAAACCATTTCAGGGGAGGTTGTGTGTTGTAAATCCCGAAGTAATGGAATGGAGGGAATTAGGTTAGATCAGAGTTTGCAGAAACCGGCCACGATTCCCCATGGAGGGCCTTGAGCTCCTCAGAGCAGCGTGGTGAGGGGAGGCCCCCACGTGTCCTCATCCTCTGATGGGCGAGTTTACAACCTGGAAAATGAGATTAGCCAAGGGTTTGTTTCACATGTGACGCTGGGGAGAAAAATGGGGTCCTGTTACGTCCAAAGGTGCCTTGTAAAGCCACAGGGGTTCCTGGAGGAGCAGCCTGGGATGGGGCTGTTGGCGCTGGGTTGAGGATGCCTAAGGCTGCCAGCACCCATTGCAGCAGCACTGGGGTTCTTCACAGCCTTTGTGTTGGGTGGTCCTGTGCCTCTGCTGAGCTCATCCCAGCTCAGGGAGATGCTTCACAAAGATATTTAGCTGTTAGAGCGAGGGAGGCGGTGCCTATCTCGCTTCCACAACCTGCCCTGGTGTATAATCCATCTCTCCTCTCCTGCCATGAGCAGTCCTGAAGCTGTTTGCAGGTTTCTGGGGGGCCCTAGCTCCTCCCTGCCAGCTCCCCAGCTTGGGGATGGGGCTGCTGAGCTATTTCACAGGGAGGTGCTGGTGTGTGGGGCTGTTTGCTGCCTCCCCCCTTTCATTTGCTTGCTACCTCCTCTGCTTTGCTCTTCCTCAGCTCACCCCGCACCACAGGGATGGGGCCAGGCAGCTTTAGGGATGCCGGTGGGTTTTTGCATTTTTTTAGCTCTGCAAACAGTGTTAAACCACTCTCATTTGAAAGGGCAGGTGTGGGAAAGGAGCTGTTTTGCCTGCAGCCAAAAAAAAAAAAAAAAAAAAAAAAAAAAAAAAAAAGCATTTCCCAAATCCAATATCTATGCAATGAGGGTACCGTGGTGGGAATTCCACATCCTTCCATGGGGCAGCGCTTGCAGGGAGAGCAGTCAGAGGCCAGGCTGCCTCGAGTCCTAATAATAGTCCTGCTGGCTGCCTGGGCAAGGCACTGGGGCTTGAAAGAGCATATCTAGTGGCTGTTAATGCTGCTGCAGCAGATCCCATCCACTTGTCCCTCTGTTGTGGAATTGCCTACACACACACGGGTCAGCGATGTTTTCAGGATGCTGGCGCTTGACAGCGGGGAAGGTGTAAGTCTAAATTAGCATTGTGGTGTGTGTTTTTGCATTTCACTCTCTCCAGCAGAAGGACCGAGTTCAAAGGGGTTCTGGCCTTCCTGGAATAGGAAATGGCGGGATCCACCCCGGAGCTTTTTCTCCTCTTACCCAGAAGAGTCCCACCCCAGCCGGGAAGCCCTGTGTTCAGCTGGGTGTGGGAATGGGGATGGAAAAGTCGATGTGAGGAGTGTGCTCCACTTCTACTGCTGGTCTTTCTCCTTGAGCACATGTGAGGTTGGGTTTGATGTGGGTCTGAGCTTGGGGTTTGTCTTTATTCTCTGTTTAGAAGGGGGGAAAAGAAATTCCACAGGCCCTGGCATGATGGGCTTGGGGCAGGGTGGCTCTCCCTGCACTGAGCAGGCGCTGGCGTCCAATTTTCTGTCTCACTTTGTTAAATGGACCTGTGAACCCGTTGCAAAGCCAAGATTGCAGAGGCGAACACCCCGTGGCCAGATTGCAGGGTCTTGCTTAACCCAGCTCTGCTGGGCTTCTCCCCACAGTTTTCCTGGGAGGTCCCAGCTTCACCTTTTCACCAGTGAGAGGCTCCCCAGGACGGGGACTCGGTTTTCTTCTGGAGGTAGGCTTTGATCAGCCTCATAGATGCTTTCTGTGAGATGTAGTTAGAGGTGGGAATTACCTTGTGATGGTCACAGGGCTGTTTGGAAGGCAGTGCCGCCCTTTCTCCCTCTCAGGAGGTGTTTTGGGGGCACCTTTCCATGCTGGCAGCACACACGTCACTGGTGACATTCATCATCCCAGGAGGAATCAGCCCACGAGGTGTTCAGTGGCAACACTCTGGAAATAAGCAGGGAGGATCTGTCAGTGGTTGGTTCCCTGCCTGAGGGCTCTGTGTGGCTTTGGTTTGGGCTCTGGCCGTGCTCAGATGGTTTCCCTCCTGGTGCACTCCCTCCCCGCTGGCTTTCACAGGGGCTGGGGCTGGCTTTGGCTTTCTGCCTGCTCAGACACGGCCTTGTGGCCTGAGGTGGTGATGTCACTGCTGTGTTTTGGCTTTGTGTGAGTCCTTTCCCACCTCTGCATCCCATGGAGGACTTGAGTGACAGAGGAGTCACCTGAGGAGGGGAAGTGCTGTAGGAATCAAGGCACGGTGGTCTGGTATGCCACATCCATCACTGTGTCCAACCTCCCAGTGAGTCACATCCCTGCTTGGCTTTGGGGATCACCATTCCTCCAGGCAGAGAGTGCCAGGTGTGGATTTTTTTTCTGGGAATAGGGACAGAGAAATACAACATCCATGTTTGCAAGCCTCTGGAGACATCTCGGGAGGAGGAGGAGGTGTGGAGGTGCTTGGCATGCAGCTCGTGGAGGGGCTGGGGTGAGTTTTGGGGGCTTTGCACTGATGCTGCTGGGAGAGGCTGTCTTTATCTGGTGTTTCCCATTCCTTGGCTCAGCGGTGGAAGGTGAAGGGTTCCCCTGCCTGCCCTGGCTGTCAGCAGGGCTGTGCAGGCAGGACATGGGAAGGGAAGGAGAAGAGGATAACGCCCCAGCCTCAGGCCCTGGCCATTTCTGGATGAGTAGGTCATCTGGGCGTGGGAGGGGAGCTGGTGTCCAAGCCAGCCCAGAGAGGCTGGGATTGGGTGTATGTGTGATTTGGGGGAAAGTGAGAAGGGATTTCTTAGGCGAGAGGAATGCAAGTTTCCTCCTTCACATATGTCTCCTGTTCTTCCAGTTTGCAACAAAAGTCATCAAATTGCCCAAGACCTGGCAGCAGGGACAGCCTGAGAACAGCCCACAAATCATGGAAAAGCTTCTCCCCTCCTCCCTGCCTGCCTCCAAGTACTCAAGCATCAGGAACCACTTTGCTTCCCCTTTGGGCAATAAAACTCTTGCCCCTTCCCGAAGTGGGGCAGCTGCACAGCCCGAAGCTCTCAGTGCTGAAGCACCGGTCCTGATGGGTTAAAATTTGGGCTTTCCTTTGAGCTGGTTGTACTTTTAAACCCTCCAAATGCTCCAGGGAAGGGCTGGAGTGCTCAGACATCCGGGGTGACAGCAGCTGTTTGGAGGAGACACCATGACACCACTGGTGTGACCTTCCTTGTTGCCAGGTGGTGGGGACAAGTGACAGTGACTCAGGTCCTGGATGGTCTGCCTGGATTATCAGGCACTTGGAGAGGAGACAGGGGCTCTCAAGGATGCCCAGCTGGGGAGTTGGGTAGTGTAGGGCTCCAGCTGAGAGGCAAAGGAGCAGTTGTGTCTCAGGATGAAGGAAGGGGGTTTTAATGAGCCCAGCCCTTTCCTGCAGTTCTGCTGGCTGCTGCTTTGTGCTTGGCACAAGGAGCTGTTGGTGCAGCAGAGCTGCAAAGATCAGGTGAGCCTGTCTGAGCTCTCTGCATCTCAGGGATGGGCTAAGTGCCTCCTGCCATGGGAATGGAGAGGTTGGGATTGCTGCTGGAGGGTGCTTCATGCAGTTTTCTTTGTGTCTCCTGGGACAGTGTGAGAGAGGCTGCCACCCCACCATCCTGCCTGGTTTTGCAGCCACGTGGATTTGTGCAGGAGCTGCAGGTCCGTGAGGATCCCTGTAAGAAAGGCACTCTGCTTACCTCCTTTGGGTCATTTGGATTACAGGATTTTCTTATAAGAAAACAGTTCTATCAGTTTCACTATTGAGTGTAGATTGGCAGTGATGCCAGGACTGGAATCCCCAAGGTGTCCCACCCTCAGGGTCCACCCTGCATCCCGTGTCCCATCAGACAGTTCTGGGACATTTTTCACTAATGGATCCGGGGGCTTTTGTGGTGCAGGAGACTTCAGCCTGACAGGGAACAGGGGCATCTGGCACACCATGCTGGTCCAGAGAGGCTGTGCACTGAGAGCTGGAGGCTCTGCAGAGGAGGACAGGAATTGCTTCCATGTCCAGCTGGAGTGTGGGGGTCTTCTTTAGTGGCATGAATGCAGCCATTAGCTCTTCTCACCGACTGCTGTCACCCTGCCTTGCCCACCTGGGGGAAGGTGACAGCTCTGCCACCTCTCACCTTCCCACGTGTGGCCAATCCACCTGGGAGCCAGGAGGGGAGATGTTTGTGCAATGTGCGTGAGGGGAAAAGAGCTCCAGGCGAAGTAAAGTTTAATTTTGTGGTTCTGCCCAGGATAATATTTTTTCCCTACAAGAAAAGCCCACCCCAGCAGGATGCTCTGCCACCATGAGGTGCTGCTCCTTCTCCCACTGCCTGGGGGAACCATGCAGGCTGCCCTGGCTCACAGGGAAGCAGGGGGCCTTCCCTTGTGCTCCCACACCGAGCCTCTTTCTGCTTCCCTGCTCCCGCCTTCCTTCTCCTCCTCTCGCAGCATCTGCTCCGGATGTTTTTCCCCTGAACTGTAGAAGCTGCATTTCTCCAAGCTGAATTTCCTTTGTTATTTTTTTTTTTTTTAAATCTCTCCAGGGTCCACTTCAGATTGCTTTGCTCCCTTCCAGCCTCTCCAGTTTATTATCTTCTACGAATGTTATTAGCATGCTAATTAGTCCCTAATTGTAATTGCCAATGAAGATGTCAGATAGGGCTGATGCTAACCCTGATCCTTCACAGTACTAACCCTGATCCTTCATTGTTTTTCCCTGAATCATGCAGATTCCTCTGTACCTCTCCCATCAACCTGGTTTGGTTTCACAGAGGAGTGCTCACGTGTGTGAGTGGGATTGCTCCCCTAGGAAAGACTTGCTGAGACCCAGCATAGGGTGCTTTATAAACCCCCCAGGGCCAGGCCGGTGATGGGTGCAGCTCTGAGAGACACTTCCTAGCTGGCCCCAAGGTTTTGTCTCAAAGGCAGGGTCATGACTTGGCGGCTCCCTTGGGAGGCAGAAGGGAGAGGATTTTGGAAAGCTGAAGGCTGGCATTTGCCATCCCGCCTATACACTCAACCCTCCGGCTGCTCGGGCACTGTGCAAAGGTCTTCCATGGCTATAAATAGGCAGAGAGGTAGGCAAAGAGATGGGGAGATGGGCTGAGGACAGGCGGGGAGCCAGCCCGGGGCCGGCATCTGGAGCTCTCATCGCCTTCGTGTGCACGAGAGGTGCGGTTTGTTCTGGCCACGCTGTTCTCAGCAGGCAAGGTTTGCCCCCGCAGAGCCTATTTTTGGACACTAAACCCCCCTGGTTACCTCTTGGAGGTGCTGCAGAGAGCTGGGGTTGCCTCGAGGCGAGGTGTCCTGCCTCTGCTGTGGGACATGGAGCCACATGCTCCGAATAGCTCTGTGCAGACGTGGCCTGTGGAGATGAAATGTGGCTCTTGACCGATTGTGAATAAATCAGGGTCAGGAGCTTGAATGCTGGCCAAGAAACCCAAAGGGATAAAATATAGCCTCTCTACAGTCTGTTAGCAAACAGCACGTGGGCTGAGATCTGCTAGATAAATTTATGCGCTGTGAATTGTTCACCCAGCTGTAGTGGAGGGATGGATGGACCCACGGAGAACTAATAACCATATGTGGTGGACATGCCTTCGGTGCTGACCTTTAGAGGGTTCAGCAGGGCTGGGTGGTGGCACGGTGACGTCTTCTTAGGGATGCCACCGGCAGGGAATGGGGCACATGTGTTGCTTGGCTCGAGGGAGGGGGATTCAGGCTGCCTCTGCTCCGCGCATCCGGGAGACAGGCTGGCAGAACAAATTACTGCTCCTGACCTTGGCTTTCCCATCGTGTCATTTGGCATGGATTGAGGGTGAATACCAAGCTTTTTGCCTCTGCTTTGTCGTTTCCAAGCTCGTGGGACTCGCCAGCCTGAGAGCTCCCGTTCCAGGGGCAGCCCAGGGAGATCATTTTAAAATGGGAGGTGGCATCAGTGGAAAAGTTGAAAGGTGGGATTCTCACACAATTCCCAGCTGTGGGCACGGGCCTCCAGTGCCCACTGTCACCCATTTCGGGTGAAATGCTGGGAGCTGGCAGGGGAGCCCACACTGCCCTGGGATTTGGGGGGTCCTAAAGGTGAGGCTGGACATGTGGGTCCTGGCAGGTGTTGAAGTCACTACTTTACATTGGGGACTGCTTCCTCTCTGAGTTCCCTGTAGCCACAAAGGGGAACACTGACTTCATGCTGGCAGCCTGGTGGCAGGACCAGCTCCAGACAAGGCTGGTTCAGTGAGACTTTGGGCTCAATTCAGCTGCTTTAAACCAGAGAGATGGGCCTGGCCCCAAAGCATGGAGCCAAACAGCCTCATCCTTGTCCTTGCAGAGAAGCATGAGTGGTTTGTGGCTGGTCCCTCCTTTCTCTAACCAGGCATCTGCCTCCCGCCCTCCACCCCGGGGTGCTGGATGTGTGCATGCTGTTGTCAGATGGGACTGGTTTGTATTTGTGTGTCAGCATCTTACACATCCACAGCTCAGTCCTGGCCTCAGCCTAGCTTGCTGGGGTGACCTGACGCCCCTGAGCCTTGGTCTAGCTGGTGGTGGGGCATTGCTCTGTGTTCTTGTTTCATTTTACCCCAGTGCTGCAATGGGAACCTGAACTCGCCCAGCTGTGATTCAGAGAAATGTGGAGAAAAAAGTATCCCCGTTTTGGAGGAAAAAAGCATTTCTCCCAGATGCTGGGCCAGTCCTGCACTCCAGGGCTGGCTGGGCAATCTGCCTTTCCTGTGCTGCAGGGGATGTGGAGAAAGGATGTGAACTTTCCCTGCTTTCTGGGTTTTGCAGTATTGTTTTGAGGGTGAGACATGGGAAAAGAGGCTTTTTCCAGGCTGGGCATCCCTGGCAGCCTGGGAATCCTCCCTGGGATGGACCAGTGGCCAGCTGTGCCTGGCATCTCTCCTGCCCTGCTGCGGCAGGGTGATGCCCTCTCCTGCAGACAGGCTGGCTGATCCATGGCCCCCTCTGTGGCTCATCCATCAGCTCCCCCTCGCCTTTGCCTTGGGCTGTGACTTTTGACACAGGCAGGACACATTTAACAGTGTGCTCTGAAGGCTTTGCAAGTGGCCACCGGTGGGGCTGTGAGCCGTGGGGCTGTGTCAGCTCCTGCTGGAGTGACACCAGGGCTGGCACCCCGGTGCCCTGGACCAGGGGCAGCTGGCAGAAGGTGGGAGTCACCAAAGGCTGGAGGCTCTGCGAGCGCAGGTGGAGGACCCCGCCATGCAATCCAGCCATCTCGTTTGTTCTCTTCACGTTTCTTTAGACGTCATCAGAGCAAAACACAGCAAGGTTTTGACACTGTTTAATCCACCAAGGTGTCTTTCCTTTCTCCCTGTGGCAGCTGTAGATTTTTACAAAGCCTTTGGAGGAAGTCGCAGATAAAACCCGGAGCAGTGAAATCGCTGTGATGAGCTCTGACGAGCTGCTTGGGTTGCATGTGCCTGTTGCTTTTGGTGGGGCAGCTCAGAAAAGCCCAGCACTGCACAGGCAAACCCTAAAGATGTTTTGAGGGAAAACCTTTATTTTTAACGTTTTTCATTTGAAGGATGTGATTCAGCAAGAACCTGTCTGTTGGTCAGATCTAACCTCCTACCTGGACACATTTCTGGCTGCTGGGGGGTGGAATTTGTGACAGTGGGCTCCCATCCCACTGGCACATCCACTTGCTGGGAGATCCTTCTCCCGAATGAAGGCGTCGGGATATCTTCTGCAAGGGGTTCGCAGCTAATTGGAACAATCAATATTTGTTTTGCAAATGCAATTGGAGGGAAAAAGGGATTGAGAGCGCCAGAAATTCAATTGACCTGTAAAACCAGATATGGTGTAAAGGGAATCCTTCCCCTGCCAAGCAAATATTTAGAAAGGAAAAGCAATAAAATGAATAAGCAACAAAGTAATATCCTGCCTCCATGGCCGAGGGAGGCTGCCGGGAAGGGCTGCTGCCCCTGATGCTGCGATAACCCTGAGCAGACGAGTGGCAGGAACCTGTTTCCTAGAGAAAGCATGTTTGCTTTTGCCATCTAATTCATCAAAAGCTCATCCTGCTGCCTTGACAGCACTGGGACCTGTCTCAGGTAGCCTGGCAAGCTGAGCACTGTCCCTGTACCCCTGCAGCCATGACTGTGGCATAAACTCAGTGGTGGCACAGGGGACAGGGGTGTCCCTGCACCCTTGTCTGCTCTTGTAGGGGTCTCTGCTCTTTGCTGCCACGTCCCTGCTCAGCCTTCTCTGGTGCCTCGGTGATGAGAACACACTGGGGAGGGTTATGGGTGCTGTGGGGTGTAAGGGATGTGTGGGAAAGAGCATCAAGAGTTGCTGCGTGGAAGGACATTCCGGTGCCTCAGCACTCCTTGGTGTGAAAATCCAAATGGTGAAGGGAAAAAGAAAAAAAAAATAATAATAATAAAAAAAAAGTAGATGTTTTTATATCAAAAAGCTCCAGAAAAACGTTTTGGGTAGGGAGTGGTGAGATGGCATCCAGCCAGGGCTTTGGCTGGATGGAGCAAAGCACCCGAGTCCCTCTTTGCCAGATGGCTCAGCATCCCTGGGCACAGCCCTTCAGTGTGACTTGAACTTAGGCCGGTGGCTGAATTTAAAAATCTCTTGTGTACAGCTAAGATTTTTCAGAAAAAAAGACCCTCATGCACACATATATTTGGATGTATATATATGCACACATATATATCTATAAAATAGAGCAAGTAGAACAAAGGAGAGTAATTATATGGGGAAGCTCTTAACCAGCTCCAGTGCTGAGCATCTTTAGGCCACTTTGGAGCCTTTTAAACATCTTCTTCCTGTGATGGATATTGACCCCTCCGATTGGTGTCAGGATCTGAGATGTCTTGTCTTTTACTGGCATCAGTTAGAGCCTTTTCTGGGGGCTGCTGGAGTCACCTTGAAATGCATTCACTACACAGAAATCAAAAAGAGGTTTAGATTTGCATTGGTGCATTACTGAATTTTCAAGAGAACTTTGGCTAAAAATATGACCTTCCTCAGACTGAAAGAGGAAAAAGCTCTAGAGAAGCTCAAGCAAAAGTCGAACTCTTAATAGGCAAGTTTTCCCGAGGTTTTTATCCCTCTTGCTGTAAGACTGAGCCCCTCTAGGATGCTCTGTACCTCCCAGAAGCTGATGCTCAGGCCCACAAAAGGTTTTCCACATGTGAGGTGTCATCTGGGAGCAGGTCTCTTGCAGGGGTCACAGAGGATGAGCTGCTGCCCGTGGCTGGACTGGCTCTGCCTCTGCATCCCAGACCACTGATGGCATGAAATCCCCCCCATGTACCATCATCTGTTATCTCCTCCCTGTCTCAAGTGCCACGAGGCTGGAAAACACCCCCCAAACATTCGTTTCTCCTGAAAGCACACACTAGGAGACAACCAGCAGCAGGAGCTCAGCGGAGCGAGGAGCGGGGGGGGGGGGGGGGGGGGGTGGGGGGGTGGAGAGAAAAAGATGGCTTAAATTTAATGTCTTTTTAGCTGAGTATTTCCATTCATTCCAGAGCATATTCCTCTGGCATTTCCAGCAGGCTTGTTTAGCCGAGTAAGTTAACAAACTTCATGGAAACACATGTTATAGTGCTCTCTAGTGCACGGAGCTATGTATGAAGGATGCCTCTTCTGAGATATCTCGATGCGAGCGCAGCTTTTGCTCCGGAGCAGCCTGTTAGCCGCAACAGCTGCTTCCCATTGTGAAAATGCTGTTGAGGGAGAGAAAAAAAAACCAAACCAAAACAAAAAAAAAACCAAAAAAAACCCAAACCAGCAAACCCTCAACCCCATCCCAAACAACTTGACAACACACGCAGATGATATTTATGCAAAACCCTGCGAGAGGGTGAGGGAAGTAAAAGATAAGGCAAGAAATTCGGCGGGCAGGAGAGCGCTATCTCCCTGCCAGCAGCGCCCGGAGCGCTCCCGCCGATCTGTTTGCCGAGCTGCTCCGAAGCAGCTGGTCCCTGTGTCCGACTGGGTTTACTCTGTTTAGTTTTTATACAGCCCAGCGATTTTTATGGCCACCGGAGCGCCGGGAAGCTCCACAGGATATTGGCCGCCTCCTAATGAGAATTTGCCGCGTCGGCACGTCGGCGCAAACACCCCGTGAATTTTAAATGCCTGGGAAACGGCAGCTCCTGCAGCCCATCCCTGGATGCTCCGAGAGTCCTTGGGGGGAACGTGGGTTTTCTGTTTAATAAAGGAAAAGGCGAGCCTTGATTGTAGCCTAGGAGACTCGAGAGCAGTCGAGGCTGCTGGCTGCACCCCGTGCACATGCACTGGCCTCGGTGGGGATGCTCCAGGAAAGCCTCACAAGGCCAGGGGAGCCCACGCTGCCCCGGGCAGTCAGGGATTTGGGGGGGGTTCTAAAGGTGAGGTTGGGCTTGTGGGTCCAGGCACGTGTTGAACTCAGCCCCCTGGATTTGCCTGATCCCTTTTTGAACCTTGGTTGGTTGGTTTTGAACTTTGTTGGTACAAGGTGGAGGTGAATTGACGGCGTCACGAGGGAGTTGGGGCTGGAAAGGTCTGGAAATCTTCTCAGTCCTTCTTCACTTGGATGTGGACCAGGTTGTTCAGGGCTGGAACCAGTAAAGTATTGGCTGTGCCCAAGGAATTAGATTTATCTGTTTGATCTGAAAGCTCTATCTTTCCTTGCCTTTCGTTTCTGGTTTTGTTTTGGTTTGGTTTTTTGGGTTTTTTTTTGAAACTGTCCTTTCAAAAATCTGAATGGAAAATAGAAAGGTTTAATTTTGGTTTGTGTCTGCATTAATTTTCTATCACAGGAGGCTTAAAAAAAATCAAAAACAAATATAATGACTTGCAAGAGGAGTACATTAATCTGGAGCAGAATGAAAATAGCTCCTTCCCCCACGGTGGTACAGCACGTCAAAAAAGCCAGCGTGTGTGTAAAATCCCCAAGGGGGTAGGAAAGCCAGCCTGCAGGAGGTTTCAGCCAGGATATCTTTTTCTTGGAAAACAAGCAAAAAAGAACAGTTTTCAAGATCTTCACATTTTTAGCCCCAAAATGAATGACATGAACAGCATTTCCTTCTCTCCTGGTTATTCCTGCCCCGCTCCCAAAGCCAGCCAAATCAGGGTGGTGGCGGCAGCAATGGCACATCCTTTTGCTCCTGGTGACTTTGCTTTTCCATCATTTGCCTCTCCATTAATCTCAGTACAAACAAAGGCTCTGAAGAGACAAGCTGAAAAGCTCCTGGGGGTACGTTTAAATCAGTCCTTTCTAATAATGTCTGTCGACCTCTCTGTGGAAGCACTGCTCCCCAAGGAAAGGACACGGAGCTGCGGCAGCGTGCTGAAATATGGTGGGGTGTAATTAATTCTGACCTCTGGCTCCCGCTCACTCACTCTCAATATTAAATTTGACTAGTGATATTGTGGTTTTTCAATTATCCTTGTTTTCTTGGGGGCATGGGGGGGATGAGGGGGGTCGCTGCTCAAAATTCAGCTTGGTGGGTGATGCATGGCTTGGATGCAGAGCTGCTGGTCTGTGGGCTGGGTGGGATCAATCCTTGGGTTGGCTTCCCTGGGATGGCATTTGGGCTTGGATGTGGTGGTGTATGTGCCTCTCCCCTCCTACCTATGTCCCTCCTGCCTCTAAAACCTAGTGCTGGGATGGGACCAGCTCCCTGCCTGATGTGACACACTGTTATTGAGGGTGGGGGGGATGCAAAAAGAACGGACCTTTAGGGAAATGGGGAGGAAAATCAGCATTTTGGTCTTGGCCTTCTGGCCTTGCCCACGAGATCACTTTCTGGCCACCCCTGCCATCAAGCAGAGGATTTTTATCAGGCTTCTGGAGGGGGTACAGAGCCATCAGCTGCTGTAGGGTCTTGTTGGTGAAAGCCTTATTAGAGTGTCCTTGATCAGAAATGGAGCAACGCAGAACAGCCTTGGAAGATGTGCACTTGCTCGACCTTTTACTTGGACGCAGGGGAGGCTTGAGGGCTGCTGGTGTGTTTTGGCAGTGGCTGCTCACTGGGAAGGCTTCCTTTGTCTGTTTACTTAACCCCATCCTTGTAGCAGTGCCCTTGCATGCCACGCTGTGGTCTCTGGAGGGTCCAGGAGGTGTTAAGTGACCACTTTTGGACCCCATCCAGGAGTCAGGGGCGAAGGTGCCCTTTCCTGGGAAAGCTCACATGGTTGCCATGTAGCAGAAGGAGGGTTGAACAGCCCAGCATCAACCCCCTCTCCTCTGCTGTCCCCCCTCTCCTCTCTGCCACCAGATCCCCAGCGTGTCCCTCATCCCGGCATCCTCTGCCATGGGACCAGGCCCTGGGGAGGACATGAGACCTGCCCACGTACGTGCATCAGAGCAGGAGCTCCTTCAGGGATGCTCCTGCAGATGACCCCATAAATTAACCTCTTCAAGGCCTCTGGGTCCCTGCATGGGGCTGCCCTCTCCTCCACACCTCAGCCATCCCTGGTACTGGCGCTGCCTTTGGGAGCAGGCTGTGCTTATTGGCATCCTCTGCCACGATGGGCTCTCTGAGAATGCATGGCGCAGTGGGATGCTGGATGGGGTGGAACCACTGGGTTAGGACCCAGACAGAGCTGGGTTAGGTGAAGAAAGGCCAAAAATAGGACTCTCAGGCTTCACCTCCCTTCCTCGCTCTCCCAGCCTCTCAGAGCTTACAGCCACCAGCCAAGCGCTCAGGGGTGAATCTGCCAGAGGCCAGATCTTGGCTTTTTGGACTCCCTGTTTCCTGTTGGCAGCAGCAGCCCAGCTGAACCCTGGGGAGAACTCGCACCCCAGGGCTGTGGAGGTGAGCTCATGTCAGCCCCTGGGGTGAAATAAACCCATTTCAGCCCGGTTGCCATGTCCCCTCAAAGTGTTGGAAGATGCATTCAGGCAGCAGGAATGAGAAGGGCTTGGGCTGGAGGGGGAGGGAGGAGAAGGGAAATTAAAGGAGAAAAAAAAAAAAAAAGGAAAACGCCACTTGCTGCAGAGCGAGCGAATTCTCCAATAAACCTGAATCTGCTGAGAATACATTTTACAAACATGCAGCGAAGTTGGCTGCTTTTGTTTGGGCGTTTGTTAAGCATTAACTAAAGAATGCCATGGTCCAGCCTGCTCGGTGTGAAACCTAATTCTCCCCCTTTCTGGAGCCATGGCATGGAGTGCTCAATTTTTTTCTCTCTGTAGGACTGCAGCCTTCTGGTACTCCAGCCAAAAAACACTCATATTTTAGCAAGCTTAGCCCCGGCCCCGTTGCCAGGCAGTAAAGCGAACACTTGTCCGCCTCGGGGGGGGAGGGAGCTGGGAGACGGGGAAGGGTCAGGAGAAGAGCCCCGGGGAAAACATCCCTCCTCTGTCCCACTGGAGAGTTCCCTGAGGGCTTGGCGTGCACAGGGAGGGAGGTGAGGGCGGCTGTGAGCTTTCCTCCATCAGCTTGGGAGCCTGGAGATGCAGTGTGGGTTTGGAGGCGCTCGGGATCCTTGGTGTGGAGTTGCCCTCTGGGTTGTGCTTGCCATCCCCAGGATGGGAAGGGACAGAGAGAGCCTGCTCTCCAGAGATGAACTCAGCTCCTTCTGAGTCACTCCCATGGTCTCAGCACCCCTTCTGCCAGGGCCAGGGATCCAGGTGGTGCCCCGTGGCTGCAGCTGGGGGAGAACCTCACTGTCACCATCCCCCTTCCTGCTTGGCCATGGTCCATGCCCTCTGCCTCTTCCATAAGGGCCAGAGCAGGACAGGGCAGTGGCTCATTCCCAAGCCACAGGTGCGGGCTTGACAGCAGTGGCATTTTTCCACTGCCAGCCTCTCGAGGACCTGGTGCTGATGTCCCCTCTTCCAGCGAGTAGCAGTGAGTGAGAAGATGACCACGTGCCAAGTCAACTCCATCTGGTGTCCCTGGTGTCCTCACTCCCCGTGGCTCACTGCTGACACTCACCTTCAGCCTCCTCCCGTGCCCCTTGGGCCGTGTGTGGCCCTTGGCTCTTTCCTATGCCAGGGTCATGGCTTGGTGGCATTCATCCTTTGGACATGGTTCTGAGTGGCCAGGCTGGAGATCCCAGCACTTCCTGATGGGTTGGTCAGGATCTGCTCAACCTTCTCCTGAGACATGGGGAGAACATGGGTGGGTGTCTTGGAAAACCCAGCATCCCTATGGCTGCTGCTCAAGGGCTGCCCCTGCCCCTCTCACCACATCCCTGGTGCGGGCAGGGAGGGAAGCAGAGCTGCCGCACCTTCCCCTGCCGCCCCAACCCCAGAGCTCCACGCGGCGATTGAGGTTTGTCCATCACGATTTAATATCGGCGGGGCTGCCCCGCCGCCCCCGCCCCGGGAGGCGCCGCGGGGCCGCCTTTGTATGCGGGGCACGCAGACAGACAGACAGCAGCCGGGAAGCGCCCGTCAATCACGGCTCCTTTCAGCCTGTCACCTCCGAAGAAAGGGGGAAAAGGCGCTGGTGGCTCCGCTGGGAAGCCGGGGCTGCACCCCGGCCATCGGGAAGGGACACGGGATGTGGCATCCCAGAGGTGGCTTTGGCCTCGCGGTGACATTCTTAGGTTCCCGTGATGCTGCGTGGATGGGGATGTGTTATGTTTTGGGATAACCCAAAGGAGAGGTCGGGGATGCTTTGTTGGGAAAGAGGAATGGCATGGAGAAGTGGGACAGCATCCTGGGGGATAAGCCTAATGCCACCAGAAATGTTGTGCTTTTGGGAACGCCCAAATATTTTGCTTCAAGATTTTCTTAAAAGACACCTCCATCCCCTTTTGGCTTCAAAACTGCTGATTGTCACTTCAAAAGAGAGCTAAACATTTCAAAAGAGACCTAAAGGCAAATTAATCAAAACAAGAACAGGAATATTTTTTAAATCAGACGCAAGAGGCTATGTGTGGTGATGACAAATGTTGCTTGCAAGACTACCTTTTTGTTCCAGCTCCTCCTAAGCTGAGTGTGTTGGTTTTATTTACAAGTACTCACTGTCAGTGCTTCATTGAGGAGTTTACTGAGCTGCTGGTGGCAGCCTGGTCCTCCACCCAGTGTCCCAATGCTGAGCAAGTCTCCCTGTCTGGTGACCTGGCCAGCTTCCCACTGGCTGAACAAAGCCAGTGCTGCCAGTCAAGGCCTGACTTAGCTTTGGACCCAGGTTATGGAGGGGAAAAAAAGCCCTAACTGAGAACTAAAGCATCCCTAAGATGTCATAAGTGAGGCAGGAGAGAGCTGGGCATGAGGTTGTGTGGGGCTATCCCACAGGGCAGCATCCATGTGTGGGGTTATCCATGTGTGGGGTTATCCAAGTGTGGGGTTATCCCTGTGTGGGGTTATCCCTGTGTGGGGTTATCCAGGTGTGGGGTTATCTGTGTGTGGGGTTATCCAAGCGTGGGGTTGTCCAAGTGTGGGGTTATCCAAGTGTGGGGTTATCCAGGTGTGGGGTTATCCATGTGTTGAGTTATCCAGGTGTGGGGTTATCCATGCGTGGAGTTATCCAGGTGTGAGGTTATCCCTGTGTGGGGTTATCCAGGTGTGGGGTTATCCATATGTGGGGTTATCCATGTGTGGGGTTATCCAGGTGTGGGGTTATCCATGTGTGGGGTTATCCCTTTATGGGGTTATCAGTGCATGGAGTTGTCCAGGTGTGGGGTTATCCAAGTTTGGGGTTATCCATGCAATATCCATGTTATTCCCTGGTCCCTGTAGAGTAGCTGGTACAGTCTGGGTCTCAAGTGCATTGGGACACCAACAAGACCCTTTGCTCTCTCTCCAGTACTACCTGTGGCAGACTGTGTTTTTCCTTCCTGTGATATTTTGGTGCCTGAGGTCTCAGTTTATTGTGTGTTTGTAAGGAGCTCTTTTTGGGTTCCTACTGGAAGAGGTTTTACAGGGATTTCTCTGCAGCTCACATTGCCCAGGGATGGGGGAGTCCTGCCCTGGGCAGTGAAAGGCACCTGGGCTGAGCAGCATCCCTCAGTGGGAGCTGCTTTGGAAATAAAGTTCTTTATTCAGCCACCTAAGAATGGCTTTAAGTGTCTGATATCAGGCAGCCATTTACCCAAATCTCACACCTTCCTGCTGTGCAACACGCTTTGGGCTCAGAAACATCCACTGCTGGGCTGGTGCTGCCATGCCTGGCTGGCAAAGGTTTGTGGCTCTCTAAGAAGTGCCTTGGAAACAAATTTTGGGCACATTTATTCCTGGAGATTAGATGAGCAGTACTGTAATGTCTTATCAATATTTTATTACTGAGAGCAGTTGGAAATCCCAACAGGTAAGGCTTAAACGTCATTTAAACAGGCTGAGAATGTGTTGCCAGACGAATACAAATAGCCTCCACTTTGACATAAGAGAGACATAATTAAAGATGAAGCAACTGCAGAAATATTAACGCAAGCCAGTGTATGTTTGAGCTGGAACAGGAGAAAAAATGACCCTTCAGAAGGAATGCTTTCAAGGGAATACACATCCCTCTCTTACCAGGGCAGTCACAGGGATGCTGGAAATACATCTCAGGGACAGACAGGCAGTTGTAGGTAAACTTGGGGAGTTAAAGCTGAACTTCAAAAAGAAAAAGCTACTTATGGCCATATGTGGAATTATAAACTCCCTAACTTCTACATTTTATTTGATGATTTCCCACTTTCTGTGCCGGCAATAGTGTTTTATAAAAGCTTTATAACATCCCTTTCCTACTTCTTTGGAAATGCCACATTTTGCTGAGCGTGCCCAGGATTTGTCTGCCTTGGGCAGAGTGTTACACCAGAGTCTCGTGCTTGCCAACACTGTTTGGGGGAAGACCTGGCAGGGAGCAGGCACTTCTTCAAACGATCCCCATTTTCTGATGGATTTCCCTTGAGGGCTTTGCATGTATCTGGTCCTCTGCTTGTCAGAACGGGGCTGATTCAGCACATTTCCTATGTGGGTTTTTGTAATAGCCAAAAAAAACCAAAAAAAACAAACAAAAAAAAAAATAGGGATTGAAAGCTCAGAGGTAACCTCTGCAGGATGTGTGCTGACTTTTGACTTCTCTTTCTGGGCCAAAGTCACCAAGACAGGGGAATAATAATGTCCAGTTCCCACAGATATTTCAGACAAGACTGGGTAAACAGTGGGGTTTTTTTTCTATATGATGTCCAAGCCAAGAACTCAAATATCTGCATGTGGCAAAGAGGTTCTGGTTTGATACCTTCAGACATGTCTGTTGGCCATCCCATTTATGGAAAATACCTGGCCCTGAGGTTAATTCCAGGTGCCTCCAAGTCCTCTTGAACCCAGCACTGATGCTGCCCCCTCTGCTCTTCTCACCTCAGTTTCCCGCAGCTGTAAATCATTGATCATTCTCAGTAAGGACATTTAAACTCTGAGAAAGAAAAGCTCTGTTGCAGCCTAAAGTGTTATTGCTGTTGTTATTATTATTGTCTTTTAAGTCTAAAGCCAGGGTCTTGAAACCTGGCAACGGTTTAATTAGGGATGCCTCAAACACTGTCACATCAATGTCAAGGAACAAGCTGAGCTTTTCCTTTTCCTTTCCACACATCAGGTCTTCAATCTGGCACTGGCCTTAACCCCAAATTTGCTGTCTTGGAGATTTTTATGATATATTAGACATTCCTGATGTGTTTGCAAGTGGGGAAGGGGTGACCCAGGCCAGAGGGATGGGGTGGTTTGTGGCTGAGGGAGGGTGGGGATGCTTTCTGTGGGTGCTGGTGGAGAGGCACTGATGAGCTCCCTGACCCCACTGCTGACCCCAGCATCTCCTTGGGCCTGGGCATGAGCTGGAGGGAGGTGACCTGTGGAGGTGGCTTGATAAAATCCGTGTGGAAGTGCTGCTGTCTTGTGGCGGTGGCACCTGGGCTGTTGGATTTGATCCCTTTTTTTTGTTCACCTGGAGCGTCTGGATGTCGGGGTCATCCTCACTTGACCACATCCATGGTAAAACACTTGCTGAGCCCCAGAACTGCCAAAGCTGACCCATAAGCAGCCTCCCCCTGTGGCATGGGGTGAGCGTGCAGCGCCGAGAGCGTGTCCCTGTCACTGTGGGTTGGATTTGATCCCTTTTTTTGTTCACCTGGAGCATCTGGATGTCGGGGTCATCCTCACTTGACCACATCCATGGTAAAACACTTGCTGAGCCCCAAAACTGCCGAAGCTGACCCAAAAGCAGCCTCCCCCCGTGGCATGGGGTGAGCGTGCAGCGCCGAGAACGCATCCCCATCACTGCGCGTTGTCCCCAGCCCCTCAACGCAACCCGCACACCACTGGGGGGTGGGCGACACACATCCCGCGGGTTGTCCCAGCGCCTGCGGGCTGTCACGGCGGGCTGTCCTCTCGCTTGTCCCGCAGGCTGTTCGCGGTGAAGTGCGCGGGCTGCCTGGAGGCCATCGCGCCCAGCGAGCTGGTGATGCGCGCCCAGAAGAGCGTCTACCACCTGCACTGCTTCTGCTGCTGCGTCTGCGAGCGGCGCCTGCAGAAGGGCGACGAGTTCGTGCTGAAGGAGGGGCAGCTCCTCTGTAAGGGCGACTACGAGAAGGAGCGGGAGCTGCTGAGCTTGGTGAGCCCGGCTCTGTCGGATTCTGGTAAGGGGCCGCCCGCGCCCGGCGTCTCCCTGGCTGGTCCCGCTCCGAGGCCCCTGCGGGGTCTGGAGGTGAGGTTTGGGCTCGCTGCCCTGAGCTTGTGCCCTTTGGCCCGAGGGGATGAGCTCTGTCAGCACCGTTGGATCCTCCAGCCGCTCTCTGCCGAGACGGCTCGAGCAGGGAGCTCAGCAGTGAGGGGCTGGGGGATGCTCTGTGCACCATCCCACCTCATAAGGCTCGTTGCTGTAGGGGTTTGTGCTCCTGGCCTGTGCAGAGCACCAGCATGCCACCCAAGGGGTGTGCAGCTTCCCCAGATGTGGGAGGGAGAGCTGGCCACTGACTGCCTCAGGCTAAACCTTTGTCCCTCCCCAGTGCCTCACTGTCCCTGCCTGGGACTCTGGAAAGGCTGAGAACAAGAACTACAGCTGCTTCTGCTGTAGTGACCCCTTCTAATAACAAGGGGAAACTGAGGCAGGGAGCTGAAACGTGAGCTGGCAGCAGGGGGGCTGCAAACCTTGTGTCCCCGGCAGCTTGTGAGGCAGCTGATGGCCAGAACCAACCTGCAGACCCATCGTGGGGACACTGTGTGGGACACTGCAGAGACAAGGGGGACTGCTGGAGAGGTGGCACTGTGGCTGGAATCCAGCTCCAGCCAGGGCATCAGGCCCAGGTTAGGTTGCCCAGAGCATCAGACCAGCATTAAAATATGTATCTGCAGTCAATGCAAATTAAACCCGAATGTTTCCCAGGAAGACAAATTTAGTAAGAAAGCCCAGCACTGGGGACTGGGAGGGTAGAAATGATCTGATGATCTGCTAGCTGAAATCCTTGTGATAACACCAGCCCCACAGAGCCCTGCTCCTCACCAGTCTCTCAGTTCCCCTTAAAATCCCTCACTGGGGAAAAGTCTGCTTTGTGGAGGGAAAGGGTTTACCTTTGAAATTCCCTGCTCGGGAAAGGGTTGCCAGCAACTGGGCAGGGAGGCCAAGTGGGGCTGTCTTTTCCCTGCTGGAGCAAAGCACTGGATTTTAAAAAAAGGAGAAATCAAGATTAGGAGTGTGTTGTTAAAGTGTGAGGCATGGACATAACAAAGCCTGGTGCTCTCTGCCACTGGAGCGCTGGAGCTGGGAGAAGATTTGTGGAGGGATGGAGGTGGTTTTTGTAGATACGAGGCAAAAATTGCCCAGTATTTCTCTTTAGTACTGTGCTTCTCTGCAGTGAAAGCCTGCCTGTGTTGCAGCATTGCCTGTGTGGATTCTGTGTGAGCTCTGCAACCCTGCTTGCTCAGGGCAAAAAAGTCCTCCTTGCAATTAACGGTGGTGATGTTCAAAAATTAGAGTGAGTCCATGGGAGGAGGTGGCTGGGGGAGCTGTTGAGTGATGGTCCAGCTCTGGAGGAGCTGGAGAGGCAGGAGTGCAGGAGATCCAGCCCACTGGGTTGGATCTTCCCTTAGCCCTGGGAAAGTCCTTAACTGATTGAAGAATTACTGTTTTTTTCCTCTGGGATATACAAACCCTTTTCAGTTAAAATAGGAACCAATGAGGAGATGTCATGCAGAAGAGAAAGCAAAATCGGCCACAATGGTTTGGGCTTGTTCCTAGTGGGGGAAAAGGGCAGCTGGGGAAAGGTTGGGGAGCTTTTCCTCCCCAGCCACTCATCAGCCTGTGGTCCAGCCCCGCTGCCAGCAGCTCCGGCCAAACCAAGAGCTTCAGCTTAGCACAAACCTCCAGGGGAAAGACTTATTTTGGTGGAAACTTCAGCTGAGACCTGAGGGATGTGAAGGGCCAGCGTGGGAGTCAAAAGGGCAAGGCAACCCCTTGGCTGATCAGAAACCTAACCCAAAGCCCTGACGTGGCCTGGCAGCCTCTGACTGGGGGGTCCCGGCCCGTGGTGTCTCCCCACAGACCCCATAGCTTGGCCCCACCACCATCCCTGAATGCTTTTGGTGGCTACCAGGTTTGTCTTAGGACATTGCAGGGCTCTGGGGACGATGACAGAGCAGGGACCAGCCCAGGTACACATCCCCTGTGGATGCTGCTCAGTGTGCGGAGGCTTCTCCCCCTGCTGCTGCATCGCCCCAGACCCCGCTGCCCTGCCAGGAGATGCGGAGTGGTGTCCCCTCTCTGGCATGCCCTTCACCAGCAGCATGTGATGAGCTCCTCCAGCCTCTTCCCTGTCCCCCCGTGGCTGCTTTGAAGCCCCCCACCCTCTGTCCCTCCCTCCCCCCGGCCGCCGCACACCAAGGGCCACTTCATGAGAAAGCGCAGATAAAAAGCGAGCCATATGTTGTCTGTAATCTCCCAAACCCTCGCTTCAATTACTGCCTCCCCCGAGCCTCCGCCGCCCAGCCTAAGTAAACAAGCCCCTCTGAAAGAGGACCCTGCTTTCCAATTAAAAGCGTCCTAACGTTTCTCCTCTCCCTAAATCCTCCTGAGCGAGGAATGTCCCGGCCCCGGCGGCGGGATGTGGGCTCGGCAGGTCGGAGCGAGGGCACGCCGCACAATATCCATCGCCCCGGCCCCTTCCCAGGTGACGTCAGGGGCAGCCCCAGACACTCATTAATTTCTCCCCCCTCCTCAGTGGGGAAAGGCTTGAAAGGGAGAGTTAATTAAAAGTAATACCCCGCCAAATCCGGCTTCACTTTTCCTTCTTTCCCTTTGACACTGGGAGGGATTTGGGGAGCAGGTGTTGGCAGGATGGGGGAGGGCTTGGAGAGGCTGCTCTGAGTGGGTTTTTCCCCTTGGAGTGGGTTTTGAGCATCCTGGACTTGATGGAGCCCGTGAGCCCATGGTTCTGCTGTGCTGGGCTCTGCCCCTCCTGGGCTGGAGGGGAGTGGGGGGTCTGACCTCATGCTCAGGTGCAAACAGGTTCAGGCCCCAGTTGACATCTCTTCTCCCATGATTTGTAAAAATCTCTACCTTTCCATCAAAATTGAGCTCCTTCAGTATTTAGGGAAGCCAGCAGCTTGGCAGAACAGGGGCCTGGCACTGAGAAGGAGGTGACAGCAGCAGCCACCAGAGGCTCCACAGCTTGGGCCTCCCCTCGCTGGGGTTCTTTTACCTACTCCAGCGTGGCATCCCTTGGGCTGGAATATGCAAGGAAACAGCAATTTCTCTTTCTTGTTGGTGTGGGAATGCCGTGGATGTGCCATGAGCAGCAGCAAGGCTCTGATTCCCAGCTCCTGGCTGTTTCGGGTCTGCCAGCCTGAGGAGCTGTCCTTGTCCCATCCCTCCCAGCTGGCTAACAGGGAAGGTCTCTGCATTGGCTGGAACCCAGGAGAGAGCCCAGTAGTGTGGAGAGGAGAGGTAACTGGTGCCTGAGAGCATTCTTGCTGCTCCACTGGGGTCTTTGCCTCCCCTGGCCCTGGAGATCTGCTCCTGTCTTTCCTCATTCCCACCTGGGCTGGCATTGGATTGAAACTTTCCTGGTGTGTACGATCCATGATCAGCTCTTGCCGTGGGGTTTGACCTGGCCCGTTTTCACCATGGATTACCCTGAGCCAGGCTCACACTCCCTGGTGCATCCCCATCTCCCAGAGCCCTGGGATGGACTTGGGCCAAGCACAGCCTTGCAGAGCCCACATCCGTATCAATCCAGTGCCTCAGCTCCATTATTGATTCCCAGATGGACGCTGCAGGAACTTTCTGGAAAAGGCTGTAAGTGATTTATAGTTAGCCAGAGGGAAGGTGCTGTCAAAGCTGCATCACAGCCCTTCCCACACGGGCTGAGGAAGCAAGGTCATCAGCAGTGGAGATTCAGTAAATGAAGAGAGCTGGGAAGAGGCACTGTCCACTTTCCCGGAGCAGTTCCTGCCCAAAGGCTCCGTGCCCTGAGTGCTGGAGAGCAGCAGGGAGACAACACCCCAGTGCCTGGGAATACAGTGGAGCCACACATCACAGTGAGTACCTTAGGGGTGAAAGCTGGAAGACCCTGGGTTTCCCTCCAGGGAGTTTTAAAACTCCACAGGAAGAAGGAAATAACAGGCAGAGAGGTGTCCCTTAAATGTAGGAATAAAAGTCTTTGCCCTAAAGGGAGTTGTCCTCCAAGGCAGAGCAGGTCAGGAGGTGTTTGTGAAGGGTTCTTGGCTATCATGTTGCCCTCTCTGAGCATCCCTGCTCACGCATCACCCTGATCTCCCCCAGCCTGGTCTGTCTGGGCAGAGGGACCCAATCTCTGTCTCCACCTGGGCCAGGGGCAGCCCGAGGGGCACAGTGGTCCTTGACAACTGCTGAGCCCTCATGTGGACCCGTGTGTCTCTGTCCAGAGGTGTCCCCAGCTGTGGCCTGGCTGGAAATTTCTGTGAAGCAGGCAGAGATCTGGCTCTGGTGGAGGGAACATCAGCTGTCCCAGGGTTTCACATGGCAGCTGCTCAGATTGTTGGGGAAAAGAAGAATCCAGAAGCACATCTTCTGGCTGAGCACTAGCACACTCAAGTGGCAGTAGCTCTCCCCCACTCTGTGAGCTGCCATGGGGCAGCCAGTCCCAAACCTCAGCTTCTCACGCATACTCAGAACAAGACCCCCACCAACACCAGCTTGTTTTAAATCTCTCAGATTATTTTGGCCATGCTGGAGACGGTGTGTGCTGCCTGTTGTCTGTAAAGGACCTGCTTTTTTTCATATTTAGGCAAAAGCGATGATGAGGACAGCATCTGCAAGTTGGGCCAGGCCTCGGGGAAAGGCACTGAGGATGGGAAGGATCACAAACGGCCCAAGAGGCCACGGACCATCCTGACCACGCAGCAGAGGAGGGCCTTCAAGGCATCCTTTGAGGTCTCCTCCAAGCCCTGCAGGAAGGTATGGGGAGAAGGGCCCATGCCCAGCTGCCTCCAGCTCCTGGCTGCTGAGCATGGACTTGTCCTGGCTGATCTGCCCCTTCCTAAAGTCCCTCTGGCCAGCTGAGTGGGCTGAGAGAGGCTGCTGTCACTCTTCTCTCCCAGGTGCGGGAGACTCTGGCAGCAGAGACAGGGCTGAGTGTCCGTGTGGTGCAGGTCTGGTTCCAGAACCAGCGAGCAAAGGTGAGTACAAGGGGTGCCAGCACCCACTGCTGAGGCTCCTGTTGTCACTGAAAATCAGCCTTCTGATTTGTTTTAGTATAGTGGAGTCAGTTCTCATGAATTGTAAGATAAACAAGAATCATGTTGGCATTCCTTTGTAAAAGATATCACCTGATGGACTTCTCAAGTGACCAGTGGAGATGGAGAGGTGGTAACCTCTCTGTCCAATCTCTGATCACTGTCCAGAAACTTACATATACGAAGTCAACAATAAACTAGAATCTTCTTCCTTTCTTCTTCTCTACCTGAACCCCTGTTGTGTGTGTTGCTGTGTGTTTCTATCTACATCACAGTAACAGGCTCCCTCCCTCCTGGCTTTGGCCAGAGCACAATTTCATTCTGGGTTTTTTTGCCTTTCTTCTCTCCCAGATGAAGAAGCTAGCCAGAAGGCAGCAGCAGCAGCAGCAGGACCAGCAGAACACGCAGCGCCTGAGCTCAGGTACCCCCCTCGCAATTCGGCCGTCCTCACTTCCCAACCCTCTCCAGGCTTCCTCAGCCACCCAAAAAAAGCAGCATCGATGGCTTGATCTTATCTTGCTCTTATCTTGCAGCCCAGCCCAACGGCAGCAGCAGCGCCGGGCTGGAGGGGATGCTGAACCCCTACACGGCTCTGCCCCCGCCCCAGCAGCTGCTGGGCATGGAGCAAAGTGTCTACGGCCCCGACCCCTTCCGGCAAGGGCTCACCCCGCCCCAGATGCCCGGAGACCACATGCACCCCTACGGTAGGGCGTGGTCTCCTGCCCTTCTCTCCTTCTAAGAGATGCTGGGTTGTGGTGGGGTCCCCTCACCCCTAAATACCTCCTGCTACTGATACCTGTCTTGGGCTTAGCTAGGAACAGAGGTCAGACAAAGCTAAAAGGATAAAAGCAGATGAATTTAATGAAGGGCCTTCAGGTACATTAAGCCTCCCAGATGTTTGCTACACCCAAAATGGATGATGATCACGAGTTTTTCAGACATTTTTAAGTTTCGTCCATTTATATATCAAAGGTTAATCCTCCATTTACATTATTTATAATGAAGTCATATTCCCCCAGTTTGCTCCTCCCCAGTCTTTGTTTGTACTTTTTGGGGTGTCCTTGAGTTTCAGGCCTAGAGAGATCTTGGTTTTATCTGACCAAAATGTGAAGAGAGTAGCTAACGCTCTGTATGGATTTTAGAGTTATACACTAAAGCAATACAGGATCTGAAAAATATGAAAGCTAAAATCCTAAGGCATCACTACAAAAGCTGGGGGGATGCCTGGGCCTGCCAAGGTGCCAGAGGAGGAGGCAGGCTCTGAACCCCTCTGTGCCTTCCTTGCTTCCCCAGGTGCCGAGCCCCTCTTCCACGACCTGGACAGCGACGATACCTCACTGAGCAACCTGGGGGACTGCTTCCTTGGCACAACCGATGCAGGGCCGCTCCAGGCACGAGTGGGAAACCCCATCGACCACCTGTACTCCATGCAGAACTCCTACTTCACCTCCTGAGCGCAGCGTGGTCCCCCCAGGAGGGGCCGCAGAGCTCCCGGGGCTGGGAAGGGAGGGGAGCGACGCTGCCGCGATGCCGTCAAATCATGTTGTAGCTTGGGATTCCCAAGGAGCGAGTTAAGTTATGGGTTGCATAGTTTCATGTTTCTCTTAGGAGCCTAGGATTAGGGACAGGAGTGGTTTTGGCAGCTGGCTGGTGGATTTTCAAATTTCAAATGGAGACATGAATTTCTCCTGTCAGCAGGGGGAGGGGGATTCTCCTGTAGGAGCATCCCAGCGTTGTATCCCACCTTTAGAAAGAGCAAACTGCCTGTCTTCATGGGGAAAGCCTGCAGCACCAGCTGGGCTCTGAAATTTGAAAAGCTGACAACGCTCTGGGGGAAACACGAGGGCGAAAATGTCGCTGCAGGGTTTGGGTTTTTTCCCCTCTGTTCCCTCAGCCAGTTTGATTGCTGCTTAAGCGTAGGGACTTTTAAGATAGATGTTCCCATGCGAATATAGAAAGCTAGAAACCCCTAACATTGTCCCTGTCCCTGAGGACAGGGCTGTGTGTGTGGATGTGTGTGTGTGTGTGTGTGTGGGCACGCACGTGTGTGCGTGCAGAGCCGTGTGGCTGGGAGTGCTGCACTGCATGGCCACACCTGCCAGATTGTATCAACAAAAAGTTTATTTCTAAGTCTATCAGAAATTTACTGTACAGCAAAAGTAACTTTATTTTCAGTGTGAACCATATTTAAGGAAATACTCAGTGCACTTAAGTTATAAGAGGAAATAATTTTACTTTTTAAACGTTATGTTTAGGTTTTCAAGCGCCCAGTGGCAGGGGAGGAACATCAGTTCATTTCAGGCGACAGGTTTGGGTTTGGGGGTTGGTTATTTTTGGTGTTCTCAGGTTGCCCCACTGGTTTTGAGGTGCAGTTGAAACACAAAGCAGAACTGGGTCCAGAAACCTGCTTTTTTGCCAGCAGATTGATGGGGCCAGCATGGTGGCCAGGTCCTGTCCCCACTGCTGGACACGTCCAGGAGGTCAGTGTGGGGTGGACACGCTGGAGCTGGTGGACACCCCAGCCCATCAGGGCTCAGCCATGCTTCTCCGCATCACCTTTTCCTTCCCCAGCAGGGCCCAGCCTGCCTCCTCCAGCCACCCCATCCCATATCCTCAAATCTGGGTGCTAGGCCGGTGTGAGCTGTTGTCCTGGCACTGGGAAACGCTGCAGCCCAAGTCCCCACTCCTCAGGGGGAGCCCTTCCCACCCGTGCTCGGCTCCATCCCTGCCAGCCCTGTGGGAACCTGGGGACAGTTCTCCTTGGGGCCAAGCCTTCAGCTGGCCCTCACCTCATCCCCACTCTCGTTTTCATGCGTTGTGTCCTTTTGTGCTGCTGTTCACAAACCATGTAACCCGTAGAGACGTGCAAGTGACTGTGAGGCTCAGAACACTGGCTCGTCGCCGCCGCTGTCCGGTCTGACACTGAATGTAGCAGGGTCTGGAGATGGCTGACCCGGCGGGAGATGCTGACAACACTGTCAGGAATCACGCACCGAGATGAAATTAAAGAGACAAACAAACAAACAAACAAAAAAAAATCTCTGTTAAAGAAACGAAACGAAACGAAAAAAAAGCGCCTGGTGTTTTCTTGTGTCGTCTTGACTGGGAGAGGGAAAGGTTTGAGTCGTCTCCAAAGGAAGTGTGGTGTGTAGGGTGTAGTGAGAAGTTTGCTGAAGCCAGTTGCTTAATGGGTTTTCAATATCAAGTAATTACAGAATCAAAGACCCCATCACAGTGTGGGTTGGAAGGGGCTTTAACAGACCGTGCAGTTCCAGGCCCCTGCCATGGGCAGGGACACCTTCCACTAGACCAGGTTGTTCCAAGCCCTATCCAACCTGGCCTTGAACTTCCAGGGATGGGGCATCCACAGCCTCTCTGGGCAACCTGTGCCAGGGCCTCACCGTGTTCTGTGGTCTGCGACTAAACTGGCCCTTGGAATGAACTCTGTGGCCAACAGAGAGAGATTGATGGGTCTGGGAGGTGAGACAGCTCCCACCCAAGGTGGCAGAGAGGGGCTTGCTGGGGGTCTTCACCACACTCTCACCTGGACAAGCACTTCATGAACCCCATCCCTCCATGTTAGGACCATGAGCAACTCCGTGTTAGGACTGTCTTAAAGGTAGGGGTGGTGTTTCCCAAAAGGAATTGCTCATATCACAGCTCCCAGACACAGAGAGGCTACACAAATATGCCAGGAAATGGGGGTGCACAGCTCATTTTCTGAGTTGTTCAAAACAAAGCGTGCTCCTTCCTGCCCATCAGTCCCTGCTGTGCAGCTTCTGTGCTAGGAAATGTTTTATAAGTCTAACCTGCAAAAAAAAAAAAAAAAAATTTCTAAAGTGGTGTGACTGTGAGAAGAAAACTTGTCATTTTTATTTTCCAAGTTGTAAAATAAAGAGCAGCCCAAAAGCAGCCTGGATTGCCTGGGTTGGTTGGGGGTTTTGCACTGTCTCAAGACAGCAGCAGGGAAAAGGGTTGGACTTGTCTTGTGGTGGACAGGTTGGGGAAATTACGGCTTGAGGTTTCTCTGACACCAGGCTTGGTGGCCTTGGAGAAATACTTGGCTGGTGTTATGTGGAAAAAGAGGGCAGATCTGGTGGAGGTGGGTTGTAGGTGGTGCGGAGGAGCTGCTCACAAAACCCGCATGATTTGTAGGATCAGCTCTAGGCAATGTCTGGGTTAACGCCACAATGTAGAAATAGGTTTCCCTTAATGGTTATTAAAACTGCCTCAAAAATTCCTCTAACTTGGATACTTTTTAAAACATCATGTTTAAATATGGGGGAGGGGGAGGGTATTATTAATGTTTTAAGGATAAAAGGTTTGTCTTCCCTGCCCACAGCTATTTCCTGTTTGAAAAATGCTCAGGTGCATCAGTCTGGTTTTTCATCAGCCCAGCTGCCAGTTTACACTTGCTAAATTGCTTCCCCCAAATAAAAACCCCATGTCATACAGCATGGTTGTCTACTTTTAAAATCTTGCAAAAATGTAATGACACCCTATAATAACAGTCTCTTGATGCAAATGTGGGTATATGTATAAAATTATTACATAGAGTATGTGATTTTGGAAAAGGATCAGAATTATGGATGAGGGCAGATTTTTATCTAGCCAGAGCAGCAGAATTCATGGTTTTAAACCTGTTCTTCTGCCAGTTGGCCCTGTGCTCGACACAGGCCGAACTTGAGCCCTGTTTGCAATCTTGCCATGGAGCAGCAGATGTGGGTCCTCCTGTCATCTGGATTTCATATCCTCCTGTTCCTTATTTCGGGGTGTGGATGGATCCTGCCAAAGCAAAACTGGCTGGGCCTTATCTTCTGTGGGTGATGGAGTCACTGCATGGCAGGGGACTGTTGCCAGGCTGGGTGGCTTGTCGGGTGTCCCTTGGTTTGTCCCCCTGGATGTCCCTTTGTGGGGCTGCTTTGCCATCCTGTGCTCCATGCCTGAGCCCAGTCTCGGCTGGAGAGAGGCTCTCTGGGACAGATGATACCTTCTTGTCAAAGGCAGGAAGAAAAGAGCAAGGACTGACATGAAAACAGGTTCTACCTTGCTCTCCAAGGCAAGGGCAATGCCAGGAATGGGTTGGGGGCTGACCTGTGTGTCTCTAGTGACTCCAAACAAAGCTGCTTCTGTTCAGGCACTGCTCAGTGGCCAAGGAGAGATCAAGTCAGAGATTACTTGTCAGTTGAGGACACTGATTAGATGATACTGATAGGCAGCCAGCTCTGAGTGATATTATGTTAATTAACTTGCTCTTTGTGAATGGACAGCTCAGGAGCTCGTGGCAGATGCAGCCTGGAGTGAAAATCAAAATGGCATTGGCCAGTGCTATCCGGGTTTACAGCTGGGTATTTGACTCTTGGTGGTGTTTTTAGGTATTTGTTGGAGACTTGCAGTGCACAGACATAGGAGGTGGAGCAAGCGACCTTCCTGGAAGGATTTGACCTTGCTGTCCAGGAAAAACATCTCCAGGTGAAGGGCTGAAGCCTTGCCTTGCTCTCAGTGGCCTGGCTTAGCACGTAACTGCAGTCAGCAGAGCTGTTCCAGGAGGAACCTCCAAACCCAGCAGAGATCGTGGTGCAGTGGGGACACACCCATGTGGGAAGCCCAGGCCAGGGCCACCTCCACAGCCTCTTGCTGCCCTGGGCATTTGGGGGCTGCTTTCTGGTGTCATGTGGGCATGTCCTAGGGAAGAAGAACCTGCAGGAGAGCTTCTCATGTGCCCACACCCATGGTTCATCTCTCTGCACATGGAGAGGGCCCAAATCCCAAGGAACCCATGGATGGCAGGGTCCTTTCTTGGAACTGCACATGAGAGGTGACACATTCTGGGTTTGGTTCTTATTTTCTTTCTCTTTTTTTTTTTTTTTTTTTTTTTTTTTTTTTTTTTTTTTTTGGTGGGAAAATGCCAAAGCTTTGGTTGTTCCTGTCACCTTTCCAGAGTGAAATAACTTCCCAGATGTTTAATGCTTACATTGACACTCTTCTGGGCACTAAATGTCACCCATCATTAGAAAATCTCGTCTTCTGACACATGATAGGGCTCAAACCACTGAGGACCAGTGCCGTGGCTCTATGGTAGGCCTTTGAGCAAGATCCCAGGTAACACCAGCTGTCCAAAACTGTTACTTGCATTTGCTAAGCCTTTTCTTCCTCTGCTGGTCATCTGCAGAGAAAATTTATTTGAAAAATGAACAAAAGACCTCTTTATAAAATGGTGAAGACTTGTGGTGGAAAGGCAAGAAAAGGGTTAGAAGCTCCTGAGGTGTAAAAGGCAAATTACAGCTTCTTATCTTGTTGGAGATCAGACCAAATTCTTGTCTCCATTCCTCTAAGTGGCAACTGTGTTGGTCATGAAAAGGTTATCTTGTCAGCTGTAGACCTCCTAGACACTGATGGGGAGGCTGACATGTGCTGGCCTGATTGACACGGCTAAGTTCACAGGCTGGGGACGAGCGAGCATATCCAACTGCAAACCATGTCAAAACACTGGGAGTGATCAAATGCCCACGGCACTTTCGGTGGAGAGCAGCAGATTCCCAGCGCCCCGGGCCCTCGGAGCCGCCGCCTCAGAGGGCAGATCAGATTTCTCCTCTGATGACCCCGAGAACAGGGGGCTCATTCAGAGGGATGCCTGGTGGGTTGGATCACGCTCTCGGGCAGGGTGAATCCTGAATCTGTGGCAGGAGGCAAATCCCTGTGGCAAAGGGATGGGGAACCCCAGCAAGCGCTGCCTTGCAGCCCTAGGTTGCCTCAAGTGGGGTGAAGAGCCCCGACCAACTGCTCATAACCGATCTTATTCAGGACTCTTAGAGGGCCCAGACAAAAGTGGTGCTCTGGAGAGCTGAGCTTTGGCATCTCAGCTCAGGGCTCTGAAACTGGCTGGCCCCCAGCAGCTCTGGCTCTCTCGCCTCTGCTCCTTCCTTCCTATTCCAGATGCAATAGTATCTGCCTGGGAGAGGAGGGGCTGTGCAGGGAGGTATCCACGAAGCCTCAGGCTTTTTCTGCACGCTCCCAAGAGCATCTGCGAGGAAACAAGTCTGTGCTCAACACAAGCTCAAAATAATCTGCAAGCATGGAGAGCCCCGAGGCTGTGCATGAGAGAGTGAGGAGGAGGAGAGGGGAAACAGTGAGCAACTCTGCTCAAAGAGGCAGGGACTGCCTGGAAAATGCAGCATGAGATCATGGAACTGGAGATGCAGCGTAACACCTGTGCCTTGGGTGGCTGGTTGTGTTGTCCTGACAACCTCACACTGGTGTCCCAGGCTTGGAGGGTTTGGCTCTGCAGCCGAGTGCGTGGAGGTATTTGGGAAGTAACTAGAGAGCCCCTGAGGAGCCTGGGGAGAGGAGGCTGGTGAAACTCTTCCAAAAGGATTAGCTGGAGGCTGCCAGAAGCTATAACTGACTGTTGGCTGCTCTGTCTCCTCCTGGAGTAGGCGGAGGGGTGAGGAAGGAGCGGTGACATCCCAGCAGAAGACCTGGGGGCTGGGGCACATGAAGCCTAATCCCATGGGGCCAAAACTGCTTTTTCAGCGAAGGCTGGGGTGTCAGAGCTGGAGACAGGATGGGAAGCTCGTGCAGGGCAGGGCGGTTACGGGACAGTGACAAACGTAGCAGAGATAAAAAAGAGGATGTTAGCTGGGAGCAGGGTGGTTGGGGAAGATGAGGTGGTAACTTCCCTGTAAGACAAAAGGAGCAGTCCCACCATGGCTGACTAGGAGGCCTAAGCAGAGGCACCGTGAACCACCTGAAAGCCTGTTTGGATCCTCAGATTGAAGCTGTGAGAAATGGGGCTGATTCTCAGCACCAGCTGGCTGAGCTTGGCCAGCCATCTGCAGACAGTGGCAGGGGAGGAGGCTGGCGTTTGACCAGGGGCTTTCCTATGTCAGGCTGGGCTGCCTGGGCTGCCTGGGAGTGTGAGATGGGGAAAGGGCAATGAATCCAGAGAAAAACATCAGTGAGTCTTTGGCAAGGAGCTAGAGCCATGCAGGAGCCCGAAGGCAGGTGCCATCCTTGAAAGCATTGCAATGTGCTGGGCAGCAATGGTGGGACCTGCAGCCCATTCTGTGCCCCAGAAATGGTTGTACAAACCATTTCTCCACCTTTTTCCTGGGCTTTTTCAGTTCCCATCAATTAGAACATAATCACTTCCTTCAGAAGGCTTTTAATTATGAGCAAGCTTATTCAAAATGATGAAATTGCCTCCTAATTGATTATTCCTGCAGCTCAACAGCTGTTTCCTTGACTTGCTTACTTTTTCCTTCCCTCAAAATAAAAATCTGCTGTTGATATGACCAGCTCACCTCCAGCCAGGAGCTGTTGAGGAGCTCACAAAGGTTTGTGGCAGTGCTGGCTTTCATGAAGGGATTGACAGAAGCGCCTGGTGGAGCGTTGTGTCAGCCAGGGCCGGAGCTCCCCCGTGAAATATGAATAAGCAAAGGAGATGCTGCATTTTCGGTCCTCCCCACGACGGCCTCAAAGCTGTGGCGTGCTGGGGGAGGAGGAGGAGGAGTCTTGTTTCATCCCAAACCCCTGGGCCACCCGAGCTTAGGTGCTGCCTGACCGCGTGCACCCGGCCAGCCCCTCCCGATAGCATCGGGGACAGCACAGAAGGTGCTTTGTGCCTGCGGGGATCTGGTTTCTTGGGAGCCACTCTGCTCCTGGGAAGACGATGACAACGTGCTGAGGGGAAGCAGGGCTTGGGGAAAAAAGAAAAACAAAACAAAAAAAACCCCGACACAATCTCGTGGATTCCTCTGGAATTGTTTCAGGGTGCTTTCCTCAGTAAGATGTCAGTGAGCATTCAGGGATTACCTGGTCTTCATCTCCCTGCTGGCATCTGTCAGGATGTTTGAGTTTACTCAAACTTTCACCCCAGTATACATGCTCCCTTTTTAGTCACTATTTACAGGTCCCACTCTGCATTCCCAGCAAGGCAAGTGGTGTTACTCTTTTCTTTCCCAGCAAATGTTTGTGCCTTACTTTTCTGCTCAGGCAAAGCTTGTGCAACTGTCAGCTCCTTGCCAGAATAAATTTGGGGGCTAAGTTTCTCTGGGTCTTGCATAAAGGGATGCTGAAAAGACATAAATCTATCCTCTAGTTCCCTCCTGCTCCATGGGGAGTTTTCAGTGGGAGCACATCCCTTGCTGGACTGCCAGAATTTTGTCGGCCAGCACCGCTAGGATGTCACACCTGCAGGTGAGGTGTGAGGAAGGGCTTGTGGCTGCCCACCAGAGGGATTCACAGAGCCACAGCAGACCAGGCTTCCCAGTAGCTGGGCTGCTACTGAGTCCTTCTGGCCAACAGGTTTCTCTGCTGGAGGAACCCCAGGAGTTTTGCTCGGCTGATTTGAGACCCACAGGTACATGTGGTGTGCTGGAGTGGGGAGGAGATGTGTTACTGCTACTGTTCACTCTTCTCCTACTGGCTCCATACTGGGTGTGCTGTTATTTATTGGATCTCTTTGCCTCTGATCCAGGTGTCTGTGTCTTGGCAGGCTGCTAAAAGTCCTTTAGTTTTCTTTCTAGCTAAAAGTCCTGCTCTCTATCCTGCTTTCAGCAGCAAGCTGTAGTGAATGTGAGGCTGAAAAGACCTCTGGAGGCTCTCACCAAGAATTTAACAGTGTCTCTTCCTGTGGGAAAGTCTTGAGTCCCCCTAATAATAACTGATCCTGGTGGGGTGTGGGATGCTTCAGTGAGGGACCAGGACTCTCAGCTAAAAGGCAAAAGCCTTAGGAGAAATAGAGCAGCGAAAGACAGAGATGGTGATGCAACTTTGCCATCTGCTCCAGAGCAAACCTACTGCAGGGAATATTAAGAGCAGTGCCAGCACTCACAAACTTGCCCCAGCAATGTTTGCAGTCCCGCTGGTGCAGGAACCCACTGGAGGTGGCATCTCAGCTGCTGGTCCCTAATGAAATCTACAATGCACCTGGAAGCCTCACCCTTGTGCTGGAGAGCCACGGGGAGCTGTCCTTCAGGGCAGTCCTACTATTGTGAGCTGTGCTTTCGGTGTGACCAGCTGCACTGGGGGTAACTGGTGTGACACTCCTGTAGCAGGCTGGCTGCCCTGGCAGACACCCCAGGAGCTGCTTTTCCAAGAGGCTGGCTTGGGGTTTGTGTTGTTGCTGTGACCCCAGAATTGCCCAAAGGCTCTGTTTTTCCCAGCCTGGCGCAGAAGAACAGCTCAAGATCTCTCTGTTCTCGTGTTCAAGGATTGTTTATTGTTTGCTATCTAGTACGTTGTGGTCCTGGCCTGCCAAGGTCCCTCTTGCAGGGTGAAACGAAGCAGACTGACACCCTCTGGGTGGTGTTATCATTTATACTAAAATCTATGTATTCTTTATTTACAATAATTTTCCAATACCTATCAACTTTACTAGACAGCGTACCTTTACTCTAAACAAATCAAAATGTGCCACCACCACAGCAGAAGATGGAGGCTAAAAGACCAAGAAGCAGCTCAGGGACACGACCAAAATCCTCCATCTTTGCCCCTTAAACCCTCATTATAAAACTCCTAAAATTCTACATTTTCACCCTGTGACAAATTAGCTATCACTCTGCTTGAACTCTAGTGTCTTGTAAATCCTCATACAAGGTTGGTAAATATTTTCCATGGGCTCAAGTCAAACGTACAGGTGTTTTTGACTCTACGCCAGGGTCTCTGATCACCCAGGGCAGTCAGAGGAACGTTCTGGGTTCTGACAAGGCTGCACCTGGTTTTCCTGTCTGTTGACATCCGTGGAGTGGAGGCCAGCACAGCTCTCCACCTGTATGGCACAGCCCAGACCCAGGGCTCTGTCACACCCAGCTGACACAGCCATGCCCGAAACCGCAGCAATGCGCGGGCAGACTTCCCTCGTGGATCTGGTTTCGCCTCTAATGGCTTTCCCAGGATTTGCAGATGTGAATTATTCGCATTCTTGACTCGGAGGTGAGCGCAGGTGCATCTGGTGGTGGCCCTGAGCACCCCTCTGTGCTGTCCCCAGCCCCCGGGCACACAGAGCCCCTATTGTGCCCCTGCCCCAGCTGCCAGCACCTCACCTCTGCTGCCTGGGTGCTTCCTAAAAATGTCTCTCCTTTTTCTCCTCCAGAGAAGACGTTTAAAGAGTCAAATCCTGTGCTGGTCCATGGAGTTTTGGTCAGAGAAAACACCCTTTGCTTTAAACCACCCTCCTTGTGTTTGCTCTGCTTAAACTCCAGGACTATTTAACACGCTTCAGCTTCTTATAAAGTTTCTGTCAAGACGGATTAGCAGCAGGCTGACAGATTGCTATTACAGCCCCAGTGAACTTTTAATACCTGCCAGTAACTTCTGAGAGTCCTTTAAATCCTCCTGTGGATGCTCGGGCTGGGGAGCAGAGGCTGCTGCTTACACTGCCAGCATTCAGGGTACTTCTGCCCCTCTCCCAGCTGTCAGCATTAAGGAATGGCCTCGAGGGATTTCTGCCATGACGTTCCCCAAGGCCTCAGAACGGCTTCCTGGATGCAAACTGTATCCCCTCTCCTTGTGGGGCGAGGTGATGCTCCTTGGGGTGGGACTGGAGGTGCCCAGCAGGCTCCAGGCAGAGGAGGGGCAGCAGCACATCTCCACTGCAGGGCAGGATGCTGCGGTGTGAGCAGCAGCCAGGGAGATTTGGGGGACCCTCAGGGGCTGCAGTCTGGCAGCTAAGAATCAGCACCCCCAAGACAAGCTGCCAGCTGCCCTTCAGGCAGGCTTGGCTTCATCTAGAGAAGTTATGACCTGTGGCCCAGGCACCCTTGTACAGGTCAGCAGGCTGATGGGTCGGCAGTCGACATGATTTTTTTCTTCCCTCTACTGAATTTCTCATCTTTTTGTTTGAATGTCGATGCACCTTTTCCCACTGCTGTCACCAAAACTGAGATGGCCTCAGTGTGGAGGTGAGCCAAGGAACAGCTGCCAGATGTCCATGTGGTGAAGTGGCTGCCGTGTGAACGGGGTGGTGCGTGGCACTGGGTGTGCTGATGTGGTGCAGCTCAAACAGCTCCTGTCCAGGATCTCTGGGGGCTCTGCTGGGTACCAGCACACCCTCTACTCCTTTCCTCCCACAGTTTTTTTTCCCCCACCTACTAAATCCCCAGATTCTGGAAGCATGGCATGTGCAGAAAGATATTGGCTATACTGGATAGCTTCTGGTTGGGGGGGAAAATAAAGCTTGAAAACGCCCTTGCCAAACTCTGTAAACTCAAAAACCAGCAGTCACCTAATACTTCTTCCAGCCAGGGTGCTCTGCTGTCTGTGTCTGGATGTGTTCTGCTCTTTAGGCTTCACTTACTGGGATGCACATTTTCCCAGTAGGCAGTTTGCATTCAGAGCCTTATTAGCCCTTTGAAATGCCATCTTTCTCTTGTGCAGCCTTGGACAAGTTTGTGTAGCTTGGCAGAGAGACAGTTGTTCAACAAGAGGCTGCAGCTGAGCAAGATGTCTTGTCTTGGCATGGCCAGCACATCGTGGCTGCTATTCCGGCTGGTATTTTGGCCTCCCGCCTGCAGGACGTGCCTCAAGGCACCCAGCAAGGGCTGTGGAGCTGGATGCTGTGTGCCCTGATGCCACGGCTCTGCTGAGGTGCTGCTTGATGTGCTTCAAGCAGGGGTTGTTAGAAACTCCAGCCAAAACTGGCCCTCTGATAGGGTCTGGGTGTGTGGCTGGCAGGAGCCAGGACACACAACGGACCTGCACCAAATGGATGCAGATAGAAAGAGGAGCCTCTTGACAGTGGAGGAGGATTTGGGGTGCTTGGGAGCCAGGATGGGTTTAGATTTGCTGCTGGGAAGGAGAATGAGAGACCTTGGTGACTGTCCCAGCCGTGCCCTCCTTGAACTGGGTTAACTTGAACAGCTGCTCTTCGAGAACCTTTGATTTTTTAAAAATTTCTCTTTTAGTTGTGCAGCAATACGCGTTTTTGGGAAGCTGGGCTATTATCCCTCCAATAGCAAAATCCAAACCAGAAGGGAGAAAGGGAGGGAGGGAGCAGGAGAAGGGGGCCTTTGAAGTGAGCTGCCCAAATGAAACGTGTGACATCAGAGAGATGGCAGATAGCTGGCAGAACAAGGCCGCCTTTGAGCCCGCCTCGGGCCCGGCCAGCACGCGCTTTACACCCCACCTCCCCAAGCTGGAGATGAAAGATGCCCCAGGCAGCCTGCCTGACCCCATTGCCTCTGCTATCTCCACTTGATTGCACAGTGTTTTGCTGCAAACAATTCTTCACTGTCTGGGCGGCACAGGTGAATCTCCCGGCCTGGCTCGGCCGCGGGGATGCCGCGCATAGCATGGCTGCTTTGTGCCGCGCTCACCTGCTCGCCGGGTGGCTTTCTTAGGGCAGGCTTTGTTCCACAGCAGGGCGTGGAGGAGGGGTGCACAGCAAAGGATGGGGCAGCCTGGGCATGGGGAAAGGTCTGGGAGAATGTGGAGTCAGGGAGCATCTTCAGCCGGTGGATTTGGTGGGCCCTGGATCTTGTGTTGGATGCTCCGAGGAAGGATCCAGGCTGGATTTGGAAATAATCTTCTCCATCTGTTACAATCTGCTGATGTGTCTAAAGAACTCTGGTTTCCCCCAAAGTGGGCCATGAAACCAGGCTTCATAGGCTGCTTTAACACCCTCCCACTCACTTCAGCAGCACCACTCACGGTACCGTGGAGTTCTCTGCAAGGATTAAAGTGGGGCCAGATCCCACCCTGCCATCCCCAAACCACAGACCAGGACACACCCAGTGTAGCCACAAGCAGGGTGCCTGTGACTCCAGAGCCATAGACTCCTGCCTGGCTCATTTCTGAGTGTCTCCCAGCAGTGCAAAATCCTGATGGGACCTCTCTCCCCCTCTTCTCTCAACCACGTGGACTTGTTGTTCATGACTGCTCTCACAGGATCTGTGTCCTTCCAGCTGGGTTAGGATGGGAAGGGCAGGTGGATATTCTGCTGGTGAGAGCCATTGCAGCAGGAAAAAATCATAGGGCTGGCCAACATCAGCTCCTGGTTAGGAAAGATGGAAAAGGACTGGGCACTGGAGCCAGTCCGTAGAAGATGAACAGCCGATGGAACTCAACCCCTGCTTCTGCTCTGTAGATGGACATGCTCAGGGAAGCCTTGAGGGTCCAAGGGGTACCACAGAATGTGTCCACACAACCTTCTCAAGGGGCCCTTCCTCAGCAAATGCAGCCAGAGGCAATTCTGGCTTCAGGACTGGGGCAGACATCAAAATCCTGAAGGGCATTTGAGCAGCTGAGCTCCCACCTGAAGATCTGAGCACCCTTTTGACCTTTACCGAACAGATCAGAGCCAAGTTTTCCCTTGCATTCAGTGACTTGTAAAGACTGAGTGCCCTAAAATCAATGTTATTAGTGGGAACATGGAAATTAATTGTGTCAATCTATCACTCATCTTGCCCTATTACATTCAGTGATTAGAACTTGGCCTCGAACACATGAACAAAGTGGCTTCTGTGACAGGTAACTGCTGCATGGGGGATGGCACTGAGTAGCTTAGAGTGGCCAAAAGGAGAGAACAAAGGAAAAGTTTTGGGTCCAGCACTGTTTGTGTTGGTTTGGGTTTTTTTTTCCAGTGCAATGCAATGCTTTCCTTGCTCAGATCTAGTTTGGTCAGCGTCACATTTCAGGAACAAAGTACAAAATAAAGTTTGCAGAAGTCTGGGTTGCAAAGGAAGCAAAGTCTTCCCCGTCTTGTCCCTCCTGATGGGCAATGAGGAGCTTGCAGAAATTTGCTTCTGTGAAATGGTAAAGTTGGAAAAAAAGTAAAACAACAGGAAACCATCAGTGGGGGAAATACATGGAGAAGGTTGGCAGTCTGTTCTGACTGTCCTGGAGCAGTGCTAAGGAATGACACACCAGGTCATCTCCAGGTACACCCTGGGGCCAAGGAGGAGACTTCCAGGACTCCTTAAAGGTATTATTCAATGACCTTCCAAAAACTTGTTTAGGGACAGGCTGTCTGAAGGTGTGAACGACACCAGTGCTGTGGGAATTTTTGCAGGTCCAACTGTCACATCACCCTACCCCAAACCTGGCCTCAGGGAGCAAATGGTGTTGATGGTGACCTGTCTGCCTCACCTCCATCCAGCCTGGGGGCAGGTTGCAGTCCTGGCTGTGAAACAGCTGAGGTGCCTGATGCCTGGAGGGGGGACCTGATGGAGCTGACTTCAAGGGAGCCCAGCTGGGTGGCCATGAACAGGTATGGAAGCACAGAGCTTGGATTGGGGCTGAAATGGCCCCACTGGCCGTAGCTTTAAGTTCAATTCATGTCCAGCTTAGCTTCAGACTCGCTCCTGTGAAGAAATTACAGCTTTGCTGTGCACATAACATGCCTGAACAGCTTCCCATCCCGCCCCAGAGCGACGCACTTTAGTCCAAGTGAAAAGCTGCTTCCCACCCGAGGTTACTGCTGAACTCTTGGCACCCCCAAGTCTCTTGGGCAAGTTGCTGTTGGCCTGGGGCTACCTGGAGGTGGCAGAGGGGTGACAGCCCCTCCACCCCTCCTTGGGAAGGAGGTCACCTTCACACTGCACACCCACTGAATGTGCTTGGTGTTGTTCACCTGGGGGTTCACCTGTCTTCTCCATGGGAATCAGAGAGTTACATCTTGGGGCAGCTTGGAAACTTGCTGATACCCCTCATACAAGGCTTATTTTTCAAAGAGTTTCAGCTAGTTTCTCAAACTAGTGCCTGGGGGAGAAGAAAAGCCTTGCTGCTCTACTTCAGCATCACTGTGTACTCCCTGTTGCCCTCCAGCATGGCCAGAATCCACAAAATAAAGCTGAATTTGGCGTGGGGGAGAACCAGTTATTCCAGGCAGAACCAGGCCTGTGGGATCTGTGTTGGTTAGGATAAACAGGATGATCAGTTTGAAAACTTCAGGAAAACACTTGGATAGTGCTAGCTAGGCAAGCCCCTGGAGTGGGTGGCACAGCCATGCTGTACCTCAGTTTTACATCACTTTTCCCAGGGGCATCTTGTCAAACCAACCAGGACAAGATTCAGGGTGAGTAAATCATGCAGGCTCTGGGCGTGCTGGACACCTGTAGAGTTTTGTGACCCCATCTCTGAATTTCCTCTGTAAAATGGGGAGAAGAGCATTTTCCCCTGATTCCTCCTCCTTCAGGGTATGGTTGTCCGTCAGAGGGCAGAAACATTGCCCGTTGCCATCAATCCTCCTGCAGGGCTAAGACCAAACCACCTGATTTTCTGTGTCACTGACATCTGTGTTCACCAAAAGCTTTTCCATGGACTGTGCCCACGCACGGAGCTCAGCACATCTCTGTCCCAGCTGGTGGGGACAAAGGGCCCAGGTCAGGAGTTCTTTCCATGTCAAAAAGGAGTTAATTTGGGCATAAAATTTGGAAGGGCACCTCAGTGGGAAGGAAGGGGAGAAATTACATCCAGAATAGGCAGCAGGGGCCTCCTACCCCGTACCCTGAGGCAAGGCTGGGTGGGCTCTGTGCTCAGTGGTCATCCAGCCTTCGCTGAGTATCCTCCAGTGGCCAAGGCTGTGATGCTCTCCTACAGCTGCCATTTGGGAGCTTCCCCAAGCCTTTTCCTGCACTCCCTTTCACCCTGCAGCAAGAAAATAAAGGTGAGGAACACAAACAAGCGGAGAATCTGATGCCTGTGAAGGAGGATGAAGTGCAGAGCTGGGGAGTCCTGTCCCTGTGACCAACCCCTGAGCTGGGAGAGTCCAGGAAGATATTTCCATCTCTTCATAGGCTCAGGGCTGACTGTGGGTTTGCTGCACTGTTGAAGGATCCATGGCTCTGGGCTCTTCCAGCCTTCCCCATGCCACGAGGACAGGGCAGCAGCTCTGCCTCCGCGGGACCTCTACACGCAGAGGTGGCTGCAGCTTCTCTGTACCCACATGTCCCCCTTCCTCCCTCTCCTTCATTAAGGCACCGATCCCTTCCCAATAACAAGGGGCTTCTGTTCGACAAAACCTGCCAATTAGTCATTCTGGCTGGGTATAAACGTGGCACTTGAACAGCTGAGGGGACGGCGGGCAGTCCTGCCCCTTCTCGCGGCGTTGCCAAGCTTGCCATTAACACAATGTGACAACTAATCTCTCTATAGCATCTGACTGAGCAATTTTAATTAATAGCTCTGTACGCTGGCACCCCCCCGCCCCCCCCAAAACCACCCCCCCCCCCCCCCCCCGCTCAGCACAGGTACCGCGTGCCTTTAAAGCTCCTTCCCTGGCACTGCAGCCTGCCCGGACAAAAGGAGGAAAAAAAATCCTCATTCTGCCCCAGTTAGTGCTGCCTGCTTGAGGCTGACACCCTTGGACTGAATCGGGAGCCCCCTGCTCCCTGTGGGGTTGAGGAGCTCTATAAACGTGGGGGCTCTGGGGCAGAGGGTTTTTCTCAGCTTAGGGGTATCCCTGTGGTGTCCTGTGGGAGGTGAGGGGCTGGCAGGGCTCAGGCAGCTTCTTGGCCTGGCTGGGGGGGAGTTAGAGGGCACTGAGGGGGCATTTGTGCCGCTCCTCCAAAATAGGCTTTATTCAAGTGAAGGGTAACATCAGGAAAAAAAAAAAATCCTATTTCCATGGCCAGGTTCTCCCCTGATGTGAACAGACACAGCTTGGCAGATGGCTGCTGTTGGGGCCTCTGTGGTTTCGGTGCAGAGGTGTCCTGGTTTGTTTTAGGACAACTGAGAGGGCTCATCCATGGTGATCTTGAATGCTGCTTTAGGCAAATATTAGCTTGAGGAGGCCTGTTTGGGGCCATGACTCTCAGTGGTGTGACCATCACCATGGTTGCAGCAAGAGCAAGGCCACCCCCCAGCATGGCCCAGGAGCCCAGAGAAGCTGCTCTGGGCTGTGTGGGTCACTGCAGTGGGAGAGCAGCACACAAATTCCCCCAGGGAGAGGGGGAGATCATTGTGGTTGGAAAGACAGCTCGACGTTTCTGGTGAGAACTGGTGAATCTGGGGGCACAGCAGAAGGTACAAAGGCTGGCAGAGTGCACGGGTGTGCAGAGTCCCCTCCTCACCCTCCCTTAAGGGTGTTGCAGGTGTTGCTGCAGTTCTTCTCTTCCAGGTGTTGCTGCAGTTCTTCTCTTCCAGGTGTTGCTGGCAGCCAAGATCAAAGGTGGAGTCAGGGTGGCTGGATCCTGATCATGACAAAATTGCTCAGGCTCTTGGAGAAGAGGAATACACTGGGTCATCTCCTCCCACGCTGACATGGCACCACCTGCAGCTCCCAGGGCTGCACAGTGCCCTTCCTTCAGACCACCAGAGACAACCCTCAAAGGTGGTGAGAAAGCACCAGGGGGTGCTTCAGCCTGGGAGGGCATCCATGCATCCTCCAGGCTCTCGTTCCCAGGGCATTGCTGGGGGTCTCACGCAGCCCCCTTGGCAGAGCAGCTGCAGTATGTGCCCTCTGTGGTGCTGGGAGCCTGTGGCCTCCAACAGTGACTCCCCAACACCTGGTGATGCTCCTGCTGCATCTGTCTTGATGGAGATGCTTGAGCAATTTGATCCCTGGTCAATAAATGGCAGGGAGCCCTTGCTCGCAAGAGTGGGCTCAACTCTTGCCATACTGTTGGATAACTTAGCTCTAGCTGGGAATATCTGTCCATTCTGGAAGCGTGGCTTATTTTGGACAAATGCAGGGGCCTGTGTTTTGCTTTGTTCTTGTGAAAAGCACGGGGTTGTGTTTCCAGATTTACCTCTTGCTCTGCTATCTGCTAAACATAGCAGAAGTGTGGGATACGGGAGAAGTGTGTAGGAGCCCCTTTCCTGGAGATGGGATCTAGAAGGAATTGACCAACCAGTCCCATCCCTTTCCCTCTGCTTGTGCTTGTCCCTTCTGGCTTGGTCCTTGCTGGTGACTTACATTTCTCTTGGTCCCTCTCCCACTTTGCAGGCTGCCCAGGCAGCATCCCAGAGCTCCGGTTGCTCTTGCTGGAAGATGTGTGCCTTGCTTTGGCAGGGAATGCACCCTGGGACTGCCCAAGATCACCCTTGGTCCCCAGGGTGACTTGTTGAACCCCGGGCACCCCCAGCACAGCACCGGGCTGTCCCCTCGTCCCAGGACACGGCCCTGCCAGCACCACCGAGGCCGTGGCGTCGCACAGAGCCACGAGAGCTTTCCTCTGTCCAGCTCACCCTCCTGACAGACACATCACCCACCGGGATGCTCAGGAATCGCCTCGGCCAGGCAGCTGGCGAGCACAGCCACCCATCCTCACGCCGGCAAACGCGCTGTGCGCCACACCCAGCCCTGGGGCGAGCATCCCTCCGCCGCGGGGGACACGGAGGGGATGCGTTTGGGATCTGCGCCCCCAGCACGCCCGGCACGGCGGTGGGGCCCTGCCCCATCTGCCCGGCCGGCAGCACGGCGGGGAGCTAATGAGAAGCAAGGTGAGAGGCAGGAGACAGCCTGACAACTCTCTGGCTCCGCAAGCTGCCGGCGGAGCGCGGGCGGCAGAAGGACGGCACCTGCCCCCGCTGCCTGGCAGCTCCAGCTATCTCATAATGAGGTTATTACCGGCCCGCTGCTTGACGGCCCGCACCAGCATCTCTCGCCTCCTCGTCCTCCCAATTCCCACTTGTGGCTGCGGGAGCGGCGGGGCAGCGAGGAAGGGACGGTCCTGCGCTCACGGCCGGGTTTGGCCCGGCTTCAGCGGCGAGGAGGGAGGGATGGCTTTGACCTTGCTCGCAGAGGATGCGGCGCTCCCGTGCTCGCCGCCTGTCCGTCCCTGTTATTATCTCTTGAAGGCTGCTGGCCCGTTGCAGCCTGGTTTGACAGGGGGAGAAGTCTCAGAGATAATTAAGTTCCTACAAGTTGTGTGAAAACAGGAGGAAAGGGGTGCTATGAGGGCTTCTGCGTGCGGAAGGCTGAGCCAGGAAAGGGCGGCTGCCTCGCTTGTGGGAAGCACTTCCCGGGACCCAGACTGGGGAGTCGGGAATGATGCCGAACAGGGACTCTCCAAGGCTGGGTCTGCCGGGAGAGAGGACGGGACTTCAGACGGCACGCCCAGGAACAGCGAGATCCCAAAAACGAACTCGCACACGGACAGCCAAGGCACACGAGCTCTTTAAAAATTCCTGAAGGATAGAAAGTCCATCTGTGTTTGTGCCAGCTACCAGGGCAGCGTGGCGTGTGCCAGTTGTGCCTCTCCCTCTGCCTGCGGAGCGCTGGTTCAGAGGCTCCAAGCACTTGTCACTGTCCCACCTCAACCAAGAGCAGCTGCGAGCGGCTTTGCTGAGCCAATCACCCCCAGCACGCTATTAATGATTGTATTAATTACTAATGCAGCACGAGAAACCCGTGCGCTACCAGACTCCTCCGACATCCGACGGTTTGCGAGGCAGGAGGCGGAACGGCTGCTGCTCACCTCCTGCCTCAGCATCAGGGAGCGGCTGGGAGGGACTCGCAGGTGACCGTGGGGACACAGTCCCGGATACCCAGGGACTGCCTTGGCAGGAGCTGCCCGTGGCCGGGCTGGCGAGCAGGGCGCGGCCGGCGCTCGCCCGCTCGGAGCAGCTGGCGCGGATGTCGCAAGCCGATCACGTCGGGGAAGGAGGCGAGCGGCAAAGCGGTGACACGGCGGTGACACCTCGCTGACGGTGCCCTGCTGGCGAGGGGCAGATGTGGAGGCCGACACATGCTCGCCACGCCGCTAATGAATCACCTCCGCAGCAGCGCCCTGCCCGGGGGGCAGCGGGGCTTTGTCCCTGTGAGCCGCACAGGGGACAAACACCCGCTGCCACCTGGGTCACTTTGCCAGCACGGCTTAGTGCAGTCAGGTCCTGGCTGCTGCAAGGAAGAGGTTGGAAAGCTTCGTTCTCTCCCCTCAGGCAGGCACAGCCACCCTATGGATCAGTGGGTCGCTCCTCGGCGTCACCGCGGCTCGGGCACCCCGGGGAAATCGGGCACCCAGGGACACACAGCGTCTGTGCTTGCAGCTGTGAGTGGTTCAGAGAGGCAGGAAAGGGCAATTCCCTTCCCCCTGGGAAGGGATCTGCACCTTCTAAATTACACAGAGAGCAGGGTTTATTTTTCTTTGGGGGTGTCGTCCTGTTTGCCCCGGCACAGCCGCACTGCTGCCCCAGTCCAGCTCGCCAACCAGAATCTCGAGCACCCACCCAGACTGTTTTTTCCCAATTTCCCTGCTAGCCAGAGGAAAAAAAAAATCCCAAGCGGAGAGTGCCACGATTTTGCTGAAACATGATGATTCTTTGCTGGGAATGTCTGGCTGAAATTCCTGACAATTTTCCCCCAACCAGGCGTATGTTGTGGGGTCACGCCAGCCCCGTTTTGCCTTCACAGCCTGATCCCGGGCTCCCGAGGGGGCAGTGGTGTTGGGAAGGGGGCGCAGAATCCCCCTCCTGTTTACTCCACCTTTCCACCCAACTGAACCCGGAGCTTTTGCAGCAAAGCCCGGTGCTGACCTGGCTCCAGCAAGGGAGGATGGGGATGCAGCCATCACCTTTGGGAAAGCTCTTGGGCCAGATCGCCCTCCATCCCCGAAGCACCACAGCGCCGGGGCAGCCCCGGCGTGTGCCCAGCTGTGGGGACAGCAGCTGGGGACCCCGCAGCTGGCCCGAGAGCTTTCCGGGGCCTCTGCAGCGCTGCCCTGCTCCTCTCCGCAGGCAGAAGCTTCCATCTCGTGGCCGAGCCCCGAACGGCAGACAGGAGGCAGGGAGGGCTGGGGCCAGGGGCCGTGTGCTCCCTCACCTGCGGGGCACAGGAGAAGCCCCCCAAACCCACAGCCATGTTATTCATCACTGGCCACAGAATTACCTTCCCCCCACACTGCAAATTCAGGGATGTTTTTACTGGATATTTTCATTTATCACTCTCAATCACTTCTCTGCGCGCGTTATTTCAGCAGGCAAGTTTTCCAGATGGTTACAAGGCTTTGTTTACGATTTTTTGCCTCTCAGTTTTTATTTCTGGAGCTGGGCTCGAGGCAACCAAGGAGGCAGCAGGGTAAAACTAGGCAATGGGGCATCCTTGGGTGCTGATCCATGGCTGAGGGATGAGAGAGGGGATCTCCCTCAGCCCTGGATTCCCACCCCCTTGGGCCCTGCTGGCCCTTGTCTGGGAGCATCAGGAGCAGGGCTGTGCCTGAGCAGGATTTATCCATTATTTTCACCAGCCTGGTGTCCTGTAACATTCCTGCTCTCACATCCCTCAAACACGGAGGGGCTGGGATGCTCATCCCAGGGTGAGGAAATCCTGTGTGCCTCAGTTTCCCTATTTCTAATGAGCTTCTTCTGCCTCTGCTTCTCTCCCAGCCTGACCCTCATTCCAGCCCCTCCAATGGATACAGGGAGCTCTGTATCTGTGAGCTCTGCCTCACAGCATCCAGCAGCTTTGTCACCTAAAACCCTCAGCTCACTTCCCTAATGAGAGAAACCTGCAAACCCACAGCACTCCCCTCCAACTTCTTTCTTCCCACTTCTCAAAGATTAAGATCTTATTTCAGCATCAGTACAAGATTGCTTACCCCCCCGTTTCAGAAATTCCGCGGGGAATTTAAGAAAAATGGAAGTATTTGCAAGACACCCCAGGACAGAGAATTGTGCTGGGAGCAGCTTTCATCTGGTGCAGCCTTTGCTTCCTGCCCTGTGGGATAAAAGTCCCAGCAGAAGTGACAAAGACTCATAAATTCTGCAGAACAATTTAGTTCTTTCTGGAAAAAATCTGGTTGTTCCCTGAAGTGGGACTGAGAGCTGGGTGTGACGTGGGGTAAAGAAAGTTTCTGCAAATGTCTGTCTCTTAATTAATATTAATACCTCTCCAGCTTTTTATCTCTGCTTTAAATAAAAAGAATCCAGCTATGGCAGAGTTCCCACCACATTAAGAAGCCCATGAAGGCGGAGTGATGGATGCTTTGGGAGATGGCTCTCATTAATGTCTAATCCTTCCCATCAGCCCCACTTGTCCCTGACACTTGGAGCTTGTTAACCATCTTTTTGCAATGGTTTTCAGGGACTTCTGGACCTGGCTGGGGGGGAAATGGCACGACCTCCTTTCCTTGCCTTCAGGTGACAGTGCAACTGACAGCATGAAAAAGTGGTTTCTGGTTTGGGTGCCACTGGATGCCACTCTTTCCTGTTCCTGGCCCACCTTGATTTCAAAAAAAGTGTCTTCTAGGAAAAGCCAGAGCTTTCTGCAGGTAAAATATTCCTGTTTCTTCATAATTTTATTTGCAATATTCATCTTGAAGGCCATGTGTAATTTGTTTCTGTGGGGCTGTGGAATTGAGGGCTTGTAGCTGCTGCCTCCTCTTGCTGCTCTGCTGCTGTCAAGGGCAATCAAGGTGGGGACCTTTTGGAAGTGTCATTCTGGATTCATGTGAATGTCACATTCTTTTTTTGAAATAAAATCACTTCAGTGCTTGTGGAAAATGCAACAGGTTTCGAGGCTAGAAGGAAACAAGAAGTGGATTTGGTCTCCATGGGGTTACAGCTAGAAAATCCAGGGAAAAACCTTTTTCCTGGGCATGGAAAAGCGGAGAAAAGTTTGTCCTGCTCACATCTAGTGTTTTTGGCAGCTCCTTGCCCCCATCCACCTCTGCAGTGAGCTCCTGCTTATTGCAGTGCTGACAGTGAAAAGTTCCTGCACTGAGCACTGCGTTTCCTAACTTATATCCAGGTTTCAGTGCTAATCGAGGATGTGTCCCGGTGGCTGGTGACACCAGGAGAAGGGTGCCCATCCCTCTGCTCCCAGCCTCACTGGGTGTCCTCACAGGGAGCTCACAGAGCCCTGCCGAGCCAGTCACCCCGGGAAAAGCCTCTCTGATCCTGCAAAACCCCTGCTGGGAGCAACTCACGGAGCTCCTGAGCAACTTGGAGCTTCTGCAGCCAGCCCAGCCCTGCGGCATGAGCGGCTCCTGGGTCCTTCTGGGAGAGAAAAGCCACCCAAACCCGCAACAATTGCTGCATCCACTCACATAAACCGCGTTCGGGATGAGAATAACGCCGTGAAGGGAGGGGTTTTTTGGCAGCTAAGCGCTGCAGTGAGGCTTGCAGGCTGGCCGGGGGATGCGGAGCCCCTCGGAACGGCCGCTTCTGCTGCTTTCCACTAGAGGTAGCTGGAGCCACGCACAACCCGCCCGGCAGCGCTGGGATTTCCACATTCCCAACCCCAAATCAGTAGAATAGATAGGAGTGATTAACCTGCCATTAAAAGCACACACCCCAGCTCAGGAGGGGCTCGGGCTGCAGTTCCCCCTCTCCGCCGGGGCTCCTCTGCCATAGCCTGCGCCTCCAGAGCTGCGCCGGCGCTTTCTGGGTGTAAAACCCCGGAGTTTGGGGCTTTTTGGAAAAGCAGAGGCAGACACACACCCCCCCTCCCAGTGCTGCAGCTCATCACGCAGCCTTGGGGACAGATGTCTGCGACTCTGTGCAAGAGAAGAGTAAACTGCTCGGAGCTGTTTATTCTGCAGGGGAGGAATAGCAGAGGAGTTTGGTGGTATAAGGCACCCCTTTTTTTTTTTTTTTTTTTTTTTTTTTTCCATCATTTTCCCCTCCATTTTTGCCTTCCTAGGAGGGTTATATGTAAATATGTATATTGCCAGCTGGTTCTGTGGCTGCTGTTTATGGAAGGCATCACCCATCCAGCCCGAGCGGGTGATGGGGTGCTCAGGGGGCAGCTGGCTCCAGCTGCTGGGACCCTTCTGGCTGATCCCCAGTGCAAATGTCTTTTTTGAGGGTCTTTTTTTTTGGAGGAGAAGGAGTATAACAAATAGAGCAGGTACTCCCGGGGAGTTGCAATAAGCCTGCAAAGCGAGAAGGGAAAGAAGGTCAGAAGGAGTGAGGATTATCTGCCTTCCCCATTCCCAGAGGGATTTTAGCCCTGACTTTTAATAACAGCCAGGAAAGAGACAGACTTCATGCTTACCCAGAGGAAAAGGCCCTAATAGAAGAAAGGATCAACTAGGAAAAGCCCTTTTATCTTGCCTTGCCATCCTCACAGAGTCTGTTATTCCAGGGGCTGCCTGGACAATCTGCAATGAGTGGGGGTCCTGGCTGGCAAAGGCAATGCCCAGGTCACCAGCCTGGCCGTGGTTTGCTGATGGTGGTGGTGTCACTTCCCTGGACAAGGTCACTGCCCAGCTCTGTGTGACATGGGATGGACAGACAGCCCCTCTCTGTGGCCACCACATGGCCCAGTCCTGGCGTGTGTCCCCGTGAGCTCCCCGCGGTATTGGGGAAAAACAAATTTGGGCAGCACTGCTGGGGCCATCTGCAGCCCCACAAAGGTGTCCCAAGGCTGCAGCACACAGCCTCAGGGAGGTCCTGATGGCATTTCCCTGATGCCAGGTGAGATGTGGCCACGGGTCCTTTGCTGCCCTTTGGTCAGGGAGCATCACTCCCACCTGGCCTGGCCAAAGCCACCTTGGTGCTCCGGGCAGGAAAACACTGATGAGAGCAACAGGGTGAGGCCTGGCACTTTCTGGTGTTTCAGCCTAACCCCGAAACTGCTTGGGGACAGTCTCCAAAGCCACCTTGGTGTCTCCTCCAGGGGCTGTTGGGCAGCGTTGGAGCTGTGGCCGCGTCCTGCGGGATGAGGACGGGCAGGCGCCGGCGAGCTTTGACAGATGGAGACTGTGAATATTGAACACATCATTATGCTGGCCGAGGCCGAGAGTCCTTCCCTCTGTGCAGGGCATCAATATTAAGGCGAGTTTCTAAATGTGTCTCAGAGGTGAACTCAAAGGCGTTCGGGAGGTCTAGGGTTTTGGGGCTGTGCCCTGCTCTGGCTGGCCCTGAGAAGGTTCTGCTGGCAGAGAGGAGAAGCTGCCTTCCTCAAGCCTCTGGAGATGTCCCCATGTTTGACACTCAGCAGAGGAGACAGGCATGGCCACCCTGTGCTCAGCCTTTCTGAGATGGGGGGGATCAGCCTGAAATGCTTCCTTTTAAACACTGCATGACATAAGTGAATCGAGATAATTAAAATAAATCCTCCCAGGGCTGGGGCTTTTAGGGTGCTTGGCTTCCCTCCAAGGCACCTGGAGGTTTGTGGTGGTTACTATCCAACACCTAAGCTCTCAGTTCCCAGAGCTGGAGCTTTAAAAGGCATTTCAGGTGCCCTAGGGTGAAACTGGGCAACCTGTAAATTGTGCTGGAAGCTCCAAGCTCCCTCGTTAGAACTTTTTTTTTTCTTTTTTTTTTTTTTTTATACATTTATGGAGGAAAAGGAGTAATTTCTTTCTATCAAAAATGAATGAAAACTTGAAAAATCTCTACCAGGTTTTATTTATTGCCTCATCTATTAAAATAGCCACATATCTATTCAAGTGTGGGGGCTGTACTTTATCTTACCTTTTCCATGAGTCACAGAATACTTTTTTTTTTCTTTTTTTCAGGGAAAAGATACTGCTGAGTTCCTCACAAAGGGAAAATGTCCTGGAGGACGCCAAGGGCACGACTTGTCATTGCAGCTGCTGAGCAGCACCATCATCCTCCTGACACTGGCCTGGCCAATGCCGGCCTCATGGACCACTCCCATCCCTGCTGCTGAGATGAACCCAGGCTTTTCCTCTCCCATAGACCAGGAGCCACCCTCTGCTGGTGAGTTCAGGTTGGGTCAGAGATGCTCTGGAGACACCAACAGATGTGTCTGCACTGAATCTCTGCGTGGGCTGATGGGCTGGTTCTAGCAACTTTGGACATTTGTGTTCCTGCGCTGTGGCACACGGGACACACATACACACACCTTTTCCTGCACCTTTTCTGCTTTGCATTCAGTACAAACTCACATTAAGCACAAACTCCGAGTTCCTGCTAAACCAGCCCAGTGCAGCAGCTGATCTGTTTGTGCTGGAAGGGACACGCTTGGCTGCTTGAACACCAGGTGCCCCAAAATATGTTAATTCAGGCCCCAGAACACCAACCCCCTCCGTTGCTTTTCTCGCCTTGTCTCACACTGAATTGCAAACTCACAGCAGGGGAGGAAATTGAACCTGCTTGCCGTGGTCATACCCCTGAATGTGACTTTACCCAGGACTTAGCCACACACCTCTGCTGCAGCCTGGGCTTTCCTGATGTCCCCAGGAGCCATCACACCCAACAGATGTCACAGGCTTGTGGGCACCTGCCGAAAAAACCCATCCTGGGAGCTGGACCAGGAAACCTGACAGTGTTCAAGGCGGTGGGAGCAGGAGGGGCAGCCCCTCAGGTTCCTTCCCAGGATGTTCTGCCCGGGCTCACCTTCCCAGTCCTCCCCACAAACTGTCAGGGACACCTCGGTGAGGGGGACCAGCGGATTGATTCTGGAATAAACTTTATTAGAAGTTATCTGTAATATTGCAAATTCTGTTTGCCAGACCCGATGACATCCACCGTGTTTTCTGTGTACAGTGAGTGCCAGTTTCACTGCAGCTGCCAAGGCCCTGTGAAACTTCAGGAAACCTGCACCCTTTCCCATAACATGGGGCTAGTTCTAACTTTCTATAGTATTTTTTTCTTGGTGTAAATCAAGCTGAGGACAGCTTTGTCCACAGGCATGGCTGAGGACTGCTGGAGCCAGCGAGCAAGTGGGGCTCTGCCAGGGCTGAAGGAGAGCCAGGGTCTGCACTCATGGAGACTCTACTCCTTGGGGAATATCAGGAGGGAGGCAGAAGCCACCACTCTGTTGATATTTTTGTAAGCACTTCGGCCTGGGCTTGCTGAAGGGCCCGGCACAGTGGGACAGGCAGCACCTTCTCCTGCTGCGGGTATTTTTCTGTGGGAACCCCACAAGCCTCGCTTCCCCCCACACCCTTCCCGCCCATTCCCTGCCACGGCTCAGAAAAAAAAAAAAACTTTATTTATACTCATTTAGCCGCTTGCCTCGTCTCTAATTGAAACCATTAACCTTCTCGCTTAATGAAGAAGAGGACCGGGGGGAGGCGGGCGGCGTGTGCCGGGGCTGCCAGACCCCTCCCGGGCTGCTCCGCCGACTCCCTCGGCCGGCTCAAAAACATGATTTTGAATTTGGCCACCGGGAGCTAAAAAAAAAAAAAAAACTAACAAAACACACTAAAAAAAAAAAAAAACTAAAAAAAAGCAACAAAAAACCTGAACAACTGCGCCGTGGTCGGGGGGCTGGCGGGGTGCGGCTCCCCTGGCCCGGGGCCGCGGCGGGGCTGACGCCAGCATTTCATCTCGGCGGAGAAGTCATCGGCTCTGACCACGGGGAGGGCTTTGCCCGCCAGGTCCCACTTTGCTCCCCTATATTTAGCCCATTATGAATATGGAAGAGCGTTGAAAATGATTCGCGCAGACATCCCTCTGTCCAGCCGAATAACGTCAAAGGCGGCGGCGGGCACCGGGAGCCGCTCGCCCCGGCAGGGTCCCCGGCCCCGCCCGGCCTCCTGGGCCGCCGAGCGGGGTCGGGGCGCGGGGGGAAGCTCGGAGGGGCCCCCGGCTGCGGGGGTGCGTGGGGAGTCTCGGGTGGGAGCCGCGGGATGCGGGCGGGCAGCGCTGCCCCCGCCGCGGTCGCAGCTGGCCAGGGAAGGGGCACAGCTGCGCGCTCCAAGGGCACCGCGGCCCCGGCAGCCGGGCACGGCCCCCGAGAAGGGCCAGGCAGCCCGGGACTCGCTGCTGACCGCTCGGTGGCCCCCTGGGCGGCGGCGGGCACGGGGATGCTGCGGGCCCGCGGTGTCCCCGCTCCGCCCGGGATGCGGCACCGAGCGCGGGATGAGCGGCCCCGGCGGCGCTGGCTGCTCCTCGCCCTGCTCTGCCCGCCTGCCCCAAGCACTGAACACCTTTGCCCAGGTCGGGACGCTCTCCCTCCCTTTTCAGGAGCCCAAAAGCATCCTTCTGCCTCGCTCCGGAGCACAGACGTGCCTCCCTGGGACCCCCGCACCTCTGCAACCCACGGTTTTTCTCTCCTTTTGCAAGGAGCATCGCTCCGTCCCAAAAGCTGGAAACCCATGGGGGGCAAATCCCCTCCAGTAAGAGCCCCCCATCTTGGCTGGCTTGGGCCGGGGTTTGAAGAGCACTTTGTGCAAAAGATTACGGTCGCTTTTGGGCATAGCAGAAAAGAGGGAAAACAGCTTTATTCAAGCCGTTAATGAAATGTCATTTGCAATTCACTTCCATCGCTGTCACGTGGCGGATCTGCAGCACCCCCGGGTTGCACCGGCTCACACAGGCTACTTTGGAGGGGGTTTTGGGAAGGGGGGACATGCACGAAAGCATCAAAACACGACCCCTCCTTCCCCAGAGCTCGGGGCTGTGTTTGCCATGGGTGCTACGGCCAGGTGAGGTGGTTCAGCCTCCCCTCCCAGAGTGGGTCAGCAGAGACCTGGCAGAGGAACACGCTTTTCCTGTCGGGTCTGGCCCCAGAAATATCCCCGGATTTTATCTTTCCACTTATCACATACCTATATCCCTCATATTTCTCCTGGGCAGCCAGCAGAGTCCAGCTGCCTTCTCGACCCCCACAAGGCTCGGTGAGGCAGCTCAGACCCCCTTTTCCATCCTCCTCCCTCTACCTGCCCCCTCTCCCATCCTCCACCCCTTCCCAATTTCTGAGTGATCCTCTGCAGTCGTGAGCAGGTTTAACTAATCTTTCTGTCAGTGGGGTACTTTATGGAAATTGAAAACTAATTAACGTTCATCTCAGCAGCTAATCGCATAAAAGCCCCACTGCCTGGGCCTCCCTGGTCTTAAAATAATAACGGCACAGAAGCGGGGAACATCTTGATGAAGCCCACCAGGATGGGATGCTCCCAAGGACGGAGCATTCGGGATGTCCCTGAAACCCCCACCGCCAGGGATGGGTCACCTTCTGCTGGTGCTGCACCCGGCTCCTGAATCCATCTGGCCCATCCTACAGCCCTTCCCTCTGGCTACCTCGACCCGAGAGGTGGGCGAAGGGTATTCCGGGGAAGTTTGGGCAGAGGGGGTGGTGTGAAGCTGGGGCTGGGAGGGCGATGGAGGCGTGTGGTCAAAGCTGCTCCCGCCCGCAGTGACTCATCCGGCTTTAATTGCTCCCTGAAGTCGCGGGCTGCTGGCGGCACCGCATCAGAGATGTCACGTTATAGTCATGCGTGAAGAGCTAATGGTCAAGGGTGACACCACCAACAAAACATCCTCGGGAAGCTGTCACTGATGGGGACGATCACAGGGCAGGGGGAGCGGCCGTCCCGCCGCGGCCGAGGGATGGAGGGGGCAGGTGCCCGGCACGGGGGTGGTGGCAGCGCTCCTGGGACTTTGTGGCCAGAAAATCATCCTGTCCCGGCAGCAGTGGTGGCATCCCCTACAGGCAGGGCCTGAGCTGAGGGTGCTGGTCCTTCTCAGAAGCCCCGGAGAGGATTTCCTTTGGCTTTGAAGCTTTACTCTGGCGTGGGTTGGGAGGGCTCACGCTGAGGGTGCCATCAGGCTGGTGTCAGCTGGGCTCTGCAGTCCCCTGAGCCCAAGGGAGGCAGCCCAGGTGGAACAAACCAGGATGTGAGGGTGGATCTTGGATGTACAGCCATGGGGGTACCTGCCTGCCCCTCTGTGTGTCTGTACCCTCCTGTGCCCTGGCCAGGATGCTGCTGGGCACCTACCAAGAGCTGAAGAGAAGACCTGAATGAGACCCCAGTGTCACCAGTGCAAGAGCTTTAGTGGTTTGGCATGGTGGGGTTGCTTTTTTGGGCACTGCCAACAGCACAGGCCCCAGCACCACACCAAGAGTGGCACAGTGCAGGGCGCCCTTTCCTGCTGCTCCCGTCCCCAGGGGCCACAGCAGGACACAGGCTGGAAACAGAAAACCCCAGTGGTCCCGGTTTGCATTAGGCTCCGTGCTCCGGATTCCAGCTGCTTCCCCCCGCATTGCTGCTGGGCACAGCGGGTCTGCCCACGCTGCTTCTCCAGCGGGATGGAGCATCGCCTGCCTGCCCTCCACCAGCAGGAATGGTGCAGAAGGACAAGCGAGACGGCCGGGCTGCCGGAGCACAGGGAGCAGAAGCCCCGGCCACAGACATCCGGCCGGGAAAGCGCGGCCAGCGAGGAAGAGTTATTGCTGCAGTCACACACCGGCTATTAGCTCCCAACAAAAGGCAGCGTCTGCACAGCCGGGAGAGAGCCCGAGGACAGGGACAGCCCGGGTGACCTTCACAGGCCGTGCAGCAGACGGGCCGGAGCCCTGATGTCCCCGGACAGGTGTGCCTGCAGGCGCCCCTGCACCTGGTGGGCGCAGCAGGAGCCGCGGGATGCTCCCCACCAGCCTTCAGCCGCTATCAGCTTCAACGTCTCCCCGCAGCCCCCGGCCTCGGTGGGGTTTTTATCCTCCCAGCACATGTCAAGCTCTCAGGTCTCTGCAAGGAGACAAAGGCAGAGCTGTTGCCGGCGCTGAGCTGCTGTGAGGTGCCAGAACCCGGCCTGGTGGTGGAGTTCGGATGTTTCCCGGCAAAGCGTCGTTTTCCAGGCAGCCAGAGCTCAGCAAGGAACCTGCCTGAGATAACCAGGGATGGAGACTGAGGTATGGCACTAAAGACACAGGGGCTGAGCTGGGGGTCTCACCCTGAGGCCATGGCTCAGGATCTGCCGGCTGTTGTCATAGAATCATGGAATGGCTTGAGCAGGAAGGGACCCTAAAGATCACCCGGCTTCAATAGCCCTGCTATGGGCAGGGACACACCTTCCACTGGACCAGGTGGCTCCAGCTCCCTTCCAATTTGGCCTTGGACACTTCCAGGGATGGGGCAGCCACAGCTTTCCTGGGCAACCTGTGCCAGGGCCTCACCACCCTCACAGGGAAGAATTTTTTTTTTTCCAGTGTCTAATCAAAACCTTCTGTCAGTTTAAAACCTCCTGTCACTAAGGGTAAGACTTATCCCTGGAGCCTGGAGCACCAACATGAGCAGCAGCAGCTCTGGAATACCAGCACCCAAGGGTGAAGTCCTTGTGCTGCCTCTTGCTCAGGGAGTGAAGCTTTTTGAGGGAATCCTCATGCTGTGGTGAGAAACCACCTGCAGACAAGCAGAAATGACCTCCTAGCTTGACTTCTGCTCTCTGTGTTAAAACTGGCCCAAATTCACCTTGGGGAGGTGTTGGGGGGTGTCAGCAAGGGCAGGGGAAGCCTCATCATCCCCATGTTCAGCTCCCCACAGAGTGCTGGAGAGGAGTATGTGGCCAGGACTAAACGAAGGGGAGGGGGTGTTTGTGTGTGTAAATGTCAGAAAGCAAAGAACAAGCAGGACTTTAGAGCCAATTAAATTTGTATAATGTGAGGGAAGTGCTGGTTAAAGGCATGGCAGCAGCTGAGCTGTATATCCATTTATTTCAAGGCAGTTTTCCATGGGAGCAGAGTACACGCATGTCATTAGTACCAAATATCTCTAATAAGGCTGTCTCCACTAATAAGCAAAAAAAAAAAAAAAAAAAAAAAAAGCTTAATTATTTTGTTTTTCATTGAGCCAGTGTGGGCCCTTGAATGCCTTTTCCTCCAACTGGGAGGAAAATGTGTCTTGAGACATGGGTACAAATGTGGGAGGGTGGGGAGGGACAGCATGGCTGGATTGTCCTGTGCAGGAAAGTGCCACCAAGCTGAGGGTGACCCCAGAGGCTGTAAGGGTCCTGCTGATCTGGAGCAGCTGCAGGAGCACTTGGTGAGCCCAGGCTCTGTTGGAAGCACCAGAGCAGCGTGGTGGCATCCAGAGGGAGGTGCCAGATGCCTCCCCTGGACATTGTCCCTCAGTGCCACCAGCACTGCCTGTGAGGAGGGGGATGGAGGAACCACACTGAGGTGGAAGAGGCTGCAGATTGGGCCTGTCCCTCCTCATTTCCCCCTGTGCTCACAAAAATACTCAGCCACCACTTCCCCAAGCCCGTTGTGTCCCTTCCATCAAATGCTTCCTCTGGAGGCTGCAGCAGGGCTTGTCCCAGCCCAGCCTGCACTGCAGGGCCCTGGGGCTGTTGTGGGGGTGACACTGGGGTTGGCAGCCCAGCACTGCTGGCACTGGCCACGCTCAGCACCCAGAGCTGCTTTATAGTGGCAGCTACTCCAGTGCCCTCCCTCCCGTGTTTCTGAGCACAAAACTCATCCCTCAGTCTCACCCGTGGAGATGCCACGGGATCATAGGTCCAAATGTGCCCAAATCCACACAGCTGTGTATAAATACATCAGAGACATGGTTCTGTTGATCCAGGGGGCACAGCTGGGCAGCTGCCAGCCCCTCAGGACAGCAGAATTTTGGAAGTGGTGTTGATTTATCAGAGCCCCCCCCCACCGCCCACACCAGCCCCAGGCAGCGCTCCCAGCTGCCCTCACAAGCCTCTCAGGCTCAGGTTAATTAATTGTCATCAAATCACCAGCGTGGCCACAGCTGGGCCAGCAGCTTCACCTTCAGCACGGCTCCTCCCTGCAGTGCTGAGCTCCTGAGTGCAGCCCCGGAGGGATGGGAGAGGAGGGGTCTCCCTAGGAGAGGGAGGGGATCTCAGAAAGAGAGGGACATCTTGATAGAAGGGGAGTTTCAATGGGAAAGGGGGGGAGTCTCAATAGGAAAGAGGGGTCAACAGGAGAGGGGGGTCTCAGTAAGAGAATAGTCTTGATAGAGGTGGGTTTTGAGAGGAGAGGGTCTCGGGAGGAGAGGAGGGGTCTCGGTGGGGGCATCTGAGTCAGAGAGGGGTTCTGGTCTGGAGGGGGGGTCTCCATAGGAGAGGGGTCTGGGCAGGAGCAGGGTCTCTCTCACTAGCAGGGCAGTTCAGCTGGGACAGGTGTCCCATGAAACAGCTGCAGAGAACGAGTTTTGGGGCTGCTCCGTGGGATTTACCCACTGAATGCCTCAGCCAGGCTCTGGTAACGCCGCAAACCACATACACCGACCTGAGGAGCTGAAATTCCCGGTGTTTTGCCGCATCTCCCCACAGCCCGGGGGTCTTGCAGGGGTGGGGCCCCTCCGTGAGGTGTCCCTTGCAGAGCTGGGACAGGCTGCAGGCAGGAGAAGCCCCGGGACCTGCTGGAACAGATGCCTCTGTGCCACAATAAAAGGTTAAATATTTTAATAAGCAATAGTCACATGTTGAAGCTAAACCGAGCTGCTTGCTTTCATTCTTTCCCCCCCCCCCCCCATTTTTATTTTGTTTTGTTTTGTTTTTGTATGCAAATGGACTGGAAGCTTATTAGCGAGATGAGAGGCTGGAGCCTAATTAGCAGCAGGACAAGGGAGCTGTGCTGGAGCTGAGTCAGCGAGTGCGAGAATCGCTGGCGCGGTCGCTGCCATCGCCGCAGCCGCTGCCAAACCGCCCCCAAAACCACGAGAATCGGGCAAAACCCGATTGGGGAAGGGTCGGGGGAGATCGCCTTCAGTTCGGGGTTTCGTTTGTGGCTCACGTGGATCACCCCAAAGCCGTCGTCCCGACTTTATTCCCCACGCTGGGCGCGCTGCAGCTGGGGTTTCGCAGCGTTTCCAAGAGTACATTGAATATTTGGGGGCAGTGCCGCCTAGCCGGGATGGAGCAGGACTGAGGGGTCTGTGGCAGGGGGCTGAGCTGCTTTAACCCCTCCGGAATTTGTTTTAGGGACTATTTGCTTCTGATTACGTCTCTTTCCTTTGCATTCTAAAGAATCATTTCCCCCACAAAACGCTGGGAAGAAAACAAAAGGGGGGAAAACCCCAACACAACAAAAATCAGGAAAACTTCTTTCTTCTCTTTCAGAATGATCTTTCTTTTCTGCCATCCTTTCCTCTGCTCTGGAGGTCCCTGGCAGCAGAGGAAGGACCAGGGGCACACGGGGGGACACGGGGCTCCGAGTGAGCCCATAAACCCCTCTCGTAATTTGCACCTTCGGAAGGCGCCAGCAGCCGCGCGGCCCTCATTTGCATTTTTAATTAGCTGGGCTCTCCCTGCGCCCCTCGGCTGCCCTGCCTGGGGTCAGCGATGGCCGCAGGCGACGGGATTGGGGCCGAACCAAGGGGTTGGGTGGCCCAGAGGATGGGCGAGCTGCTAAGGCAGTGATGACATTCCTCTAATTTTTTTTTTTTCTTCTTTTTTTTTTTTTTTTTTTTTTTTTTTTTTTTTTCCCCTGCTGCGGCTCGGTCCTGCCCTGCCTTTGTGTCATCCATCTGCCCCCCTCCTCTGGGTTTCTTCCTCGCCGTTCTCCTCCTCTTCGATCACCGAGCACCCCCCCACACCACTATCCCTGAGTTCCCTCTTCCCACGCAACCCCCGGCACTGCCAGCACACAGAGAGAGGCCACAATTTCCCTGTAAAGCTATTAAAACTCTGCCTCATTAGCAATAATTAAAAGGTGCAGCACGCATTCTCAATAGCTCATGCCCGGGAGGGTAGGATGTTTTTATTTTATATATTTTATTTTATTTTATTTTTATTTTATTTTAATTTTATTTTATTCTGTTTTATTTATTTTATGTGTTATCTATTCTATTCTATTCCATTCCATTCTATTCTACTCTATTCTATTCTATCCTACTCTATTTTATTCTATTCTATTCTACTCTATTCTGTTTTAATTTTATTATTTTGATTTTTGGGTTCTTTTGTGTAATTTAAATTAATTATATGCATTTTATTTCACCCTTTTATTTTTTTTTTTAATCTTACCGTATCTTTTCTTCTTTTACTGTATTGTAATTTTATTTAGTTCCATTTTTATTTTATTACATTTTTTAAATTTAATTTTTTTAGGCCCTCTGCCCCATCCCCACGGTGCTGGCAGAGGAGGGACGTGGGGACAGCCACCACCTCCCACCCACCCCGAGCAGGGCAGGAGGAGGGGGGCACTGCCTGCATCCGAGGCACAATAAAATATTTTACTACAAAGCAGAATTACTCCAAAGACTGATGGGCTGACTTGTGAGACCCACTCACATTTATGGAGGTCGTAAGTTATAGACTCCCGGTGAACTGGAGGAAAACATAACCCTGGCCTTTTATAGGCGAAACTTCTGCCGTATATTAAATTCTCCTGCCGGCGCACGGGGCTTTACTGCCAACTGTAACTTTAACACCTCCCAGCCCCTCGGTGAGGAGGGAAGGATTATTAATGATGTGGGTGTGGGTTTGCCACCAAACCACTGGGGGCTGCTCACCAAAAGCCTTTCGAAGCTTTCTGTCGTGGGAATTAACGCGGGGCTCGGTGCGTGCCGTGACTTTTTTTTTTTTTTTTTTTTTTTTTTCTTTCTTTCTTTTTTCCCCTGCAATTTTGGCTCTAAAATATGGCAACGTCGTGAAATCGGAAAGCGCAGGAGTTGCACCTCGGGGCTTGCTGAACTTGGTTGCCTGAAACCAGGGAAACAGAGAGGGGGAAAAATAAAATAGAATAAAATCTCACGGATAAGCGAGAAGGGATAAACGGGGATGCGGAGAGGGGGATGGAGATGGCGAGGAAGAGGAGGATATCCCCGCGCTCTGTATTTGCGGGTTCCCCTTTCACCCACGAACAGCCAGAGAGGGGGAATAGAAGCTTATTAACCCGACGGGAGGCTGGGAGGATGCCGAGGGGACGGAGGGAGGATGCTGTGCCCCTTCCCCACCTCAAACCCGCCTGAATCCGGCCAAGACACGAGCAAGGAGAGGAGCCGGGTACTGGAGGAGGTGGGACACGACCCCCCCAGCCCCGAAAGCATCCTTCCAGCACCATCCCCTCACTGGGGCCCGGCGAGACTTAACATTTGTGTGTTTGGAGCCGGGGCTGAGCGTTTATGAGAGGGGAACAGCTGGGAGCGGGCTGATATTTAAACTGGAATTAGGAGAGCGGCGGCGGCCGCAGATAATTCCTGGGGCGGGCGCCGGGAGCTCCGGGGGGCTCTGCCGGAGAGCGATACAGTTAATTTGCAGCCGGAGCTGGAGGCTGGCCCGAGCTGATATTGCCGTGTTATTTAGAAGAGAAAGGTCAGGCTGGAGATTGAATAATCATTGACAAGAAATCCGTGGAGGGAGCGGGGCGGCGGCTCCAGCATCCATCGAAGCGCTGCCTTCCCGAGGGGATCTTTCCTTCCCCAGGGGACCCTTCCTTCCCGAGGGGATCCTTCCTTCCCGAGGGGACCTTTCCTTCCCGAGGGGTCCCTTCCTTCTCGAGGGGAATCTTTCCTTCCCGAGGGGATCCTTCCTTCCCGAGGGTCCCTTCCTCCCCGAGGGGATCTTTCCTCCCCGAGGGGACCCTTCCCGTCCCCGAGGGATGTCAGAGGCGTTTGGGGAACAGAGACAGCCTTTCTCCAGCTTGGGAATCACGGCCACCCCCTGCAGCCGCCTCCTTTCCCATCTAAAATCTCCAGGGACGAGGCAGAGCCGTCCTGGTTTTCGTCCTACGCACGGGCTCTTTTTTTTTTAAATTGCAAATTGTTTTTAAATTTAAAATGACTTCTTTTTCTTCCCAGAAACGTTTTCGATTTTCTTTTTTCCTTTTTTAAACTAATCTCCCCACCCCTCCCAGGAAAGGCTAGCAAGCCTTCCCCTGCTCCCCAGCCCTTGGCATGATAAAGAAAATCCCCTTTCTAGCTTTTTGTTGGAAAGCAGTGCACTTAACAAGTCCAAAAAAGCAGTAAAAGTTGTTTTTTTTTGTTTTGTTTTGTTTTGTTTGTTTTTTGGGTTTTTTTGGTGGGTTTCTTTGCTTTTAATGGACAAATCCACGTGTCCAGAACTCACCTCCTTCTGCCCAGGAAAATTGAGGCCTGTAGGGAGGCACCAGGGATGGATGCAGTGCCTCAGGCAGGATCCCAAATCACCCCCCTCTGGCTCACACCACCACCATCCCAGCATCAGGGTATTTATTGCCTTTGTTCATCCCCACCTCTGCACCCCAAACCCTTCCTGCCCCCGGCACCTCATGGGGAAACCACCAGAGCATCTCGTTTTCTTCTTTTTCCTCCCCAAAAAATACACCACGTTTGGTTTCAGGGTTTTGTGTTTTTTTGATTTTTTTTTTTTTTTTGCAACAAAAGAAACTATTTATTTGGAATATGCATTACCAGTACAAATCAGGAAACTGTAAAACCTACACCTTGTTAGTATCGTCATAGAACATAAAAGTTTCAATTGGGATCAGAAAGACAGAGGCCTTTTTTTTTTCTTTACAGAAGCAGAAAAGCTTAAAGTTTCAAACCCAGGTTGGAACAGAGAGTCTTTTTTTTTCCTTTTTTTTAAGGGTTTTTCTTTTTTTTTTTTTTTTTTTTTTTTAATTTTTTTCCCTTTTTTTACTATTTGGAATCCATTAGGAAGAGAGAAAAAAAAAGGATGGGGGAAAAAATTAGAAAAGAAAAAGCAACTCCAAACTGGATCACCTTTACAAGGGATAGAAAGGGCTTTGCAAGAACAAAAAAAAAAGCAAACCGACAAAACCAACCCCCCAGGCAATGTCTGATTTACATCCTCTTAATAATAATAAAATAATAATAATAATAAAGGTGTATGAAAACAAAAGGACTCCAGGAAACCTTGGGATTAAAAGTAACACCACAAACTCTAAACCGGTCAGCGATGTGAAAAGCTCGGTTTTTTTTTTTGGGAGGAGCAGGAAAATGTTTTTGGAGGAAACTGAAGTGCCAACCAGCACCTTCCTTGAACCCCACTCTGCATCCACGGGGATTTGGGGCTGGATTTGGGGACATTTTGGCCACGTCCCATCCCCTTGGGCTTGGGGCCAGGCAAGGGGGAGACGAGCTTGGAACATTCCTTGCTCTGAATCCTTTGGGTTTGGGACACTGGGATTCAGGGAAGAGAAGCAACCATCTACAAATTTTTGGGAAGGATTCCTGCCTTTTTGTCACTTCCAGGCAGCTCAGCCCCAGAATGGGGATCCAGAGGGGCTCAGGACTTGACTCCCCATCTCCTTCCCCAAAGCCCTTGGGATTCCACCTTTTCTCAGAGATGTAATCCCACTGCTCAGCCCCAGAGCAGCCAGAAGGATCTTCTGGAGCTGGGATCTGGAAGGAGTGTGGAGGAACACTCCCCCTCCCCCACCAAAAAAACACCACCATCACTTTTCACATCACTCTGGCCACAGCTCAAAAAGCGCAGGGGAAGCGGCAAGGCCATCGTCTGGGACAGGTCAAAATAAACTCATCATCATCATCATCATCATCATCATCATCATCATCATCATCACCAAAGCCCCCTCCCCCCATCCCAAATAATGCCAAAAGAAAAAAAAAAAAAAAAAAAAAAAAAGGTTCATTTCTGGGTCTCAACGTTAAGAAACATAAAGTGTTAGACTGTACCTATTAATGCTCACTATTCCAACCATTTTTTTTCTTTTTTAAAGTTTTACAAAATGAATTACCGTCACTTTTTAAACATTGTGTAAGAAGAAATGAGTGTGCACAACTCTACACTTTTCTAGCATTCTTGAACTAATTCACAAATGCGAGAAAATGGAAAAAAAACCAAACCATGGGAAAAAACAAACAAACAAAAAAAAAGGAGGATGAATGTAGGTAGTTTGATGTTATAAACTATACAGGAATGAAGCGCTTGTTGCCACAGAAAGAACAGGGGTGGACCTTCCCCCTGTTCAATTTTGCGTGCTAAGAGGGTCATTTTTTATTTTTTTATTATAAACACTATTAAATTCCGACTGCGTTTTTGGTTTTGTTTTCTCCTTTATCTGAATATACAAGAACATTCATTATCAAATGTTCGTTATCATCAATACTACAAAGAACGAGACACAAATCGCAAGAAACAATGGAAAATGTTAATAAAGCTGAAAGAATCGTCGAGTTTTTTTTTTTTGTGATTTTTTTTTTCAATTTTTATTTTTTTTGAGTTTCTGCAGTTTTTTTTTTTGTTTGTGTTTTTTTGTGGGTTTTTTTGTTTTGTTTTGTTTTTTTTTGGTATCGAAGTCAGGTTTTTCTGGGCAGAAAAGAAAAATAATAATAAAAAAAAAAAAAAAGAAGAAGAAAATAACCCACAACACTCAGGGCTGGAGCGGGGGAGGAGAACAGGGAGAAACAAAACCTGAAAATTTAAAAAAAAAAAAAAAAAAAGTGAATAAAAAGGCAAGCAAGCAGCTACGCCAACACAAACTGCAGGGAACAAGTGGGGAACCCAGGAGGGGATTTGGAAAGTACCGTGGAGGAGAGAGGGCCCAGCCTGGCCAGGAGGAGCAGCAGGGCAGGGACCATGGGTTCAGCCTATTCCCAGCTGCTTTCCAAGAGGGATGTGCCATTCCCGTGGCAGGAGGAGAGGCCTGACCCAGTCCTGTGTCCCTGGAACAACGCTCTGCCAGAGCAGGGGCACGTGAAATAAGCTGGAAGCAAAAGGCAGCGCTGAGGGAGGCCACTGAGGGAAGAGGAGGAGAGTGGGAAGGTGCAGAGCTGGGGAAGGTGGGCAGCACCTCCCGACTGTCCTTGCAGGAAAACGACCTTCTCTGTGCTCTTAACACACAGCTGGGAGGTGGCCCGTGGCCACTCGGGTCACATCCTGCTCTGCCACAGCGTCCCCACTCCTGGCACGGATGCAGGAGGAGCAGGAAGTGTCACTGCTGGATGTCCCTGTGCTGCAAGGTGACAGAGGGCTGCAGCTGTGGCCACACCACCACTGTGCCCTGTAGGCCAAGGAGCAGGATTTTTCCCAGCAGAAGGGTGGGAAATATTTTTGGCAGAGCTCTAATTTTAAACGGTTTCTGCTTAACGCTGCTCCGCGCTGGCAGTTCCCACCTGGAGACCAGCACAAGCAGGGTGGGCACGGACATTCAAGAGTGTGAGGTATTGATCCCAAGGGATCCTGGGATCCATCACGAGGTGCCAGACATCCTGCACCCCTCACCAGTCCCCACCACACCCAGGGTCTTGATGCAGGCTGGCTCAGCCTTCTCGTGCCCACTGAAAGAACCGATGGCCAGGAAGTCCCAGCCTGGCACGAAGCTCGGCCCACTGCCCAGGGACACTGGTGCTGCCTCTTCCTGCTCTTCCATGAAAGCCACGTCCTTCCAGCATCAGCCTGAAGGGGCAGGATGAAGCTTTGCTTGCCAGCCACCACTGCTTGACAGAAAAGCTGGGCAGAAAGTCCCACGAGTTCTTCCATGGCCACTGCCCAGGTAAGTCCTGGGGTGCAACCAGCAGCTTCAGCACACAGACATCCCCCAGAGGGGCCAACACCCGTCCCATAGAGCAAACCCATGGCGTGAAGTGCGACCAAAAGCACCCCAGACACTCACCCCAGCACTTCCAGCCCCTGGCATTCTGCTGCCCATCCCTCACTGCTGGCTTGGCAGGGCTTAGGGAATGCAGGGGATGGCACAAACCTCTGTGGGTCCTGCCTGAACTGGGGAACCCAGCTCCTCCTGGAAACAGGAGCCAACAGCCCGTGACACTGCCCTGGGCAGGAGAACTCCACCGCCAGCCTCTCCAGAGGCAGTGAGAGAACTGCTGGTGTCCCTCCAGCCCTCCATGCCTGATCCCACACAGCTCCGTGGAGGCGTCGGCACCCCCGCTATCAGCCATGGCCGTTTCTCACCTGCCTCTGCCTCTCTTCCTTCCCTCCTCTTCTCCCCTCCAGCAACAGGCAGGCAGGACACGGGGGTTTCATGGCTCATCCAGATCACAGCAGCCAGCAGGAGGGATGCCTGGCAGAGCAGGGCTGGGGCTGGGCAGTTTCCCCAGGGCTGGGAATGGGAACGGTACCTTTTGGAAGCGAGGAGGAGCACGCTGGCTCTTTCTACATGCACAGGGACTGTGCCACCTGCCCTGTCCCTGCAGCACCCGAGGGACAGCTCACCGGGGCAGGGCTGTGGAGACGAGGAGGGAGCAGATTCCCGACGGTGGCAATTCCCTACGGAGAGGTAGCGTGAAAGGAAGGGGGGCAGGGGCTGCCTGCTAGCGAGGGAGCGAGACGTGACTGAGGTACGTTTGCAGCTCCTCAGAGAGACACCCAGCACGAGGCTGCACACTGCTCTGGGGTTGGTTTGGGTGGTGGATTTCTGCTTTTCCTCCTTAAAATCCTTCTATCTTGGGTGGGAAGCGGGGACAGGAAGGGAGTGGTGTTGTGGCGGTGGGCGGGGAGGGGGAGAGCGTCTTCTACCCAGAAAAGAAAGGGAGGAGAGTATAAAGAAGTGTCCAGATTGGCTGAAAAAAGCATCCCGACGAAGAGAAGAGAAGAGAAGGAGTCTTCTTGTGTGTGCTGATTGGGTTCACCTCCAGTCTGACTGCTGCGGTGTTAGGAGAGGCCCCCTCCCCTCCCGCCCCCGCCGGGGCCGGCTCAGCCAGGGATGCAATTTGCTGGGAGATCAGTTGGAGGTATCAGAGTGAACGCTGCCAGGGCCTTCTGTGGGGGAGGTCACCGACGATGGGGTAGTAGCGTCTTGCCAACCTCCATTAGCCTGAAGGAAGGGACAGGCAGAGACATCAGTCACAGGGCACAAACAGCCCTAGCCAAGGCACCTGCCCACCTCAGAGCCTCCCCTGCTTCTCCCTCAGTAGCAGGCAAAGATGTGCCCTCTGACTCCCCCATCCCACCCCAGACCACAGGGCTCTATCAGTGATACAGAGCAGAGAAATTTCTGTTGAAAACAGATTTTGATAAACTGCAAGTGCTTGTGGGAAAATAAAATTTAAAAAAAAGTATTTCTCCAGAACTCCGAGCTCTGGTTACTTTGGATTTTTTAACCCCTGATTATGACCCTTCTTCATATGGAAGAAAGAAAATAGCAAACACCTCACTCCAGAACCAGCAGCCTGAATGTTATCTGGACCCAAGTGCTGTGAATATGCAGAACCAGCAGTGGGTCCCACGGAACTGCTGAGCTGTGCCATGTCCCCCAGAAAAGCTCCACGCCCCCACCTCATCGAGGGAAACCTAGCCACAGCGCAACAGAGGTGCCACCACTCGACCCCATCTGAGGGTTCAGGCAGCAAACCACGGCAGACAACTTGTTTCTTCTTCTAGAAGCAGCTGCAGAGCCAAATTCTCCAGGTGCCCGAGAGCTGAGCTACCGGAGGGTCCCGGCTGGAGCTGTCGGCGCACAGAAGCTGCTCCTCCGCGGCTGCCATCCCCTTCAGAGAGGAGCAGATGTCCCACCCAACCTCCTCTGCTTGCTCTGACATTGATTCAGTGCTTGGCTAATTAATCCTTCCCAAGCACTGCCCAAGCTCCAGTTGGCAGCAGTCGCTGTCCTGCTTTAGACACGCCCGGGCTGCTCTGCCCACTGTGGCTGCCTGTCCCACTGCATCATCCAACGCTGGCCCTGCCAGCTGGGACCCTGCACACCCCAGAGGGCTGAGGGTAGCAACACTCCGTGCCCCGAGGTGCTGCTGCCCAGCTCCTGCCTGCCTGAGAGGCTGCTGTGACAGCAGCAAAGAGCTGACAGGCACGAGAACCCATGTTTGAGGAGTCAGACCACCTCACAGTGAGACACGCACAAAAGCAAGAAAGACAAGAGGTGTGTGTGCACACCCCTTGCTGTGCCCGTGTGCTCTGGGAGCAAAGGGGTTCGGGCAACAGCAAGGAAAGCAGGAATCACGACCTCAGCTTGCTCACAGGTTAGCAAACCCCACTCGGCTCCACCTTGGGCACGTGTGACAACCAGGCAATGCATGGGCATCACCAGCCCCCTGTACCCCATTCCCACTGCCCCCACCAGCTCCCACCCACAGCCAGGCCCTGACCCACCATCCCTGCGCTCCCCGAGATGCAATATCCACCCTAACACATCTTGGACTGCTGCAAGAGGCAGCAATTACTGTAGATTATCAGCCCGACAATGACAGGCCGCGTAAAGAGAGACACAGAGCCAACTCCGTCGCCCCGAGACTGGCATATTCAAGTACACTTAGGACATTAATAGCAATTTACGTGCCATCAGTGAGAGAGAACCACAATAGCTGTGCTGGCAGCCTCTTATTACCAAGCCTGTTATTTGTTGGAGTTACAAGCTATAATCACAACAGAAACTTTCAAAACCCTTATCTTCCGTGACGCACCAAATCTATTTCAGAGCCGTAATTGCTATGTCACCGGAGAGTTTGCTGCTTAATGCACTCAGATGCCATTTAGTGTTTGCAGGGTCGTTACGGCGAGCAGGAGGGGGGAGAGCGGTGGGGGCTGCGTGGAGCAGGGCTCTGGCCCTGTTGTGCTCGACTATTTTTAGCCAGGCTTTTGCCTGCCAGTCACAGAAGCCACGTTCAGCACCCTGCTCCCCGAAACCCTTGGTGCTGCGTGTTGGGAATGAGCCTTGCCCGTGCTTCAGGAATTCCTGGGGCTGAACACAACCTTGGTCACATCCAGCAGGAAGTCAGAATGCTGGGGAGAGGACCATGTGGCCTGTGGGAAGGGTGATGGGAAGGAGGATCCAAGGTTGGCTGTGATATCTTGACACCATCCTTGGGTATGGAAAAGCCCTCTGTGAGGAGGCCAGATCCTTCCCCAGGCAGAGGGCATGCAGGCACCATCCCCACTCATCCTGGAGTTCACTCCGTCGCTGCGTGGATCAAGCCACGTGCAGGATTCATCCAGTTCCACCAGATGGAACCTCTTCCAAGCAAGGAGATCCCCTGGGGTTTGACTGCAGTGAGTCAGCTGGGATCTCCCTCAGAGACAAGGGAGTCTTTGGAGGAGGCTGCTGTTCCTTGCAGCATGGCTGTGACTTCTTCAGGAGGGGCAGATGCCAAAGACAGAGCAGTGGTCTCCAGGACATCTCTTCAGGTGTCACCTTCTGGTGCCAAAGCACAGGCAAAGCCTGGTGACTGTCCAAATCTGGAGCCCCAGTGAAAGACTGCTGAAGCAACTGGTTTTGGTGCCTGTTTCCACAGATCTCAGCATTTCTGTCACCTACAGCAAGCCTGGCTGGCTCCCTGCCCAGGCCTCCTGTGTGGGGCTGGGAGATGACTTTCTACCACTTTTTAAAGGTGCCTCCTGCTTAGCACAGAGGCTATCTCAGCACCCACCTCCCGTGACCAAACCCTTGTCCTACCAACAATGGCACAGGGTGTCAGGCCAGCCTCCAAACACACCAGGTACCAGCCAGGCTGACAGACCAGCCTCACAGCCTTTTCAGACCTCTGAGCTTTTAAGAGTTTTTATCATGGCCTCCTTACAATATGCACTGAAGGGCTCACACACACTAGAGAATCCAGCCTTGTCAGGACATCCCTGCCCAAGGGGCATGGCCAGGCATCCCAGGCCATCAGAACACACCAAAGCATCCCTTCTGGATGGAGCTTGTGCACTGAAGCCCTGCCAGACCAACTTCCAAACCCCAGTTGGAGGCCATGACCATAGACCAAAACTTGACTGTGATGGTGAACTGCAGCTGGCTGAGGAACAGAGCAACAACTTTTTTCTCGAGGCTCAACTTTTTAGAACAAAAGATCTCAGGCCGAATAAGGAGCTCTCAGCTTCCTCCTGTACCAATCCAAGAGTGGATCCAAAACTCCCTGTCACACCCTGCCATGGGCCACCACCATCCACGTCACACACACGCTGCTCTGTGAACAGGCACCAGTCTGCACAGCAGCAGTTTTAAACCAAAATCTTCACTCTCTGAATGAACTTTAAGAACAGCTTGCCATTTTACATGTTTAAATCATCTGTAAATTAAATTAAGTCCAAAACCAAATTTCTGAAAGGGCTTTAAGATGACTACAGCTCACTCATTCATTAGCATAAAGGGGAATTAGAACACCTTTACTGACAGCTGTAGGAAAGGTGATGTTTGGGGTAGGACCCTCCAGAGGACTGTGGCAATAAAGATCCAACTTCTACTGGAACCCAACAGAACCTGAGCTTTCCTAAATGCTTTGAAATCCCTGGTTTTGGGGGACCTCCGGGACACACATGTGGACCCCAATGAACAAACACTGTCCGGACAGCCCAGACATTCAACAGCTCTCACCTCATGGTGCAGAACAGCCTCAAAGTTTGCCAAAAGGGGTGGCTCACCCCCCAAACCTCCTGAAAGGAGGGGAGGTGTCTGCTGCTTCTCCTCAGGACAGCTCCTGTCTCCACCGCCCCTCCAGTGTCAGAACGTCCCCATCCCTTGCTGGGAGCGGTGCTGTCCCCCGCTGTGAAGGACAGGGCTGGGTCACGGCGCCTGGGGCATTGCCCATTATCCTGCTAACGATGCAGAACCGACTGCAGCCCTGCCCGCCCTGTCAGCCACGGCAGCAGAGCCACGAAGGGAACTGGGCTTTGGGTAGATCCCTCTTCTCAGCTGTCACGACTTACACGCGTTTAAAAATTCATCCCTCCGTCGAGGAAGGCAAACCCCGAGCGTTGTCTCCCCTGCCAAGGTTTCCAGCAGTGGAGCCGGGCAACCTGCCGCTGACTTCCCGGTGCTGACGGGCTCCAGGGATGACTTAACCTCAGCCCCGTGCAGACATCATTGTGACAGGGCTCTTGACTAGGTTTCGGCTCATCTCTTCCAGCAGCTCACGGGGATGCTCGGGTGATGTGGGGACGGCAGCTTTCTGTGTCACAATCAGCTTTGCTCCGCATTCCGCTGGCCCTCCTCGGCAGGAAAGGGTTCAGGGAAAGGCAGGGAAGCCCTGCCTGTTGGAGACAGTCGCCCTGCCAGCACTGAGGAGTTTTCCCAGCACCAGTGCTTCTAAAAGGGCACTTCAGGGTGGACAAACTGGGGCCTCGCTGGATGGGAAGATGTTAAGTGACAATCAGGCTGGAGCAGGTTGACTGGGAGAGAGGGGAAACCTTCACCAGAAGGTGCTTCCTAAACTGTCGGCTCAGCTCTGGACTCCCTGCCTCATTCCCCATGCCTACCATTAGCTTTATGGGGAATTGAGGAGTCACCCACACAGTGCAGTCCCTTTGCTAACCTGCCCCTCTCTCGACAACATCCAAATGGGTCAGTTTGGGCTCCTGCCCTCCCTGAAAACCAGCCTGTGAAGACATCAGATGCCAAACATGCCAGGTCCACATTTGGGACCCACAGAGGGAACTGCCGAGCCCCTGCCACTCTCAGTTCACCAGTTCTCATTGCTGCTCATGGGAACAATGGTGCTTCCACAGAGAACCACAGCCAGAAACACCAACCCAGCTCTCCTTGTCCTATTCAGCTTTTGAGTTTTCTCTCTCTCTTCTTTCTCCTCTCCCCAGCCACCCCCTCCCTGCCTCATAATCCCCGGCAGCGACCCTCCCCCCCAAATTTTGGCTTAACCCAGCCCACTGTTATTTCCAAGCCAACTGCAACTGTAATCAGCTCAGCCTCTTTCCTTGGGGTATTTTAATTTATACAAAAGTATCATCTCTTATCATGATCAGCCTGCGATTCATTTACTCTCCAAGTATTAAAAAGCCAGAAAGGGAATAAATTCAGCGCACGGAGAAATTAATGCGGAACGATAGGCTCTTTCATGTGGCATTTCCAAGTGCCGTTTTTGCAAGGGGCTTATGTAATGAGACATAATTATCTGCACATGTTCAATTACATTACTTCACAAATCCTCCCTGCCTCTGCCTCCTGACGTCAAGCCGCCCACTAAGCCCTGGTGCCTGCAGGAGAGGGGTGCAGAGCCCCCTGTCCCAGGGCACCCCTCTCCCTGTGCTGGTGGTGGCTGTCCTGCAAGATGGTCACACGCCAGCTGACAAATGGCCCAGTGGACTGGAGGGTAGTGGGACTGGCTGGTGCACCATGCTGGGGGTCTGGGCTGCAGCTCCACCATCCCACCCAGAGAACCATCACCTCTCTGACCAGCTTAAGACCACTCTATCTCAACCATTGGTGTCCCCACGTCCAGGGCCAGCTGCCTCCTCCTCTGTGCCACCCCGGACACGCTGCCACCACCCACTCAGTGCTCACAGCCTCCTTTTCCAGGCTGCCCTCCTCTCCCAGCTTGCTGTCACCGCCGCTGAGATGGTGGACGATTGATCTGAGAAATGAAGTTGGATTGCTGTCCCGAATCTACACTGGGTTCTCCTTGTGTGTGTCTGATCGATTTCCCCCTGTGCGACACAGCTTGTCGCTACGAATTTTCATGCTAGTCAGAACCCGCCAGCGCACCCCAGAACAAGGAGAAGATGCTCCAGAGTCCGCCCTCCCCCTCGCATCCTCCCCCAGCCCGCCTGGGCGAGGTTTCCTTGGGTTGACGCCGGTTGGCTTTGTGGGATTTTTCCCTCCTTTTACTGGCAACTGCTGTCGCCGCCAACCCCGTCCATCGCCGCCGCGCTCTCGGACGCCGGCCGGGGACGGGTGATTTTTGGCCGGTGGCTGCAGGACGGTGCCAGCAGCACGGAGCCGGGCCGGGGCTTTTGCACTGACATTCCCCACCGTGGCTACACGAGGTGTCACCTGTTTAGCAGCTCCCATGGGCCGAGCGTGCTGGCCGCAGGTGCCTGCTGAACGCTGATGGGCTGTGACAGTGCGAGACGCCAGCTGCCTGTGCGCCGCCTGCCCCGGCGCCACTTTTTTTGTGGGCAAAGCTGCGCCGCTGGCGTGACCGATACAGAAGCAATGAACTAGGTGACCGTAAAAGCAAAGACAAGTCCTACTAAGTGGCATTCCGAGCCCTATGGCTTTGAAATAATTGGTAGTGAGAGAATGAAAATGAAAAAATAAACCCAAAAAAACCCCAAAAGACCAGAACCCAAGCCTGTTTTTTTTTTTCTTACACTGATGCCCTGCGGACTATACATCTGACTTGCCGCGAGTCCGTCACTGTATCCTCCTGTCTGGCTGATAACATGGCGAAGGGTATCCACCTAAACAGACCAACAACAACAAAGACACAAATTAGAGGGAAGGAAAGGTTAGCGGCCAAAGCTGCTTCCGTTCATCTTTGGCAAGATAAAAGCAAACAAACAGTAATAACGATAATCGCAGTCATCATCATAATAAAAATAAAGGTATATATTCAAAGAGGGATAAAAGAGAGCCGCAGTTGGTCTTGTGGAGAGACATGAGCCAGAGGACCTCTCCTGCCTCCCTCACCATCCCTTGCCCACCCCAGCAGCCCTGTCACACTCTCCTTGGTCTCATGTCCTTTGACAAAAAGAGTGGGGAGGGAGAGCAGCGTGACAAGCGTGGGGTGGCACCCCCTGGAGCACATCACTGCAGCCATCTCCACCATCGTGCTCAAGGACCCACCTTCCTACCCCTGCCCCCCTCCACCCTTGACCCCAGGCACTGCTCTCGGCAGCAGAAGGAGATCTTTGGAGCTGGCTGAGCGCCTTGGCTGTGGAGGGCCCACAAAGGAAATATACCTACCATGGCAAAGGCACCAGCAGCTCTCCTCTGGGTGCCCCGTTCCTCTCCCTCACACCCCAGCCCAGCCCCAGCAGTGGCACATGTGGTGCCCCACGGATGATGCATGCTCCATGTCCAGCCCCACGCGGGAGCAGCCTCGGCTTTAGAGAGCTCTCCTTGCCCAATGCAGAAGTGTCAGAGTGGCTGTCGTGCCTCAGCACAGAACAGAGCCTTAGAAGCCAGAGAGGGGACTCATGGCCTGTCTGGACATCGGATGGGAGGTGGGAGATCTGAGTGAGGTCATGGCTATTTTAAATTCTTTCTTTTTGTCCCAAGCATGGGTTGATGTTTCAGCAACGCTGTTCAAAGCTCCCTCGCTCTCTCCTCCTGGTATATACAGGGGTGGTGTGAGTGCCTGTGCTTTGGGGAAATGGTCAAGGGTAGCTTTTAATTATAAAAAAACAAATTAAAAAATAATCTATATATTTGAACATTTTATTGCCTTTCAGCAGACACCTGGTTTGGCATCAAAGGAGTAAGTGGAAGTCTTGTAAAACGAGACACCAGTCCGAACATCTGGCCCATTCCCTTGGAAGAATAAAGCAAGCAGAACCTAAACCTGAGCTGCTTCTGTTTGACTTTGTGCCTATTCTTCTACACCTTCTCTCCTCCTAGTACGACTATCAAGCCAGAGCCAAATGCATTCACAAAGTGTGGGCAAGTCTCCTCAAGACCATGGTTGTTGGTTTGGTTGGGTGTTTGGTTTTGGTTTCTTTTTGGATTGTTTTTCGGTTTGTCTTTTTTTTTTTGTTTTCTTTTTTTTAGTGGTTGTTCCTGTTGCCTTTTTTTTTTTTGTTGGTTTTTTTTTTTTTTTTTTTTTTTTTGGTTGGTTGGTCGGTTTTTCGGTTTTTTCAAGTGTTGGTTGGTTGATTTGTGCTGGTTGAGATTTGCTCTTTTCAGACGGGAGGGAGAAGTGCCAATACAATCAGAGGCTCCTCCAACACTAATGCATTCACTGGCAGTACATTGGATGGGTCCCTACCTGTGACTGCACGTTGGCTCCAACCTGGGCCCCTTGGTAAGAATCCCCATTGAGAGACTGCACGCTCATGAACAAATCTCCAGAGTTTGACATGTTAAAAGAACTGGAAGAACCTGGAAAGGAAAGAGTGAGGCACCTGAATCACAGAAAGGAAAAAAAGATCCACCCCATGACTCTCAGCCAAGAGGAAGGAACAACATGCAAAGCAACCACAAAAACAAAACACACAGTCAGGTTAGTAGTATGAAGAACAGAGCAAGCAAAAAAAAAGGACGCACTCTTGAGGTTATTCAAAGCCACATGTTGTTACAGCTCAATGCCAAGAACATTCTTCAACAGCTCCTCAGCTGGAGGAAGGATTCTTCATGCTTTTGACTGAGACAAACAAAACACAGCCTGGAGGACTCAGACAGCATCAGAATCCTTCAGACAGCTCTGAGGGGTCTCAGCTGTTGGAGGTCCTCCCAGCAGACTGCACTGGAGACCAGAATTACCCCCAAAAGCCCTGCTATCAAGAGCAGAAGCCTTTGCAGCAGGCAAACCAAGCCCATACAGGGTGAGTAATTCTAGCCCGTACTGCTCCTTGCAGGGTGAAACATCCAGAGCCCATCCATCCCCATGGCTGGAGCTTTGGCTGAGCCACAGGGAGCTCTGCAAGGGAGCAGGGCATGGGGTTTGCCTTCAGGACATCAGGAACCCACCACTGGTGGGGACTGCAGAGCACGAGGAGCAAAGGCTCACAAAAAAATGAAGGCACCTGGGTTAGTGCCCATCACGCTGGCAAAAGTCTTTCATTGTGATGGCCTGTGAGAGAACACAAGGGTGTCACAGCCCTCCTGGGCCAGCTGCCCCAGAAGAACAAGATCTGTAAGCAAATTCCCCACTGCATGCACCAGTCGTCAACGTTGCGCTAAAAAATTGTAACAGTGAAGACAACTGGGTGGGATCAGAGAAAAAAAAACCCACAGATGAAAAGAAAAAATAAATCCTGCCTTTGCAGAAATAAAAGTTTTATGTTTCCAGCTTTGAGATATCTGAGCACCTCCTCAACCACTTAACAGAAGGAAAAAAACCCATTGTGTAACTGGAAGGCAGGGAAGGCAGCAAGGGGGTTAAAAATAAATAAAAAGGTTTTATGGGATTATTTCAGAATTTATCGTGCAGATCAGCGCGTTAAGTGTGAGACAGCTCAACGTGCAAGGTTTAGTTATACATGACGTTAGCCTTGGAAAGGAGAGACTCCAGGGGCCCAGGTCAGCTACACAGGAGAGTATAGCTACACTATACTCTCATCATCTCCACTGCCATTTCCAGCTTGGAAGACTGGCAACCACAGTCCTGGTGGAATTGCCCAACTATGGCTCATGCGTGCGCTCTGAGAAATGCCTGGCAATCCCCCTCCCTTCCCTGGAGAGGGAAGAAACAGATCCCAGCTGTGCCTTGGAGGTGGACCAGGAAGGCTCCTCTGAAGGAAGCCACCTCTGACAGAGGTCAGGGAGCAGGTGGGAGATCTCTGCTGGAGACTCATGATCACTGTATTCTCTGCTGCTCTCCTAGTGACCAGCTCTTCTGTCAGGTGCTGGCAGTTCTCAGAATCAAAGGAAAGCAGAAACATCACTGCTAGATACAACACCCAAGACAGTCAAGAGAAAGACTCATCTTGAGCACAGTGAGTCTTGGATCAGGACCCTCCCACCTGGTGCCTGGAAAGAGAGAAGCCAGGAATAGCTCATTGTCTGTGCTCACTGTCAACCTGCCCAACCTGTTCCAGAGAGCGATCCCACAGCGCTGCGTAAAATAACCGGGACTAGTCAGGAGGCAGCTGTAACCATCACCTCCCCTGCTCAGCTCGCAAAGGGCTCCTGTCATTTCCCGACCTCTCAGGTTACTTGCTATTTCAAAGGCAAAAAAGCCAGAGAAATGAGCTGGCAGACTGGGGCCAGCCCACTCTGACAGCGCTCAACTTTAAGTGTGAAGATAGGCACGTTCCACAACACACAAAGATGCTTCCAACCCCATTTTCTGAGTGATTGCCTTGGCCACCTTAATGAAAGCATGGGGCAGTAACACAGCTTTGTACTCCCACAGTGGCTGAGAACTAGAAGACTCTGCAGCTACCACTCACAAGGAGTAGAGAATATTTCCCTCCTCTTTTGAGGTGAGCAGAAATCTCTGAGGTTCCAGGCGCTTAGGGACTCCAGAGTCCTCTCCCCATCTCTGCCACACTAATAATCAGTGGCAGAGCTGGAAAGAGGACTCTGGAATCCCTAAGCACCTGGCACGGCACTGCTACCGCTCTGCCCCCAGCTGAGCAACATTTCATCCCACCTTCCCCTATCCAGAAGAAAATGATAACAACAATAACAAATAAAAATGCCATAAACTTAACTGATATTTTATAGAAACTTAACAAACCTGGCCATAAAATTGAGACCGGGAGGGAGGAAATAAAAATAAACAAACAGCCACAAACTCCAGTCCTGAAGAGCGACGGTGTCTTGGAAATCATGAGGAGCGCTGGAAATGTCACTTACAAGATATACACTGCTATTGGCAAGGGGTGTTTTCACAATATATGTGCATATCTAAACAGTAAATATGTCTTGCTGCTGATGTGGATGCAGAGATAAATATGCGCATACCAATGGCCCCGCATGTATGGATGCATTTGGATCAGAGCCGTAATTGCGGAGCCCTCTGCACTGCTGCTGCTGCAGCACTCACCACGCCCGAAAACCACTGTGGCCCAAAGCCTCAGAGAGGGGCTGATGACCTGGGAGAGGGGGCAGCAGTGTCAGGAGCCCTGAAAATTTAGACTCAGCAGTCCTCCACAGAGATAAGATCCAGGAATACGAGTCAAGTCCTTCCACTAGAGGAGGCCCCATTGTAAATCTGACCTGTCCCTCTGAAATGCTCTTTTCCTGAGTGCACCACAGGTTTCTGGTGGCTGTAATTTGGTCTGGGGCTCCTCAGGAATTGGGAGGTTGTGAATGAGAGAAGCTCATCTTTGAGCTTGTGAGGCCAGGAGGAAAGCACTCTGATCCTGGCGTGGAAGTCCCTGGAATTACTGTGGGTAGACAAAAAAACCTATCAGAAAACTCATGACTTGTAGCACGGTAGAAGAGTGTTTCATCTTCAGCATCCAGACATCTTTTTAAAGCCAAGACCTATCCCCACTATTCCTTGGTGTTGAGTTTGTATCAGTTTGTTCCAGCTTCATAAAGTGCTGGAAATGTCTGAGCAAACTCTGGCAGCCAGATCTTGCCTTGGGTGAAAGCCTGCATCAAAACAATGTCTTCTAAGAGATTTCTTCCACCTCTAACAAGCAAAGCCCACCTCAATTTTGCCTCCATTTCAAAACTCCTCACAAACTTGACCGCTGGTACTTCTTGCACCAGTTTTCTAGCTCTTCAGAGAGCTTCTCCTCCAGCTTCTCTGACATCTTCTGTGTTCTAACAGTCTCAGCTTCCACCTCCAATTTTCCAGGACCTCTAGTAAGTACTTTTCTCTAAAGTACCTGACAATTCAAATGGTACCACCAATAAACAAACATGGTAACGGTGTTTGTTCACTGGAGCTGAAATCAACCCATCCTCATCTGCTGCCTCATGCCACCTACCACCACCAAGACTGAACCTCTGAAGTGACTTTGGTCATGTCTGCAGGATTCCTAGCTGAAGTTCTGAACAGCAATGGCACACGTGCATTGAGAGCACAAGATTTATGCCTCCTGTGACTTTTTGTGGTGTCTCTACCATGGCCAAAAATGAGGGAAGAATGTGGTGATGGAATATGTAGCTCTTTAGCTGGACAAAGCCAGAGTAGGTCTGAAGGCCAGGGATGATCCAACAAGACATTTGCTCTTTTTCACTTGACAAACAACATTGAGGACAGTGAAGCCATAACCAGAACAGTCTCTGCCAAAGCAGAGTCCCCTCTAGTGGTGTGCTCTGGACACAAATGGAGGAAGGCAGAGAAGACACCTGTGCCTGATGAAGTACATTTCCAGGCAGCAGCTCCACAAGAAGATTTTGACAAAACAGAAGGGTGAGCAGGTAAAAAAAACAGCTCAGGACAATTCTGACTGCTCTGTGTTCAAGATTTCATGGATGCCATCACCTGTGCACGACCCTTGAGGACGATGGATGGCAAAAAGGTCTGCCCACATAAAACAGCTTTCATTTGCCATGTGGTTTTTGTGCTGAGATAGTCCAGGAAATCAAAGCGAGGATGGGGAGTTGTTAGCCCAAATGAGCCAGACTTCTCATCTTATTTGAACATCTGGCTGATAAAGCCCAGCCACACGTATTCTGGATGAAAAGGTGTTTGACATTCAGGCCTGGGTGCCTGAGGATGGGGGACCTTGCTCTGAACGTGCCAGATGGCCAGACAGATGCAATCCTTGCCCTTGTCAATGTGTGGCCAATCTCTTTGACTGACTGTAGCCATTCACTGATCTTCAGTAACATGGGCATCAATGAGAGAACAGATGGGCCTGCGTAGCCACAGCAGAAATGAATTTAGCTCCTGTCCCAGGTCCCACTGCATCCAGTTCCACCTCCCCTTCCAACATCATGGTTCTCCAGGGACTACACTGCTGGTCATTACTTTTTCATGACCTGTTCTCTGCTTACTTTCTCTCCACATGCCCTATAATGTATTTAAACCAGAAAGTCCTACCAACTCCCGGAAAATCCTATCTTTGTTCAGGCTACTTCCTCACTAAAGTCTCAGCCAATGACCTGAGAACAGAAGGAAGTCCAAGTAAAAGTGTTAAAGTGTAAAAAGGACCATCTTAGGTCTTCATGGATCATTGCCCATCTTAGTTCTTCACCTCTTCATCAGCTTCCACCATCCTCCCTGGAGAATTCAGCACATCTGATGGCTCACTGGACACAACTGTCCCCATCTTTCTCAGACAGGTACTTCAGACCTAGCATGTACAGGTGTGCTTCTTGCTGCTAGGACAACTGGAAGCAGGGGAGATCACATGATGTCCTCAGAATGTGTCTTTGTCCCAAAATGTGACAATGCAGGGATGCTTGACTGAGCTGTTACATCTGCATGGCTCAGCTGGGAGGATCTCAACTGTCAGGAGATAAAAATCTCACACAATTCCAGCTGTCTTCTCAGGACAGGACCTACAAGGACACCCAAATCCACCACCTCTGCAAGCTGACCCACAGCAACTGGGGCCTCCGTGCCGCTCTGCCACTGCTGCAGCTTTACAGGCAGGGTGTGGGACCTGGGCCAGCTTTGGAGCACTTTATCTGTAAACAGAAGAAGGATCTCTGTGCCCTGCAAGCTCCCCTCACACTGCTTTAGCACCGCTGACACTCCAGGCACGTGAAAAGAGGTCAATGACTCCAGACTGCAGACAAGTGAGCCACAAAGAGGACCCAGGAGCTCAGGTTTTCCCTGTTAATAACAGGACTGTTTGTCCTTTCTTGAAAGCGCAGTGTTATCCAGGGATTATCTCAGCTGTTTACTGCAGGGCACTGGCCAATTTATCTCTGAAACAACCGCCTTACTGCCTGTGGGGAAGGCGAGGCAACAGCCTTGCTCTGGAGCACTATTTAACTGGTCAGGCCCTGAGGAAATGCTTATTCTCCTACGTGCAGCACAGATCCAAACTCACTCAGGCAATTTGAAGCTGTTCCCTTGCTATTCCAGACCTTTGGAGCTGACTCCAGCTGAAGAAAGAGGAAAAGAAGGAAAGCTGCATCTCTTTGGTCCCGACTGATGCGGGCTGCAGGACAGCATCACGGGCAGCAGACCTCTCCCTCAACACACATCATTCTGCTCTCTCCAGCAGAATTCCCTCCAGCCTTTTCTACAAGGGGTGTTAACACCAGGTATTTTGTGTGAGCTCTTTGGAAAGAACGACGTTTTTGAAAATGCAGTTAAATCTTCATCAGTTGAGAGAACGGGAGGGGAACAAAAATCCCCAAACCAAAAAGAATCAAACAAAACTCCACCCAACCATCTCTGCAGAGCTCTGCTGCATCCACCTACACCCTCCAGAGCACCTGAGCCAGAGCAGACAGCCCTGGGCGAGGAGGAGGTGGGAGAGACTGTCCCAGGCAGAGTCCCATGTCACTGCCTCCTGCCTTTGCTTGACCCCTGGCTCTCCCCCTTCTACTCAGATCCTCCAGAGCCAGGGGGGTTTCTGGAGAGTTATTCCTCTGATACCTACAGAGGCAGGGCTGTGCTCACTAGAGAAACATGTCCTGATGGCAGCCAGCATCTGCATGGTCTGTGCAATATCCTGCTGCCCCCCATGCTCTGTGCTCCCTTCCTGCCTCTCTCAGAACACCAAGCACCACATCCTGGGGAAGGGCGCCATGAGCAGACACTCAGTTCCAAGGCTCAAGAGTGGCACGTTCCCACTCTCCCTCCCACCCCTAAAAAGAAAACAGGCACACAGATATTTGCATGGATTACAAAGTACATGGCACCCGTGAAGTTATTCTTTCCTCTCCTTTTTCCACTGCTCTTGGATCTGCAGCCCCTGATGGTTTTTGGGTTGGCCAACCTTGCAGCAGGCACTGAGCATCGTTCTCTAGCAGAGGAGTTGAAATCTGGGCAAAGTGCTCTGTGCCTTTGACTCTTGAAACAAACAAATGGGAACCACAGCAAATGGGAAGGAAAGGGGGAAAGGGAAGGGAATGACCCATGGATTTCTCTGGATTGCACTGACACAAAGGGAAAATAAAATTCACACAGAGCACACTCTTGCAAGTGATCCAGACACCGTCATGTAAGCAATCAAAGGGATAACCACAACAGAAAGAAAATCAAAGGATAAACATTTAACCAAAACAACCCCAAAAATCTCAGAAATGCTGGGGTTTATCCATTAGGAGCACTCATGCTTTCAGCCCCAGTAAAACAAAATCATTACACAATAACTTTTCTGTTACTTTCTTTTTTCTCCCCCCGAAGGTGCAAGCAATCCCAGCAACCGTTTGTGGACCACTTTTTTGGTTTTGTGTTTACCATCCATGCATATAACCCCCACCACAGCACCACCAGTCCAGTCACAAGGTCTGGTCACATCCTTTTTTCCAACAAAAAACAGAACAGGGAAGGGGAAGAGGGGAAACAAAGGGAGAAAATAGGGAGGAAAAAAGCAAAGAAAAATAAAGTAACCCCCCCCAAACCAAACCCATTTCCCTTTTATTTTTTTTTTAAGACCACAAAAGAGAGCAATCCAGACCCAGTGAATAAAAGCCAAAAAAAAAAAAAAAAAAAAAAAAAAAAAAAGAAAAGAAAACCCAAAAGGAGAAAACAAGAGAGAAATTAGAGGGATAGGGGAGAACAAACATAAAACCAAACACTAACAACCCAAAAGAAAAGAAAAATAAAAACTAACCAGCTGAATTGGGAGTTGAGGGTGAGTTAGCCTGGCTTCCATGGGCTGACACATTGGTAGCCGTGACAGCCGTTTTGGCAGCATAAATATTGGCTTCCTCTTGAAATTTACCTATGTTCTTCTTGTACCGGATTCTCTTATTTCCAAACCAGTTTGATACCTAGAGCGAGTTCAAGAGAAGACAAGGACGTTAAGGTTTCAGCTCTGCCAAGTGCACCTGGGTGAGGAAGGTGGATTAGTTCAGGTTAAGCAGTGTAGATTCTTTTCCCCCCAAGTTTTTCCAGCACCTTCCTCCCGTGTGTGCCACACCAAGCCCAGGAAGGGGGAGCACTGGGTTTGTGTGGATGCAGCTGGTTCTGCTACAGATGGGATGCTCCATAGGAACCACTAGAGTCACCCCACAGAAATCTTAAGATGGAGTCAAAAAAACATGACAAAGTCCAATGACCCCAAAATTACACAATTTGAGAACAGGTATGTGTCATTTTTATTTGCCTCCTCTCCTCAGTATCCCTTTGATGGGACAGATGCCCTGGCTACCAGCACAGCTTTGAGGGAGAACACTCAGAGGATTGACTGGGGCCTGTCTGACACACGAAATTGCCTCAGTATCACCAAAGCTCTCTTTTGATCCATGTGAGGGGAATCAGGGCACAAAGCCAGAAAGGGATGATGCTCTTTGTCCGGCTGAGCTCGGCTTTGCAAGGTTTAGCATGAGCACTGCATGAGCCAGGAACTTCAAGGGAAGGATGGAGAAGGAGACAGGACAAGTCCTAAACCCCTACTTTGATCCCAAGAAACAAGTGTGTGCCTTGGGAAGGGGTGGATGATGTTTCCACTGTGTTTGCCCAGAGACACGCTGATGATGTTCCTGTTCACTCGTGGGCACTGCCTCACACTGAACTATTTCAGTTCAGAGAAGACATGGGAAAGATTTATCCCTACAGCTTGAGAAGCAGCTCTCAGCTTCTTCTTCAGCAGCACTGAACACAGAGAATCAAATCAGGGTAATGTCTTCCTACGTGCAGGTCTCTACGCAGAAAACAACTTCCAGCCACTACTGACTTTGCTCAAGCTTATTGGGATAAAGGGAATGGGCAAATGAGGAGTACGCTGCAGCTCTCAAGAAAAGCTGCAACACTCCAAGAATTGCTTGGAGCAGCAATCTTGAGCTAGCAAGGCCAACCCCTTTGATGAGATTCCAAGGATATTCTCCCTTTGCTTGCCGGTGAGCAAGTACATCAGTGCTCCCTCTTCCAAATAAACTGTGCCAAAGACTCAGAAGACAATAATGGATGTTCATCCTTTGAAGCCCATGATTTTTTCCTTATCTTAGGGAAATTGCTTGGGCTTGGGTGTTGATAACTGAAATCCACAAGCTTTTATTTCTGTGCTGCTTTCTATCTGCAGTGCTATTAGAGCATTCAGCAGCTTCCACACAATAGTGGCTCCATCCACCAATTTAATGGCTACTGAGCTACAGGTATCCAATGCTGCAGAGGAGCAAAGGGAAAACATAACCTGCAGAGACTCAGGTCAGCACCCAGCCCAGATCTGGGAACAAATATTTTGATGGCACCACCAGGAGCTGGTGCTGTTGGCAAGGAGCTCCATTCCACCTCTTGGTCCAGCTTTCTCACTAATGACAACGTGCTCCTTCATGATCTTTCCACATGGACATCTCCTCATGACTGCTCTTCTGGCTTCACATCCTGTGTGAACTCTGAGCACCACAGGGCAGGAGGCTGGGATATACAGCCACCTCAACCTATCAGCATTTTAAAACCAGTGAAGCACCTGCCTAAGCTGGTCAGACTCTGAGTTCAGATCAACTCTGCTCATGACGTGCACACATCCATGGGACCTGGGTTCCCACTCGGCCTCAGCAAAACCAGACCTGGATGTGTGTTTGTTTCTGCCTCGTTTGGATGAAGAAGGGAGGCAGATCCTGGGGACAGGCACAAAGCAGCCTTCATACAGCACGCTCCAAAACACCTCCTGAGCAGCAGCATTTCTCCTGGGCATTTTGTCTTCGCAAAGGAGAAGTTGTAAGTGTGAACAGATGAATTAGAAGTGAGAGGGGAAGCACTGGGACAGCTGCAGTTTCACTTAAGCCAACATGTGCTGTGTCCTGTAGGTATCTCTGGGAAGAAGCAATGTTTGGGTCTTCCAGCCCAGGGGAGGCAATTGGAGTCACTCAGCAGGCACTCAGCACGGTGATGACACCTTCCCCTGGATGCTGCTGCTCCTGCTGAAGGCAGACACGCTCCCACAAGGACACCAGATGCTACTGCTGTCTGCGGATTACTCGAGTGACGAGCAGGCACGTGCCCGGGGCTGGGAAGCAGCCCAAGACAGGGAATGCCATGGGAGCCTAGAAGGGCTGCTACGCTCACGTGAGGACAAGCCTACCACAGGCCACAAAGACTGGCTCTCAGTCACACAGCTTGCTCCAAAAGGAGAGGAAATAAAGGAGGGCAGGCCTGAGCAATGTACGGCTGAATGTGTCAAGGACTGACTGAGCTCCTCACAAATCACAGCAGCTCCCAGGTCAAAGCTACAGACTCCAGGAGCTCCGTGGCTTCCTTGAACATATGGAAATAATTCGTTTTGTCTTTACTAACCACCATGTTCTGAGGGATGTGCAAGTCAGGGATATGTCATATTCTGCAGCACCGGGTTAACAACTGAGAGAAATAACCCTGAGAAATCCCACCCTCACTGAGCACAGACTGTAACAGTTACACCCAGATCCTTCCCACCAGGACTTGTCCATTCTATCTTATCCAGAAAAACCTGCACAGCTCTTCCTACTGCTTTTAATCCCTTGAAGAAAGGACTTTCACATCAAACAAGCTCTTCTTGCAGGCCAGGCCAGCACTAATTCCTTGAGGAGACACAAGGTGTTGCCGACACCTTGGCTGTACACGTTGCTCCATGGAGCCTTCATACCTCCTAAATCTGCTCTCAGACTCTATTTTTCCATCCATGGCTTCACCCTGCAAATGCCATCTGCACTCCCACCCACTCTCACTAACTTCCACTAAATTGATTTAATAATTAAATGTTCAACTCTGGACATGGCTGACTGGTCTGAGGTCTGGAATACCCTTCCCCATGCAGAGGTTTCCCACTAGTCTAGGCTTTGAGCCCTCTCACCTGTGAGACTGTGATGCCACATTTCTTGGCTAGCTCTTCTTTGGCTTCCTCACTGGGATAAGGGTTGCTGAGATGGGAATAGAAATACTCATTCAGGATTTCTGTGGCTTGCTTGTTGAAGTTTCGTCTCTTCCGCCTGCACGTGAAGAAGGAATGGAGGGAAACAGAAGGAAAAGGAAAGGGAATGAACACCAGGGATCCAAAAATAGAATGCAATTTCAGATACTCTTGAGTTTCCCACTTTCTTCCCTCCCCCATCTGCTTCTCTGAGTATGGAGTGGAAGACTGATGGCCAGGAAGCTCATTATCTGCCCCTTGCTGGTGACTGCTCTCTCAGCACCTTTCAAAGCAAGCAAATCTCCATCTCAAATTTATCACTGTATCCTCCAGCTCACAGCAGAGTCTGAAAACTGGCATCTAGCTCCTCCACCTGGGAAGGTGACTCCTGACACCTGGCTGTCGTGACCAAAGACAGCAGTGCTGCTCTGCAAAGCTCTGTGCTGAGGAAGCAGGGCTGGATGTATCCTTGGGGAAGTCTGTCCCATTCACACCTAGGCTTTATTACCTGTCTGCCATCTCTTTCCCTGTGCCCCTGGTGTAGCTCCCTCTCCTCCCCATAGCAATCTACAGCCCAAGCCGCAGCCTTGCAACTAACCAGCTTGGGAAATGAAATTATTTTACAGCAATTTGAAAATCTGGGACAATAAAAACAGTGGGAAAAGAATGGGAATCTATGGGCAACAGGCTGGCCTGGAGGATAAACTTTCATCCCTAGCTGAACTGCACATTTTCACTGCAGAGGCTTGTTGCAATATGCCACAGGATTTCCTTCTGCCAAAGCAAAACCAGGAGGTGCAATTCCCAAGGCACAGCTGGGAGATGTAGTCTGGATCTTTCAGGCCTGCAGCTTCTGAGTTTCTAAAGCTCAGTTTTTTTCCGATGTTTTGGGTTTCTGAAACTTGTTCCCACAGCTTGAACATAAATGTCAGGTTTTGTTTGTGTAACAAAACTAATGTCTGGAATTCTTTCTGTGGGACGGACTTGCTTTTGATTTCCCTCTGGTTTGGCCAAAGTGGGTGAAGAGTTTCTGTCGCTCATTCACCAAACACAGTGGCCTGTCAAAAACGTATAAAAAGGGAGTCATTGTTTCTAATAAACGGAGTCAGATTGACCCCTCCAAGCTGTTTTGGAGAAATCCGTGTTGCCACAGTGACAGGGAGCTGCTGTCCCTGAAAATCAGCCTTCTGATTTGTTTTGGTATAATGGAGTCAGCTCTCATGAATTGTAAGATAAACAAGAATCATGTCTGCATCCCTTTGTGAAAAAATACCACCTGATGGACTTCTCAAGTGACCAGTGGAGATGGAGAGGTGGGAACTTCTCTGTCCAATCTCTGGTCACTGTCCAGAAACTTATATGCACGAGTGTAGTCTGGTTTTCTAGGCCTGAGGTTTCTGAGTTTCTGAACTCAGTTTCTTCGTGGTGTTTAGGTATCAGAGGACCTTGTTCCCACAGACTTGACATAAACATCCCAAGTGTTATTGTAACGAGAGTGATGTTTATGTCAAGTCTGTGGGAACAAGGTCCTCTGATACCTAAACACCACGAAGAAACTGAGTTCAGAAACTCAGAAACCTCAGGCCTAGAAAACCAGACTACACACGAGGTCAACAATAAACAAGAGGGTTCTTCTCTTCTTCTCTGCCTGAACCCCTGTTGTGTGTGTTACTGTGTGTTCCTCTCAGTGTCACAGTAACAGGGTCCCTCACCGACAGACGGTTCGAATTGCAGTCCCCTCCCTTGCTGAGCCACGGACAACTGAGGGAAAAAAAAGGCAAAACCCCCCATCTGGCTCAAGACACAACCCTTCAGCTGGCCTTTACTTCACTCCAGAACCAACAAACCTGGCCAGAAACACCCCGGAACCGGAGGGCAGGTTCGGGGGGCGGACTCACCGCGCGTCCAGGAACCGCGAGCGCAGGATCATGACGGCTTCACACGTGCTCTGCTTCAGCTGCATCTGGATGGAGCTGAACTTGCGGTGGATGATGCTCACCATGCGCTCGATCTCCTTGGGCGAGATGGGCCGGGTCCGGCTCTGCTCGCGCAGCAGGTTCATCACGTGCGTGGTGAACTCGTTGCACGCCTGGCAGGGCAGGAAAAGCAAAAGAAACCCCAGGATGGGAAGGTCATTCGGTGGTGTCGAGGGCAGGGCAGAGGCAGCGTGGCTGTGGAAGGAGATGTGAGTGCAGGCCTCACTGGGGCTTTTCAGAGCTGGCTCAGAGCAAGAACGTGCTGGTGTTCAGGGGATGATGCCTTAAGATTTTAGCCTTCTATATTTTTCAGATCCTGTACTGCATTAGTGTGTAACTCTGAACTCCATATAGTGTGTTACTTAACTCTCTTCACACTTTGGTCAGACAAAAGAATCCTTCTAGGCCTGAGATCCAAGGACATCCTACTGCCTCAACCCCCAAAAAGTATTAAAAAAGTGAATTGGGGGGTATATGACTTCATTACCTGAAGCTGTAACTGGAGAATTAACCCCTAATATGCAAATAGACCAAATTATATCTGTCTGAAAAACTCCTGACCATTATCCACTTTGGGTGTAGCCCCCTGGGGAGGCTTCGTCTGCCCTTAATATACCTGAAGGCCTTTATTAAATATATCTGCCTTTATTCTTTTAGCTTTGTCTGGCCTCTGTTTCTAGCTAACCCTGATACAGGCATCGGGGAGAGAGAAATTTCCCTGGTCTGCCAAGCACAGGGCGTGACAGACTCCCAACAAACCTGCTGGGAAAGATTTCTTTGCTCTCAGGGGGATCATGGATGGAGCTGGGGCAGATGAAGCCCTGGGGTTCATGTAAAGCATGAAGAAGTCCCAGCCATTGTTTTCCTGGTTGTGACTGGAGGAGCTATTGATTTATCTGAGTAGGACCATGAATTTTTTGACCCACTGCCCCTCCTCCTACAGCCCCACCGTGTGTTCTGCAGAGCCCCTTGTGCTTGTCAGGAGCAGCCTCCCAGAGAGACACGGCCCTGCTCTGTGCTTTTGGCACATCAGGCAAGAAGTAAATAAGGATAATAATTAAAGCCTGAGTGAGGCAGGAGCCCTGACAAATAAGGGCAAGCAGGTAACAATCCCAATTAGTTTGCTGCTGGCACAGCACTGTCTGGCTGCTCCTGCTGTCCCCATGCTGTGCCCTGAGGACAGGGCAGTGAGAGGAGCCAAGGGGACAAGGGAGGGCTTTTGAGGCCTCTTCACTCCCTCTCCTTCATCCTCACTGGCATGATGGGATCCTCTGATTGCTAGAACCCAGCCCCAAAAACCAGGGGCAGCACATGGACGGGGATGGCTGGAGAAGCCTTTGGTGCTCCTGGGATGTGGGTGGCTGCTCTGGGGACCGTGTGTGCAGCTCCCACCCCAGGATAGAGAAAAAGGGGCTGGCAGGGGAAAGAAACACTGGATTTGTGAATGGGTGACATGGGCTTGACTAGCTGTGTCTTAGCCCACCCTTCCAAGCTGAATTCCCACCAAGGAGATATCCCCAAGGCCAGCAGAGCCCCTCCAACTGCCCATCCCCTGCTCCAGCTGCTGACTCCCATCTCCCAGGGTGAGTGCTGGCTATCAGAGCTCTCAGATGGGCACCTCATTGCTCCCAGACACCCCAGCAATTCAGATCATCTCCTCTTGGCATGAAATAAAAAGCATTAAAGGCAAAATCACCACTGAGTGCTGTGCTGACCCTGCAGCAGCCAGACTGAGAAGCCAGGGGCTGAGCTCCCAGCAGTTGGATTGAAGAAAGTGGGAAGGAGGTAGAAAAACCCTGAGCCAGGGTGTTGCAGGACTGTGGACGATGGTACCAGAGACGTGGACCAGCACAGCCACTCAGTGGCAAAACCAAACCCTGTCAGTGGGTTGTGAGAAGGAAAGATATGGTTCATCCCACCCTCTGGGTCTGGCTAAAGGCTTCTCTCACCTGGGTGTCTGTTTCAGGAGCAAAAGCAAAGCAAAAACAGAATCAGGACATCAAACAAACAAAATTCTTGCCCAAGGGGAGGAAGAAGCAAAAGGTCCTTCCCTGAAACCTGTTCCTGTCTGTGCCAAGGGCCTGTTCTTGGACTTGGGTAGCAGAGGACATGAGGCCTCTCCACCCCTCTTCAGCCTGAAAGATGATCCAATGTGCTCTCCACTCCCACCCTTGTGGGATGGCTGAGGCTCCTCCCTGTCTCTGTGCCTCAAAGGAGTGACAGTAAGGGTTGAGGAGAACCACCAAAGGTCATCCTTCCAACCAGCCCTCTGCCTGCTCCCTGCCTGCCCTAAGGCTCTGCCAAAATGTGCCTCAAGGCATGACTGAGCTTGGCTGCTCCATTTCAGAGCCCTGCCTGACCACCCTGATTCCAGCTCTAACCCTGGGCCACCCTTCCCTCAGCTTGGCCAGCATGGCCATGGGGCTGAGACATCCCCCAGCCCCACCACATCCAGTCAGACAGGTGAAAGGGAGGCTTTTACTGGCTCTAAACCAGAGATGTGAAAGCCCACCTGGCCCCTGGCAGTGGAGCTTGTCCTACACCCAAAAGGTGATGCCTTCTTGCTCACATTTATAAACCATAACCTTGGGGCAGAAACCACAAGGGCAAGGTGCACTGCAGCCAAGAGAGGTCTGCAAAACATCTGGAAGCACTTGAAAGGAACTGGTTCTGAGCATTGACCTGCAGGGCTCTTCATGGAATTGTCAGTGTTACCAATAGCTGTGTTCAAGACCCAAGTAGGTTTTCTTTCTTAAGAGCCATTTATTACAAGAAAAAAAATATTTTTTTCCCTGGAAAAAGAGCTTTTCAAGCAGAAAATATATTCAAGGAAGATTCTGATTCAAGTCTTGCTTGGACAGTTGTCATCACTGAGGCCAGCATTTTAGAGAGGCTTTTTCCTCCACAGGGCCAATTCTGGGTAAGACATCAGAGGGCGGAGTGAAAAGCGAAAACCCAAGGGGCATCCCACACCCAAGCCTGTTCTCACACCACGCCCCAGCATAAAACCCCAACCCTCCCAACCCTCCAAGAAGCCTGTTCTCCCTCCAACACCCAGTGCCATTTGCCCACGCTCTCCTAACCCCATCCATCAGCAGCGATGCGGGCTGTGCGGCTCCCGGGATCCCGGCTGTCTGCCAGCCCAGCAGCCCCACCTCGAAGGAGCCTGTTACCTGCTCGTACTTCTCCAGCTCCGTGTGGTAGATCTGCCGGATCTGGGAGAGTTTGGCTCTGTAGTCAGAGTGCTCCACCGAGTTGTCGGAGCCGGCTCCCCCGGAGGCGGCGGCGGCAGCGGCAGCGGCGGCGGAGCCCCCTCCTTTCTCGGGGCCCGCCACCCCCTCGGCCAGCAGCATGTTGTCTAACCTCATCAGCTGCGGGTCCGTGGGCTCCTCCTCCTGCGCCCCCCGGATGCTCAGCACTGCAGGAGACACAATGGGGAGAGAAAGGCCTGAGTCGCACCTGGGGATTAACTGGGGGAAGCTCATCCCGATGATGGAAGTTTAGCGTTCGTGTTTTCCAGATTCTGTACTGCATTACCGTGTGATTCTGAACTCCATATGAAGTGTCAGCCAGTTCTCCTCCCAGCTCAGTCACACAGAACAATCCTTTTCCAGCCCCACAACCAAGGACACCGCTGCAGCTTCAGCCCCACAAAGTGCAAACAGCAGAGAATGGAGGAGAGCAGACTGGGATCTGGGTGGGACTGCATCACCTGGAGCTGCAATGGGACAATTGAGCCCAAGATGGAAATGGGCCAAAACTGATCCAAGTGTGAGAACTCGTGACTCAGGGTCCATCTTGGGTGCAGCCCCAGCCAGGCTCTTGCACTGCCCAAGCTGTGTCCTGTGAAGGCCTTTTAATAAATCCCTGCTTTACTCCTTTAACTCTGCCCAGCCTCTGTTTAGGTCAGCCTCTCCAAGCATCAATCCCAAGCTGGACTGACCCCATCAGTAGGGGTTTTCCTCCTCCCCAACAGGTCCCCAATCAGGCCTCCTGATGCTCCAAGTCCTCATCACCAAGCTTGGCTTCACTCCTCACTACCTGGCTGTCAGGGGCACTCCAGCTCCCTGCTCCCCTCCCTGCCTCTTCCCCTCCTTCCCACAGGACAGAAGCAGGGCAGAACTGGCAGTGAGCTCACCACAGAGCTAACCCAGAAAGCCGCACTTTCTGCTTGAACAAGCAGCAAAACTCCAAGCAACAGCAACCAAAAACCCCAATAAATGTACCCATGCTTGCTGCCAGAAGCGATTGGGACCATATCCTGACTCCAGCAGGAGATGGGAAGTTGGAATTCTCTAGCCCTGATCTCATCATGCTCAGGGGTCCTCTCATGTCACCCACCATGTCATTTACATCAAGCCCAGATGGCAGAGAAAGACACACAGAGCTCAGGGCAACCTGAAATACAGACTGTGGAGAGGGCTTGAAGTCCATGCTTTTACCCATGCACTGGGAACATAGCAAAAAAAAATGTATGAAACAGATTTTATTCTTGAAAAAATGCCTTTTCTTTAAGAATCCAGTTGTTCCACTGGATGTCTAAATGTCTAGACTAGATGTCTAAACCTTGCTGAGAAAAGAAGCAGCAATGAATTAATCCTCCCAGAGTGACTTTTCAGAAAGAGAATCTTCCTCCCATCTTTGTGCTCCCTGCCTAAATTACTGCTCCAAGTAAAAGTTCTCCTGTGAGGGCTTTCCTGGAAAAGAAACATGGGAGCATCCCAACAGCTTGGGATGTCCCATGTCTAAAAAATTAAGGTGCTCCCCCCATGTCCCCTTCATGATCTGTGTTCAAACACAGAATGATAATGTGAGATTTCCACACGCACACACACACAGAGCTGCATAATAAATGACATAAATAAAATAAATCCTTGATGAGCAAATAAAAAAAGGCATTTCCTAAGGGCAAACAATCGTATATCCTCATCTCATCTGGCACAGGGGCTCTGAGCACACACAACACCCCAAGAGCACACACTCCCTGCACATCCAGAGCTGGGAAATGCTGGGTGGGTTTTCATAAAGCTGAGCCCACTGACACCTGAGATGAATTTGACCCCCTCCCAACCCATGGCACAAACAAGAGCAAGTGATTATTCCCGTCATCTAAAATTTAAAAAAAGCAGTAGAAGACCTGTAAGCAACAAGAAATAAAATCAGAGCAGCTAAAAAACCCAGCAACCAGCAGGTACGGTCTTCCCTACTCTGCACTAAGTTAAAGATACAGCTATAATCAGCATAAAAATTAAGTAAAAGACACTGTTCAGAGGTTTGGTTAAGACTAAAAAAGAGCTTTTTAAAAAAGCCTCAAAGCCTACTGAAATTACTATTTTCAGGACATTTCACTCATTCACTTAATTTTATTCATACATTTGGATCAGTTATTCATTCATGCATTTATTGGCATTTTTTTGTGATTAAAATATGCACTGTCAACAAAGGTGGGCAGAAAAAAAAACCCCAAGAACAGTAAAACTGGAAGTAATAATAAGTAATTCCATGCTAGGGAGGATCATTTCTACATGGAGGAATGAGGGCAGAGTGCCAAATTTGAAGCTGAGCCCTCAGGAGACAGGACCAGCATCTCCCCCCACCACGGGAGGCCTCCCATGGCACCCAGCCATGATAAATAGATCCAAGGGGAGAGGACAGATTTCATCAAGGAAATGGTTTGGGGTCTGTGGTCCATAAACTGAAATATGAGGCAAAAGTAGGCAAATCCCTTAAAAAGAGAAGAGGAAAGTTGACAGGATGAAGTAGGGAGAGAGAATTGCCAGGAAAATAAAGAGAATAAATTCCTATTCTTCTAGGACGAAAAAATAAATAAAAATCAGTCAATTAAAGCACATCAAAAGCCTGAATACAAAAGGGAAGCAACACAGGTTAAAAATAATAATAAAAAAAAATTAAAACCACCTCAAACAAACAAATCAAAAGCAGAGTTGCCAAAACAGGCGCATCTGGATTTCAAAAGGGAAATATTTTTAGATTAAAAATCTCAGGAATCATTGACCTGACAGGTAGGCACGAGTGATTAATTAGTTTATGTTTAGAGAGCTGCTTCCTGATGAAAAGTGCTGTGTGTTCCTGGGAGCTTTATTCCTGTGTCACACACACAGACCAGCACCCCATGGAGGAGATGTGTCCCCCACAGCACAGCCCCGAGCCTGGCCTGGGCTTGGCTGCTCACTCACAATAAAGCCTGGGAGCAAATAAATGGAGAGGCCAATGTGTCTAAGCAGGACTGATGCTGCTTATTTATCCCTGAAAGGCTGTGCTCAGCCGAGGAGAAGACAAAATGATTCTTTAAAAGCTCCTTTTTTATCTTCCCCGTGCTGGACCCAGCTCTGACACACCTCCTGCCAGCATGCCTGGGATGTTGGGCTCCTTGGCAGCTCCCACCCTCCAAGTTGTCCCTGTGAGGGGATGAGGCTCTGCTGGCTGGGGGGGTTTGGGATGGGTTTGGCAGCACCCAAGCTGTAGTGCCTGGGCAGCTGGTGGTAAAAGAACCCTGCTCTCCCCCCAAATTAAAATAGAATAAATGAAGCCCCTCAGTGCAAGGGGCATGTAAGCATCCAGGCATCCTCAGGATCCCCCATTTGCTGTTCCTGATTAAAGAAAGGTGGGGGGGGGGGAAAGGAAGAATAAAAAGAAAGATAGTGACTGGCAGCTGCGGGGGGAGGAAAATTCCTGCAAGACTTTCTGTCCTTGGCTGCTTTCCTGCTGGCTCGGCAGCCTCTGGAGCCGTGGTGCTTTGCCACTAGATGGTGCTCAGCCCTCACCCAGGTCTCCTGCTGATCAAAACGCATTTTTAGATGTAAATATATACACACACCAAAAAAAAATTCATTAAAAAAATTAACTATATGTGTGTGTGTTATACATAGGGGTGTGTTATAAAAGTAAACCCAAGGCACGTGCCCTGTCCCCGCTTGCACCCCCAGCTGGAACACGGCTGTCACGGGGCCACCATCCCTGATGGCAGCAGCAGGAGCACCTGGGCACAACCGAGCCACCAGCCTGTGGTCCAGGCCACCAGGGTCACAGAGACCCATTCCAGCAGCTGGGAAATGACTCCCAGCTCCCACACTTGCTCCTTTTCCCTTCCTGAGGAAGGGATCCCAGCCCTAGGGCTCAGAGGCCATCGACACATCCCAGGCCTGGCTGGCTCCATGGTGTGGCTGCAGTGCAGGACATGGGAAGTGGTGGCAGGACTGACCTCAGAGGAGCAGGGGGAAGACAAAGCCAGGAACAGCTCCTTGGCTCTTTGCCTGCCCTGTGATTCAGGGACACAGGATGGAAAGTGCCTTGAGCCACCAGATGCTCCAAGATGCTTCCCACAACATCTCCAAGGAGCACCTGCAAAGCAGCCAGCTCCATGCTCACAGGAGATGAGCAACCAGCATCCCACATGTCCCCCACCTTGGCACCTGGTGTCCCCTCAGGTCATGGAATCTGAGGTTCAGCCAGGGTCGGGGGCACAGGGCAGGAGAAAGAGCATTTGCCAGACACCTCTGGAACAGACACCACTCTGGGAATGGCCTGGGGCTGTGAAGGCACCGAGGTAATCCACAAAGGAGGGTACCAGACTCCTCTGGTACTCCATGCCACCACCCCTACCTTTTTTACCACATTTTCCTGAAAAGCACAGGAGCTGAGCACACAGTCATGTGTCTTCTTCAAAATACTTCCACTTAGTGACTCCTTCCTCTTCACCCCTGCAAACCCTCGGAATTAGAGGTGTGCAGGCAACAGAGACAGAGCTACATCACCGAGGCAGTCAAACGTGCTGGGTGTGATGGCAGAAGCTAAGCAGTGGCTTAGCAGTGACAGCAGCAAAGGACCTCCCAGCTCCATCTTTCTTCTAGAAAGGACAACTTATCCTACTGTGGTCAGTGTCTTCCAGCTGAGGAGATGTGGGAAGCAGGGCCAGACTCCATACCCCCCCAGACAGGAGGATTCAGGGTGTGGTGGTGAACCACGATGCCAACCCAGGCTGTGATGATGAAGGAGAGCACTGAGCCAGTGCAGCTCTTCCTCTGCTGGCGTCAGCAGTCAAAAGCAAGGTCCTGAGGAATTTCTGGTTAAGATTCCTTCTGATGACAGGAGCTGGCAGTTCCTCTGCAGCCCCTTTTGCTGGCACCACCAGCCAAGGGCTGGACTTGGTGGCTGGGCAGAAACAAACTTTCCCTGTGAAGGAACCTGCTGGGGGGTTTTAAGGAATTCGGGAGGAGCGCTCGCCCTCCCGCCCGAGTTTGGCTGCTGCTGGATGGGTTTTATTGTTGTTTCTGCCCAATCCCAACTTGCTGAATTGCCTTTCCAGGGGGACATTTTAAAGGAGAAGGAGATTTCAAGTAAATGATTGCAACTTATCGAAAATAATGTGCTACTTAGCATCGGAGACAAGCATCCTGGCAGGCAGAAATGGGAAGCAGTGCCGGAGCAGATGGGAGTAATTACGTTGTGATTTTCAGAAGGGTTTTCTTTCCTGCCTCTACTGTGCCCAAGATGTACTGGGAGGTGGGAACAACCCACCAACAACGGAGTTTCGGGAGAGGGGGGCAGACAATTCCTCTGCCAGGCTCTGAGGGGGCCTTAGGTGTCGCTTTCTCATGGGGAGACCCGAGATGCCCACCGCTGGTGGAGCACTTCGGGCTGCTCTCTCTGTCCTCTCACAGCCACAAGTGGGTGAGATGCCTCCTCCCTCACCAAGGAGCTCATGTGCCCCAACAACACCCAACCCAGCCACCAAGGTGTAGCCCAAATCCTTTCCTGCAACAGTGGCTGCCTGTGAGGGTGGTACAGACAAGGAAGACATGGCAGTTTCTCCTTGGGAATGCCAAATCTCCTGCACAAGCCCAGGCAGCCAACACTCTGGCTTTGAAACACACTTGGGACATCAGCTCTCTCCTAGCTTTTTGGGATTTAGGATTGGCCACATTTGCCTGGGGAGACCCAGCTTCAGGAGTCACACGAGCTCACTGGAAAACGTTGGGGGTTTTAAACGTATTTTTCTACAGCTCCACGTCTAAACAAAAGCCAGAAACACGGGGACAGCTGCGATGCCAGCAAATTCCTCTCCTAACAAAACCAGTAACTAATCACCTTATTTTAAGCCCATCTCAATAACCCCTGGAGCCTGAGACTACATTTGTGAAGGCTGAGGATCAAAAGACTAAACTTGGGACAAGAATGGTCCCACCTGCCTCACGTTTGAGGACAACTGCATGTTAAGGGGACTGCATCTTCCTCATGCTTGTAACGTGTAGTCTCAACCAAGTCAGGAGAACTGGGGTTTGCTTCCTTGGCTGATCCACCATGCCATAGGCTTGAGCTGCTCCTCCCAAGCTTTCTCTGTGCAGAGAAGTCGCCAGACTCCGTGCACCTGCCTAAACTCTTGGGTTTTTCTCCTATCCAAGTGTATTTGCAGCCTACCTTCTTCTGAAACAGCAAATCCCCCACAGCCAGGTAAATCCAGAGTCTTGGATCATACCACAGAATCCTGGAATGTTTTAGGTTGGAAGAGATCTTAAAGACCATCTCATTCCAACTTCCTGCTATGGGGAGGGACACTTTTCACGACCTCAGGTTGCTCCAAGCCCTGTCCAACCTGTGCCAGGGCCTCACCACCCTCACTTTAAACGCAAAGTTGCCTTCAATATCCGATCCTCAGCAGAAATGAACTCCCAGAGCTTTGTGGAGGTAACCCCAGCACCTCCAGCTGGGTCTTCACACCACCAGGTCAAAGGTCCAAGTGACACAACAGAAATCCCTTCCTGGCCAAGCACACAGTGCCCACCTTAAATGGGAATCACAGTCCTCGTAACAAAGGTGGAGCACTTCAGTGTCAAGTAATCACAGGAGTTTTAAACCTTGGTTGAATAAATTCACCATGTTTACGTAAAGCCCCTGAGAAAATCAAAGGCAAAATGCAATTACCTATTTCCAACATAAACAGAAGCTGGAATTTCTAAATACACAGACACACGCCCTTCCGGGGAGCAGGAATTAAGAAGTGTTTTCTTTCTTACAATTGATATTAAAGTTCCCCTCCTCACTTCAACCTTTCCAAAACTTACAAATGGATGAACAGATTTTTGCTCAAATTTTCCAAAACAGGCTGCCGTGAGATGAAGCATGGAAAAATTCAGCTGGCAAAATGGCTTTTTGTGCATTTACTTATTTATTTATTTCCCAGCAAAAGGAGGAACTCTGTGAAACCGATGGGCTGCTTCTGTCACCAATTTTCTCTGTCTAAAGCCATAAAATAAACCAAAAATCCCAGCAACAAATCAAGAGAGAGGCTTGAACCCATAAGCACTGCAAAGCCACCCTGGATCATTGTAAACTCTCCTCTTTCCAACACAGGAGTGTCCTTCAGGGCTCTTTGGAAACCAAGCAGAGAGATGGTTTTTTTTAAAGGTGGAGAAATGTTCCTGTAGTGCATAAAACTGTGATAATATACTCCCACAGAGACAGGGGCAAGTCACATCAGTTCAGAGCAATGGCCATGCAGTCCTAGAGGTCAGCTCCAGCCGTGGCCAACAAGCCCAAGTGGAGACTCAGCCAAGGCCACCAACAGCAGCATCAGATGCTCAGGGCAGCAGCACTTCCCCCAGATCCCTCCTACCCACCACCAGTTTGGAAACTTGCATCACAATTCAAATTCAGATCAATCAAAAATGCATCCCGAATCGAAAATGAATTCTCCTCCCACTTCATTTTATCAATTTCCTCTCCGTTTCTCATTTAAATTAAAATTTGGGTCAATTTCAAACCAATTAAACTGCTTTAAAAATGTAACTTTGAAAAACAGTAACTTCCCATCTTTCTGGGGTGGAAGTGTCCAAATTATTTGCTGAATCCAACATAAATTTAAATTAAAAAGGAAGGAAAAAAAAAAAAAAAAGCTGCATTTCCCTCAGTTTCCCTCAAACCTTAGCTCTGGGGTATAGGAAACAGGAGAAGGGAATTTATCACATGCCAAAAAGTTTCTCAGCTCCCAGTAGCAGCTCTCCATCACTTCAGGAGGATGCAGCTTGGATGTGCCATGGAAGCTGCAGAAGAGAGACACTTATTTCATAGTGCTGGCAAAGAGTCTGCACCAGTTTCCTCCTAACCCCATCCCATAATGCCAAATGGAAGTGCTGCCATTGCGAGCGAGGACCTGGCAGCAAAGATCAAATAGCAAAAATATAATTACTACATATTCAGTGGAAAATTACCCCACCCAAACCAGACCGAATGATCTACAATAGCCAAAAAAAATACAGCAAATGTTGCTGTGATTACTGCAAACCAGATTCTCTGTGAAATGTGACTCCACGGGAAGCTGAATGAACACAGATGAGCTCTTCTTTCCAGTCCTTCCCTGTATCTGCTCTGCTGACCATTTTAGCTCATGGCCATAAACTGAGCATGATATGGAAATTCTGACACCTCACATGCCCAGTTATTGCTATGCTTGACTGTGGCTGAAATTAAATATTTTTGTTTTTCTTCTTTCTGTCCTGATGCAAAATCCTGTTTCTGTGGTGCTTGCTGCAGCTGGTGGTTTGGGCAACAAGAGTCCCCAGCTGGAATTTTCAAAGCTGGTATTTTGGGGACAAGGTAGCACCTCTTGCCCCACAGGCAGATGGTTGAGTGGAGTGTTTAGCAGCAGAAAGCAGGCTGGGAGTGCTTCCACACATTCAAGACAAGGAACCAGAGCCTAACACCCCACTAGTGGACCAACCACCTCCTCCCCTCCACTCACAGCAGCTTCAAGCCTGCCTCTGTCATGTCCCCCAAAGCACAAACTCTCACAACTCCACCTAATTAACCACATCAGCTTCCCCCAGGGACATGGTGCAAGCAACCCATCCATCACCCCAGAGCCAAACTCTGGGCTCAGAGGGCTCAGCACTGTTTTATTGGAGCACTCCATCCTTGGAACAGCACGGATAAACTTTGGTCCCCTGCCCATCCCAATGAGCACCTCACAAATCCCCAGGCCAGGCTCCTGGGCTGAGGAAGCAGGCTGATGCTGGGAGCCATGCTAAAGCTGCAGCAATCCCACACTCTTATCTCACGAAGCAGTTTTCCCTTTCCTAAGCAGGGCAGAATTAGCAGGCTCCAGTCACAGCCCCAAATAATAATCAATCCCTTATGTGCATGGGCAAACCCAGGACATCTCAAACTCTCCACTGACCACACCACAAAGGAGAGATGGTGCATGGCCATCCCCACCCAGGCTCCTCCACCCCACCACAGCCAGGACCAACCTGCAGCTGCTCAGAGCAGCAGTGGCAGGAGTTAAAGGAAAGCAGATTGAGATTCACCACTGCTCTGCTGCTGGGCCAGATTTGAGCAGAAGATGCAACCCAGCTCACTGACCACAGGCTGCCCTGGCTCAGGAGAGCAGCACAAACCATGGAGAAAAGCTTCAGTCCCTCCAAGATAACCTCTGCCAGGACTTCACCTTTTCCTGGTGAAGTCTGGGAGATGGACCCGAATTCCCACTGCAGCACCAAGAGAACAAATGGTCACTGGGGGACAGAGTAAGGCACTGTGCTCACTCAAGGAAATGAGGAGCTGCATCCCAGGCTTGGACTTGGGGCTGCCTAAACCCTGCAGGAACAAATCAGTAAACAAAGGAAGGGATTGCTCCCAGGTCAGGTCCAGCCATAAACCCCCTCCTCTGAAGGGAGAGTTGGGCTGGGATCTGCGGGGCGCTTTGCATATGAATTCTCCTCGCTGAAAAGCTCATTCTTTGAATGAGCTGAATCTGTTAATGAGAAGCTGGGGCCTCCAGAGCTCCTCTGAGGACAACGGTCCCACTCCAACAGCCCCAGGCCAAGCCCTGAAACCTGAGAACAAACAAAGAGAGGTTTTCTCCCAGAAGGAAGCTGCCTTTCCAGCACACTCCCCTCTCCAAAGGTCATCTTCCCGGACACACTGTCTGCAAAAGGCTGCTCGATGCACAGAGTGGCTGGGGCATGGAAGTCCTAAGTGAAAAGGCTGGCAGAAGCCCAGGTTGAAAAGCTGTGTTTCAGATTCCCTTCTCCTGCCATCCTTCGAGAAAGATGACCCATGAGATTCCATCCAAGGAAAGCTGGCTTGGAGCTCATCAGATGGCAATGTCCCACTCAAGTCTGAGGTTCGCTAAATAGCCTGAAGGTACCCACTGCCCATTACACCTCTGAGAGTGCTGCCACTCTCCTGCCAAGCTGATGGCCTTGCCATGGGCTAGATTCAGCTTTTTGTGCAATATAGGAAAGATCTTCCATGTCTTGGAGCCAAGCCATTGCATGGAATACACTCTTCCCTCCCCTTCTCTCTCCCAAAGTGGGCAGCACAGAACCACGATGGACATATCTACAAAAGCTGGGGACAGACACTGAATTGCTATCATTGCAGAGCACCCTGTGGCCACGTCCTGTCCCTCCACTGCCAAGAGACCTCCCCATCTCCCACTTACAGGCACCTTTTCTGCCCATTTCCAGCAGCAACCTTCTGATGCATTACAGGAACTGAGTGTGGCCCTTCTCACTCTTCTGCTCACTTGAAGGCAGCCGTACTCCCTGGTGCTTTAAGGATGTGGCTGTATGAGCAGTATGTCCTCTTCTTTTTTTGGTGCTGAGAACACGCACCAAAGGTAGAAACAAAGGAGAAGGGAGAAGCAACTATTAAGCAAGAATTCTCCACCCAGCGTAAAATCTCAGGGGTGGGTTTTGCTGTAGGAAACCTACAGCTCTGGCCAAGGGGAGGTGGTGGCCACTGCTGAGTACAAGTGGATCAGGGGTGCTACCATGGGTCACAGTGTCCTCTGAGGTTCATCCATGGCCCAGGGGCTCTGCTTTGTGGAGGCTGGACACTGCTGATCCCTGACAGACAGGGTCTGCTGTTCCAGAAGCATTAGAAACCATCCCTCCATGCCTGTGTCTCTTGGCAGCGTGGCAGCAGGCAATTCAAAGCCTTCTCCATGAGAAGTCTGAAAATAAGTTATACACCTACGAGGACAGTCAAGTGCAAAGCCAGAGAAGCAACCACAACCAAAGCCATCAGAAGTTCCACCCCAACTCCTGCTGCATCCATTTACATGCAATGTATTCACCACTGGACAATGTCAGGCACACACTTTCAGTGTTAGAGATGACACCAAGATGACAGGACCAGACCCAGCCTCCCTGGAGCCTGTATTCATGTCACCCCTGGGTGGTTTTGAAGTGCCACAGCCCTCCTGAACTGCATGTTCCTTTTAACTCCTCGCAGACCTCCCTTGCACACCAGGTGGAGTCACCATCCCTAGAGGTATTTAGAAGACAGGCAGGCATGACTCTTCGGGGCAGGGTTTGGTGGTGGAGTTGGCAGTGCTGGCTTAACAGATGGACTCCATGATCCTGAAGGCCTTTTTGAACCTCACTGATTCTACAATTCTGGGTCTTTCTCTCCATGCCATACACACATCCAACCAAAACCTACCCAAACGCTCCCTTTCCATTTACTTGCTTTCCAAGCTTGTCCCACCCACACCACCACAGAGAGGCGAGGTTTGCCCAAACCTGGAAGCTCCACCGAGCTCCCGCGGCTAAGATGCTGTCCTGAACCCAACTCTGCTGCAGCCCATTGATGGCAGCAAACAAAGGAGTGCATTTTTTGCACGATGCTCGGTCCCTCGCACCACCGCGCCGACCTGCTGAGCCTGGCGTCAAACGCGGTCCTCAGGCGTGCCAGACAAAGCCCGGCTCTTTGAGAGGCAACAGCCGGTCGGCAGCGTTTTAAGGCCAGAAAACAGCTCTGAACGTTCAGTTCCTTCTTTAAATAGAGGCCCCTTCTGTAAACGATCTGTTTGGACAGGAGGGAGAGTGCTGCAAGTCCAAGCGCTTGTGAAATAGGATCGGCTGCCTTCGCTGCTCCCGCTCCATTCAAAACATGTGGGGGGAAGAAAGAAACCCAAAACTGGCAAGGCAAGACGGGAGGAGAGAGCCCCCACACGTCCTTGAGGGTGCGAGACGCCAGAAAAAATGGGGGAAAAGAATCCAAAATAATCAATTAGTGGCATTTCTCTTTGGAGGCGCCTGCGTGTGTTTAATTATACTCCGTGCAAGAGGCTGTTGACGCAGATTTCCGTGCTGTGGGGCAGCACTGTAACGGGATCCAGCTCTGCCTTCCACCTCGGACAACCCTGCTCAGGGCTTCCCCAGCCAGCTCACCCATGTCCACGGGCACAGGGGGCTCACACCCGGCCCCACCAGCCAGACATGGACATGCAGCTCCCCCCCGGCTCCTGCGGGAGAGGCCCCGCCAGCACCAGCGAGCAGATTAAAAAGGGAGCAAAAAAAAAAAAAAGTTAAAAAAAATATTAAAATCTTTGCCCAACTCCGGCTGCGTCCCAGATCAAAGATCATCTCCAGTGAGGCCATCTGGTCCTTGTAAATGTAAAACCAAATTGAAAGCCCTGCCCTCACCTCCTCCGACTCCCTCGGCAATATTGCTTTTACTGGCCAGGATGGCCAAGGAGCTCACAAAAGGCATCTGTATGTAATAGAGAGCCCCCGTGCAGCTGGGCTGGAGGCTTCCAACCCCCCTTTCTGTTAATCACCAAGCAGAGGTAAATGTTTTCTTTGCATCTCTAGGGGCCCTTTTATTCCTAAGGCCTTTGGGAAGAGTCCATGGCAGCAACCCTGGGATGGAGGAGGGCTCTTGTGCATCCTCACTGCTTCTCTGTGGCTGCAGACCAGGCTGGTGACCCTGTCAACACTGGGAGGGAAGACAACCCCACCCCCCAAAAGCCATGCACAACCCTTCTTGCCCAGCCTAAGCAGGCTTCTCCTACCACCACTCCTGGCCTGAGAAGCAAAGGGGGATGCAGAGCCTGGTAAATAAACAGCCAGAAAGAGGACTGAGCTAAGCACTCTCAAAAAGGGGACATCTGAGCCAAAAACTCCTTGTGAAAAACCCACCAATGCCAACCCTAATACTCCAAGCTTGACTTGAAAGGTGAGTGGGACCCGCTATCGAGAGAAGAAAGCTGCACACCAGAGACGTCGTGGGCAAAGAAGAGGCAGCTTGAGGAATTCTTACCCATCAAGCTTTATTGTGTTATTCCAACTAAGCACAGACAAAAAGACAAATCTCAGCTCCCTACTTTCATTTATAATTGAACCCAGTCCAGAAGGATGGAGCAAGTACCATCTGTAATGCAGAGTGCATTAGCAGCCGGCAGAATGAAATATTCAAATTACTGTAGGCTACCTCGCATTTCAATGACAGGGTTACAAAAACCTGACTTGTAAGTGGAGATTGGACTGGAAGAACAGAAAGTTTGTTTCTCCAGTGCATGAATTAACCTAACAAAATGTTACTTTCAGGGAAAAAAAAGCATTTGCATAGGTAATTCTACAACATATCCCAATAGGCACATGAGGAGAAAAAAAAATATTATTCCATCTTGCTATCCTAATTGATATGTTGTCCGGGGAGATGAAAAAACTCCTGTTAAAAAAAAGGGCAAGGCTTTTCCTTTAGGCTGAAGACACTGAATAAACAGACTTGGGTGTGCACAGCACTTACCAGCATGTACGGGTCCCATACACAGGGATGAGGGATAGCAGGAATGTGCATCCCTGGGCTGTACCGGTGCAACACCTGCATGGGCTGCAGCCTTTGGATGTGTTTCACCATTTGAGTATGCAAATCAGCCCTTGATTTTCGTGCTTGTGCCTGTGCTGGGATCCATTCGTTTTGATATCGTTAATCAGGGCTGCCGAAAAGCCTGACACAGTAAGTGGCTGTAGCCCCTAGCAGTAGTCAAGATAGAGTGACAGGCTCCATTTAAGATGTCACAGCATATAATAAAGTGTAAAACTATACTTAAAATAAACGAGATAGAAACAATAAACTTGACTCTGGGTTTGAACTTTCTGGGAGAGCAGCAGAGAGATGTGAACACATGTGGTGTGTAAGCAGGCATGGGCCTGGGGAGGCTGCAGGGGATGGTCCCGCTCCAGCCTGCTGCCCAGGTGACAGCAAGGAGAGAGAGCTGCTCCCTGCATCCTCCAAAGGATCCCAGCTTCTCAGCAACCCGAACGTGACATCAGGCTGCATATGGGACACCTCTGGCACTTCTGGATATGCATGTAAAGAGGAGAAGGAGGAGGAGGAAGACAAGGATTCTTAACTGGGGTTTGTGAGGGTCTGAGGGGATGGCCAGGCCACGATGGACATGTGACTCCAGCAAGGAGAATGCTGAAGGACTGAGCTTTGCTTCCAGCAGCTCCACAGAGAAGGTATTTATCCACCTGAATGCAGACTGGGACAAGCCATTCCAAATCACTCTTCCACCTGCACACCCAGGGAGCACCACCAGCTCCTAGCCCTGCTCCCAGGATGTCCCTTCCTCTCTAACCCCAGACAGTAATGTCAGGATGGGATGGAGAAGCAGCAATGTCCTCAGCATCTCCATCCTGGGCTTGGCCACATGCCCCAGGACCAGGAGCCACAGCAGATGCTGGAGCCTCTCCCTGGCAGGATGAGGATCTGTCCCACGCAAGGTGGCATTTGGGGAGGGGGGAATGCTAAAAAAAAAAAAGTCCCATTTCACTCCCCAAATAACTACTCTGCACCCCAAAACCTCCTGCATGCCTGACAGCAGCTCCAGTGCTGAGACAAACCAGTCGCTCTCTGTCCTGCTAAGCAGTTAAATTAGAGAGTATTCAATTAATAACAGCTGAATATTCTGTCACATTTAGGAAGATGTATGGTAAGACAAGCGAGTTGTGATGTCTGTGACAGAAATGATAAAAGTTCTCCCGACACAGCCTGGCAGATACTTGGCTGGAGGAACCACTTGCTCTCATGGACTCCAACGTCAGCACAGACACCAGGCCCAGCGCCTCCTTCAAAGGAGAGAGGCTCCAAACTGCACGGGAGAACTGCTGCCAAAATGGCTCGCAGGCAGCTCCCTCCACCCTCCTCCTGCAATCCATCTGAGATGCAGGGACGGGACCCTGCGGAAGACCTTGACCAAGAAAGGTCTGAGGCAGCGCCTGCCAGCTACCACGTGCCAAGAGCGCCCAGCAGAAGCTCAAACCCGCCTATGTCACCTAAAGACCACCCTGCAAGGCTCTCCCCAAGCTGCCTCAGTTTACCCTTGTGCAAAAGCAGCTGTGATCACACCCCAAGTAACCCACACCAGCAGGGACCAGGGCAGTGCTGGCACCACAACACGACCATGGACGAGCACTGGCTGTCCAGCAGGACACCCTGTGCTTAATTAATGGCTGCTGTGTGGCCAGGGGACACACACACACAAGGAGCAGTGCTTTTGAGGCTGCCTCCTTTTCTTCTGGGGGGTTGTTTTTCGCCGGTGTTGTTTGCGAACACAGTTTTGTTGCTAAGAAACTATCTTCATATTGCTGGGAGAGCAAAGACAAAGCAACTGTCAAAATAACACCCTATTGTGACAGTAGCCAGATCGTAACCATAAATGATCCATTTTCCCTGCTCTCCTGTATGCTCATTAATATGATCTAAATGCCATAATCCCATATAGAACCCACACCCTGTGTATTCACATGCACAGAGCCAGGACCCCACGTGCAGGGGGCCCCATTGCATCCATTCATCCCCAAGTAAAAGCTGAAAGAAATCAGACCCAAGAAGAGGAGGGGGATCCCCAGGGAGGCCCCACGCTCCCTTCTAGGCAGGAACATGGCACAAGATCTTTAAGCAAGAGATACTGGAGAAATAACCAGGAGAAGGTAAGACCTCGGCCCGAGCAGATGCCACAGCACTGAGTTGAGGAGATATCTGTTGGTTTTGGGTTTTTTGGGTGAGGTGGGTTGGGGCTGCTTTAAGCCCCAGGGGAGAAAATGCAGGAGGAAAACAAAATCCATTCACTGCTCAGTTTTCAGTATGTCTGTGCCTTTGGCTGCTTTTGGAGTGGGGACATCCTGTCACACAGGGGAGATTAGAGCACACTCTCACTACCACCTTGACATAGGCATATATTCCCAAGCCAAGTCCTCAGGATCCTGAAAACCACTTTGCCAACGAATCCTCTTCCTAGGGCAGGAGGGCATCACACAGCATCTCTAGCCCCTCTTTGAGGTTCCTGTTGCAACCTGGATGGGTCCCATAAATGGTGTGAAAAGCGATGTATTTGCCACCCTCAACAAAAAAAAACCAAAAAAACCCCAAAAAACCAAAACCAAAAAACAAAACCCAAACAAACGAACAAAAAAAAAAAAAACCCAAAAAAAACCAAACAGGCAGGAAAGGGGCAAAGGCACATTCAGGGCAGCAGGAAGGTGCTTCTTAGTCTGATGCAGCACCATCCAGGATAATGAATGAGGCTAAAAGGTTCTGTGAAGGCAGTGAGGTGCCCTACCTGCACCTAAAGCAAGGAGGAAAGCCCACGGCATGTTTGCTACAGGTCTGCTGACACTGATTTAAGGGCAGAGGGAAAGGCGGGTAATAGATGAAGCTGAGAACTGCAACCTGTTGTGCCAAGGCAACCCTAAAGAGTCTCTGGTGTTTTAGCAAACTCCTGGAGTGAGAAAGGATGTCTGGAGTCACAGCACAGCCACGGTGGCTCTCCACACCCCGGCAGGACAGCAAACATGGAGCTGCCATCCTCGACCACCACACACCCCTGGCTAAAACCAGCTCAAGAGCCGACCGAGAGCATAAAGCCACTGCCAGAGAGGGCTCACCCTGCTCTGATTTACACCCCTCTGATTTAAACCACTGCACTGGTGCAGCAGCAACGCCTGCAGGCAGGGACCACCAGGGCTTGGAGGAGCAGCGCCTGCCTTGAGTGCTTCTTAGGGCAAATAAGGAAGAAAACTGAAGCTGTGGGAAGCAATCCTGCAATATCTGGGTTGTTTTTTCTCCTCCCCTGGGCCAGCTGGAGCACGGCTCTGGCTGATCCCTTGCTTCTGCATGTCCCCCCAGCCCAGCACCGAGGGGCCCGTCTCCCGCAGAGCAGCAGCTTGCCACGTGTGCTTTCCCTGCCAAAACCCCGAGCTCCACCCCACAGTAGGAGAAAAAGGGAAGGGCGAGAAGAGCTCTGTCGAAACCCACCAAAGCCTGAACATTTCCCTGCAGCAGAACAAAGCCCTTGGAAATCTCTTCTCCGCCTGGATCCCCCGACCCACATGAAAGCGGCATTTTTCTGGGCTAATTACGCAGGCTGCTCTGAGCCTCCTGGCACAATCCGAGCTGCAAAAGCAGACATCAAAGGGCTCCCAACTTTAGTATGGAGAGCCAAGATGGAGCAGTCCATGGGAGATCTCTCCGTGTTGCCTGCACTGGCCGCCTGGGAGGAATGCTGGAGGTGCCTCAGTTCACAAGACACCCCCAGTGAGGGCAAATGGGGAAGAGGGGCATGGCAGGCTCCCAGCAAGCCCAGGCAATGAGCTGGGGTGGTCCTTGCAGGACCAACCGTGGTCCCAGCAAAGCTTTCTGAAGCCTCCATTCAACAGAACGACCAGCTGTGGAGTCTGTCTGCTGTTCTGGGGTAGGCAAATTGTGGGGCACTGGATAGAGAGACCAACTTTTCCAAGTTGTGGAAAAGGATGGGAAAGGATTCAACTGCCTGACAGTAGTGGCTGCCATCGCAGTTGGTCCAAGTACCAGTTCCAGGCATTGCACACCTTATTTTCCCCAGGATTAACACATCCATTGCACCTGGAGCTTCTGAGATCGCATTTTCCGAACAGGTACTTTCCTCTAAACTGCAGCTGTCTAGAGGAAGCCTTGGTCCTGTTCAAGCAGAGTCACAGATTGTGCCTGCAGCTCCGGACAGATAAGAAACATGAGCTCTGCTGCTTCCTGCTCACTTTGGAGAGAGAAGATGCCTTTGCTGTCCCCTCCAGGAAAGGGACAGTAGCCCCAAACCACCAGCACCTCATGGCCATCTGCCCTTCTCCTGGTCCAGAAAGTGGCCAACCCTCCTGGCCTTCAGCAGGACGACCTGGTGTGTCTGGCACGATCCGCATCGGAGATGACTGGGGAAGATGAAGCCATCCTACCAGCTCCTCCACCCACACCTTTCCTCCCCTCCCGTGGGCTTCACAAGGCCTTGCAGCACAGCCAAGATACGCTCCACAGAGCAACCAGCCCTTGCTCCTCCTCGCTTGTGAGCACACAGAGATATCTCCAAAGCAGCAAAGCATGATCAGAGATCCTATGGATCTTCTTCAGGCTCTGGTCCTTCCATGGGCAGCAATTACCTGAGAGTGCTACAAGACTTTTCTGCAGCGCCTTGGTAAAGGAAAGGGACAAGGAAATCCTCAGGGGATGCTCCAACCTCTGGGAAGATCAGCATGCACAAAACCGCTGGCCACACTCCTGAACCCATCCTGCTCCAGCCCTTGGTCTCCTCACTTCTCCCCCAGCCTTGGCACCAGGGGCACGGTGGCAAGGCAGAGGGCTGGACCACAGCCCAGCTTCCCCCTGGAGAGCAGAAGGAAGAGGAAAGGCAGGACGGGGCTGGGCCGGCCGAGCGTGGGCTGCCAGAGGAAGGTGTCAATTAAAGCAATGAGGGCCTCGGCATGGCCGTGCCTGACAGGCGGGCTGAGCAGAGCTGACAGCCCGAGCGCCGGCTGGCTCCTGCCTCGCTCACCGGAGCGTGCTTCCCCCGCACACCCCCGGCTCCCGGCCGGCCAGCCCGGGCCGGGCGGGCACCGGCAGCGGCCTGGTGGCCCTTGCCCTGCCCCCAGAGATGCTCCCGAGAAGGGGAATTATCTTGATTTTTAAGCAGGCCACAGCCAGCCTGGAGGCGGATGGGAGCGGAGCCGGGTGGGATGGCACGGGGAGGCGCTGGGTGCTGCTGAAATAACTAATGAGCACTGCAAGGGCTCGGCCCCTAATCGGGATGGCATCAGTAGAGTGCTGGGATGCTGGGAAGGTGGAAATCCAGCAGACACCAGCTGGGTGGTCCGCCTGCATCTCTGCTTCCCCCTCTTGCCCCCAGGAAGTGCATCCAGGGAGCCCCTGCTTCACCCCCTGCCTGCCCTTCCCGCAGGCTCAATCTGATTACTACTGATACACATCTCCTCCTGGGCTCCAAAACACGCTCTTCCCAGCTGAAGGATTCGCATGGACACGGAAAACTTGTCCTGATTGCAGCGTTAATGGTCGTGTGGCCCATGTCATCACCGAAATGGCCTTAGGGGTAGAGCTGATGGGTCTCTGAAGTCATCAGGACTACCCCACCTCATCTTGCTCCCCTTATTAAAACCATTCATCCTGGGAGCTAAATGAATATGTTTCATCTTCAAATGCTGAGACACAAGAGCAAGCAGGCAGAGATCTAATAGAACAATACCCATCTAATCATGCCGATTTTTCTCTCCCATTCTGCCTTCATATTACACGCGTGGCCACGAGACCAGGCCAGGGCTGCAGGCGATGGGTGAAGATGGGCCATGGCCCACCCCGGCTTTGCTGCCACCATCACACCTCACATCCCCCCTTCCAAGGCCCTTCCTCCCTCTGCTCTGATGGAAAAAGCCCCAGGACTTTTAAAACTAATAAGGCCGATAGATATGGAGCCTAACAAGTCTAAGGGAGCCAGGGAAGCAGGGCACCAGCAGACACTTGTTTCCCATGGGAACGCTACACACTGCACCGTCCATGAATCATTGTGGTGGCCCTTCCCACACCCAGCACAGGTTTTCCTGGCTCCTGTTCCCTTAGATACAGGGTTGGTTCCTTCCCTCGTTTGCTAAAGCACCTTCTGCTTGCGTGATGCTGGGGGAAGCGTATCGGTATCGCATCTCTCACGTATTAAGTGACTTCAGCAAGGCCCCTGGCTGGGGACAGAGTGATGGAGTCCACGGCAGGTGGGAGCAAAGCCCGAGGATGGGAAAGGCATTAATCTGTTGCATCTTTGCAGAGCCTGCCGGAGACGCCGCCGGCCTCCCCTTCCTAAGCGGGGTTTGCGCAGTGAATCCCTGCTCTATCTAATTATTAACGATAATAACGGTGGCTGGCTTGCTGGATGCCATCTGGAGCCCTGCCATGCCTGCCTGCCGGCCTGGGCAGGGCCGGGCAGGGGCTGGGTGACCCGTGGGGCGAGGGCCAAGGCCAGGGGCTGGCCGGGCATCGGGCACCAGCTGGGCACGGCCCCCAGGACCCGGCGGGCCCACCCAGGCTGCCGTGGTTGTGTTCGCTGCTGTGGCAGGCTTCATAAGGCTCCGCTCTTTGACTGGCGTTGAGTTTATGTGAAAGTAATTAACAGTAATTAATCCTTAATTACAGTAATTAGCCAAGTCGCAGTAAATTAAACCACATCTGGAGCAGATGAGGGCTTCCGAACGGGAGGCTAGTGCAGGCGACAATCGGAGAGATGCTGAATTCATCTGACAGCATCTGATTAAGGCTACCTGTTGCAAGCAGCTCATTTGCATCGTGTTTTTGTTTGTGTTTGGCACTAACCCTTTCTGCCGGGCACCCCTCCCACACCCACTCCCCCTGCCCCCTTCCACCTCCCCGCCTGCCCCCGCAGAGCTGCCTGGCTGTGCGAGGAGGAGGCGGCAGCTCTGAGCCGAGAGCCGACGGTCTCCCACCATCCTCACCTGGTGGGGATGAGCCTGCACGGGGCCAGGGAGCTGCTGAGCTCCCTCACACCCTCCCGGGAGCCGGAACTGCTAAGGGCTTGGTACAGGAACCACCCACTCCACAGGCAGGGGATGATGGAGCAGGATGGAGGCAGAGAGATGGAGGCAGCCAGCTCAACTCCTCAGCTTCCCTGCATCTTGTGTTGTAACAGCTACAGTAAATAATAATAATAATAATAATAATAATAATAATAATGATAATAATAATAATGAAAATACCAGAACTCTAAAGAGAAGCACATTAGCAAAAAGGGGCAGGTTATTATTAATATCGCTCAGCATTTACCCAGTGCCTTTGCTGATGTTTAGCCACATTCACAGGGAGGGGGAAATCTTGCCCTTCCCTTTCTTCCAACAATGGAGAAAGCACAAGACAGAGAGGTGAAACAGGCTACAGCTTGTTGTGTCAGAACACTGGAACAAAAGCTCAGGGCAAGCTGTGGTGGCCTGATTTGGTTTCATGCCTTCCTCCCACGTGGGCAGGACGTATGGTTGACTCTGAGCTATTAGAAAAATATCGGGAAAAATTCATAAAAATATACACTCCTGGTCTTCAAACTGTACCACTCCCCAGCACCCCAAACCCTGGGGTTTCCATCAAGGCAGGGAGATGCCAGTGGGATTTCAAAAGCAGAATTACAACCATGATGGTTCAAAAGCAATTGCCTGATTTCAGTAGGTATTGCAAAAGCTTCAGGGCTTAATTGCATGCAATTAATGAGCATGAAGGTCCTGTGTATCTTGCCTTTCCATCATACAGTACAGGGTGCACGGCTGGTTTATTCAGGCTCCTGAAACCTATAGACAGGGAGTGTTAAAAACCCCTTCAATACTGAAATATTGTCTCTCCTCTGGAACTAAACCATTCGGGATTGCCAAAGCCAACAGCTGCAACAGGCCCAGGAAATGATCAGAAGAACCTCATTTAATGAAACATGAAAAACAGTTGCATTCGCCTCTGACTACAAAATAAAAGCAACCTTTTGAATTTCCTGCCTAGAAGGAAGAAAAAAGAAAAAAAGAAGTGGTTTCTCCACCTCTGCTTTTACTGTGCGCTGGGCAGGATTGCCCTGGTAGCACTGAAACCCAGGGAGTGCTGGAACAGCTACGAACCAGTCAGTGTCCACCAACTGCCTGGACAGAAATAAACTTTGCTGTCCCTGTCTGGGTTGGAGAAAGGGGAATGCACAGATTTCCTCCTCTCTCAAGAAGAAATGTGATGTCCCTCACCTACCAGGGCCACCAGCTGCCAAGCGGAGCAGGAAAGATTAACTAAACTGAAGTGATGCTGCAACAAATCTCCCCTTCCTGACCCAGGCAGGTCCCTAGGCATGGATACTGCTCAAGAAGCTGTGCCTGGAGCAAGAACAATGTGTGCCTACTGGGGAGAAAGGATTTTGCAGCCAACTTAAAAAAGTGGGGAGAGGTCCTGATTCACACCTCCAAATGAACTCATGCCATCCTCTCAGTGCAATTTTGCTTTTGTTGAATAGTTTTCTAAGCAGATATTCCATCAGCTTTGTGCTTGAGGATCCTTCACAGCCATGGCATTTACAGCAAATCACATTATCTTGCTGCAGCCAGATTTTTGGCTTTAAAAAAAAATTTAAATTCGTATGAATAAAAGATTGCCTCACAAATGTCTTCAAGAAATTCATGCCCCAAATCCACAATGCCAACATTTTGCCTTGTACAAAAATAATATAAATTGGGAAGCTGCAACTGAATGGGCAAAGCCTGCTCTGGCCAGGCAGAAAGAGAGCAGTACATTGCTCTGCTACAGAAGCAATGATGACCTTGGATGATTTAACAGTAGAGGCAGGAGAGCCTGGCTGGGCCTGTTTGTCTCCTCAGACCACGGATGCTGAAAGTGTAGCCTTCAAAGCTGCAAAATATTTAACATCTCAACTTGGGTGAATAATCAAGCATTCAGTGCATGGACAACTCAACACTCATGGTAAGACTGGCATTTCAGACCCAAGCGGATGCTCCATTTCAGCCTGTGCGTGTCCTACATCCAAATTTCCTCCCATTTCACTTGGTGCCCTGCACATGCAAGGAAAACCCTTCCCTGTGCACTGAGAGGCTCAAGAGGAATGGCTCCCAAGACAATTATGAACTGATCCATGCTGGATCAGGATGCAACGAGACCACTCTCCCCAGCAGACAGCACGGGTGGAGCTGTGAAACCTCAGTGCCAAAAAGACTCAGAGGAACTTGGGGACTGGGTCAGTGCCTCGTGCCAGATGGATCAACAATACTGCCACTGGATCCAGCTAAACGCAGAGCCAAAAGCTCCCAAAGCACCCAGTGCTGCTCAGCCTGGTTGCCCCAACCTGCTTGCAACTGGTACATTCTGAAATTCCCAATCTACATCCTTCACAGCAGCCCTGCGAGTCCCTCTGGCTTTTATTTAAAGTGTTGGGAACACACATCATTGCTCTTTGCACTGCAAATTACTGGGAAACCACCATGGGAAACATCCCTGCCATGCTGGGGTAACTGTGAACTCCACTGAGTTGATCCTCTCCATCTTTTCTACCCCAAATTGTCCCTCGGGGCTTTTTTCTGCAGGAACCCTTCAAAAAGCAACCCAGTGCTTGCTCCATTTCCCAAAACAAATACAACCACAGAAATACTAAGGAAGGGAGAGGCACATCTTGCTCCTCCTCTCCAGGGGATGGGAGATGTAGCCATACCCAGTGACATTCCCCAGCCATCAATAACCACCCATTTTTTTTTGTCAAATGCTAATGTAGAAGTTTTAACCTGAAAATAAAATGCATGTGGGGGGAAGCTCCCAACTAAAACCAACTAAAACTGAGCCTCCAATGCCACAGAGGCCAGGAGGGCAGCGTGGCCCAAGGAGCTGGGCTGGGGAGGTGAGAGCTGGCAGATCTGCCCCTCGTTGCAGACCAACACACGCACGTTTCCCAGACATGTGTGAGCTCCTTTCAGGCCGAAGACTCGGGTCCCTCCTCATCTGCACGGTTCGAATTAATTATACACTTTAATTTCATGAATTATTAATTTGATTCTGACTCGGCAGCTTACGATTATCCAGCGCTACAGACTACGCAATTCCAGCTTCATTAAAACATCACCAGCTGCCTGAGAGACAGACATTAAATAGCAGAGAGTAATAATAAAATTAAGCTCCCTGCGCATAGCAACAGAGTCTTCCCCAGCCGCACGCGGCGAGGGCCCAACTGGTTAATAGGCCCTTTCCAGGAGCTTTATTCCCTTCCCGAGGCTGGTCCCACCCCGCTCCTTTCACTGGAAGGATGCTACTGCTGGGATGCACGGCAGCAGGGGACTGGGGTTCTGCAGGAGCACCCCGGGGATGGGGGACACAGCCAGTGATGAGGGTGAGCAGCATCCCCCCCCCAACGCCCTCCTCGGCACCCGCAGCAAGGACGGGGAGGGCTCCGGGGCTAGCATCGCCTCCAAATAAATAAAGCTGGAGCGCTGCCTCCCAGCGTCTCCCTGGCAAAACAATTTATAGAGGGAAAATGTCGGAATTTAGACATTCCATTTAGCTGCTTCAGAAATCTAAGGACCCCAAACCTTGTGGGATTTGAGAAATCGATGGAATTAATTAAGGGAGATGTCCAGCGGTCTCCGCTAAGTAATCAGCAGGTACAGTAGACCTGAAATTCTATAAAGAAAAATGGGAAGGGATGACATTGAAGGAGGCAGTGGGGATTAAAAAATGAGCATCCGAGTGGTAAAGGCGCACACCCATTGATCGCTGCATTACGGATTAAGGCTTCAACGAGCAGCCAGAAGATTCTGTAGCAGAAAATGGTTACAGAGGATGAGCATGAGCAGAGCAGATATATATAACCTCTGACAGCCGGGAACAACCGAGACGGAGGACAGCTCTGCGGCGAACCCCAGAGCAAGAAAGTTTTGGGGAAGGGGAGGAAGGGGAAGCGGGGGGAGCTCGGAGGGAGCCATTTTGTGCAAGGGAGACATGCCCAGGAGGAGGGAGCTGTGTCACCTCGGGAGGAAGGCACCCAGAGCCAGACTGGGGACATGGGGGTGGGCAGGGATGTGGGGAGGGGGCTTCCATTGGTAATTAATGTCTGGGAGTGAGGAACAACCCAAGCAGGCACACACACATAGAGCAGACCTGCCTGCCTGGCACAGGGCACTCCAGGGCACGCTTACCTCCCTGCCCTGCTGTGAGCTCTCATGGAGACCTCAGCCTCCAGCCCTACCCCACACAGCAGCCCCAAGCTTTGGTTTGGTTTCCCAACCATCTCACGAGGTGACTGCATCTGAGCCATGGCAGCAGCTTCCCAAGTTGCTGTGGCCACAGCCCAGCCCCAGGATGTGAAGCTACCTGCCCCAGAAGGCACTCTCCTCCAAAGGCAGCAGCAGGGAATGCTGCATTTAGGAGCAGCACCCACCCTCTGGAAGGAAACAAGTAGGGCACGAGCGTGTCTTCAGACACTCTGGCTATGCACGGGAGGGAAGAAACCAAGATCACCCAGGAGGTGCCACCCTGAAACCCCCCCAGCACACAGCCCCCAACACTAGCACCTCATGAGCCACCATTTGGGACCAACCAGACAGGATAATGCTGCTCCAAAGGACCCAAGCATCGTCCAGACCACAAATCCCCACAAAACTGCATGGCAGCTGGTTCAGACAAGACTTCAACAGTGTGGTGAACTCGATTTTCCATGCTTAAAACAGAGCTCTGCTGGGAACACTACAGCTGCATCCAATGCCTTGTGTGAACAGAGCTGCTGCCTGGAGGATGCCCCCGGGAAGCAGCAGTACCCCACCCAGCCAGCCTGCCTTCCTTCCCGGCCAAATCTGAACCGGGATTGTTGGAACATTTCAAAGAGAAAATTCAAAAATAAAAACAAAGTCCCCGGAGCCCCATGCAGCAGCAGCAGCAGCGTCGTGTCTGCGGGGTCTCGGGGCCAGCCCCCCATCACCCTCCCGCCTGCTCCTCATCCATATGCATGGGTGTGAGCTAAATGTCAGCGGAGCCAGCACAGCCCGAGGGGACCCTCGCCTCCCAGGACAAAGGGAGCTGCTTTGGGATATGGCAGGCCGGGTGCAGGGCAGGGAAGGGCTCACTCCACCCAGGGACACGGCTGTGGGCGCCCAGCTGCAAGATGGAGAGGCTGGTGAGGCCGAAACGTGGTGCCAGCCAAGGGCAGTGTGCAGCCCCACGGGTGCCTGAATGGGTCTGGAAGCCTCTGTGCAACTCCCCTGGTGATGCTGCTCAAACCACCAGCACTCCCACACATAGTGGGATGACTGTTTCCATCCTTCATCCCTCAAACATCTTTCAAAAATTAGGTGGGGACCTGAAAAACATTGCAGGTGGTCATGGGCGTTTTGAGCCAAACTTGGTGAGAGAATCGTAGATGGGGAAAGATCTACAAAAATATCTTCCCTCCACAGTGTGAGCTGGATTCCCCTCCAGTCCTACAGGAAACATACTGCTATGCTTGGGAGGGCAACCTTCATGGAGCACTGGGGTCACCCCTTGTATCACCCTTCATACCACCATGGGTGACTTCATCATTGAGAAAGACAGCATCACCTTCTTCACTTCTGGGACAGTGAAACCCCAGCGTCTGTGCCAGGGGACACAGGAGGGGCAGCAGCCTCCTCAAGCTGAAGGCTGAACACTGCATCCCCAGACCCCGTGCAACAAAACAGCAGCAGAAAGAGCCCGTGACCGCACTGACACGGCAGCATAAACACAGCTCATCCCTGAGCTGCTTGCACAACAGCTGTCCAAACTGGACTTCGAAGGCTCTCTTGGCCTTGCCCACACCCTTGAACCGGGCCAGATCAGCTCCATCCCCTGGTGCCCTGGAGCCAATCCCACCCTGTCCCCGGGCAGGCAATCACACGTGGGAGGCCTGGCGGGTGCCCGGCGACACGCCAGGCGCTGCGTGCTTTACAGTCCATGTGTCGGAGAGCCCTGAGCGAAGGCTGTAGCAGATGCAGAGCGCTCAGCAGATTCCCTCCCCTGGCTGCATTACAGCGGGAGGCAGGGAGCAGCCCCGGCCCTCTGCCCCCCGCCTCCCCAGCCCCAGCAGGCACTTGGCATCCAGTGCCATGAGCTCCCGGGGCCCGCACGCTCGTCGCCACAAACATCCTCCCTCAAAGCAGGACGCCTTCTCCCATGGGGCAAACATTAGTGGGACAACTGGAAACGTTCAACTTGATTATAATGCTTTAAGAAAAGGTCACGGTGAAATTTCAGCGCTTTACCTTGAGCTCTGTTTGTTCTCTGCAGGATGAGATGGGAAGAGTCAGCCTGCCCTGGCTCGTGGCATCTGCGGAGCTCTGACTGCATTTCATGGGCCAGCAGCAGGCTGGAGAGCCACAGCAAACCCCCAGCCCTGGGGACTGAGATAGGTCACAGCAGACGGGTTTGGGAGGGCACGCACTGGACCACCACACCACAGCTGGGTCACCATGCCACAGCTGCATCACATTCTCCCTCCAAAAAGTTGTCGAACCCTGAGCTGATTATGCACTGGGATTGTATTTCTGCTGTCAAAACAGGTCAAATACACCCAAAAAGCATGGAGAAGCAGGGAAAAGCAGCCAGCAATTCCTAGACAGCATCTCCCTCAGAGTTGGGAAGGTTTTCCAACACGCCATTTGGCTTCATCTTTTCAGATCCCAACAGGAGCTGTGGCCAAGGCTGCAATGAGGCGGCAGCACTGCGGGACTCAAGCATCACTCCAGCACTGCCCAGACCACCAGTGACCCTCAGCCACCACGTCAGCCCCACCAGCAGCTCCCCTGCTTCTAGAAAAGCAAGGGCACTTGCAAGTTCCAAAGGGTGATCAGGAGCAGCTCTCAGCCCTCACGGATCAATACAAAACTCAGTAGCACCCCTACTTCACCACTCCCTGTCCTTGCACCCCGCACGACTGCCCTGGGATTCATTAACACACCACTTTGCTCTACAAAAAGGCACAAGGACAACCCACCAAAAGGCCCACAAGTGGTGCAGAAGGTGGCCAGCCCTTGCCAAAAATGCATGAATACAGAAACATCACAGCTGAGCATCCTTCCTCCTCTGTGCATCGGAGCGGGAGGAGCTCTGACCTTCGGGAGCAGCGAAGGGTTTGTTATCAGTTGGGCAAGAGGAAAAACCAAGGTCAGTTTTGTTTGTGGCCAACTGCCCCCAGCAACATTTCTGTTGCAATAATTAAATCTGTCGTCCAACAATTTGCTGCCAGGGCAGTTCTCAGAAGGTCTCCAAGCAGTGCCAGGAGATGAGCGCTGGTGGACATGGAGTCCTCTGTGCCCCCTGGGCTGCCAGGTCAAGGTCCAGGCAGAGGAAAAGCCACCAGGACCTACATTCATCTGGGATGACTCCCTGGCAAAATAAAGCCAGCAAAGGGTTTTTGAGGGAGGCTTTTAAACAGCCAATTTCAGCAGACCAGACTGAAAGCCCGAGGTGCTGGGTTCTCCACAGCACCTGGAGGTGACTGGGAAGGGCTCAGCACACTTCCCTGAAGGCAGATGCATGATCCAGGCTACTAAGTGCTCCCCAAAGGGGAAATGGTTTGAGATGCTACCACAGTGCAAATTATCCTTTCCTGACACAGCCGGAGCGCGGGGCTGGTGCAACACTCCTCCAGGAGCTGGGATGGAGCTGCAAGGTCCCCCCCCTTCCACTGGAAGCCAACCCTGGTGAAGGTGATGCCACCTCCTTGTCAGTGGGGCCACGGTGGGCCCAGGAGGCGAGGGACCCTCGCCCCACAGCGCCTGCTCTCGTTTTTCCAGAGCACACAGACACACCTGCCCGTGGAGCAGGGATGCTGTATTCCCACCACTCCGGCAGCGCCACTCGCAACAACTCCCAGCTGCTGCCAAAAGGTATTTTTAGCTGCATTATTTATTTGAACACCGCCTGAGACTTCAAGGCAGAGAACGGAGCCTGAGCAGCAGAGGGAGGGAGGGAAGGAGGCAGGAGCGGCACCAGGAGATCTGGACGGTTTTCCCTGGAAGATTCAAGAGCAGTGACACAGGTGTGACGGAGCAAGACTTGGGCTACGCCAAGGAAGAGGATGGCATGGCTGGGATAAAGCACCTGCCCCACAAAGAGCACTGGGTTAATCCAGTTGCTGGGAATAGCCAGTGCAGACTGGGAAGATGCTCTAGCCAGCCTCAATGTGAAGGCTTCCTTCAGGGACATCGGGCTCTTTCTTTAGGTATCTAACCACCCATGAATTCACGATGCTGTGTCCCAACGTGGTGTCTGCAGCAGGAATGCCCAGGTCTTGCTGCTATAAGTCATCTTTTATGCATAAGCCTGTTCCAGGGAAAATTTCAGCAGAACTGCCCTCTTTCAAACTGCCCTTCCTTCACACGAAGCAAATTCCACCCCAAAACCAGCCCGTTGCTCCATTTGGGGGAGGCAGCTCCAAAGAAAAGAGGATGAAGCAATCAGAAAGCAAGGGCAGGAGGGATGCTCTGAGGAAGGACATACTCCACTTTACTCCCAAAGCAGGAGATTCCCTCAGGAGCTTGGGGGCACCACGGGGTAATTGAGGGGTGCACGGAAAGCCATACAACACCCCCGTGTTATTTTTTCATGCCTTTCTTGCCACCTCATTTACCAAAGTGAACAAAACCCATCACCTCCCTCCCCTTCTGCTGAAATAATCTCCTCTTCTCTCTGAAATCAGCCAGGAAAAGAAGGGGGAAAAAAAGAAAAGAAAAAAAAAAAAAAAGAAAAGAGCATCTAAAAATAAAGGCCAGGCCAGGGTATGTGCCTCTTGGTTGGGCTCCTGTGCTCACAGATCTGCTTATTTTGGCCTATCTCTCCCCAGCGATAAGGCAGCTAACAGCCCGTTATCAGCCAGTCGGTGAAAATGTGCTCCAGCCTGATTAGGGCTCAGTCTTTGCCAAGGTTATAAACAGCCGTTATCGTTCTCCCAAACAGAATAATCCGGACAGTATCAGCTCAGAAACATATGGGCCACACAGCGAAGATAGCCGCTGACGGACACTTCATTTTAATTGTAACGAGTGGTTAGCAGCAGCCTCCAGACAACACACACAACTGCCCAATTGGCAGCGGGTTCCATCTCCTCCTCCTCCCACTGGCTGCTGCTTTGCTCCTCTCCCTGCTGCCCTGCTCCTGGCCTGTGCAGAGCAGGGATGAGCAGCTCTGGCAGGGTGGAGGGTGCCCAGCACCCGTGGGACAGCGAGCAGGCAGCATCCTCTGCTCCGCAGGTGCATGGGGTGTCCGTGTCACACCTCACAGCCAGGCTGCTGGCAGCTGGCAACAAGAGGATGGGGGCTTGATGGTGGGGTGACACCTCTCTGCCCACTTCTCTGCAGGGATGGAGGTCAGATCCCAACAGCCATGGGCCTGGATCCCTCCTGAGTGCCACATCCCGGCACTTCCCACTGCCTGCCTGTGTGCCAGCTCGGCAGCAGGCAGGGCATGGGAGGAGGGGCAGCAAACCCTCATTTCATATTCTCCCAGTGTCCCTTCTGTGTCATACTTCTTTTTTTTTCCCCCCCTTTCCTCCCGCCCTCTTCCCAAAAGGGGTGGTTTAGCTCAGAGAGTCTTAAACACATTTGCATTCCCAAGACAAGCTTAGGCATAAATTCATCTCAGTGCAGGGGTCTTTTTTTTTTTTTCCCCATCCTCCTTCTTTTCCTCCCTTCTTTTCTCTCCAAACCTGAAATGAATTCAGTGAGAACCCTTGCAATTCCAGCACCGTTGTGCTGTGCAATGCAGGATTACAAGGGATCCGAGGGTTTTCCTTTTCTTCCCACTCCCGGCGTGCGGTGCTGCTGCTCAGTTTTGTTATTAACAATACTCAGAGATAACACTCTTATAGCCCCATTAGCCACACTAACCTTCTATTCTTCTCCTGCCAGACCTAGCTTCCAGAAATCACACCTGAGCTCCATTCCTCCTGCAGGAAAAAATCAGGAGAAAAGGGGACCCCCTCCAATAAAAAAACCCCCAACCTGACAGCAAAATGTTAATATGTGGAGACAAGCTAAAAACCTTAGGAAGACCCAGGACTGAGCTTCAAGTCACGGATGCTTTCTCAGATAATCTGTATTCCTATCTCAGTGCCAGCAGAGCTGTGATCAGAATATCCAAGGTCTCATAAAAGATTCAGGGCTTATTGACTTCCTTGCCTTCGCTGCCAGTTCGTGGTGCTCCCATTCAGCCTCCAGAGCACCCGCCGCCCCTTGCAAGTTGCCTCACATGTGCCAAAGTTGAAGGCATCTACTTCTGTGCACAGCAGTGGAGGAAAGCTCTCCTCCTGAGCTGGGGGATGTATTCCCAGCCCCAAGCCCTGGAGAGAGGCACCTAAAGAGGGTCCTTGCCCCATGGGCATCCCCAGCCCACAACAAACTCCTCTTAGATGTCCACATGGTTGGCTCAGAAGCACTGGCCACCACAGTGGGAAGGTGATGCACCACAGGCAGAAGAGCAGATTTGTGACTTATTTCAATTCGAGTCACATGTTTAGGTGAAATAATCTCCAAGCTGGAAAAAGCAGGCTTCCAGCATGAACCCCTCAAGAGCAGGCTTCCCCTCAGACTGCAGGCGAGCTCTCCGAGGGCTGTCTCCGGCAGCACTGCAGCCCAGATTTGCTGCATAAGCAGCCCTGAGCAAAAGTGCCGACCAGAGAATCCAGTCCCTGCAAATTTATGATCAGAGTTACTCAGCCACAGACCCAAGGAGAAGAGATGGGGCTGGCATTCCTTTAGGAACATACTGGCCCACTGTCACTCGTGTTCTCACTGATTTTAGGCACGGAAGACCAGGTGAATGGTTGAACACGCTGTAAATTGTGGAGTTTTACATACTAGAGGCCTTCATCGCTGAGTTACACAGAGATGCCCGTGAACACCACATCAACCAAGCATGATAAAACCATCAAACCCACCCAGGCACCTCGTTAATTGTATTTATGCATCACCTAAAGCCTTACGCGCACAGCAAGACTCCATACTGGGAAGCACTGCAAGATACGGGAAATAAACCCGTATAAAAATAAAATATTGCATAGAAAAACACAGATTTATATCTACATATATGCTCAAACACACACAGGCACTTGTGTGCTTCCACGTGGTGTGTGCCCACACCCTCCTGGAGCTGGGATACCCCCGGAGGTGTATCCAGACACACACCCCACCCTCTAGCTGCATGTAGGTAGCAACTATTTATACATACACAAACCATACAAATGCTCCACGCACCCTGCTCGGTGACAGCTCAGATTTTCAGTAATATCATAATATTATTTTTAGATCAGTTAAGGTATAAAATGTGCGCTCTCTCAGTCTTTAATATTAATAAGTCTTGTAACTAGCAGTTTCTTGTAGCTCCGAATTCTTGAGCACAACTAGAAAGGGCACTTATCCTGAAAAATCTAATAAATTTACAGTTTTATATACTTCCTTCAATTGTAAAAGTCTTGTTCAATAAACTTTAAAATGCCACTATAGAGCAATAACACAGACAGTATAAACCCAGCCCTGGGAAAGCTGTGCAACCAGAAATTGTTCCCCTTTCTGCTACAGCAATAAAGTTTTATATGTTTGAACTGACTGTAAAAAGGTTTGAATGTTGGCAACTGGGGAATAATCTGTCTTCTTTATAGTTATTATCATATTTCCCACAAGACCCTTTGGTCTGTGTCAATCCTTCTCGTATATGACACCTTTGTACTGTCAGCGAAAGCAAGAATACTTAACTTTTTGCGTGCGCGCGCGGCTGCGACTGGAGGTCCCTCGCTCTGCTTTCCTTCAGATTACAGCACCCGGGAATAAATTACCTGTGACGTGCTGCAATGGAAGCCTTTTGCCAAATCAGGCTGATTTGGAGAGCAAAGCTCCAAAAAAAAAAAAAAAAGGGATTTGTGGACTGGTTGTCAAGACGCCGGGGTAAGAGCAGCTGAGATCCAGCAAGGGATGGTGACATCCCTGCAGCTCCCACTGAGGCTGCACCCCCAGGGCAGGCAGCTCCCACTGCTCCTTCACAAGAAGGAGACCTTGGGTTGAAATCAGCTCCTCCTGCCTCTCTGCCACCATCTGAAGGCAAGGGCAGAGCCAGCACCAGTATCCCCAGGTTCGAGTCGTTGCAGCCAGACTCCTCCTAGGCAGAAAGGTTCTGGGGATTCTCACTGAACCCCTAAGAAATCTGATCCAGACCCCAAAGGAGTAGCAGGTAAATACAAGGGAATTCCTCAAACTCACCCGTCTCACAAACGGATAATGCTTTCATCGGTTTAACTCTAACTAGAGCTCACAAATGAAGATGAGGATAAATTCTGCCCAAAAAACAACAGCAAGGCTGGACCTTGGTATCATCCATGTGGGGCTTATTGCTGCAGGAGTGGCTGTGGCAGTGGCCACTGGGTGCAAGGATGCAGGAGAACCCAGTCCTCAGACTTCAGCAACCCAACCCTGGTGATCCACAACCGTGGGCCATCTTTCAGGTGGCAAAGATGAGGCTCAATCAGAGATTGAGATGTCAGAAGAAGTGATGTTAAAGCACGTTTGGAAAAAGAAAAATGAGGAGCCACCAGGACCAGATAATACCTGCCTTAGAGTACTGCAGGGACTCAGAAATAAAATGATTGCATATTTTCATTAGCAGCTCAATCTCTCATTACACTAGAGGACACAAAGTGTCATACCCTATTTTTAAAAAATGGAGTGAGATGAGCCACAGATTCACCGACTTGTGAGTCTCCCTTCAGTACAGGCTAAGATGATAAATAGATAGGATAAAGCCTTGAGATGGACACGATACCACTGAGATTAACTAGCAGTGCCCATAAGGAAGAAGAAACCCACCTGGCTAATCTATTAGAGGTGCTCTGCACCCAGCAACAGGAAGCACGAAGCACCACTGGCATCGTTTGGGGTCCCCCAAAGTTTCATCAGCTGACAAATTGAACCCTCCTCTCAGAAAAAGCAAGGACTAAAGGTTGGTTAAGAGGTGGCAGAGAGTAGAAATAAATGACTTTTTCAACAAGACATGGGATGCAGGAGGTTTGCCCGCTGCTGCTTAATAAGTTTATTTCCAGGAGCAGAGCAGGAGCAGCACTGGGTTTGACGAGAACATGAGCAGCAGGGGTTAGCAAGGACTCGTGAAGGCTGAGGGCCTCCTCCAAGGACAGGAATGAAGCTCCATGAGCTGGAGATAAGATGGTGTCAGCAAGGGTAAAATGCACAAGGAGTAATTCGATTACTCACACACACTGACTACGACAAACTTTGCGCAGTCAGGCCGGACGTCCAGCGAAGCGTGAAGGGAAGGGGCAGTGAGAGCTGCCAGGGCTGCACCCCGCCCCGAGGCTCCTCACCCCCTGCAAGCCCATCAGCCTTGGAAGACAGACAGAGACTTCATCCAGGGCCTGTAGTGCTGGGACAAGAGGGAATGGCTTCAGACTGACAGATTAAGTACTGGGAAGAAATTTCTAGCTGCGAGGGTGAGGAGGCCCTGGCACAGGTTGCCTGGAGAAGCCGTGGATGCTCCATCCCTGGAAGTGTTCAAGGCCAGGTTAGATGGGGCTTGGAGCAGACTGATTGCCTGAAAAGTGTCCCTGACCATGGCAGGGGGCTTAGAACGAGATGATCTTCAAGGTCCCTTCTCCAACCCAAAGCACTCTGTGCCTGTGGTCCTTAGGCAGCAGGTAATGCCATCCATGGGATCTCCTCATGGGGAGAGCTATGGAAAGACTCTGTGAGAAGGAGCATTGGAAACAAGCACGAGCACTCATTAGCCTTCAAAACACAATTTGTCAGCTAACTGGATGACTGGAAAAATCATCAGTGTGAACCAGAAAAAGAGGCCAGAGATACACAGAGCCTGCCCTCCCTCCCACGATGTAAGCACAGAGCTGGAGAGCACCAGCCACCACAGGTTCTCCCCACCCAACCCCTCCCTCCAAACACAAGAAATGACATTTCAAACACAACCAAACCCCATGGGGTTTTGTTCTGGATGATCCCCGCTCAGCTCTCTGCACAGCCAGCCATGAATGCAGCAGGTGAAGCCCCTCAGCCCCCCAGCACCTCTCCACTGACGAAAGAGTCAAGGGCTACCTGTTCTGCTGCCCTGTGCTCTTCACCTTGCTGACTGAACTCCAAGACCTCCAAACCCACTCCACACCCAGACACCCCCCCAGTGAGCCACTGGGCTGCTGCTAACCGATGGCTGCATCCTCTGCACCTCCCCAGTAGCACAGATTCCTTTGCTAATGGGTGATCAATACACCTCTTGCTGCTCACCAAAGATCCTCCATCCATTCTTGTGACAAGCCCAGCCAGCGCTGCTGTGCAGGAGTGGGCTCTGCATGGATTTAGGCAGCGCTCCCCTTGCTCTACGGGGACAACCCAGCTCTTCCCATCACACCATGACATGCTGGCCTGAAACTGGCTGGATCTCAGGGCTGCAGGTGAGCAGGGCAGGCACCTCCACCTCACCCTGTGCCACCAGTGGCGTGGCAAGGGTTAAGTCCAGCCGGCAAGGCGCATCTCTGTTGCAAGAGTCCATTACCTCCCGCCACATTACCTCATTCATTTCTTATATGCGGATGGTTTATTCTCCCATGAGCACCCTCGCTGGCAGACATGGCTAGTGTAAAGTCCCCTCCCTCCCCTGTATTTCTCTATCCATCACATTTAACACTCTGACAGTAACAGTCTATAATGTTTCTATTCTACAAAACCGCTCTGTCAACTCCAGGCTTCCAGAGCAGCAACTGAGGAAAATAAATAACATCAACGCCAGGCCCGACAGTATCACAGCTTGCTTTCTGCTGGGGGTTTAGTTTATTCTTCTCTTTTTTTTTTCTTTTTTTTTTTTTTTTTTTTTTTGAAGAAGGGAAAAAATAGGAGAGCGAGAGAAAAAAGGGGAAAAAAGTGCAGGCATGTAACATGAGGAGAGAGACAGGCCTGAGTGTCCTTCCCACCTGAAAGACCCCCAGAGATGAGCACGGTGCTTCCAGTACAGAGGAACCACTGCCCCCATCCTGCGCCCAGATTCCCTGGGGCCACAATGGCTTAAAAAAGGGGACAGGGGACCATAGCCCAGCTTCCCTCCAGTGCCAGCTGAGGGTGAGTGACTGCAGGCAGCTGCCCACACCCAAGGGCAGGAACAGGCTGGGCAGCAGTCACAGAAGCTCTTTGGAGGAGTGGAGGCTGGGCAGCGAGGGGGAGAGGGGTTGCAGGTATCAAAGATGGAGGATATAACTCCCACTGGCCACCGTAACCCAACGGCAGCAGCAGGCAAAACCCCATCTGCTCCACACCAGCCTCAGTCAGGAATCCCTAATCCACTTAGATAATCCACTCCAGCTCGTGGCTTAGTGGCCTCACGGTGTTTTTCATCTCCTTTCACTCCTGTGAAATTCCCTGGGGTTGAAATCAGGCAGCCAGGCCAGGGGTTTGCCTGCTCTCTCCTGCAGCTGCACAGGTGACCCCAGCACCCAGCAGCAGGGAGGGCAAGGGGGAACCCACCCAAGGGAGTATTGCCAGCATATAATGACAAACTCCAAAATAACAAATACAGCCTTGAAGAAACTGCCTAGCGCTTTAGAAAGCAAAAGTCCAGCAGATAAAAAATTCACTTTTTCCAGCATTTATGCTTTTTCTTCATAGGACTGCACTGATGTTCATTTTAACTCCCTATTTGCAAGCTCACCTCCCTTCTGCATGAGCCATGCTGGCCTGACAAACAGAGACCAGCTCAGGTGGTGCTCTTCACCGGGAAAAGAGAATTTAAACATAATTACATGCATAAGAACTTTTCCAATCAATTGGAGAGAGACACAGCCCTTGACAGCCTGCAGATCTGGGAGCAGTGCTCACCAGTCAGCTTTACAGAAACCAGCAGGGATGCACCCGCTAGCAGTCGAAGGATGAGGCTGGAGGGGATGCTCAGAGGAGAGGGAGGCTTGGAGGGCTCAGAAAACATGGGGACCAGGTTGCCATCCCTGAAGCCCCCCAGTTATCTGCTTCTCCAACTGTGAACTACTTTACTTTGTGTAAATCAGCTTTAAAATCAAGCTGATACCCTGCAGGCACTGACACCAGGCAAGACCCTCATCAGCCCTGAATGAATCTGTGCATAGGGTGACATCACCCCACATCGCTTTCAATAAACAAACAAAAAAATCCCCAAAACCAAACAAAAACCAAAAAGAAAAAAAAAATCCCCAAACCCAAGAAAAACAAAAAATCAACCAAAAAAAAAAAAAAAAAAAAAAAGCAGGAAAAAAGAAAAGAGCAAGCAGAAAACGGTTCCCTCTTTTGTTTACATACCTGCCAAGGGCTGACGCTGGCTGCTGTCAGTCATTTGTATGAGCTGACGGTTTTCTAGCCCAAAGCAACCCAAGCGATAGCAAGGCAAGCAATAAAGGGATGGATCCTGCTACAAGAGCCCCACACCACCCCCAGCTCACCCTGCCACCTCTGCTTGGGGAGGAAAACACACCCAGCAACCAGAAAGGCTTCGGCTTTGGAAACTGAACCTGGTGCCCTGACTCCTGGTAAGGGAGAGCAACACCAGCACCAAGCTCCGTTGAGCATCCAAAATCTGAAGAGCTCAAACAGAAGCAATGTTTGACCATGAGCATCCTCTCCACGATTCCCCCAGAGCTGGGGAGGGGCTCATGCAGCACCCACCACAGTTCTGGTTCACAGGCCAGACCCTGCCTGTCCTCTGCACCACAAGCTGGGCTGTGCTGCACAGCCCCCAGGGCTGCTCAGGAAACCCTGAGCCTGCAAGGATGCTAATGGGATTTGGGTGCCTGTCTGAAACGAGCAAAAGGATTAGGGCTCCAGGAGCAACCACCTTAGCACAGACTCCTGGTTCTCTGCTGGGAAAGGCCTTTATTCCGCTGCGAAAAGAAACTTCCCACTTGGCAAAAGCAAGAATGAAGCTTCCCGCAGTGGTCTGACAGCATAATGTGCGTGCAGCCCCTGCGTACACACACACCCCCACACAGGCTCACAGGGAACAGGCACGAGGAATACAAAGAATGAAGGCGCAATGAAAGGTGCAAACCAAACTCTTGAGCTGTGATGTGGAAAAAAGCACAAATGTTTGGGTTTTTTTTGTCGAGCCGTATTATTTCCCATTCATAAACATCCCTCTCAATAGCTATATATGTATGCAGATAAAATTTGTATTTAGCTCAGTCCTGTCACTGGGAAGTATGTTATTTGCTCGCTGGTTGCTGCCATTATTTGCTTTATTAAAATTAAAAAAAAAAAAAAGGCCCTTCCTTTGCCCAACACGAGAGGGGAAACTGGGCCCTGGACTAACCAGAGAGCAGCCCCTGGAGAGAAATATTTGCAAACAGCTCACAGGCTTAGATTTGTTTCTGAAACCCACACATGCCTATACAATTAATCCATTTCCTATTTACTTTTACATCAGGAATTGCTGACAAATAATTCGCAGAGCTATAAAGCACAATCAGTGGGTCTGGAGCAAGGGGGAGGGCTCACAAGTTGCTTTATTCAGTCCCCAAGCTCTGGGGAGACCCAATGCCCTGTGGACATACTCAGAAAGTTTGGCTGTTGTGTGGAATAGCCAAACCTTCCAGGTTTTGGTTACCAAAATTCAAGGCTGGAGACTTGCCTGCAGGACCAGCAGCATCTTCTGCTGTGCCTGCAGCAGAGCCCTCCGATGGACAGAAGCGATGGAAGCAGCATGCAGGGAAACCCAGCTTTCCGAGCTTCAAGAAATACAAGATTGAGGCTGTTTTTTGCAGGGTAGAAGGAAACTGAGGCAGCAGAAGGTGCTCTAGTTCCAATGAAGGCCCACTGGGGCTCCCCGGGGAGCAGCCAGTGTGGCACCAGAGGGCAGCAGTGCCAAAGCCACCCAGTGCTGCCCTGCCGAAAGCCCCAAACACCCAGCTCCCGCCAAGACATTCTCACCAGGCACCCTCACCGAGAGAGAGAGAAGGCAGGAAAACACCCCCCCTGACCATTTGACCCCTTTCCTTTACAGAAAGCTTGGTGCCATTCAGCAGCCACAAGCAGCCGTGCACCAAACCAAACTCAGGTGCTTTTTGCTGCTACTTTTGAGGAGAATATCAAACACTGGGAGCTTCATCCTGGTGCCAACGTGTGCTTGCAAGGGGTGGCACTGCTTCCCACTGGTGGATGGCCCCTGTGCTTGGACATTTCTGGGTTCTGAAACACCCAGGCACTACTGCCAGGGAAAGGCAGTGCGGGTTGGGATGGAAAGCCACGGGGAAAGCCCAGCGTGCAAACAATGCATGGCTGCACTGTTGTGAGCATCACTGTGAGCATCAGTGATGTATTCCTCAGCCCCCACAGCCTCACCCTGCACGGCCTCCCGCTGCCTACAGCCCACCTCTGGATCTGCTGATGGCTAATGGGACCTGCTAACAGGAGAGCAGGCGAGGCAGCAGCCAGGCTGCCGAGCGGGCTGGGATGCATGTAATCAGAAGGGTTATCTAATGCTAGTTTCATTCTAATTGAGTCACTACCATATGTCACCCTGCAATAACAACGCAAGCAGCATGCAACTGAATACATATTTAATTCACATAATGGGTACAACAGTAGAAGTAATCAAGGCAGTTTGCCATAAGCCATAAAGAAGTGTAGCGTGTTCCTATCGAGGAGCAGCCTGCGCTCGGGGAGAAGGGGATGGCAGGAGCACCGTGCCAGGGAGAGAGCTGCAAAGCAGGGGGGGAACCCCCCAAAAGCACGCCCTGGCAGGGGCTGGAGGTGAGGTGGCCATTGGAGGGGAATGGGAATCAATGGCAGAATATTGTCGACGGATCGTTAGCCCCTTCAATATAATTAACGGTAATGGATTTATTGGCGGAAATTTAATGATTTGAATGTTAAATACCGGCCTGGAATTGCATCGCACAGTCCACCCTTCGTTTCCAGTTTCTGAGAGAACCCCCCCCAAAAAAAAAAAAAAAAAAAAAGGAAAACCCAGAAACCCAGGCAGAAGCAGGAGAAGGTGCAGGGCCAGGCTGGCCGTGACCAGCCCTTCTCATCCTCCTCTGCCAGCAGCACCTGACGGCCCCGCTCGCTGCCTTCATTTCCTCCCACAATGAGAAGATTAATTCGATTGAGGACCACTCATCAATATCTTTGGACAGATCAACCAGAGTTTTCATTAAAGCCATATTAATGCTTTTGGATACACAGCTGCGGATGGGTTAGGCTTCAAAACTTAGGCCCAGAGAGGAGAGGAAAGGAGAGGGGCAGTGCCTGCTCCCAGATGGGAATTAAGGGAGAGCCGTCCGGTTCTCGTTAGCAGCCTCTCCCACCAACATGTTTTGATGTATATTTCATGAGGATAAACAAACATTCATTTCACTTTGGGAAGGTGCTTGCTGTAATGTATTGGCAACCTCACCAGCAATGAGGGGACATTAATTTCAATTCTGGTGTTTAAACACCTTGTTGATTCCCAATCACTCATCCCTGGCTCAGCACATCCCTGGCATGGGGAAAAAAACGGACAAGCAGAGCCCCAGCCTCACCTTCTGCAGAGCCTGCTGGAGTTCATTTCCTATTTAAATGACTTAAGAAGGGCCAGACATTAGGAAAGAGGCAGTCCTATCTAGCTGCTTGCCTTGGGGTGCAGCCTTCAGCCATCCCACAGAATCATCAAGGAAAGCTCCCCCAGCCTAGACAGGGAAACACGGCTCCTCAGGAACAGGCTCTGAAGAGTATTAGCAGCTACCCTGAACTATGGGATGTGCCAGAGGTGGAAGAACAGTATCTGAGCTGGAAGACTCCTGAATCTTCCAGGACCACTCAGCCTTCCACCTCTGCATCCCCACCTTAAAGACACAGGATTCTCAGTGAGGTACCAAAAGCAAACATCCTACCCAGTCCACGGGGCACCACATGTGCTGCTGAGGCTCCATCACACAGATCTCCTTCCAGAACAACCACTGTTGTGGGAGAACACCTCAGCCAGCTCCCAGCTTTAAGCATTTGGGTAGATTTGTGGCCTGCAGCCCTCAGTGGGGGTTCTGGAGATACACAGGCTACACCGTGAGAAAATGCTCACAGCATTCCCCAAGGAACTGTAGGTATGGATGCTCTTCTCTCCATGCCCAGTCCTCAGCTCCTTGCAGAATAAATGAATAAATGGAGCTGGCAGAAACTGAGCAGTGGAGGGAGCAAGGTGGGCAGAGAGAGTGGGAACATCTGGGAGTGTGAAAATGAGAAGCAAGTACGGCCTGGAAAAGGACACAGGGCCCTGCTGCAGAGCACAGGAGAGCAGGACAAGCTGAAGAAAGAGTGGTTGGAAGGCAACACCACGTTATTGCTCCCATGTGTCTGTAAGAGGTGATGCTGCTTGCAGAAAGGCTTTTTAAAAATAAGCTGTGGGTTAAGATGCACAGAAACAGGAAAATAGGGAAACGATGCCTTTATGAAACAATGAGGTGTTGTTTATGTGAGTGCCATGGAACTTGCTTATCCCACCCCACCCTGAACACATCCACCACCACCCTAAAGATGGGAGCTCCAGCACAGCTCTGCCTCTTCCAAAAAAGTCAGATCCCACCAAAAGACTAACATCTATTTATGTCCACCTGAAGAGCCAAGACAGGGGAGGGCAGGGAGGAAAATACTGCACAACCAACAGCCAGAGCTGCCCCCTTGTTTTTTCTCCCACTTTTATCCTCCTGCTTTTTTTTTTTTTTTTTAACAGCAAATATGCCAGATATCCTATACATAAGGTATGCTTTAAAGAAGTTTCAGTACCTGACACACATCAACAGCTCTCTGGGAGCACTGTAGAGCAACTGCAGTTGTTTAATATGAAGTATGCACCAAGAAACACACACACACACATACATATAAATGCAGGCAATGACACAAGAACATTTCTCCTTTTGCTTTTTTTTTGTGTGATCTGCTTTGTGGGGACATTGTAGAGGCAGCAGCACTGTCTCCTTTTTCATCCATGCATCTCTCTGTTTTTAAGAGTAAAAGGCTGCTTTAAGACAAAAAAACATTAAGGCCTAGAGAGGAGCCTATGACAGGTGAGCTGCTGTGATTGGGGGCACAAAGCAGCCAAGCAATGAGACAGAAAACATCCTGTTCCCAAACGCCACCTAGGACCTGATCCTAGGGTTTTCATCCACACCAGGTGGGTCAGGAGGCAGGATGGCTCCTTGGTGACTGAATGGTTACTCCAGCCCCATCAGAAGACCCTTCCATACCCTTCAGCAGAGGCTGATGAAGGTTTCTGTCCCTCCCAAAAACTCCCCCCATTTCTCTGTCCTGAGTTCTCCAAACACAGCCACTTTCAGTAGCACTGCAAAGGACACAAATGACCTGATGGCAGCCCCCCATGGAGACACAGCTGGACTTCATGCTGTTGGTTGGGTGAAACATGTATTTCTTCATGGGAGGGTTAAAACCTGCTGAATTGCCAATTTCAGCTCCTCACAAGGAGCACATTCCATCAGGCATCCCCAAAGAGCTCCAAACTGGCCAAAGTGAGGCAACACAGAGGGAAGGACCAGGCCAGACCTCTGTGATCCCAACTGTCCCACCACAGCTCACCCACTGACACCTAGCAAAGCCAGCCCAGCTCCTGACACTTCCCCATCCTGCTGAGGCCATTGGAAAAGAAAGATCCATGGTCTGAAGTCATATGGAAAAATCCCAGAGCCTTTTTCCCTCTGCTTCCCTCCCACCCCATTCAATAATCCTGTTAAACTGAACCCTGGCTGGATTAATCTCTTTCCCCAGACAAATGGGCGATTATTCAGGCATCACATTGGGATTTTTAGGGTTTGTGTGCATTTCTACTGATCTTCTCTTGGCTTCTTTTGTAAATGGCTTTTACTGCTCCCCCGACAGCACGCACGATTCAATTCAGCCTCTCTATTAACATTTCTGATACAAATACCTGCTCCCCAGGGCTACCCACCACAAATATCAGCAGAGCTTTGGGCAATTCTCCCCTACTTCACCACCAGTTTCGGTGGCTCAAAAAACCTGCAGCTACTCATATTTGTCCCTAAAAGCACTTTCCTCTCCAAAGTTTGCCAAAGTGACAAGCTCTGCAAATCCTCAACCTACAGTCAGAGCAACCAGAAATCAACCTCCTAAGTGAGTCTGGCAAAAACCAACACTCATCCTGGGCCACCTGAGAAAAGGAAGGTCCTGCTGTAAGTCAACTGAATTTGGCTACCAGACTTCCAGGTGTAAACACATAACCAGGAAACACTGGAAGGGACATCAGCTGGCTGTTGAACCTCCTGCCCATGAGAATGAATGGGGACTTGCTACGAAAATCAAGGAGGAAATACAAGGTGATGCTGAAGATGGTGCCCAAGTTTCTTGCCTGGCTAACAGGTCATCATCAACAACGAGATGCCCTCCTGTGACACCAGGCAACTGGCCCATTCCCAACGAGGTCTCCCTTTTATCAGTAATCCCTTCCCCTCCATGAGGAAATGTAGCACGTGGCCCCCTACCCTGCATGAGGTCCTGGAACACCTCTACAACACAGCTCCTTATAGACCAGGCAAACAGCTCATATTCCCATCATTCCACGTGAGCATTCCCACACACGTCATTACGAGTGTGCACAGACAGAGAGATGCAAACATATTTTTATGAACTGGGCAGCACTCTAAAACACTTTTGTTCTTTGAAAAAAAATCTGCTGTTGAGGTTGCTCAGTCCCAGCCCCCAACTAATGCCATCCCATAAAAGCCAACAAACTCTTCTGCACTGCCCAGGTGTTTTCCCCGCATGTCCCCAGCTATATTTCTATACTTCAGTGACTACAATAAGTTGAAACTAATTTATACTCTGGCTTGCCCTGCCAAGGCAGAGGAGGACCCAGCTGGACTGTGGAGCTCCAGGAGTGTTTAGCAAGGCCCAGCCTGCTCTGCCTGTCTGTGGGAATGCAAAGGAGCACTGCGTGCCCAGGATGCCAGCGTGACCCTGCAGCTGCCAGCAAAGAGCAAGGGAACAAACCAGAGCAGACACCAGCTCTGCAGCTGGAAGGAAGAGCTCAGTGACATTAGCACTGCTGCCAGCTTCAGTACAGTGCATTTTGGGACTTTTTTTTCCCCTCTCAAAGCTCCATGAGAACCACAACATACATTACCAGAAAAGAAAGCACAACACAGAGCAGTGCTGATCCTCAGGAAAGAGCAGGCCACAGCAGTGAGGTTTCTCCCATGGCTTAAGATACACTTAGAAAGCACAAACCAGTATTTCCAACTCCTCTGGGGAGTCTGGTTTGTGGCACTCGGGGCATACAAGATGCTCCTTGACATTGTAGGACAGAGGAAGCTCTGCCACTTCCAGCCCAGCTCAGGACTGGGGGTGGCACTGGAGGACTGGCAAGGAGCAGAGGTCCTCAGGAGAGACCGGGAGAGCTGCAGGAGAGGGATGCTCTGCAACTCTCCAGAAATCCTGCCCATTGCCTTTGCAGCAAAGGACACCCCAGGGTGCCAAACAGACAAAAAAAGCCATAACATCCACACCCCTCCAAGCCTTACTTCCCTAATCAGGATGGAGATAACCTAGGCAAAATTCCTCTTAACCAGCTAATGCATGTAGCAGTGTTTCCCAGCCAGGGTTCCTCATGGCTAAGTTACAGTCTTTATCCCCCAATTTCCCTTCATCATTTGTCATCTTTCTTCAAATCAACTCTGTATTTCCTGAATTCTCAAGTACTAACAGGCTGGGAAAAAAAAAAAAAAACCAAAAAACAAAAACAAACTATGAGGAAAAGGGCTTATAAACCACTAGAAAACTGGTTAATGTTTCCTACCCCTCTCTGTTCTCTCAGACTGCCCCCTTTCCACCCTGGGCCTCCAAAACCTTCCAGTCAGCTCTGGATCTGCTCAGACATGCTGGCCTGGGGGAGAAAATCCAGCGAGCAAGCAGGCAGAATCCCACCTGCACCAGCACCTCCATCACAGAGACCTCCAGAGGGCAATCATGCAGCCTCCAAAGCAAACCAGAAAGGAATGGATGATTTTTTTACCCCCTCCAATGTTTCTTCCTGACCCAGGTTCCCCCCGCCTTGGTTTCCTAACACACTGCCATATCCCCAGACAAACTGTGAAAGGGGTGACCCAAAAGTAAAGCAGAATGGCTGCAGAGCAAAGAAACAATGAGAAAGAAACAAAATAAAATTAAATACAAATATGAGGAAAAATGGGGTTTAAAGACAGGACTAGGGAAAAAGCAATGGCAGCACAGGGAAAGGGGGGGAAATTCCTCTGGAAATCATTAATACTCCAGGAACCTTCAGGACTAAACCTGAATACAGACACTTAAGCTCTCAGCTCTGCCATTAACGCTAGGGCCTAAATTATTGATCTTTTGCCTTTATCAGCATAACAGTCACGTCCCAGTATCAAGATCTAACTACACTGCGGTCCCTGTGCTGCAGCCACTGAAATAATTAGGAGAAATTCTCATTAAAGGAGAGTGAAAGGTTCAGAGATGGAGACAGAGAAAAGGGTCTGGGAGGGTGTTTAATGTCTTCCACAGGGTCGGGAGAGCGCTGTGATCAAATCCCTGCACGAGGCCGGGGGATGACAGCTTATCAAAAGGAGAAGTCCAAAGCCCTGCCACACTGGCGTCCACCACGTGCTGGCCACAGGGCCAGGAGAGGGAGGTGGGGGCAAAAGGCATGAAAAATAAATAAAAAACAAAAAAAAAATAGAATTAATAATGGAAGGGCTGCTGCAGGCTTGGTCACAGTCTGAAAAATGCAGCCTGGGGTAGAGAGAAGGGGTGCAGGGAGGGGAGGCAAGGAGGAAGGAGCCCAGCATCATCCCCAAGGCACATGGCCAGGGCTCTCCCTGTTTCACTCTGGACTGCTCAGGATCAAAAAAGGAAAGTGGGAAGCCAAAAGAGAGAGCAGCAACACTGAAGCAACACTGTGTGTGCAGCCCAGAGGATGGAGGAAGAAGCCAGGAGAATGGAGGGAAGAAGCCCTGCCTGGTGGTGGCACTGGCCCCAGCCCAAAAAGCACCTTGGAAAATATTATAAAATTTTTAAAATAAATGTCAATAAAAAGGAGGAAACGCACCCCCACGAGTTTGAAATACTAGAAAACGTTTCACAAAGCCCACTGTAGAAAAACAATCCAGTCTGGTGGGCAGCAGAAGGAAGTCACTGGAGATTTTGGTGTGATTGGGGAGGGAGTGATGGAAAGATAAGGGGAGTGATGGAAGAGGGGGAGAAGGACAGGGATGAATGTAGAAAGCCTGCCCCCTCCCCCTGCATGCACAAAGTTTCCCTATATTTAATGTCAACGCGCTGTAATTTAAAAGAAAAATTCCATTTCACTCGGCTAATCAGAACGGTTAGAGAGACCATTACCACAAACACTGGGAACATCTGAAATTGATTATTTTTTACTTGGTGCAGTTAATGAAATCCTCCGGCGAGCGCGGCGGAGGGGCGCCGGGGCAGGAGGGGCTGCGGGGCTGCTGCTGACCCCCGCGCCCGGGGCTCAGGGGGCCCGGCCAGGCTCCCTGCCCACCATTTTGTGATTTTGTGCAGGAGGCTGGAGATATTTAGCATGGGCGGCACATCCCGTAAGGAGCACCACATCATTAAATGTCTTGGGCTGGTGCGGCGGGGAAGAGAAATGCAGGATGTCACTGCCTGATAGGGAGAAGACTCGGAGGTTATTTATTAGCGGACACTTACCACAAACTGCATTTTCTCCATTTGCATTCGATACGCTGCAGCTGGCTTAGCGCCGGGAAGAGGCGGGCGGGATGGAGGGAGCAGCACCCCTGCCCTTCCCTGCTGCTCCCCACACAACTCAGGCCCTCAACAGTCACCCTGCTCCTCACCAGTCCCACCAGAGCCACCTGTCTAATCTGCCTGGCTCGGCAGCCAACTTTCCCAAAGAAGTCACGAGGTCGCCCATTGATGCTCTCCATCGCCATGGTTCAAACAACCAAGCTGCAGGGTCCAGCCAAGGTCTCCAGAGCTCCCCAGCGACCCTTCGGCCGCTGATGCAGGACAAATCCTTTCTGTAAGACCATCCAGAGCAAAACACCCAGCAGCCCACTGGACACTTGGTAACAAATCCTTCCTGGAAGCATCATGAGGGCATCCCAATGCATCTCTGCCTCAGACGTGGGCACATGCAGGGGGCCACTCTCCCCTCCACCCCGTGGCCACAGCCTCTCTCCCACCTCCGAAAAGTGGCCGAGTGTAATTACGCAGAAAGCTCCTCTGGAGCTATATCAATAAGACAGACGTCTGTTGTATCATTCTCTCTCAGTAAGGCATTTCTTCTCCCCAATTGCTCATATAGAATCATAGCCTAATAGCATGCTATTAACATAATTGCCAACACAACTAGTGTTCCGTGTCTCACAGCCATTTGCTTATTTTGCCATAAAGAATATCAAAAAAGCAGCCTGAAAAGCCGTGGCCTGGCCATGTGGCTGAGGACCCCAGCCCTGGGCTCGGCCGGCGGTGCTGAGCCTGGCGAGCAGCGGCGTGGCTCCGCTGGCCGGCCCTGGCCCTGGACCGTGGCACCAACGGCGCGCGCCGGCCGGGCTCCCGAGCAGACGTGTGCGAAGATCTAAACGGATTCTGCCAGGCGAAATGAAATTCCCATTATTTTTAATTAATCCTTAATTAAAATATATTACTCCGCAGATTCTGCAAATCTCTCTTAATATGCAAATGCGGCCCATTCAAGGATATTTACATATCATTAATTAAAACGGCACATTCTTTCAGTCTAACAAGCTGAGAGCCATGTCTGTTGCCACACTGGCAAGAAAGCTGGGCCTGGCACTGCCAAATTCATCCATGAGAAAGATGTTCAGTGTCATGGCAGGGGTGTGAAAGCACAGGATGGGGCTGGGGGAAGGAGACAGATCCCAAGGAGGAGGAGACAGGTTGGAGAGATCCCAATCTGCGGCAGAAGAGCCCCCCTGAGCCTGGCTGGAGTGGGTGGATAGGAAAGCACATCGGCACCACCACAACCAGGGAGGAAGCACGTGCTTCATCAGAGCCAGGCTGAGATCACAGCATCACTGCTCACCCACACAACACGTCTGAGGTCAGCCAGTTCTCCACCACCATCACTGCCAGGGGCTGTGTTGTCCTACCAAGACTTGTCACCAGGGCGTACTTTTGTTCTTCCCTGTCTGCCTCAGCTTCTGAGCATGGAGATCTCCCTGCTTCCAAACTATGGGACACACACCTGCAGCAGCCAAGTTCCCAGCTCCAAACTCCCTCTGGGCTGCAGAAGACAGCCTGCCCCATCAGAAAGGTCAGACCCTGCAAGCCAAGTCAATGCTCCAGCCTTTCAATAGGGTGAAAGCACAGAGGTAACATGAGCTGGCTTGAGGGAAGAAGGGCCTTCTGTCCCCCAGCAATCTCCTTCATGGCTCTCCAGGAGGAGTCTGTGCCTCTTTCCCCAAGGTGTGGGGGACAGGCTCTTTGGGCAGCATCACCAACACAGACACAGCACCTGCAGCTCCCACCCAAGCACCCGTCCAGCAGCACTGCAGACTCCGAAACACACCTGAATCCAAACAGAGTGTGAGACAGCCAAGAGGTTCATCACTGTTCCAGCAGGGGCTCAGGGCTGCAGAGAATGCTGTTTTAAAATTCGGGAGAGGCTTATCAGGTCACTGAGTCAGGGACAAAGCCAGTCTTCCAAAGAGCCATCAGTTTTGCACACACAGTGTCAACCCCCGTTTTTTGCCAACAGACCTGTGTCTACATCTCACATGGGCTGGTGTCAATACAAATGTCGAGCACCCAAAACCCAGGCAGCAGCTCCATCCCAGAAGAGGAAAGCCATCAAGAGACAAAAAGTGCCTATGTCTTCATGGTTCCACCGGTACCTGAAAGGAAATGCAGGCCAAGTCTTCGCAGTGGTGTGCCAGGACAGAGTCATATCTCCCTTCACAACCTGGACATACTGCTTCCAGAAACCTGGAGGTTTTCAGCCTTCAGGACTGATTTCTGTGAGAATGACAGCTCCACTCTCATCGTCTCACTACTGTCACTACCTTCTGCTAGGAAAAGCAGACAGCAGAAATTCAGCCAGCAGCTCCTCACGTGGGACTGACAGATAATTCTCAACAACAATTAATAAGCTTCTACCCTTCTCCAGTGCTTTTCATCAGAGGACTTCAAAGTGCTTGACTGAACTTGTCTCCACTGCACTCCAGAGCAGCAGAAAACCTGTACCAACCCCTCTGCCCAGATGGGGAAACTGAGGCACGGGGCAGGGGAACCTGTCCCCAGCCACACAAGCAGGTTTACACACAAGAGCAAAACAAAACCCACAAAAGCTGGGTGAGGGAATTTGTTCAGCACCACCGAACACACTGCTGCTCACTGCTGGGATTTGGGACCCCAGCAAAGGGGTACTTCCCTCTGGCTCTGCCCTTGTTTGGTCCTTCCCTTGGCAGCTGTCACCAGGCTTTGGCACAGCTGGGTCCACCTTCAGCCTGGCCTGGCACAGCCACCCCGAGATCCCCACGCCACACAGGTACTTGCTGTGTAACACCTCCAGGCTTTCCCAGAAAATGATGCTGTTGTCTGTGCAGACCTCGTGGGCCTTCACTCTCCCGGGTCCGAGGAGGAGGAGACAGTTGTACCATTACCAGCCAGCTGAGAGGACAGGATGTGAACTACTCAAATCAAGATGACTCGGCTGCATTTCAGTGCCTCCCATGGCCTGGAAAAGCGGCAATACCTCCACATACCAGGTTGATTCTCATGCTGAGTCCAGTTTAGGCCACACTTTCCCCTTTGGCTGCACAGTAAAAAGGAGTATGCATGTTCATACTATCCCTGGCTGAGGCTTTAACCAGACAGATGAATCAGATGGAATGCTTGCTTTTATTTTCTGCTGCCTTTTCTTAGAATAGTGCAGGGAAAACACTTCTGCTTTATCTCAGACTGCCCCGGCTGCAAGTTTTCACATCACTTAACTCCTCTTCAGATCTTCAGTGCCACACCAGTCCAGGGAGCCCGCCGAGGCCCATGCTAGCTAAACATAGCAGCCGGCAAGCCAGGTGCTGCCAGAGAGGCTTGCCCGGCCTCCACAGCATCTTTGGTCCAAATCCTTCTCAAGAATCAGGCACAGGGAGAGTCTGAGCTGGGCTTGAAAGATCCATTCAGCTTCTGCACCAACATGCTGAAGAAATGCCCGGTGTACCAGGAGCCAAAGACCCATCCATCCCAGAACGCCTTCCTCACCAGCAGGGAGCTTTGGAGAACATTCCACTGACCCCCAAGAACCACGTGGTGGCCTCAGGAGCTGCCCAGGCCACTGGCTTCCACCTGCTTTCCAAAACAGCCTCCAACTGCTCCCCCCAGTATGGAGCACCCGGACACTATGAGGACAACACACCAAGAGGTGCCAAACAGCTGATGAATTATGCCAATTAATACTCCCCCGGCATCTCCTGCAGCAGAGAGGTGCTTGAACCTTGGTGGTCTTGGCCCAGGGCCAGCTGAGGTGATTAAACCGTGCCTCCCTCGGCTCTCCCTTTGCAGTTCCAATTGCATGTGAAATTGCTCCTCACCTCCCGGTGCACCCAGCTGCGCACCGGACACTGGCACAGGGTTAAGAGCCACTGTCACAAGCCACAGCTCCAGCCCGGGGGTCCTGAGCCCACTCAAACAGTCCCGTGTCCAGCAAGCTGTGAGGACAAAGAGACAGACACTTCTGCCTTGTCCCCACTCTGAGCCTTCTTCCTTTCATTGCTTTACACCCAAAATTTGCTGCTGTAGGCAGCAGAGCAGGTCTGGGGTCCCGCCTCTGTTCTCCAGGCTGGGGGACCAAGATCCAGGTTCCCCAGGCAGGCAGTGACAGTGCTCCATCCCATGCAGAGGGTCAAATCTGTTGTCTCCTCTCACCACGTGCTCCCCATCCAGCAATCAAGGCAAAGTTAAAACAAATGCCACGGACTACCATAGCTTCACACCCACGAGGGCACCAGAACAGGAGGTCACTGGAGGGACCCCCAGGGCCACTCTGTCACCCAAGCTGGTGTTCTCCAAGCCAGATCCTCCCAGAAGCATCCACCAGTGTCCCTGAGAAGCCAAACCTGGGTTGCAAAAGGGCCCCAGCCTCCTGATATCCTAGAAAGGCCCTGTCCCCCTTGGCTCTTGCCCTGCTTCTCTGTCCCCAGCAGATGCCAGACACAGCACAGCTTGTGGTCACCCTTTTTGGGGGGACACCAGGAACAGTGGGGAGGGCTGTCCCTCCCTGCCCCTGCTGACACTCGCTCCACCATGGCACTAATCCCATATTAATATGCTCCCCACAGCCGAAGGAAACGACGTAATGAGAAAGCCCATCCACGAGGAGATAATTATATTACAAAACTATTTTAAATCAATGAGAGCCAAGATGGATGGGGTGTGTGTGTGTTGGGGGGTGATGGGGACAGGCTGCCATCACTCCAGGTGTCCTCCATGGTCCAGCCGTCTCCAAAGGGCTGGACTCCCTGGTTAGGGAGGGCAGGGAATCCCCAAGCTTTCTGTGCCAGGGGCTGGGGAAACCAGGATGAGCAATACTGAAGTGGAACGTGGCCCAGCAGAGCATGGCTTCAGCACTGATGGGAGACTGCCAGCGGCTTTTAGTACCCCTACTCTCAAAGCAGACAGGAGCTCACTTCAAATTCACCAGCTCTCCGAGATAGGGGATGGCAGCTTTCATTTAAAACCACTTGTAAAACTCATCCCAGCTTGAGGGCACAGTCCAGGACGTGGAGCAGAAGCTGAGAAAAAGCCACTTGGTTTTTAAAACAGCACTCTGACACTCACTGCTGTCTCCTGTGAGGGCAAGACAGAGCAGGGGCTGAGGAATCATGGAATGGTTTTGGTTGGAAGGGACCTTAAAGATCATCTCGTTCCACGCCACTGCCATGGGCACGGACACGTTCCACTAGACCAGGCTGCTCAAAGCCAAGATGTGCTCCACATAGGAGGCCATCCCTCCTCCCCCCTTCACAGAAGAGGACTCAGGACCAAGGACAAAGTCACCACCTCTGACGTGACAACACATCCAGCCCCTAAGAGAACCCCCAGCTGCAAGGGAAGCCGCTTAAAAGGAAAAATGGCTGGAAAACGGGGAAACCCTGGAATCAAAGGAACCCCTACAACACCCCCCCTCCCCCTCCCCTCCTCCTTTTGCGCCTTGTTCCCTCTCTCCTTTCCCCGGCCAGGTTTAATTTGACACCTTGAGCTTTGGTAACGAGGTGGGGAGAGAGGAGCCACAGCGGAATTCATTAGGCTGAGCACTGCAGGGCCCGCTCTCGGCGCGCTAATGACATCGGAGGATAGGGAAACGAGACAGCCGCCACGCAGGATGAAATAAACATGAGCACTGTCAGCACTGACAGCAAAAGGGACAAAATAAGGCAGGTAGAGACCTTTCCCCAGCCGCGCGATGCAAAGCGACAGCTTCCGAAGGCCCCTGCCCGCGGATGCGCTCTGCCCGCAGCCTGGCAGAGGGGAGGGCGGCTGAGGAGGGCACGGAAAAGAAAAGCAGCAATTAAACCGCCCTTCCCATGATTAAACCAGCCCTCCCCAGGCAGCCGCAGCTCCTCCCAGCTGGCCTGCATGATCCCAAACTCCGTGCCTGGTCCCTGGATGGGGGTTCTGAGGATGCTGTCTATGCCTGCTCCTTCCTCCTCCGAAGAGCACAGGGAAGGGGGGAGCAGGATGAGACAAGTATTGCACAAATCCCCCAGGCTTGTCACAGCAGCCACCAACGGGGAGAAGAGCAAGCTCCAGTGTGTCACGGGGTTGGTGTCCTGGCGACAGGAATCCATGGCTCTAGCACAGCTTCTGCCCTATTTCACCCTGGCAATAGCGGGCAGCCAGCAACACCTTGCTTTGCTCACATGCAAACCCTTATCCCAAGTCCATGAGTATCAGGTCCATCATTCCTACCGAGACTGTAATGTTTGAGGGGCGATGTGCAAGTTGCAAAGGGCAGGAGAACTTCAGGATCTAGAAGAAGGACCTCTCTCTAGCTCAGGGTCCAGCTCACAGCTCCTCTTGGTGCCTTTGCGCTGCAATCCATCAGCCAGCACAACAGCCAGGGTTTCTGCAATGCCCCTGATGCTCTGCAAGGTGAAATACTTCTCAGCCCAAGAGCAACACAAAGGCTTCCTTTCCTCCAAAACACTGACCTGCCCCAGCCCTCTGTGCTTCCCATGACACACAGCACAAGAGCCTGATGCCCAGCAGATCACTTGGGTTGACAGATGCTCTCTTCCCATCAGGAATCTGAATTTTCTGCTTGGGTTTGGGGGCAAGTTTTTCTGGCTGGGCAAAGTTTCCAGAAGGCTCTTTTACAGCATTTTCACTCCACTGCTTTTAGTGCTCCCAGTTGTTGGCTCCGGTCCCAGGACACAGCAGCATGCAGGAGGGAAGGGCACATGAGGGAAAAAAGGCAAAATTCTGGAAAACAAGAGCACTGAGTGCTACTTCTGTATTTATTAAAAGGCCTCAATGGGTACACCTGGGCAGCACAAGAGCCCAGCTGGGCTATACCCAAGATGGTCACAAAAATGGATGACCCATTGATTCACGAGAATCTCCCTTATAAGTTCTGGTCCATCAGCACATTGGAGTTAATTGTCCAATAACAGCTTCAGATTATGGAGCTCCATCCTCCTTGTTTCTCTTCTCATTTCACTGTTGGGTTTTGTTCTTGGGCCTGAAAGTTGCATGGGTTGTCCTTGGTCCCAAGCTGGAGAAGGAATTGTTTTGTCTGCCTACTCTGTGAAGAGAGCTCACCAACACTTAATATGGAACCCAAAACTATATACCAAAACAGCACAGAATCTGAAAAATATAAAAGCTAAAACTTAAGGCATCAGTTGGCCTACACCCAATCTGAACAAGTCACATGTGCACATCTGACTCAGTTTCCCCATCTATTAAAATATCCAAGCCCTCATCTGTCCCTCTTCTCCTTCTATTCCACACCAAAAATGGCACTCGCCAACAGATGCACTGCTAGATTTGCTTCATCTTTGCCACCCTGATTTTCACTCCAGCAAAGAACCCCCCACGTTGATAGGAATACAAGACCCATCATATGGTTTAAATGACCCAGGGCTGTTTCCCAAAGTCCACTTAAAGGCCAGGAACATTTCCAGGCTCAGCCACTGCTCCATCCTCTCCTTTTATTCCCTCTGCCCCCCCTCCCCCAAGCATTCCTTGAAAGCGAATGGCAATTGAGTTTGTAAGTCCCTATTCATCAAGGAAATTAATTCCTTATGCATAATTCATTTCTTTTGTCAACTTTTTTTCCCCCAAATGCTCCCGAAAGCATCAGGAGTGGAAGCAGCAATATGAGAATGGGAACACAAGAGGCTGAGGAGGGAAAAAAACAGCCTTGCTTAGAGTTGACCAGCACATCACTCCAATTCCCAAACTGTCTCCTGAGATGTCTGAGGAGGAGGGAGGCCACCACAAAGCCTGAGCTAGCAAACAAGCAGTGAGTTTGCTGGTGGGATAAAGACCCTGTGCGCTGAAAGCCTTTGCTGTGTCTATGTTGTTGCCTACACCTGAAGGCAGTCAGGCTGAGGATGGTCTCAGTGTCGCTGGGCAGCATCCTGAGTAACAACTGAGAGTCCAAAAAACAGACCCAGACTGGAGTGAAGCAGGGAAACCAGGCTGCAAAAAAGAACAAAGGTGGAGGGAGCTCTGACAGTGTGAAATCACAGTGCTCTGGTCACTGCCTCAGTGGGGGTGGCAGCTCTGCTCAGGCTTTCTGGCCTCTCAGGGCAGGTTATGCCGGCCTTGTGATGTTCTGGATGGACGTGTCCCCTCTCCAGCTCCAGAGCCAGCTCTCCAGCCTCCACCACACGTCTGTAAGGAGCATCCTCCTGTCTGGGTTATTTATGGAGGAGAGCTCTGGAGCAGAGTCAGAGCCCTGCTGACTGCAGAAGCTTTGCACACAGCTTTACCTTCTTGCAAGCTCAAGTCTGGAAGGAGGCCTGGAGGTAGCACTCACTCCCTGCCAGCTCCTGAAAGCACAACCTAGGGAGATAAACCCAGTTGCAAAAGGAGAAGCTGGCTGGAGATGAGCTATGCCTGCACTCAGAGAGGACTCTGAACCTTCAGTTCCTCCTAGAGTCAGGATGGGCCCATGCCACCAGCAGCACCAGATGATTTCTCTGCAGCATGGCAGGAATGGGGCAACTCTCCCTGCCAGCTCCACCCTCCCAAGGCGAGGAGATCCCGGCTCACTCCAGCATTGGCACAGCCCAGCTCAGAGATGGGAACACCACTGCTGAAACTCAAGCTGGAAGTGCTGGGGCCACGTCCATGGCCTTAGTCCCAGAGGGATTGGGCACAGCAGCAGCTTGGCTTACAGGGCTCAGTTTACCACTGACCTATCGACATTTACACTCGCGCATGGCCAGCAAACCACCCCCAGATACCTGACCAAAAAAAGACTGTGGCACTTGGCCCCTGCTGCTAATCCCCAAACTTGAGGAGAAGTTCACACACAGCGCTCACACCCACGTACCACCACTTCCCACCCGGCAAGCTGGGAAACCCCAAATAAATAAACCTTAATTGCTGCTCCGACACAGCGCGCGCAGGCGAAATGCGTGGTAGCCGAACAAACAGCAAAGCCCTGGGATTTCCTGACTCCCCCACAGACCAGACCCACCAGTTAATGTTCAACTGAAGCCAACAGGACCATTGCCTGCCTTACCTGCACACCTGGTATCGCTCATGAAGCAATGTTTCCCTCTGCTAGGGAGGGGAAGGCGTTTTTTACAGTGAAGCTGAATTTGTTTACTGCTTCTGTGCTCCTGATTCTTCGTGGCACTGCAGAAAAGGAGGAACTTAAGCCACGTGCTGAGGTGCCACTGCCATCTCTGACTCTCCACAGAGGGGACACACAGCCCTGGCTGCATCCCACCCCAGCCCACGGAGCAAAAGGCAGTGGATCGTGCTGTTCCCAGCACTACATTTGGACAGTAAGTAACGCCACCTTGTCACGGGGCTACAGAGAGCGTTTGCAACGCCCCATTTAACTGCACAGTACTCCTATCCACAGGCTTCATCAGCATATTTCAGCAGCGCCTTGATGGATGAAGATAGATGGGAGAACATCATCCTTGGTGAAATCACTGTTTTATCAAGGTTAAACCATCCTCACGCTGCACCACCTCCCTTTGTTGCTTCGTTTCCAATCACAGAATTAGCGGCAGACACAACGCACATTTGCATGGACCTTGTTTCTCACTCCCCAGCTCATCTCTTCTTTCTTCTGCAGGATGGAGAGGGAAGGGAAGCACAGGGAGAACTCTCCCACCTTCATGCCTATGCCTGTCCAGCTCTGTGGGCTCTGAGGATCCAATGAAAGCCAAAATCTCTACAGGTTTCACAAAGTTGCCCCTGCAGCATGGAACTACACTGTCCATCAGTGCTCTCCAACGGCTCCCACCAGAGCCAAAGGACCACCAGCCCCTCTCTCCTCACCCTGGCACAACATATCTGCTGTCAGGTTTCTGTGGAATGAGTGCTAAAGCTGTGGCAAGCAGAGGATGAGGAAGGAAAGCAGGAGGCAGGCAGGCTTTTGGCAGAGCCAGCTGGTCTCATGGTGAAGGTACCCAGGGAATGGGATGCAGAAGGGCAGCGGAACAATAAGTGATCTTTTTCCACTGTAAGCCTAGTAGGATGCAGGTTGGAAAGCCTGGGCAATTTGAGGAAAAGGGCACAGGAGCCAGGGAGGGAGGGAAAAGGCTTTTATCTCCAGGTCAGAAGTTCAACCCCAGCCCAGGTCAGTGGCGACAGAAAGCTGTTGCCTTCTGACACCTCTCCAGCAGCCAGCTGGGCAGGGTGATGGATGTCCCTGCAGCTCCCAGCACTCCACACACCCACCTGGCAGGCTGGGCACATCTCCTTCCAGCTCCTCCAAGAGCTTACCCCTTCACACTCATGGGACATGGCCTGCAGCAGCTGTGCTGGCCACCAGGCAGAGCCAGCTCCCCTCGATACCCCAAGCACACTTCAGAGCACTGTTGAACCCTCTCCACGGATCCCTCTGCCAAGGAAGGCTTGTCCCCCTATTCTGCTTTACCAAAAAGGAGAAATGCATGGCCCTGAGGGACGTCCCCCATGGAACACCCCATTTTTCCAAGGTCACACATGGTATGCTTGCTGTGAAGACCCTGTGCAGGGCCAAGACCCCATCCACCTCACACAAAATCACCCAACGTGGAGCCCTTAAGACAAGTGCCTGTCCTGATGGAAACCCTAGATCACAAGCTCCCGAATCAGTTCTCCTCATTTTGGAGACCTTTTGGGGCTGAGTCATCCCTGCCTGGAGGCGAGGCCCCAGCAGAGGACAGCACCTGTTACCCCTCTGGCCCCAAGCCAGGCACTCACTGCAGGAACATGATCCCAGTGGCTCAGGAACATGTAAGGACAGACAACCAAGGTGGGCAGCATACAGCTTTTAAACAGTCCACAGGACCCCTTCTCTGTAGCCCCGGGCTTCTAAATACCTTTTAAAAAATCTGTACCCCCTTTACAGCACTGTTGGACTCTGCAGGGCGCTATTAAGTTACAAGAATATCTCTGGGCCCAGGGCCAGCTGCCGTGATGTGTGGTCCCCATTAAACACAGATGGGTCGGACTGCCTCCTGCAGGGAGACCTGCTCCAGCAATGGCTTTGCATCCCTGTCAGGAAAAAGTCAGCTTTGGCAACTAGGCTTTCGATCTAGACCATCACTCCTGGCTTATGTGGTGCACAGGATCCCCTGCCACTTTTCAAGCAAGTCTCAATGGTGTTTTGCACCAAGTAAAAGGGTGCAAAATCATTTGCTTTACCTTTGGGGAAACTGAGGCACAGGCAGCCCTGGGGGCCAGCTCAGGCTCATGAAATGCTGCTCTGACCAGTCCAACTGCTGCACAGCCACCCCCCTTCCAGACGAGCTCCTCTCACACCTCCTCTGGACCGGGTCCAGACACAGCCGGCCCGTGGGGGATGCCAGCCCTCCCCTCCTCCAGCAGGATCATTCTTTTGCTCTTTCAACAGCAGGGAAAAGCATCCCTGACATGCAGCTGAGCAGCCAAGTGACCCTGGCGGGCAGTGACCTGGGAGAAGGTCACTTCTGAGCGAGCTGATGCCCTTGGGGGGCCGTGGGTATGTGCACACACAGACACCCACCACCTTCCCAGGCCAGGTGTCTGGTTTCACAGCCCAGCTCCTCCAGGGCTGCTTCCCACGCCAGCAGCGTGCAGCAGGAGCAGGGCAAGCCTTGCCCTGGCTGCCCCATCCCCTCTGCCTGCTCCTGCCATCCCAGCCCTGCTGCAGGCAGCTCTCCAGCTTGCACATGCCATCACGACAAGCCCCAAGGAGAAGGAACTCGGGATGAGATGCTCACTGGGAAGTTTCTTCCAAGCTCAGCATGCAGAACTTGGCTCGCACTCCAAAGCACTATGGTTTATAGCCCTTATAAAAACATTTATATAGAAGCTGCCTGTTCTATGCATATAAGGCCAATGGCTTCAGACTTGGGCAAGCCCCAATGCCATATTCAGGCGCGGGGAATAGCCCGGCTTCCCAGTGTGCCTAGCACATCCAAAGCTGGACAGAAACCAGCCAGCATCACAAAAAGCCTCTCCAAGAGCTATATATGGATTCTGAGTCCAGTCTGGTTTGCCCTGGGAGAAGAGGGTGGGAGGGTTATGCTGACCAGTGCTCTTGAGACGCAAGTATAGGGGACATGCTACCAGAAAACTAGAGAATGGGTTTACAGCAGCTAAAAGCAAAAACAGAAAGCGGAGATTTCCTTCACTTTGCCCCATTTCAGAGCAGCAAAGTAAATGAGAGCATGGATTAAAGAGATGCAGCTTACACTAGATCCTCAAACAAAACAAAAGCAAGGCTTTCTGCAGTATAAATATGTCACTGAACAGCTCTCAGAAGAGTACTGCAGCATCAGGCATTTGCAATGGCCCAGATCTGGCTTAGCACAAGATACCCAGGAAGGAAAAGAACCAGCACCCAGATCTTTCAGTTTTGCAACAATTCATGCACAGCAGACAGGACCAATTTCCTGTCCCTCATTTCATACTGGGTGCCTCCAAATCTCTTTTGGTATCCTACTGAGGATGTAGAAGCATCATCCTTCAGTTGATACTTCATATGCTGCCACCAAGGAAATGCTCTCTTCCTCAGTTTCCCCAGGACTCAAATAAAGCACTCATTCCCATGGCCATCCTGGCCTGGCACAGAGACACCCCCAACAAACTTGCTCCCTCTTCCCAGTAAAAACCAGTACGCTCCAGACCCACACAGCTTTCAGTAAGAGCTTGCTGATCACTCCAAATTTCTCCCCCAGCCCTGACCTGAGCTGTCCTTGGCCACTGCAGTGGCAGCACCTCAGCCACAGGGCACTTGGGCATCTGTCCAAAGCAAAAACGTCCTGCAAAGCTTTGCTGTCTCACAGGCACGGCCTCTTCCAAGACTCAGATGTGTGGATTTTGGTTCCTGGAGACAATAAAGAGAAATAAATCTGGTTGCTTTAGCCTCAGCACTGGAGGGGGAATGATTTTCCCCAGCACTAATGGAGGTGCTTTTCCTTACATATATATCAGCTGAGACGATGTCAAGGCAGAACATTAAATTAGCCAGCCTCTATTAATTACAGCTCTCCTATAGCTCTTCCCATCTTCCAAGTGCTTTACAAACGGCATTAATTCCTACACATGTTATCTCCGTTCCAAAACCTCCCTGAGGAGCTGGCAAAGCCCCACAGCCTGGAGCAGCCTTGGAGCAAGCAGTCCCCCACGCAGGCTCGTGGTCCCACCATCCAGGCACCCACTGTGCTTTTGCTCCAGACCATTGTTTGGAGCTGGAGTGGGAGCCTGGATAATTTATAAGTCATCAAAAGAGCCAGGACTTGACTGAGACGTCTGTCCCTGGCCAATCTCCCACGGGCTGGGGCTTACTGCTGTCCTCCCATCCCTGAGGGCTGCTGGCACTCCAAGTTCAGCATCTCTGCCTCACCTCTCTCCCTGGCTGGAGAATTTCTCCCACCGTTAAAATTAACGAAGTGGGTTTGCAGAGACGATCCGGCTACAGAGCCCCCTCCTGTTCCCGGAGTTTGGGGTTGTTTTTAAATTAAGTTGCAGTCCTGTAAGTGCAAAGTTATACCAAGCATCATTTACTTTACTGCTCAGCAATGAGGAGCAGGGAGGGAAGCAGGGTGCTCCCCTCCAGGCACGCCGTAAAGCGCCCGGCGTGCGCAGATGCTGCCTGCAGTTCTCCTCTGCTCCGGTCCGGCAGCGCTCCCCGTGCCAAGAGCTACAGCCTGGAAAATGGCACTTGTGCTAAAGTGCCCGCATTAATCAAATCTTCATTCACACCAGCAGAGAGAGAGAGAGGGGGGAAAAGGCAGAGGGAGATCCCACCAGCTCCCTGTGCCCGGCTTTGAGTCCAGCCGGGCTGCGAGCAGCGCGCTCCAGCGCTTTGCCAGCCAGCAGCCTCTGCTTGATGCCACGAGGGCAGAAAAGAGCAGCAGAAACCTCTGTGTCACAGCCTGCACAGACCTAAGTGTTCCTAAAGAAAAAGGAGAAATCCCAACTTTCCAGACTAGATTTAGCAACAGGGAGTAAAGGACCTACAGCAAGGGAGGGACGCAGAATTCCTGGCAAGATCATCAAGCTCTGCTTTGATTTGGGAGACTGATGGCAACTTCCTGAATGGATCCCATCCCTCATTCATAGCATACCATGGAGACAAGCTCAGCCATAGCAATCAAGACATTTGGTGTTGGACTCCCAGATAATGAATCCAAACGCGCAACCTCTGGACTTATGGTTACCCTTAACATCATCCAAAAAAAGGGCAACCTCAGCATGTTAACCACAACTGGTAGCAGCAGAATGGATAGAAACCACATCAGCACCAACTTACAGGCCCAACATCACACTGGCCCCTCACACCCTAGATTGGCAGTGGAAGGGCTGGGGCAGACAAATGGAGAGTGATTTTTTATCTACCACTGGAACAGGAGCATCCTTGATGGATATTTTAAACGGTTATTAGACATCCACTACAAAGCTGAGTCTAGCATCTTCCCAGATGGATTTACACTTGCACACAACCTGAAAAAGAGGTTACTAAGGAAAGTAAGAACAAACTTGATTTTAGTCTGCCCAGGAGCTTCACACACTCCCATCTAGGTGACTTTAAAAAAAAGTCTTGTCCAAGCTTGCAGCTATCTGATCCTGAAAAAAAAAAGTCAAATATAGACCTCCCAAATGAGTGCTCTATGAGACAAATCAGGAGGAAAAAAAAGCATTGAACACAAAGTGCAGAAACGGGAAGGTGGAGGAGGGATTCCCCTCCTCCCATTTTAATAACCCAATGCTGCAAGGACAGGAAGAGCTCTTCAAAAATCACACTGAGCTGGGCACAGCAGAATCATGACCTTCAACAGTTTTCCGCTCATCGGAGAGGAAATGAATACAACATGCTCCACTTTCTTCCACTCTTCTGCCTTTTTCTCTTCCCCACAGACCCTCCAACCAGAGAAGACAAAAGTAATGCTCAACAAAAAACCAGCTGGAGCATTACCCCACCAACATCTTGAGAAATCAGCCAGACTTCAGGTCAGACCTGTCCTTTCTCTGCTCTGAAGTGATGGCAAGAAGCAGTACCTTGGTGACCAGAAACGAACCACGAATCTTCACAAAACCCTGCCACCCTACGTGTGCCAGACACTCATGGCTTCAGCAGCCCTGCACAGGAAATGGGAAGAAAAGGGAAGAATATCCTATGGGTATGCTGTGATCTCATTCTCCCAACATCTACAGCTGGGCTCCAGCCTCTTTGCCCTCCACCCCATCAGGAGGTCTGTGGCACAGGGCAGCAGCAAGAGCTCCTCCAGGCCTCGGTTACAAAGCAGCCTGGCAGCCAGCTCACAGAAAAGGAAGGATCCAGTGCTCAGCTGCCTGTCCCCTTCAAAGCCATCACCTCCCAGCAACATGACAAGCCAGCCAACACAGCCACAGGTTTCCCTGAGCAGGGTGCACGACACCTTCACTCAGCACTCAAAAGTGAGAAGAGGATGAAGAGTCCACCTGAAGCCACTTTGCAACCGGCCTTAAGAAGTTTGTGCAGAAACCTTCCCAAAGAGTCTGGCTATAGGAGATGCAGGTCTCCGCTGAATCGAGATCTGTTATGTTGTAATATAATAGATGTAAATTAAAACAGAAAATCTATCATGCCTCTAATGTAGCCTGATAGCTGAGCGTGTGGATCCGTACAAGCAGAAGCACAGAGAGGAAGGGTGATATATGGCGAAGCTGGATGGAGGGTGAAAAGCGTGGCGAGACGAGCCGGAGAATGGCGCAGCCCGCTCTACGCTCCTCAGACCCAAGGGCAAGAGAGGAATAAATGTTGATTAGTGTTGATTTTGTCCGACGAACGCTTGTCGAGTGACAGTTGGACTAAGCTGCTCTGAAAGAGAAGCATTAATCTTGGTCTGGTTTAAGTAGAGTATATTAATTTGTGTCATTTTTACTAAGTCGTACTGAGAAAGGCTTCTTACTGCTTTGCATCTGACTGCTTTGGTGGTTTAGCCTACTTTTATTTTTTTTTTGCCTCCTTTTTTTCCCTCTTCTCCTTTTTAAACAGATATGGCGGCAGCAGCAACATATTCAAATAGCTCAGCAGGAGAGCGGGGGACCAAACGCTTCGCTCCTGGATTAAGAAAATAAACTCCCAGGGTGTTGGCATAGCAACAGCATTTCAGATGAACTGCTATATATTCCGTGATTAATAAATTAACATTTTTTTCATATGGTTGTTTCTCCTTTTCTTTCCCTCCTTCCGATGGCAGGAGGGGGTGGAGGGGTGGGCAAGAAGAGGACAGGGGAGGCCAGATGATGTCCCCATGAGCTGCCCAAGAAGGGTGTCAGGGTCTCCTTTCCTTTTCACGTGCCTGGTCACAGAACAGAGCTTTTTACACCCTACAAAGGCAAGGGAACACATAAGGGACGTGATGCTGCAGGAGTTGGGGCCACCGGGAAATGGGCCTCGTGTGGATGGGGATGGAAATGCAGAAGAGCCAAGGGGCAGGGCAGCCCTGGTGCTGGGACAAGAGTGGTTTCAACTCCCCTTTGAGGGCTGAACAGCCCATTCCAGCTCTCAGCAGGACCAAGAGCTTGACAAACAGGTTTATGCCCCTTGCTGATGGATCAGCCTTTTTGCAGCCACTTTCTCCTCTCCACTGCCTGCCTTCTTTTTTTTTTTTTTTTTTTTTTTTCCTTTTACTTACTTGTATGGAAAAGGGACTAGAGGGGGAAGCTAGTGAAAATACCATGAATTAAGAGCAAAAGACTGCAAAGTTCCCCAGAGCAAAATGCACAGGCAGAGTTAATTTTCCATGGCTGGAGCAGGTAACAAGAACTCTTGCACGTTTCTCAAGCCTTTCTGAACACAACCGGGCAACGCCACTCCCGCAGGAACAAGAAACCAGAGCCTCCCTGAGGAGCACTGGTGAGAGACTGACCCAAATTCAAACACTTTCTTCCTCCTGCCAGCGCTGGCAGAGTGACTGGTGCTGAGCTGTAGCTGCCTCTGGGCCCTTGCTGTGCTGCACTAGTGAAAGCCCGAACACAGGAGGCAGAAACTCAACACTTGAGCGTTTGTTACAGCCCCCCAGAATGAAAATGTCTGGGGATATGCTGGGCCAGGAGAGCCTTGCCAGGATGGCAGGCTCCCATCTGGGTAAAGGTGAGGGTGATCCATGCTATCTTCTCAAAGCACTGCATGCCATGGGATCATCAGGATGAGAAGGTTTAGGCTTGGTCTATGTCCTGCTCCTGCTGAACTCCAAAGGTTTGGGGTTTTTTAATAAACCTTACAGCAGTCTACCTTTTTTGCATCTGCAAATGTGCCCTGAACATCTCCACGCTGCTCACAGCTTCTTTGGCACCACACCAATCCACCACCCAAAGCTGCTTTGCCTCAGGCACCAACCAAAGTTGAAATGTTTCCTCTTCTTACCAAATTCCGAATTAGTCGAAGTTTTGTTAAAGCATGAAATCACTTTGACAAGGCTGGAATTACATCCACCACAGGCTGCACGTGCACAGAGGCACGCTGTAGGCACACACTCTGCACACCTCTGCTCAAGAATCAAGATCCTGAAGGAACACCAACATCTTTAAAAGCATTTGAGCCATTCGAGACCTCCAGCCTTCTTTTCAAAGATGGCCAAGAATGAGGTTCCCAGCTTCTCCCATGAGCAAGACTTGGAAAATCCATTACCAAAGGGGTTTAAACACAAGCCAAACCCAGCAGTTCTGTGCTTGATGCCCCACATGCAGCTGTGCACATATAGCAGATAAACAAGATGAGTCCCAGCTAGTATAAATGGGTAGAGCTCCTCCACCACCAGCGGGACTAGCCTGGTTTAAGCCCAATGTCAATCCCTCACTGTGTTTTCCCCCCACCTCCTGCTGCAAAGCTCCTGCACAGGCTTTGTGCCAGGTTCTCTTGTATTCTCTGTGCCACAGCAGGGTACAGCAAGGTGTTCACCCATGCCCTGAGGTCACCTCTAATCCAGGAGACCTCCCTCTGCTGCCAGCAATCCTAAAGACACGGAAACCTTTAAAATTGGAGCCTTTGGGGAGAGGGAAGCAGGGCCCAGCAGCACTTTCCCCCATTCACTGCTGCTGCTGCTCCGTGTTCTCCCCTTAACGTTCTCTTACACTCCGAAGCACAAAGGACTACTTAGAAAAGCCTCGCTGGAGCAATGCTGTTTCTCAATGACTTTTCTTATGGATCCTGGAGGATAAGCTGTGTCAAAGCATTTCCACAGCTGCATACAGAGAGCAGGGATAATCTAAGCCTTTTATTTAAGCAACTGCAGCCTCTAACCCAGCACTGGTAGTTTTTAGGGTGAAGACAAAAGGGACTATGGTAACATGGGATGCTTCGCACCAAACTTCAGAGGTGTCTATAGCACATTCTTCATCCAGTCCTGTTTGAAAACACGTGCTGAGTTGCAAGGTGTTTATTAAACAGACCAACAATCAGTCTGCAAGTAAGGACTGAGTCCCACATCCCAAATACACAGAAACTCAGATTTGTCTACACACCTCAAGATGGGAACGTCCCTCATCCCTCCCAAACACCTTTTGTGAGAGCCCATGTGGAGTCACTGCAGCATCTACAATCCCCAGTCCTCCAGTAATACCTTCCATCTAACCCAAGACATTTTTAGAGTAAATCAATCCATCAAAACACCGAGGCCTTTCACTCACAAGTAAAGGGTGTGATCCCAAAAGGCTGAGCCTGCACACATGCCACATTGTCCCAGGGTGGAATGGAGGGAGCCAGCAAGGGAAAGAGGTGCAGTTCTTCTCTAAGGCATATGGCCTGTGAGAGAGGCAAGAGGGCACTGCCTGGCCACAAAAAAACCAGTGCCATGACTTAGGTGGCTTTTCCAACAGCCTAAAAAGGCAGAGGAGAGATCCTGTTGGCCCTACCTTGTTATCTGAATGTTGCTGGACACAGAGGCTGCAACTCTCCAGTGAAGAGCCTTGCCCACTTTAAATGATGAGTCCTTAAATTGCTCTGCTGGACCACATGATTCTTCTCTGCATCAAGCATGAGATGCCCTCTAAAAATGTACAACCAGCCAAGAATGGGATGAGGAAATGCTCAAAGAAATTTAATAACAATTAAAAAAAAAAAAAAAGAGGAAAAAATAAACCAACAGACCATCCTCCTGGGATATGTCCATGGTGATCTGCATCAGGTTATTCTGCTTCCCTCCATCTTCCCAGTTTAAAATGAACCTTGCCAGGAACTGAGGTCTTGACACAGAAGAGGAGATACATTGAACAGTGCCAACCCACACAGTGTCCTGCAAAATATCCCCAGCCCCTCGCAGCTTTTGCCCCCCTCAGTATAATCCCCTGCAATTCCACTCAGACCCTGTTTCTGGCCCTATTTTTCCAGTTCATTCCTTGTCCATCCAGAATTTCACTGCACAGGTCCTCGTCCAGGGGTAGGTCTATGTTACTCATTCAATAACTCCTCACCATCTGACACTCCATCAAGTTCATCCAGGGAGAAGTAAAGCAGCAATGTTTGCTCCTTGAACTTGGCAAGAGGGGGGAGCCTCTTTTTTTTTTGAAAAAAAAAAAATTCTTTAGGCATCCCCAAAATCAAGGGGGAGTTTTGGGTTCAAACTCAGATGGAGAATCCCAAATAGAGCACTAACTCTGCATCATGCTTGTGCAGCTCCATGAATGTGTACTCCATAATCTGCAGCCAAGACCATGAGACAGATTCCTGTCTAAGGTCTTCTGTTGATGTTACTCTTTTGTTGTCACAAAAAATTCTACAAAAACTCTGGTTCTGTGCAAAGAATCAGTAAAAAATAAGTAAAACATCATTCCTCCAACAAGCTTCTACTCAACATTCTGTTGCTCATTAATTGATTTTCTTGCTTTCTCTTGATCCAGGTGTTTCCTACCATGTGCAAGCACCTAACATCCCCTCAAACAGTGGCTGCAGGTGGCCCTTAAAATAAAAAAATTAACGAGGCTCCAGCACAAAGGGAGAACTGCTCTCTGTAACTCCTAGCTCCGATTCCATACATCTGGAGTTCTTGAAACTCCCTTCATTTCACCAGTACCGTTGCATTAATAAGATGTCTGGAGACACACGCCATCCCCAGTAAGGAGAAGGAACTAAGATCTCTCCTGCTCTATCAAGTGTGGCCTCTGCAGCCCAGAAAGCCCACTGCTACCCTTTTTTGCCAAACCACACTGCAAGTAACACATGTAATTTGCTCTCCACTGTGCTCCTTAGGTCTTTTGCAACATTACTGATTTCCAAGGGCTTTCCTCCCACTGAATCTTTCCGGTTTGGATCGTGAGGGTAGTATTTTGCAATTCATTCCTCACACATTCATGAAGTGTTGCTGTTTGCCACTAAAAAGCCGCTGGCTGTGCTCTCCCCCAAAGGCAGAAGCATTGCAATGGTCGGGAGCTGATCAGACACATTCCCACCCCGGGAGGCACGGACTCATGTTTATGTCTTGCCCACACGACCCACGTGCCACACGGAGAGCTTTCTGCAGAGGGGATTTGGGATGGAGGGAAGGAAGGCTCCGATCAATAGGCCATCTGCAATAGGAGATCAATCGCTTCCATTCTGCAAGGTGTTAAGTGTGACGGGGATTGAATTAAAGCCAAGAACCTAAGAGTGGCTATAAGTTATGCCTTTCTCCTTCCCCCCGCTCCTTTTTTTTTTTTGCCTTTCAAGAAACAAACCCATAAAATGGTACCTTTTCCCTTTCTTCTTCCCTGCCCCCTCCCTTTCCCCTCTAAGATTTTCAATTAGGTGAGTGGAAGGACGAATGGAGCAAATACATTTTGCTCGATTTCTAAGTGCTTTTGAAACCCCCTGTCAAAGCATTTAGTAACGCAAGATTTAAGATGCCCAATTAATTTTTCCCCAACAAGGAGCCAAAAGTAGATGCAGGAGGAGGTTAAAAGCTAAGTGTTTAATTAATATTAAATTTATATGATTCTTTATCACCGAAAGCATTGTAAAATTGAAAAAGCAGTTAATTTTATGGTCACTGTGTATTCCTCTGCTTTGATCTTTGATCCGTGGAATGAAATCGCGGAGTGTAAAGATTCTCCTGCTTTATTACACCTGTCTCGTGGCAGGAATGTTGGGCGAGGTGAGCTCATCTGAGCCCCAGCATGGACCAGGCAGGGTGGCACAAACCCCCCCCAGGCTGCTGGGGGGTGCAGAGCCTGCACTGTCCCCCCCTCAAAGGGAACTTTGTGCCATTTGGCCGAGGAGGGCACAGAACTCTTCTGCACGCCACGGCTGCGTCGCTGCAGCTCCTGGCCTCCCCCGTGCCTATCTGCCAGCCAGACAAAGAGCTATTATGCAGAATGGATTGCACTGGAAAGAAAAAAAGGGGGGGGGGGGGAATAATTTCTGCAGGGGGTTTTATGTGGGGTTTTTTCTCCCTTTTTCTTAATATTTTTAAATCCCACTGGGAGTCTCATTATAATTTAGTTATTAGCAGGAGGAAAAGAAACCAAATAAGTAAAAGAAATTTAACATCTTTTTTTTAAAATATGTATTTTAAAGGGAGGAGAAAAACCAATGGGATGAAAGTTCTCTGAGCTTCAAAGCAGTTGTGAATTCTTGATTCAAACGTTTCAGGCAGCCCCACTGGCAGTTAGCTGCTCTGGGGTCAGATTCCCATCACAGATCCATCTGGATGGAACAGGCAGTGTCCCCCAGACCAGACAGACACCTGGGATGGGAGCACGCCTCCACTCAGAGCAGGACCGTGTGATCCCACTCCTCTCACCCAGCCCTCTGCACTTGGAAACCCTCTGCAAGGCCAGGCACATCTTTCCCTGTCCCTTCAGTTCAGCACCTCCTTCCAGGGACAGGCACAGCGCATATATTCACATAATAAGAAAGTGAGAGTTTTAATGGGAATTTAATCTTATTGAAGTCTCGATTTTAGGGCAGGTACATAACTCATACATGTGAAAAGGCACAAAGTAATGAAAACGGTGTAGGTCTCAGAATACAGCTGGGAAAACTGGGAAGTCATTAAGGACAGACAAAAATTAGGCTTGGTATCATGAAATAAGATCTAATAATTGGCACTGTTTCATAAGCAATGGGAATTAGTACTGTTAACCCTGTGCCCCCATTGCTGCCAGACAAGGACAGTCACCTCCCCCCGACACGAGAGGCTCCAGCACAGCAGCAACAAGAGTAGCCGCAGGTCATGCGGCCGTGATGGAGCAGAGCCTGGAAGAGAAACCAGGTTTCACCTCTCCCATGGGATGCAGGAAGGCAGCTCCTTTTCTGCTAGGGAGAAGAGATGCCCAGCACACAAAGAAGCAGCCTGCAACCTCAGGAAGTCTGAAATGGGATGGGTCACAACCACCTGCTGTCGTCTCCGCTCCTATCCGTGACACGGAAAGCATGAGACACAGATTTGTGTTTTTCGTATCCCCACAGTCCAATTATCAGAGATGCCACCAAATCACACCTTCGGCTGACACGTCTTCAAGACTATATCCAGACTGGCTTTTTTAAAGGTTCAAACTACCTTTCATCCAGCCAAGACTGAGCATCAGATTTCCAAACACTCAGCACTGGCCTTGAACCAGACCACCAGCTTTCAAAGCTTTCACAAAACACAACAGCCAAAACCATCTGAGAAGTATCTACATTGCCCATGGAGAGGTTTCTACAGCCAGACTACTCTCTCCATTGTTCAGGGAAGAGAAATGAAGAAGCCCACCTCCTGCTAGGGTTAACATCAAAGGTGGTGCTTTTAGGACCTGCTTGACCCAAGTCCTGCACAACTTGTGGGTCTCTCCCATAGCCCACCACCCTCAAGTACTGCTGTGTACCTGTCTTGGGAAGAGCTGCCGCTAAATGAGATGTTCAGGGGGCACACACAGCACACGAGATCTGCTCTGACAACTCTTCTGCCTCCTCCTAAGTAGTGAAGAACCACAGCTCTGGCCGTCCTCGGCGCAGCCTCCCCTCGCAGACGGACCGACTGTATTTTATACGTATGCGTGCAGATATCGACAGATGGAGAGAGAAAATTACTGTGCCCATAAATTGAAGCTTTGGTCACGTCAGTTCAAGAAGCAGAATAGAAAATTTAGAGCCAAGAAAGCAGCTTGTGTCAGTCAGGCTGACGAGCGAAGGCGCCAAGAAACACACCCCTTAGCATGGGGAAGTGAGACGCAAGCACCCGCACGCATGCAGAGACCCCGCTCCTCTTCATCTATTCTCAGCAACTGTTTGTCTGAGGCCACATGCAACTGGATTTGTCAAGCCCCCGTTTAACAACTTCTTGTCACAGTCCATTACCAAATTGCATATAGTTATATATTCCACTAATTAGGCTTCTAAAATATCATTAACATGTCTCTTGATCATTAGCATAACGTATGAGGCGTCCTCGTTAGGCACGACTCGAGTTTGTTAATGTGGTAATGAAAGGCACGGGGCTGGTACTGCAGGAGCCATGCAGAGATAGGAGGCTGGGAACATCAAAAGCATCAGTACCAGGCTTAAAAAAAAAAACAACAACAACAAGATCAACGAGAAGCAGGGGCAGAAGCCAATTGCTGGGAAACCAGGGTGATGTGGAAGGTGAAACAAGCATCTCCAGGCAGGCAGATACTTCACACACGACCTGCATGCCTTTCACAGACTAAGATAATATTCCCATTATCCATGCTGGAATCAGCACAGGTATCGGAATGAGTCAGGATCACAGACCTGAACCATCACCATCGGGATCTGGGTAAAATGGGAGCAAAGGCCAGGGTCCACGGGAGCCCCCTGGCACAGATCTATGGCCCCAGCTGAACCCTTCCTGTCTGTCTGTCTCCAGGACACCCCTCACACCTATTCAGGCCAACCCAGCCCCCTGCAAGGATATCCTGAACCCAAAACCCAGTACAAGACTCCCATATTCCTCCTTCCTGAAACCAACATTAAGCTCCCTCTCTTCCCAGACCCAAGACAAAACCTGCCTGAGGCAATGCCAAGCACCAGCTTCACCCCAGCAGCTCAGTCTGTGCAACACTGAGCAACAACCCCAGCTAACCTGAGGACGGAAAACCATCACCCACCAGCATTATACAGCAGGAGATGAAGGGTGCTGGACACAACATTCCAGGATGATACAACAGCACAGGACCTTGGTCAAGAGTATAAAAGAAAAGCTTGAGAGGTCTCCTATACCCAAATGGAACTCCCAGACAGCAATATTTGCATAGGTGCTCCAATGCATCCAGGGAAAAAGAAGTGATTTTACACGCAAAGCTTTGACCAGGACAGATGCTTCCATGCCCAAGCCTGCTCGTGTATCAGTGGTTACCACTGTTGCTATAAATAAGCAGGGGCCTTTTTTTTTTTTCCCTTTGAGAGAATAACTCAATAAGTCACCGCATGAAAGATATTGTAAATAGCTCCAGCAGAGTGCAAGTCAGGGCTGCTTCCAATTAGCTTTCACTTACGCTCCCCCTTGCCTGCGCCAAGTTTGCAGAGTTTGCTCCCAACACGCTGCTCACTCTCTCACTGTCTGGGGAGAGGTGGGGAGCAAACCCCACTGCAATCCAGGCCACTGCTCCTCCATGGCAGAAATGATCTTTTCATTAAAGCTGCGAAGACGCCGAAGCAAGTGAAGCCAGCCCACATATGCATTTATCTTCATCCAGATGTTAATGGAAAGGTGGGGAGGAGGAAACAACCAAGAGCTTTTCTTCAGCTGCTGAGAGCAAACACCACCACCGCCGCAGCAACAGCTTGGAAATGGGAAGCAGCACACAACTTTCATTAGAACAAAGACATAAAACAAACTCGGCAAAGGCAGCCTGGGGCTTTTACGCACTCATCTGGAGAGACCCCCACAGGTCCCCAAGGAACAAGGAGAACGCATCCTTGTGGGCAACACCACTGCCAAAACAACAGGGGAAGATGGATGATTGTGCGAGTCTTCATCAAAAAATTCCTCTTCCATGAGATAAAGGCGGTGTTAAGACTCTTTCCAAGTTTCTACTCATTCATACGCACAACCTTTGCATCCCGCACATGCGCGCGCCTTCGCACGGCAGCTGGTCTCGATACCAGAGGAGCATCACAGCCAGGAAACTATCACCAAGAAGATAAAATACAGGGCAGCAGAGCGCAGGATGGTAGCCTATAGGAACAGGAATCCTATGGAAGGGGCTTAATTCCCTATCACTCCTGTCTAGGAATGGTTCTGGGAAAGTCACAGGGTGTCCATGCCTCATATTTTGCCATCACTGCCTGACCTGTGTTGGGAGATGGGCACCAGGGAATCAGGACTTGCTCCTCTCATCATTTCAGCCAGATCTCCCTTCCTCAGTCACCACACAACTGGGTACCACCCACATCCAGGCATTTTGCAACACCCCGGAGAAGGACCAGGAGGTGTCCCTAAACAAGCAGATGTATTTGTTCAGTCCCAAGCAGACTCCCTGCCCTGCCACCCCAAGCAGAACACCGCGCTCAAATATGGACACTGGAAAGCGTCCACTGTTTTGGGGAGAGAGGGTTATGGCAGTCAGCAGAGCACAAACTGCTTTTGTTGGCTTCCTGCCTTTCAAGCCAAAAGCAACAATCACAAAAAAAGAAAAACCACTAACATTTGATAAAGCTTTTCAATTTGAAAGAGGTCAGGAAAAAGTTCCAGGAAAGGAAAGAGAAACAACCTTCTTTAAAACCCTTTAATGTGGTGAGAATCAGCCCCCACAGGTTACAGGTTTATATTTTTTCCCTCTAGTTTTCCAACCGTCTTTACCCCCCCCTTCTCCCACGCTTCCAAATGGTGGCAGCACTCCACTGAAATGGCCAGGGAGGAACCTCTCCCCTCCCTGTGCAGGAGGGCACTGGGCTGACCTCTCCACATCTGGACATGCCTGCAACCTCCGGCTTTCAAGGGCGAACGCCAGCAGCGCAGTGACCTTCCCGGAATCGTGGTCCTCTGACCTCCTTTCTTTGACCCACCCATCTCCTGTCCCTCTGCTGAACTCCATCCCAGCCATGCTGGGGACATGGCACGGTCTCACACGGGGTGCAGCTCCTCCAGACAGGCCTTGCCTTGACAGCTCCCACAGGCCCAGTCCAGGGTGGTTTTGCTCGGGAGATTCAAGGGGGGTCAAGGAGAAGAGGATCCAGACTACAAACTGACCAGATACAAAAATAACTAAAGCAAGTAGGCCCAACACCAACAAATTCATTCAAATACCCCTGCAGAGTGCCTTTACCAGTACACCCTTCATGCAGGGGTTACAGACCCATGACCATCTCTGAGACAGAGCTCTGGAAAAGCCCTGGTGACTTTTCTTCCTTCTTGTGCTGCACCAAGTTCACCAGATCTCATCAAGCTGTTGAGAAGAACAGCGCCTGACACAGCCTCAGCCTTCCCCAGACAGCTCAGCATGAGGTGGTCCATGCTCTGCCTTTCCAAGGCACACATGGGCCAAACCAGATGTTCCTGCATCTGGGGTCCAAGTGCTCCCTCCCCTACGTGCACCAGTTTTCCCACAATTCACACAGCCCCATTTCTTCATAGGAGCTGCCTCTCCCAAAACCCAACAATTCTGCTGGAAGACTGCAGTGATGGTCCTGAGGAACAGGAGACCTCATCCCATCAGAGCCCACAAACAACCACTGCACCCACTGCGGGTGGTTTTTCCTAACATCTTCCCACCCAGACCACAGCTGCTCCAGAGCTCCCCACATCTTGGGGCCATCTAAGCTGGAAAGAGCAAAGGAAGATCAACTGATGCCCAAAATGCAAACCATGACCAGGGCAGGCACCACACCACCAAGCAAAAATGCTCACACCAGTGGCATCATTCGCTGCCAGCTGGAGGAACAAGCAGAGCTCTTGTTCATAGGACACAAATAGCTTTTCCCACACACATCCCCACAACCAACCCTACTTTTTCAGCCCCACAGCATCAAAGCTACTGATTTTTTTTTCCTCCTTGCTGTGTGAGTATGGAGACCCCATCTTCACCCTAGCAACACTGGGGGAGATCACGTTGATAACACCTCACAACAGGACATGAGCCTCCCTGCTGCCCGCAATCAACTCCGCTTGTTTATTTTTATTTAAGCAAAACTTTAGCTAGGCTGGGCCAGAAGGGGGACAAACCCTTAGAAAGCTGGGCTGCATGCTGGTCTCCAAAGGGACTGAAACTGGGGATGGGAGGAGGGGCCAGCTCTCCTTTCCAAAGGAGCTTGCAATAGGAAACAGATGTTGAGGGCCCAGTGACCAAAAGCAGGGTCTGCAGCGGGCTTCCCTGGCTCCACGCTCCCAACAGAATCCGTTTTAATTAAAATATTTTAGCTCAAGCACGAGGCAAGGGGTAGGGGGGTGGGGAAAAGTCTGGGGTGATGTCCTTGGTACCTCTGCAGCGGGGTTTGTGGCAGGGCTAGAGGGGTGTCAGGGTGCAGGGTTGGGTCAGACACCCCATCCTGTACCCCCAGCCTGGGCTCCCTCCCTCCAGCAGGGCTTGACATAAATTCTGCTGACCTTGAGTGAAAAATTGCCTCGTTTCGGTACCAAAAAAATAACATTACATCATGTAGCTGTGTCAGGTTCTATCAATGCCCCCTTCCCGCCCACCCCCAAAGTGAGGGGGATGTAACCCAACACTATGAAAACACCAGCCCTGAGAAGAAAAGGGGCCTTTGTCATGGACCATCAGCTTCCCGCTCCTGCCTGAGGTGAAGAAAGATCTCCAAAAATGTTCGGCTGGGAGGTACAGACTCCAGACATGTCACCCCCCACAACCCCTCTGCTGCTCCCATCCCCACCTTCAAAATTCCTGTTTTCTCTCTTACTTAAAAAATTTCAGCCATTACTAGGATGTTAAAAAAAAATAAAAAAAAAAAGAAAACAAAAAAAAAAAAAAAAAAAAAAAAGAAAACCAGAAAGCCTGAAAGCCCAGCCACTGGATCACTAAAGCCTGACTTTAAGCTGGGATGAGTCAATAGTTTCTTCAAGGTGAGGATCCACCCTGGCTTTCTTTCCAAGGGTGCCTAACTCCCTCACAAGGAGGGGTTGTGGAGAGCAGGACATGCAGAAACCCACACCCAGCTCCAGCATGGAAAAACACAGGGAGCCCAGGATCTGAACGGTAAGAAGGGAACCTGACAGGGGTCTGCCAAGCCATGGACACTCAAGCCAGCCCCCACACCCCGAGGCAGAGAACGCCTGCCCACCCCAGAGGAAAAGGCATGAGTTAATGAAGAGTGGGAAGGAAATCAGGGCTGTAGGATGTAATAACCAGCACAGCCCTAGGCTCCCCAAGATTGTGAGTTCAGCAGGGCCAGGCACAGGCTGTGGGGCTCTCCTCCAGCACTCAGGGAGTGCAGTGCCAGGCAGATGGGAGGCAGGCTGTGCCACTCCCCCCACAGCCAGGGAACAAGCCCTAACCCACTCCATTTACCGTGAGAGAAGAACTGCAGGAGGCCTGAGGCAAGTGGGGCTGAAGGAGGTGCAAAAGGAGTCCCCCTGGACCATGCACGCTGCAGGGGCATTGGCTTGCTTTTTTCCTCTCTGCTGGGATCACACTTCCCCCTCCAAGACAGGGACACGGGGGCAATTCACCCCAGCCATGCGTGCCTTGCCTAAACCCTGCTCGCTGGCAGCACTAGGGCATGCTGAACAAACCCAAGGAGCTGCCACTGCCCGTGGGCAGCACAGCACCAGGCCATGCACGGGTCGAGGAGAGAGGGAGGAGAACACCCAGCTTGCCCCCGGCCCTGGGCTCTCCAATGTATTTTCTCATTAACGTGTAATACGGTTTTATTGTCTCAAACAATGTCTGTTTTCGATCAGTTCCTTTATCCCAGACACTGCCGCGCGCAGAGACTGAAGAGGCCAGATGGTTCATGTTGCAGGAGTCTTCCCGCTCTTCCCCACCCGCTCCCTAATTCCTTACAAATTCCTGGAATGCCTGCGCCCCCGAAAACCAGCCCTGGGCAGAGGCAGGCATCGGCAGGGGCTGGGGGCTCTCCCAGTCACCCCTCCTCACCACTGGCAGCTCCTCAGTAACGAGCAGCAGCTCCTGGCTGTCGCCTCCTTTTCCAACCAAACCCAGAGATCCGTGGGTCGCCTCTGCTGAGGGAGGGGATGTGCAGACCCCAAAACCCCCAGCCCAGCCCCAGAGAGCCAGCCAGCAGCAGAGCTGCAGCCGGCAGGGAGGACTCCTGCCCGTAATCCCCACCACGTGCCCAAGGCCACTGGGCTGCTGCCACGCCACTCACAGCTCCAGATTTCACCCACGCCTCCTGCTGCTAATCCCCGTGCCAGCAGCTAGACAAAGAGGTTTGCTGAGTCCTTCCCAAAATCCAGGGGTCTATCCAAGCCCTGGCCAAGTCAAAGGGAAGGCTCCTGATGACTGCAAGGAGCTTCTCCCTGGCTCTGTGCTGGCTATCCACACTGGCTGGTGTCTCCAGCCCACCCCAAAACACCCCTTGGAGGTCTGGCAAAGCTCATGCTCCTCCTGCCATCCTTCCAGCACCCTTGCAACCACATTCCTTGGGAGAAAGAGGAGGGAAGCTCACCAGGCCCGGGAAGGAGCCCTGCCGAGCACAGCCCAGCAGGGGAAAAACAAGGGATGCTGAAAGCCATCACTCAGCCTGGAAAGCAGCCAGGAGACTGGTGTTCACACTTTGAGCACCACAAGAGCACAGAGCATCTCATCTGGGAAAAAACAGGAAAGATGGCACCTTCTCCAAGGCACTCAGGCACCACATGGCACGGCCATGCCACAGGTCATGCATCCACTGCAGGATCCCACAGTCTCTCTGACCCTGCAGACCTTGCTGTGTCTCCAAGGAGCTACATGAGCTGTGTTTCTCCCCATTCCCACTCCACAGCAGACACTGCCCAGGGAAAGTTCCACTGAGGAATGACCAGAGGGGACCCCTAGCCTGCAGCTCCGTGGGGCTGGCAGCCACTCTCCAGGGTTTGGCTGCCAAAATGTTGGGCAGGCTCCTTGGAGACCTGCTGAGCAGACGAGTATCTGCTCCCAATTCAACTGAATTTTCATGAGGATGACACAAGACAGCCCTACTGCCAAGTTTCCACAGCTCTTTCAGAGAAGGGGTGTCAGAGCCCAAGAGACACCTCCAAAAATCTCACCACAGCAAGAAGGACGCCTTCTTTTTTAATCAGCACTTTTTTCCCCTAAGCCACTCGGTTCAATTTAGCAAGCCCTATGCCAAGCCTGCCTCCACCCAGAGAAATGCCAGGGCACACAGTTAAAGCCCTGCCAAGTTCTGAGTGTTGAGGAAAAAAACTAAGGGGGTGGGCGGTTTACAGCAGGTACATTTATACCTGTATGATCTTGCCATCTCCTCCAACACCCATCCTACACCTTGTACATGAGCTCTGTGATGGAAGAAGCTGTTAGTGCCACGTCATGGTTAGATGCTCAAGAAGCAAAGTGGTAGAAACTGAGGGGGTCTGAGATATTTGGGTTCAACCCAAGAACCCCATAGGCAGAAGAAATCTGCTACAGGCCAGAACTGAGGAGTCCAGGGTATCCTCAGACCCCTGTCCTGAAATAGCCAGGAAGGAGACAAGTAGGGGATGTGCCCTTGGGACAGTGGAACAAGAGGGCTGGAAATAAGTGATGGCAGGAGGAATCCAAGCACCGTGGTGATTTTTCTGCACTCCATAGCAAAGAAAATATCACCTGCCACCTTTTGGCATTCCCAGCGCTCAACTTTGGCTCCATCCAGCAAGAAAAAACACAGCAGGAAAGAGCAAGCGAGCTGAAACCTGATCCTCTGAAAGGCCGGACTCGGTGTCTGGCTTTTCTTACCGGCTCGGCCGACCTGTACGTGCCAGCCTGGGAAGGCGTAATGGTTCCACCAACAGAACTTCATTAACTTTTTATACACTCGGCCACTAATTTATAATCATTAGTGGACAAACAGCCAACAATTACACAAGCAGCACGTTAAGGAGAGAGGGAGAGAGCTCGAAGGAGCAGTGATGGAAACGTGCTCATGGTAGGGAGGGAGCTGGAGCCAGGATGGCGCGTCCTGGGGCTGGCATGTGGCAGGGCCAACCTCTCCCAAGATTTATTGGCACATCATTTCCTCAGCTGTAATTAAGGCACTGGGCAGCAGAAAGGCAAAAAGCACAGGTGAGCACAGGGTGGGGGGAAAAAAAAAAAAATCTCACGAGCCCTCTCATTTTCAAATAAAAGGAGACGGGAAGAGGAGGAGCGTGCATACTCCACGTTTCCAATTCCTGGCACAGGCAAGGTGCCCGATTGCAGAAGAATGTGAAACTGTACACAGAAACAGCTCTAAATTAATCCTGATTTAATGAAATCTTCAAACACAGATCATGTAACCCCACTGCCCTTCCATGCACCAGCTCCCCTTCTGCTGGAGCAGCTCTGTGTGAGAGGCAGGACACGGTGTGGCAATGTCCCTGCTGGCACCTGCAGAGAGCAATGCCTGCAAGTATCCAGATCCTGAGGATGCATCTCCCTTGAGGATGGAGGTGTGGAAGAGACAATCAAGCATCTCTGGGATCAATGGCCTCTGCTTCCCTGAAGAAAACTCAAAACCAACTCCACCAGTGCTCCCCTCCTGCCAGAGGACCCTCGCTGCACCACGCAAGGCGGCGGGCAGAGGACAACAGGCAGGCTCCCTCCTCTGCAACAACCTGAGCTGCTTTAATCGATCAAAGAGCTGGAGGAGCTGCAGATACAGATGTCCCTGCCGCACAGGCAGGCCAGCAAGGGAGCTCAGCGACCTGACCAGCATCACTCAACAGCACAGCATGCCCAGAAACCAAACCCACACCTCTTCTGGCTCCTGCACAAGGGCTGAGCCGCTCTCCTGCCCCACACCAGGCAGCCCAGCCAGTCCTTTCTCCAGACGCAAGCTTCCTGTTAAACAGGTCTAATAAACGCTGCGTGCACCTGGCAGAGCCTCTCCAAGCAGCCAGTGCCCCTCAGCGCTGCTCGTGGAGAGGCAAGCTGCTTCCCACAACTCCCGTGGAAGCCTGGAAAGAGCAGCACCCCTCCAGAAAGGCCAAGAAGCTGGCTGTGAGCCGCCCATCTCCCCTCGGCAGCCGGCAGAGGCTGCAGCCAGGCTTTGTGCAGGACCTGCCATGCCGTGCAAGCCGGGGCTTGCCAGGCACGCCGAGGGCAGGTAGGCAGAGCCCCGGGCTCCCAGCACACAATCCCGGGCGTGCTCGCAGCTGGAAGGAGCAGCCAGCCCCCCCTCCTGCTCCCTGCACAGGCACAGGCGTGTGGAAAGGCTCACATGCTGCTTTGGCTCACAGCAGGACCTTTCCCCTTCCACCCTTGCACTTGCAAAAGGTAAAGTGCAGATCTAACACATGCTGAGGCTTATCGCATCAAGAGACCCAAGTGTTCAGGCCAGCAGAATGAATTCCTCCGAGATTAATGGGGACTAAAACCAAATTTCTCGTGTGACAAGCTTCCTTTCCCTCTACAGCAGCTTAATAACCATTCAGCACCCACGTAGAAAAAAAAATAAATTAAAATCTCTCCACCTAGAAGTGCAATTTAGGGGATCCAGCAGCAAAGATAATTTAGATGCAAATTTGGACTACTCATCCTGCCAGGGATCCACCAGCTGGGTACAGCTTCAAGATCATAGCACTTTTTAAGGAATCTCCCATTTTAAGGAATCTCCTACCCGATCCACTAAAAATCAGAGTATGTTGCTTAGATTATTTTCCTGTGGCTGTTCAATATCCAAAGGGTGTCATGGATAAAACCCTCCACCTAAGAAAACCGGTGGAGAGGGTGGGAAAACTAAAATGAGAAGCTGTCACATAGTCCATGTGGAGCAACAACCACAGATGGAATGGTGGGATATGCAGAGAGAAGTGGAAGTTGTTTCTGCATTCCTGCCTTTGAGTAACTTTCCAACAGAACTGCCCAAATACCTGCTCTTTCAGGACTTTTTTTTCTTTTTTAAACAGCATCACTTGAGAGCTGGATTTGTCATTAAAGATATTTGTAATTTAAAACTGAAGTCAAATTTCAGAGAAATAATTCTAATAAAGGAGGTAAAAGCTTCATTTCAAATATGTAAATATGAGACATCATCTTTTTTAATGCTTCTCTCAAAAGCAAAGCAGGAAATTCTTCTTCACTGAAACATGTTGGGAAATTGGGCTGCACAAATATGTACAACATTTCTGTCAACCCAAATGCACATTCTTATTTCTTTTCCTCCTTGAGACCTTGTAATTTGAAAGGGGGGGGGGGGGGGGGGGGCAGGGAAAGACCTCATTCTGCCCAAAGACAGGGAGATGTCAACACCTCTCAAGCCCCAAACCATTAAGTGGTCCATACCCCATCCCACAGGGATGCAGCACTGTATCTACAACAGGCAAGAGGAAGGAGGGATTATCTCCCACCAGACCCAGGTCTGCAGCCAGTTTTGGAGTCCAGCAGCAGCTACAGAGGCAGGATGCAAGCACCAAACCCTGCACAGGAATTAATCACAGCCCTTAGGAGCTCTCTGCCTCCTGCTGCCTTACCCACAGCAGCGAGGTCACAGGGAAGCAGACAGACAGCAGGAATTCCCTGCCATGGGGGAACACTTGGCTGGTGGGAAGTGCCAGCATCTAGGAACCCTTGCCACAGAGGGAGTTAAAAGCAGCCACACCCCAAAGGCAATAGGGAAGTGTTACTACAACCACCTAGTAAGTCCAGGTAGGCTCACAAGCAATGGACCCCAATGTTCTTCGGGAGAGGTGGAGGTATCTGGGCTCATTTGGCCTGGAGATGCCTGCAGAGGGTGGGAGGTGAGCACGGCAGCAGTTGGAGTGTGTGGAGCAGGACTCTCACTACCCCAAGTGAGGGGGCACAGCCTTTTAAAGTAAGGGCATAGAGAGCTGGGCAAAGGGAGTCTGACAGCATCCTTTGCATGACTAAAGGATCAGCAGCATCGAGCTGTTCTGGGGGAGCTCTCCTGGAGAGACCTTTGCACAGATCCAGGGCTGGTCTTCTCCCTGCACAGTCAGAACTCTCCTTTTGTCATTCCATTATCCAAGGGCTCCAGCAAAGGAGCTGAGACCAGCAGCAGCATGACTTGCCACCTCCCCGCCAAGGGGCCAGCCCCATCCACCTCTGGCTCAGAGCTGCTGGAAGGAGAAAAGAGGGAGGAGGGCGGGCAGAGAGCACCCCCTGCCCCAGCCAGCCCCACACAAACCTCATCCAAAGCCTTCCCTGGGGATAAGGGCTGCACAGCCAGTACTGCTGTGCGCAGCCCCTTCCCCCCGGCCCCTCTCCCTAAACTCTCTCGGCCCCATCCTACTGAACAATCTCGCCACGGGCTGCTTTTGTAAGCCTCCAGCCCCAAAAGAAAAATGATGGGTTTGAACTCTTAACCCCGCCCCAGAAAAAGGCTGGAATTAAAAGGGGTTTATGACTAAGTATGCAGATGGGAATACTGTAATAACAACAGGCAAAATGTTTGCCTAGCAGTTCTGGGCTGGTTTCGGAGGGAGGGAGGGAGGCAGGGAGAGAGAGAGAGAGTGGGACGGGGCGGCTTCTGGCCGGAGGATGACGGCACGGAGAAAGAATTTGGCGGCTGGGAGGGAAGGGAGGTTGCTGATAAATGCTGGGGCAGAGGCGAGGAGGGGGGCCGGGAGCCGAGCGCCGCATGGCTGGCACTTGAGGGAGGCTGGCTGTGCGCGGCGGGGTCCGGGCCGGCGGACAAAGGCTCTGCCGGGCAGCAGAGCGGGCGAGGGGCACACGGCAGCGGGGCTGGCTCGGGATGGCTCTGCGGCCATCGCACGCCCTGGGCCACACTCGCTGGGATGCCGAGGCACACAGCAGTGCTCCCCAGACCCACGCACACAGAGTTCTGCCAAAGCCAGAGCCCGCAACCTCGAATGAGTGGCTAATTTTTACCAGCGGTGGGACTCTGGCTCTGCTGAGAAGAGGATAAAACCTCAGTGCTTATGTCACCTAGGAGGGCAGTTTCAGGACATGACCTTCCTCTTTTAGCAACAGGCTGTGGGAAAATCACTCTAGGGGAGCCCTAAACCTCAGTCACCGTCCTAGAGGAGAGCACCCTGCTACAGGCAGAACCTCACTGTGAGAGGGGAGAGCACTGCTGCTCCAGCCTCCAGTCCTGCACAAGCCTGCTCCCACTCCTCTGGCACCCAGGGCCATCCAGGACTCTGCTCCCTTGTGAGGGATCAGTCAAGTGTGACCCCCCTGTCACACAACAGGGAGTCCCCGGACGTGGCTCACAAAACCCCAAAAATGCCTCCCAGCCACTGTAACCAGGTCAGACTGCCCCTTGGCACACACAGAGAGGTTTGCTCCATAGTTCAGTGGGGATGTGACTCCCTGGTTGTACCAAACCAGAACCTTCCTGTTCCCCAGCTCTCCACAAAGCGCCTGCAAACTTCACACAAGATACACACCACTTACACAACATCACACACAACTTGGCAGCCACAGGCCAGAAAGCCACCAAACACCCAAATCTTGCAACTCAGCAGGACCCACGGGACAGAAACTCACGTGTGGCATATGCAAACAAGCCCACAAACCCACAAGTCCCCAGAGGAGCCACAGTGCGGAACTATTTTGAGCGATGCTGCTGCCACAGGCATGAGAACCTTCCCCTGTGCTCACTGGGCACGGCCCAGCCTGATGCAACAGCGTGGCTTTGCCAACCCAAGCACCTCACAGGGGTACAGCTTCAGATGGGAACATGCCCCAGCCGCCTCCCTGAGAAGGCAAAGCTGCGTGCAAAAAAACCTCACAGCACGACTGGCAGGGCAGGAACTCCAGGAGACTCCCCAGCTTGCAAGGCAGGGGATTTGCAAGCACCTCACACCCGTCTTTGCTCAACAGGGACTGCAGCATTTGCGGCACCAAAATGTGGGAATTTTGACTCGATTGTGGTCACCTCCTGTTGACCTGCTGCCATTTAGCAGAGATAGGGAGTGCTGGAAGGAGCCCGTGGATACTAAAAACTCTCATTGGTGGCAATCATCCTCTAGGTCCGACTTGCTGCTCTGATGAACAGGGAGGCAGCAGCCCTACAAAATAAGAGGCGCACACACACCCCCCTCCTAAACGAGCACGGAGGTCTTTCCTTTGACCTCTCAAGCAGAGCAAATGCCTCTGTAAAGACACCCAGGGACTGCCTGCGGGGTCAGGAAGATGGTCACTACTGATGGCAGCGAGCAATGCAGAGGGTGACAGGGCCAGCCACGCTGCAGCCCCTGCACACAGCAGCCTGCGGTGGACACGAGCTGCACAAAAGCACAGCTCCCTTCACGCCAGGCAGCACTCGGATCAGGTAATGGAGGGTGTAGGAGACTCGTGAGAGGATTCCTGTGAGTCAGCCGAGCTGGCCAGGGCCCAGATCAGCAAGCTCTGCAACATCAGCAAACAAAAGAGGGCAAAACCTGGACCACCCCGGCCCCTTCCTGCTGCCTCCGAGATGACCCCCGCAAGTGCGGGCTTGAGGAGAGCAGCCAGAGGCATGTGGAATGCTGCAGCCAGGCTTGGGATAAAGACTCAACCTGCTATGCCTTGGGGCAAGGAGGTGGTCGCCTCAGCTCCCTGGGGAACACAGGAACACAGTCCTGGGGATTGCTGAGCAATTTTGTTTCTCCTCTGCCAACACAGAAGACAAGGTTAACCTCGCTCATTTAAGCCAATCTCTCTCCATAAGCAAACTGAACTCTGGAGAACCCTCCTCTCACCCACAGCACTTCCCAGGATTTAAGGACCAAATGCCAATGGTCCTTCCAAAGTCCTTTTCTGAGAGCCATGTTCCCCCTCCCTCCCAATGACATACTCATGCCTCATACCATGGAGCTGTTTCATGCAAAGGACATTCACATCTCCCTGACAAGAGTGCTCCCTGCACCAGCAAATCTGCTGGATAACACATCTCATGAGGAACACCCCTGAACAAAGGGACACTGCGCACATTTTATGGAGAGCTCCTCTCCCTGGAGGTTCCAGAGTCTTACCCTCCAAAACTCTGTCAGACTTGAGCTACGGCAAACCCAGCTTCCACAAAAGCCTCCACAAAATCTCTGCCATGTGGTGCTTCCATCCTTTCCTTGTCTGGGACTTGTCATTATTTTTAATTTGGGAAAAAAAAAAACAAAACAACTCTGGGGATGACATCTGGAAGAGGGATAAATATCTATTAAACATCTATCAGGAGTCATTCCAGTCCTGAATGAATTAGACAAGTGCTAACGAACAAACAGGCTAAATTGCTCCTTTCCCTTCCTGACAGGCCAAAGCAAGTCTCCAGAGCTCCCAGAACACCAGGTCTGGTCCCTTCCCAGATTTGGTAGCAGTGAGAAGCCCAGCCTGGACACACTACCCCAGCACAGGGAGGTCCCCAACACTAAACCCCTGCTCCCTGCCCCCTCGGTGAGATACCCAGCACCCAGAAGAGAGCTCCAAACAGGGGGAATGAAGATCAAGCCATCCTTTTGGAACAGCCAGGCTGCAGCATCATGCACCCCCCCTCCTCTGCAGGGTCAAGCTGTTCCAGCAGAGAGGAGATGCAGGCAGGCCAGCAGCCTCCATCCCTGAGACCCAGAATGGCCTGCAGCCCCTTCCTTCCCCTGCTCCCAACGGGAGGCACACCCAGTGCTAAACACTGAGCCCAACTCCATCCGGTCCTCCTTCCCTACGTCTATTGTCGCTAAAAATTTATCCGGTTTCTGACAGAAAAAGAAAAAAGAACATATATATATATATATATATATAACACACTGCACCTCCCCTCTGCCCTTCAAAGAAAAAGTAGCTCTGGTCTTTCCCCAGGGAGGGGGAGATGAGTTTAAGCATGAGTCCCCCATCTAGCCAGCACTGCTCCACTCCTCCTCCTCCTCCAAGGACTTTCACACAGCCCTGTCCCGTCAGCCTGTCTGTGGCATTTGATTCCTGTCTGTCACTAAGTGATGAGGACAAAGGGTGAGGAGTCAGGAAAAGGTCTGAGCTACTTTGTTCATCGTCTGGATACGAACTTTGGATGAACTCCGTGGGGAAAGAGAAAAACCGCATGGAGCAGGACGGTGCGCACAGCGCTCTCTCTCCTCAAAAAAAAAAAAAAAAAAAAAAAAAAAAAAAAAAAAAAAAAAAAAAAAAGATTATAAAAAAAAAAGAAAAGGGAGGCTTGAACAAGGGAAAGGGTGGGAGGGAAAGGGAGAGGAGAGCATTCCCCATCCCCATGGCGGCAGGCAGTCCTGAGAGCTCCCTGCTCCGAGGAGACAGAAGGATATTCAAACTGCCTTCCCAGGAGGCATGTTCAATAAAGCAGGATGCCAACGCAGCCTTTTCTCAAACAAATCTGTTAGCGGCGGGCCAGGGGCCAGCCACAAGGGCTTGCTTTTTAAAGCAACCAAATGGGAATTTCCTAATAAAATAAATTTTTTTAAAAAGCCCCACCGTGGCACGGGTAAAGGGAAGCTTGCTGGAAGCAACATGAAGTATTTTGCACACAAACCTCTCTCTGGAAGCATGGGAAGATGAAATACAGCGCAGGGCAGGGAGTCCTGGGAGGCAGCCAGGGCTGGGGCACCAAAGCACCCGTGAGCTCCCCTGGCACCCACCCGGAGGAACTGGGAGAGAACAGTGCCTGCAGCACAGTCACATACCGGGGTGAAGGTTTACAACAGGTTTACAACCACCATTGCTGCTGCTCTGAGCACGGGAGGAGGCTCAGGCTGTGCTGGGGCAGAAGTGATTCCCCTCGTGCCAACCTGGAAAAGCCACCACAGGGCACGCTTGGCTCCTTTGCTTCACTCTGCTTTTCAGGGCTAAGCCAAACCTGTTTGCAACTGGAAAGCCCTGTGGTAGTCTTGCAGACATTAGGGAAATCAGCCCCTCCTGGGCAGCAGAGCCACCACACGCTTTCTCCTGAATGGCTCTTGCCCTGCAGCCAGGCTGCCTGCCCTGGGATGGACACAGCCTCTGTCGAGGATTATCGATTGGCACGAGACGTGCCAAGCCAGGCAGGAAAACGACTGCAACTCCACAGGCAACTCTGCAGGGCTCAGGAGAGACCTGCTGAATGCTGGGGTGAAGGGTGTCCCAGACAAACCACCCCACCACGCTGCACCAGCATCACTCACTCAACACCAGAGGGGCCCCTCAGCCCCACAGACCTCCTGGGAACACCAGCTCTGCCACCTTGCAAGTCAGCTGGGAATCCAAGGGACATGCTGGTGGCTGTTCACCACCAGCCTTTCCTGAAAATCCCAGAAGACTGGGTGAACTTACTCTCCAGGATGGGGAATCCTACATAAAGCAGAGATTATGTGGGTTACAAAACCCAGGAGAGCACTTGAAAGCAATACACTGGAACATGCTGGAGATCACCCCGGATGCCTTGTCTCTCAACTAAACACCAGCAAACAGAAAAACAGCTCTGCACAAGAAAGCTCTATCTAGAAAACAAACACAGCAGCCCAGCAGAAGGCACTGGTGAGATGTCCCCAACCAGGCACAGAGCAGCGGGCAGGGCCCACGTTCCCTTCCAGAGGGGAAGAAATCTCAGCCCTTCTGTGGTGCCCAGCACAGGAGAGCTGCAGAGATGGTCACAGAAACCACTAATCCCAGCTCCAGTCAGGCCTCTCTGTTTGGGAAGGTAATAACTCACCACCAGAACCAGAAAGTGGAACAGATCAAAGGCTCAGCTTCACTGACTCCCAGCTACGCAGAGCCCCAGCCCTCCCAAGATCCACCTGCTCTGCACCAAGACAATGATCAGAGAAAAATGAAAGAAAAGGAGAGCCAGCACATTTCTGCAGGGAACCAAGCTGTCTGCGCAGGCTGGGAAAGCAGGGTCCTCCCTTGCAGCCACCACTACCTCCCAGAGGAGAACATGTGAGGAGGTCACTCAAGCATCTAAGGCATTGCCCAAGACCTTTGATGGAGAAACTTTGATCTCCTCCAAGCACGGCTAGTCCCTGGGGACTGCCTCTAAAGCACACAGCAGAGCCTGCCAGGGCAGATCAACTCCACGCAGAAAACCACAGCCCATTTGGAAGAGTTTGTTCCCCTGCTTGCTTCAGAAAGTCCAAAAAGTTCATCTGGTGGTGGGAGGGACCTGCACCCAGCAGCTCAGCCAAGGCAGCCTGCCTCAAGGCACCAAGCTCCCACCAGGGTGAACCAGACAGAAGGAGGGGAGAAAAAAAAAAAAAAAAAACCCAGACAGCAACCCTATTTGTAGAAAGTGGGAGCTTGGGAAGGAGATAGTGCTGCTGAATACAGGGCTGTTTTGAAAAGAGCAAGGAAGAAGAAACAGAGGGGGAAAAAGTGGGGGCTGGGGAAGAGAAGGTAAAAGAAAACAAATCTCCTTTATTATTGCCTGAAACCCAAGGAGACTGATTAAAGCAAACATCCCCCTGCCCCTTCCAAAGGGTTGTCTCGTCTGCTTCCTAAATCTGATTCCCATTTGTCTCTATATGGTTTTCATTTGTTCTTCGTTCAGGTCTCCTCCATGTTCCTTGCTGACTCTCAGGAGCCCTCCAAGGAGCCACCAGGACTGGGCTCCCTCGGGAGCCAGGGTCAGACCCAGCACGGGTGCCTGTGCACAGGGAGGAGATGCAGCAAGAGAAAGGCAGCAAGATACAAATACACACAACAGGCAAGAGGCCGAGGAAATCCTTGGAAAGCGCTACCCAATGGTGCTGATGAGCACCTGGGTGCGTCTGGGGTAGCATTCCCAAAGGGTGAAGCAAAAGCAATTAAAAGAAAGCAAAAGGAACCAGGAAGAGGGGATACAGCACAAGCACAGACCCACCCAGGCCTTCTGATGAAACAGCAGCTTAAAAATTACCCTAATGGAGCTCCTTTCAAACACAAACCACAGGGACCTCTCCTAATTGCACAGCTCCTTTCCCAATCTCAGCCCAGGATGATGCAGCAGGTTCACTGGCTGCCCCTGCCCACTGCTCCCAACGGGGTCTTGGAGCACTGCAGCACCATGGGCTTCATTCACTCTCTGTCCTGGCCCCTGGCTCTCAAACCCCTGGATATGCTGCCTTTGCAGAAAGCTGCCTGCAAGGCCCAACCAAAGATGCCAGAAAAAGGGAAATGAAAATCTGTCGTTCTACCCATGTGGACTTTGTCGGTGCCTCAGGACACATGTAAAGACCAGGGACTTCCTCTACCATCACCCTCTGCTGTGTCTCAGCTCCTCCATGCTACTTGTGAGTTTTTCATGGTAAACAATTCCAGTCTGCCCTTGGGACAGTCTCCCTAAACCTCTGTCCATGCCATCGTGCTGCTGCACATCCTTACCCTCAAGAGCCCACAAGTGAGGATCCCATGACTTTCTAGACCTGGCTGCAGGAGAGTTATTTCTAAGGAAAACTCTTGCTCCAGGCTGTGCACCTGCTGGACATGCACTTAAATCCTATCCAAAAAGAAACACAGCCCCCTCCAGCCCAATAAAAACCAACCAGACACCCACTGCCCAACCCTGAGCAGGGTCTGAGCTCTCGAGAGCCAGGCCAAGCCTGCATCCACCCAACAGCAGAGCAGGTGCAGATGGCTGCACAGGTATCGTGACATTGCACAACACCATCTTCCCTCTCCTGCTTGCTGCCTCTGGAGAGGACAGAGTACCAGCAGCTGCTCTCCCTGCTCCCTCCTGCCCATGAGGAAAGCACAGACCCCTGACCTTCTCCAACACATCCCCCCAGCCCCTCCACAGCTTAAGCAGCCCAGGTGTGCAAATGTTACCCAATGCCCTCGCCAAGCAGAAAGTAAATTCCAGCAAACAGGGGAAATGCCAGCCGCAGTCAGACACTGGGATGTGCAAATAGCAGCCAGGGACCTTCGGGAGAGGAACAGCCCAGGCCCAGGCGCTCCTACCTATAATCCTTCTCAGGATGCCCCCTCCAGCAGCTCCTGTGGCAGAGGGAGGATGCTAATTTGACTATTTGAGGGAGTGAAAAAAAAAAAAAAAAAAAAGCGTTTGCTCTTGCGCTAAATGACCTTTTCAGCCACTTGGGGACAGAATTGCACCGGGGCTTTGGAGACAGCTACAGCGGGCACCGCTTGCTCCCTGCTCCTATGCTGGATGCTTTGTGCCTCCAGATGCATTTAAGGGGTCCATGCCTCCCAGCCACCTCCGTCCACCCAGCGACAGAGCCAAGAAGCAGTCTCTTTGGAAAAATCTGCATGAAGCACGGAGGAAGAAGTGGTCTGCTAAGAGCTTGCTGCGCAGAGCGCTTCAGACGGTTTCATTTCACATCGCCGAGAGCGTAAATCAGGGAATTGCTCCTCGGGTTCTTCTCCATTAGCAAAGTATATTGCAAGTCCCTTCCCAGCGCCGATACCGATCGACACTTCACATCTGCTGACCAGATCTAACAGCCAGGATCTTCCGGGGGAATAATACATTCAGTGAAAACACCATTCCTGCCACCTGCTCCCCCCAAACGTGCGAGCGCTCCGGGAGCGGCTCCTCGCTCTCTGCAGGCACATGCACAGCACTAGGCTGCAGCCAGAAGCCTCACGAATGCCTATCGGAAATAAAGAGGTGACCCCTTCAAATCAAGGGTCATAAACCCCTCAAAACACACTTCCAAGCAGTGGAGCATGTCCCACTGCCTGTAACTTCCCTAAACGTGAACAAGCACTCTTCTGGAAAGCACCAGCTTCACACGAAACCTACCCATGTGCTGTGCTATCAAGTCAGGATTGACAGCCACAACTCTTTCCAGCTAATTCCTTTCACCCTGTGAACTGCAATCTCTAGCCTTTTGTCTAGAGATTTGCAATAATCAGAGTACTGCAAATTCATCACGTTACCGCAGGATTTGAAATAACATTTTTGCAATTTATTGCAATACTGCAATCAATCATACTATTGAAAATTCTTATGATGTTATTGTAATGAATCATATATTAAAATAATAATTTTGCATATAAGCAGGCTCCTCCCAAACAAAAAAACACTGACCTAAAACACTTGTAACCGTTTAAAATTAGAGACTTAAGGGTTAAAAGCCAAACTTACAGCTGAAAGCCAGAGACCAATCCATACGGAGGCTCCAGGTATTGTATCACTCCTAATGTTTCACCAGAGAATCACCGCACAGGGGGGAAAAAACCCAAAAACGATGTGTTGTAAACAAGCAAAGGTACACCCACCAGCAGCTTGGGTTTTGAAACATTAATGTTGAAATTAGAAAGGCACATTTAGTAGAGTTATGGGCAGATTCACTTTCGGTTTGGCTCCAGCCTTGTAAATATCAAATGTCAAAAGGAAACAACTGCACTGAGTTAAGAGAGAAAAAACCCCATGCTGTGGAGACGTATACAGGATCAGAATTGCTGGAGCTGGGAAAGAAGCAGCAACCAGCAAGGAACACTTCACAACTGGAAGGGTATTTCTGCTGGGTAACCTGCCACTGCTAATTCTGCTAATCGACATCACTCTGGAATTTGAAAATGTTATCCAACCAGGAGAGAAACTTGATTTTCCTCTTCTGGTAACGAGGATGGGCAGGCCAGCCAGGTTGTGTGAAACCAGAAATGGGATGTGGAAACGATGAACTGAGTTTCCAGGCTTGTAATCGGGTGAGAAATAAAAATCCAGGCACCAGCATTTAAGCAGGCTGATCCCACTTGCAAAGGCAGCTCTGCTCATTTTTCAACAAGGCTGAAGTAAAATGGCAAAGTTATCATTTTAGATTAGAGCAGCTCCTCACAGCACTGGCTTTTCCGAGGGTTTTCCATTTATCAGTAGATTTAGGGGGAAAAAAGGGCAGGGGGGGCTGGAAAGAGCCCATCAGCTTAGGGCAAGCAAAAAAGCTATTTTGGGTAAGGCTTCTCCTATAAATAAAAGGCTGGAAAGGGAGGGGACAGTGACAATGTAAGGTTCCCTCAAGGTATCACAGGGGATTTCTATTCTCCGTGGTGGCGACCTCCCCAAAACACAGAGCATCACCAGCAGCACTCTGTTCCTCGGCAGGCACGGCTTCCCTGGCAGCCAACCCCTCCACCAGGCTGCCCATTCTCTGGCTGCCTTGCCTTCCCCACCAGGAAAAGGAGCCAGGAGAAATGGCTTTCTGTTCCAGCTCAAAAAAAAAAAAAAAAATTATATATACACACACATACACGTACAGGGGCACTGCTCACAAACACAAGGCCAAGAGATATTATTATTCCTTTTTTTTTTCACTTGACACAGTTGCAAATCAATAATTCCAGGCCAAGTGATTCCCAGCACAGGGAGAAAGCATCACCTGAGTCCCTCCTGAGCCTGGCCTGACAACACACGCTAATGTATTCATCCCACAGCCTCCTCAGGCCACGGCTTTCTGTAATTTATCCCTATAGCACCCGCCATCCTGGATTATTTAAGTCACCGGGGGATGCAGCACCTCCGAGGCACTTTTGAGCACAAGCTGTCGACCACCCAGCCCACAAACCCATCAGTCTGGGTTTCCAAAGGGAGTTCCCAGCAGCTGCTCCCCGAAGGCCACGTGGATTTCATGGAGAACCCCCAATATCAATGTCTCTGGGGAGGTGGTCTCATCTGCAAAGCACCAGGCAGCACCCACGAGCACCCAGCAAAGCAAAAAATCCGGGGTGCTCGCACAGCCCGGGCTCTGGCAGGGGGTGCAGCCATGGTGTGACCCCAGGCTGGCAGCCCAGGAGCCAGGCAGGGCTCACAATCACCTCCTCCCACCACGGGGAACACTCGCCACGCCAACCGGGTCGGGACCCCAAGGATGTTTGGGGAAAGCAAAGGATGCAGATTGAGGTTGGTTTATTAGATTATGGACAGCCCCATGCAAATAGGGCCATATTGATCTGGTCTGCAAACACCTGGCTGGGAATACGAGCAGCCCCTGAGTATACAGAAGCTGCTGGAGATTATTAACCAGATCCATTGCTGTAAATCACATTACCTCCTTCCAAACCCTGACCCAGCACGGAGTCCCCCTGTGCTAGGCGCTGTACAGGGCACAGCCTTGCAGCACAAGGGAGCATCCCATCTTCCTGCACAGCACCCAAATGCCCCAAGACTCGGCCCAAAAGTGTGGAGCCTGGCATGGGTATCCTGCTCTGGGAGCCCTGGAGCCTGTTTTGTGCAGCCCACTTTCCCCACAGCAACTCCCAAAGCAAAAGGTGTTACCAGGAGAAACTCACTGCATAGGGAAACTGACATGGGAATACAAAGCAGGAAGGAAAAAAAAAAATCAAAATAATTTAAAAAAAAGGTGGAAAATAGACAATATCACATCTTCAGGGGAAAACTTGCCCCCTGCTCCTATTGGGTTCCTCGTGGTTTGCAGTTGTAGTGCAAAGGGCAGACAAGGCAGGCTCTCCTGTCTCCCAAAGCACCCCAACTCCAAGCACAGGAAGGAAAAAAAAAGGCAGTAGTAAAATGCTTCCCAGCAGATTTCCAAGAGATCACGAAACCCTTTGCAGAGCTTCATTAGCAGAGAAGGCAGCAGTTCCAGGATTAAAGGAAGAACTGGGGAATAAGGGGCAGAACCAAAGGCAGAGGAGGAATCCCGTCTTCCTCCCTTCTCCCTGCCAAAATCCACAGCACTGATTCAGCAGAAGCACCAGCAGCAGCACAGCCTACTATATCTCACTGCAAACAAACCCATTTATGTTTAAACCACCACCCTACTCCCCTCAAAAGATTGCTGCACGCAGTAATTTCCTTGTGACGGGGGAAAAAAAAAAAACAAACCATGATGAAATTGTCTCAGAGTTTCTGTGTTTTGTTTACAACTGCTGCCCTCAAACCCAGGGCCGGCACGAGTCTTGCTAACAAGAATAAATCCCGCATCTGAGAGCATTTAGAAAAGCTCTGCTTGCAGACACTCAGTGCTCCAAGGAGGAAATCCCTCCGCAGGTCTCAAATAAGGGAACTTGAACCACTTTTCCCAGGAGAAATTTAGGCCTGAAAGATCTTCTGAGTTTCTCATTTGGAGCTACAAGGCCAAATAACAAGATCTCTTTCCCTGGACTCACCCACAAACTGACTGCTGCCAGGATCATGCAGAGGTGAGGGGAGATGGACTGGAGAGAGACCTGTGGTAGCAGGGAAGACACCCAACACTCATGGAAGAGAATGCTCTGGTTAGCTGCTGTTTATGTCCACACCTGGTTAATACAGGTATTTTTCCAGCATGCATTAAGAGCCAACACAGATTTGTTCTCCTCTGTGCCTTGTCCAGTGCTGTCAGCAGGAATTACCCAAAGAGCAGGCTGCTGGCATGGCATCTTCCAGGAACCCTCCTTCCCTGGACCCAACACCTGAGGAGTGCAAGCAAAAGCTTGGAACCTTGGGAGCATGGGGATGAAGAGCTGGAAGACTGGCCCATCCATCTCCCAGGAGCAAACAGATGGGGCTGGGAGCAACAGGACACAGCAGATCCTCCAAGAGCACCTTCCTGCTCTGCTGCAATCCCAGCAAAGTTTGATCGACATCAGGCACCCACAAAAATCAAGCCTTGAAATAAAAAGCAAACAGGTTTGCTCCTGTACACCCCAAATCGTGGGGAGTCCCTCAGGAGCAGGAATGCTATGCCAGAGCCAGGCCTGGTTTCTCTACTTCGATGGCAGGGCTGAGGGGGAGGAGGTGGGAAAAAGAGTCCACTGGCAGCCCTGTTCTTCCCACCTCCTCCTCTGGAGGATTGCAGGAGGCCAATTTTGATTAAACTAATTAAGCCTGCTCCATTCAAAGAGCTCCAACCACATGCTACCATGGGAGAAGAAAACAAGAAATTGCAAGGAAAAAAGAGAAGTTTCCCTGCAAGCATGCTCCTCCAAAGCCATCCATGCCCAGCAGATCCCTGATGGACACCACCATACTGGAAGATAAAAGCTCAGAAAATGGACTTGTTTTAGAGGCAGGTTCAGCCCTGAAGACCCTGCTCCTTCCAGCTAGCAGGACCTACTGGGACATGTTCCACCTTGCATCAGGAGGACTGGCTTCCATCCCCTCCCAGAGGCAGCCGCTCCCCTTGTGTTAATTCAGTCCTCCACCAAGACAAGGTCTACCAAACCACCCCCATCTTCCAGGCCCTTGCACATCCCCTCCCCTCCTTTCCCTTGAAGGCACTGGCTTTCTGGAAGCAATTTAATTGTGAGTTACAGTGAGGCTTCCTCAGGCAGTGTGGATTGGACTGGAGGCCCTGCTCTCCCAAAATGTTTCACTTTCCCCCAGGGCAGCCAGACCAGGGACCCTGCAGGCTCTGCCTGGCACACAGAGAGAAGCATCACTTTTGCTTCAAAGCCTTTCAACTGGAAGGGAAAAAAAAATAGTAATAACAAATATCAAAGCAAAGGCTTCCTCCCCTTTGAAGGGCAGGAGGGAGAGCAGCCAGGCAAGGGCTGGACCTGCCCGAAGCTGAGCAAGCTGAGCAGGGATCCTGCAAGGCTGGAGCACGGAGCACTTTCCTGATGAGCTTCCTTTCCAAGCAGCAGAATGATGCCTTAGGTGCAAGAACTGCATTGAAATTCAAATCGGGGTGCTGAACTCTCTCCTTCGCCTTGGGAAACCTCCTCGGTGGAAAGGCAGGATAAGGAGGAGGGCAGGATCTGATAGCCTGGGGAAGGGCTGGGGGGAAGGAAAGCAAGCTGCCCCATCCTGCTGGGAGGAACGCTTGAGCCAAGGGGTGCTGGGCTTGCCAGGGTTCCCCTCGTAAAGCTCTGCCCCACACCCCAAAAACCCCAGCACTGCCCACACCACGCCTGCCCCTCTTCTCCCCAGGCTGCTCCTGGTGGGGTTTTACTTGGGGCGTGGGGAAGAGAAGGGAGGGAGGGAGGAAGAAAAAGAAACCCCATATCATAATTGCTATATTAAAGAGAAATAACAGGCAAGAATAATAAGAGAGGTGTCAGAAGTGAAATACAGTAACAGACATTAAGAAAAAAAAAAAAAAAAAAAAAGACTACAGTTCTGCGATGGGGGTGTTAATTGAACACAGAGCTGGAGAGAACAAAGGGGTGTTAAGGAGGAGAAGAAGGGGAAAAATCCCACCTCCTCCAAAGATCTGATTTGAGTTAAGTTTGGTGAAGATAATGCACAGGGAAAGGTAGCTAAGAGGCACCTTATATAGCTATTATGTTCTAAAATTTAAAATAATAATAAAATAAAAAAGACAACAAATCCATTATTCAACAACAATTGCACGGCTAATCAGTGTTGTCTATAAATATTCCACTTTGTAAATCCCCCCCATTGGTGTTATGTACATTTTTTCTTTTAATCCTGAATTCCTTCAACACAGGAAGGAGAGGAGGGTAAGAAAATAAAAATTGTGGGATTTCAAATGCAAAGTCAGGGTCTTTTTAAGAAGCAGAATTTGCCCGATGCCCTCGCCTCCCCCAAATGAGCGGAGAAAGTGAAACGATGGGAAAAGCTCTTAAGGAGGAGGAATCAGATTAAATGGTCATATATCCTGTGCTCAGCCTCTCCCCGCCGGTCCCTGCCGAACGAGATGGGAGTTGGGAAAGGCTCACAGCTGAAATAGATGCTGCTGCATTTTGACAGCAGATATTTTCCAGTTTGCCATCCAAGGACCCCACGTCTGCGTACGCCTTGCCTGATTCTTCTGCTTAGCTATTCTGCTCATGCAGAGAACAGCTTAAAAAAAAAAAAAAAACCATACCGAGAGAGGGAAAAAAACAAGGGAAAAAAAAAAAAAAAAAAACAAACCAACAAACCAGCCATAAAGACAGAGCCCCTACCCCTGCCTTCAAACTTTTTATAAATCAGGAATGCAATTTCCGATTTCAATCCCTATTGATGGAGGAATCAATTGTATTTAGGACAACAATGCCTCCCATTTCCATAATTATTATTCCAAAAAGCCAGCCAGCCAGCCATTTGAAGGCAGTCCTGCCCCTTCCCTCACAACAAAGCGACCAACAGCAAGTGAAAACACACCAAATGAACGCCAACAACTTCGATGTATATTTAAGCATCAATTTTTTTTCCTTCCCTACATACTCCTGCCTGGATCAGACCTCTCAACTTTTATTACTTTTAAACAGACATCACCTCAAAAGCAGCAATTCCCAGGTCTGCAGACAAAAGGCAACCCACTGAGCTTTTTTTTTTTTTTTTGTACCATTATAATTTTTAAAAGTGATAATAAGTACTTCAAAATAACTACAGAGCCCAAATGCAAAAGGCAACTCTTCGGCCAGTAGAGATGACCTATTTTTCTAAGAACTTTATGGACACTTTGGGTTTGCTCAAGACAAGGTTAACACTATGAAATAGTAGCCATAATGTTGCGAGAGATGGTGGTAAAGTCTCTGTAAGGCTCTGGAGTCACTTAAATCAGGCAGCGGGGTAACCGAACGCACATTTCTGCACATCATAACGCCAGGGGGAAGATGTACACACGCACTTTCAAACACCCACCAGTGACCACAAACAATCACCAGGATTTCAGACGCCGCACATGCAAAAATCTGGGAAGCTAAATGAAAAGTGGGAAGCGAGAAGTTGGCTCAACTTTCACACCGCTGCCCACGAGGAAGGGGTAAGCAAACGGATGCAGGCGGTACCCTCGGCCCCAGGAAAAACAAGGCAAAACTTCCTCCTAGCATTGGGCCCACTAAGCAATAATTAAAAAAAAAAAAAATAAAAATAAACTGAAACCATCTGGCTGTTTGCTTTCTTATGAAGTGTGACTTTTGGGGACGCGCATGGGGGAGAGGGGAGGAGGTCTTTGAATTTGCAAAGTGAAAGAATTCACCGCAAACACATCCAAGGGTAGATAAACAACGCTCCAAAAGCCATCTCGAGTCAACCTCTTTGGAGACCTCCACAGCACAGCCCCGTAAGCCAAGAAATCCAGATACAACACCAACAAATAGTACTTGTAAAAACGCAAAACAGCCCCGGTCCACACCTGAATATCCTCATTTCCAGCAGCACGCTTCACCCTATACCATCTCTTTCCATTTTCCTCAGCAGACAGGAATTATCGCACCCGGTCACTGTGGCTGTGCCCAGTTCCTCATCCCTCCCCAGCTCACACCGGGACCTCACAGCATCCCTGAGCTCACCTGGCTTTTCCCACCAAGTTTGGTCCCAGCAGATTCCTTGTTCCCTAACTTTGCCACTGCGCGCTGATAGCGAAGCTGAGCTGGGATTAAACAGTTACCCTGCCAAAAAGTGTCCCTGAGCAGGCAACGTATGGAGCATCAAATACAGTGTCAGGCACACTTGGAGAAGAGACAGGCAAAGGTTCTTTGGCTCACACAAAATTAAAGGAGGAAGAGAGAAGAGGGAAAGCAACTCGGCGTCTCCTTTTTTTGCAGAGGCGCGTGGGGGAACGCTACGAAACCCCGAACGCTTCTCTCTGCGTAGACTCTCTCACGTTACAGCATAGGAACAGTTTGGAGGTTCCCATCCCAAATCCACTGCTGGTTATTATGGGAAGTGTGTAGGGAAGGACTCCTCGGGAAGGTCAGAGGCAGCCCTGCAGCCGTGAGGGCTCCAGAGAGCCGAATGCCATCGGTAGGTGCTTTGTCTGGGCTACACGCTGCACAAACAACGCTTAACAAAGGACCCTCTTAGTCATTTTATATATATTGCAAGAGTCAAGTAATTGTATTTTCAATCAGTTGCTCATGCTGGGAGGCTTTATATATATATATATATATACACACATATATATATATATTTATATATTTAAAAACAAGAAAAAAAAAAAAAAAGACCCAGTTCAGGTTTCTGAAAGCTGTTCCCCTTTTATGTGTAACTATCAATGTATATCAACTGGGTGTGCAATCATATTTATTGTCACTTTCATTCATGTCATGCCCTTGCTTATATGGCTTAGATATGAATTATTGACTGTTTCAGTCCTTGTTGTAAAGAGGGGGGAAGGGGAGGGAAAAAGTCAAGTACTTTGCAGCGTGCTAAAACAAGGCAGCTACACCGGCATGGGAAAGCCCACATATCAACTCTGGTCAGCTCACAAAGCAAACAGGAGAGATGAACCACCCCCCGAATTTCCATCATTCCCCCCACAAATTCTTTTTTTTTTTAACATGTTAAAAAAAAAAAAAAATCCAACAAATACATAAATAAGTGGTGCATGTTGCTAAATGTCCTTCCCTGAGCATCTGTTGTTTAAGATCACCCTTGATTGATGACTGCTATTTTTTAATTGTTGCTTTTAAAATTTAAATGCCCCCCTGGGATGTGTTATAAGTGTGTTAGTACATGGTAGGAGGTCTGGAAAGTGGGAAACAGCAGAACCAACGCTCTCATGCCATTAGCTTCTAAAAGAAGCCTGAGAACACCCCATGCCATAAAACAACAGTACCCTAAAGTAACTAACAATCTAATATATTGCTTTCACTAAAGGCAACTGACAACACGCTCTTACATGAGCTAGCCTGGATGATTGGCAGACAAGAGCATTTTAACCCTTTCTTTAAAAAAAAAAAAAAAAAATTAAGAAAACCTTTGTGTTTACCTGAATACTAATTGCAATAAAACTGCACAGTTTCATTTGGTTGGGATTATTTCCCACACACCCACTCTGCGTTCAGATTTTGTTTTTTAAGCAGTGCCATGTTTTAAAGAAGAAACTAGAGCAAGACAGAAATTGCAAGGGGGATGATTATTTTTTTTTCTCCCCAGAAAAAGCAATAAATAAAGAAAGGCTATACAATAGAAATTAAACCACAATATTTTCTCTTCTAGACACAAACCACATCATGCAAGTCCACTGCCAGAAGCATTAAATACCAACGAGTTATTTCTCCCCACTTAAATCCTGCTGCATGGGGAAGAGGGGGGGCCCAGAGACTTGGGGGAATAAAATCCCCAAAGAGCAAAAAGAAAAACAATAGAGAACCAACAGTACTGATTTCCTACCTGTTTTTTCTTTGATTTCACACAAGACATTAAAAAGCGCCGGCTTCATCCTGTGGCAGTTTAAAGCATGTTTCCTAGAGAGAAAAGAAAAGAGGGGAGGGTGAGCTCAGGATGTCACCATGAGGAACAACTTTCCAAATTCATGCTGGTTGGCGCAGAGAGGGCAGGTTTGAGCCCCCTGTGCTGCAAACAGCCACCTACCCAGCCAAGGCACGGGAGATGGATGTCACCAGGTTAGGAATGGCTAGAAAATCGCCTCTGCCACTGAGCAGCTGCGCGGCCGGCGCTCCACGGCAAAGCCAGCAGCTTTGGGGAGCCAAGCTCGGATCAACTGCCTTGTTCAAGACAGACACGGCACTGGGCTCGTCGCCCTGTCCCCCACCTCTGATATTACACCAGGCCATGTGCCTGATTAGGCTCATCCTGTGAGGCAGAGGAGAAATAAACTCCTCCTTGCCCCAGTGCTGGAAACATCCTCTGTTTAGAGCTGTCAATTCAGGGAATTTCAGCGCCCAACTTGGAGCACAGGAAGATGCATGGAGAGACAACCCCATCCCTCTGCCTCCATGCTACTTACATCCAGCTTATTTGCAGGTGTTAAAATTTAATTCTTTACAATTGGGACAGTAAACGCATTAAAAAATCACAGCCGGCTGCCTCTGGGAAGGGGAGGGAATGCTGTTCAGCGCCGCTCCTTTCGACTGCTGTTATTCCAGAGCTGACCGTTCTCCTGTGGCTTTTGAGGAGAGACTTTGGGGAGGGGGCGTTTTAATTGGCTGGTTTTAAAACCCACCACGCGCCCGCTGAGGCAAAGAAACAGCGTGATTTAATTTTTCCTCCTGGGCCAGAGGGTAGTTTAGCCAAGGGTTCGGTTGCATACAGGGCTGTTGCTATCAGGCGCCGGTTACGGGGATTTCTGTTTACCAACCGAAATTACACGCGAAAGACGATGTGAACATCTGGCAAACATTCACACTACTTACCCCACCACCCACAACATGTTAAAAAGATTTATATATCTGATGAAGTCTCTCAAAGGTATAGACCCTTGCAGAACCACAGCGTTCCCTTATCAGCACACCCAGATGGGAACAGACATTTGGGTATACGCAAATCACGTATGTATGCTGTAAGGGCCCTCTGACAAATAATGCTGGCACTTTGCATCTTACCAAAACTTAATTTAAAAAAAAAAAAAAAAAGGAGAAACAACAGAAAAAGAAAAAAAAAAAAAAGGCAGCAAAACAACCGTGCAATAGCAGGAGGGAAGGAGGAAACGCATAGCCAAATGTTATTGATAAATACAGTGTGTTCGCCAGCTCAGAATTAAAAATAATGATAATTTAAAAAAAAAAAAAAAAAAAAAAAAAAGTATTGTGAGGAAGCAGCTGAAATAGACCAGCAAGGCAAACGCATAAAGCCTTCTCCTAGCTCTGTTCTGCTTTGGTTTTATTGATTTGATTAACTACACTAAATTATCCAGGCAGGAACACACACAATTCCTGCAACTTTCCAAAGGAAGAGCCCCTCAGTGCCCCGGGTCTGGCCGGGGAGAAAGTGAATGATTTCCTCCTCAAGCTACTCTGCCCCTGAAAGAACATAAGAAAATGAGTAAGATCAATCCTTCAACCAGCCTTTTTGGTAAGCCGGAGCTCTAGAGAAGCTGTGGAGGCAGGGAGGATGGAAGCTGAGGTTTGGGGGGTACTTTTATCTTTGTGCAAGTTCTTAAGCGAGTTTTGGGGCTGTGCGGTGTGTTTTTCCAGGAACAATGTATTCTAGCAATCAGCTTCAACTCGGGGCATAAATATCAGGAGGAAGGACAACACACCAAGCAGCTTTGCAGCCCAGAAGAAATACCAAGTGTAACCCAGGCAATCCAGGGCAACTTTTTTTTTTTTTTTGTTCTAATTCCTTCATTTGGGGTGTTTTCTTTCTCCCCTCCCTGAACTTTTGGTGGTGCCTTTGAAGGTGCGCATTAGGTTTGCACTCCCCGAAGCTCAGGGTAATTCAGATACCGGTTCATGCAGAAATATTTTTTCCCTTTTATATACATCTGCAATTAAGAAGGGAAAAAAAAAAAAAAAAAGAAAAAAAAAAAGAAAAGGCAAACCTTCTATGAGCATCTTCAAAGAGCAGAAACGCGCTGAAAAAATAACACCACTACAGGGGCCTAAGAAAGACCATTATCAGCAGCCCTAAAAGCGGGGCAGCACTTGGTGGCTCTTTCGGAGGAGCCCGGAGCGGAGCCCCAACCACCGCCGCCCTCCGCAGTGGAACCCCCACCCCAAAAAGGCTGGGAAAATCCAGGCCCAGTTGGTGGATGGAGGGAGGGGGAGGCTGCGAGCGCGGAAACCGCCACGAAGTTGGGAGAAAAATGAGAAATAATAAAGGAAGGGGGGGTAGTGGTGTTGGAATTAGCCGGTCCCCTTTCTTTTCCCATCGCTGCCTCCCTCGCCACATTTCCCCGCGGCAGGAGCAGCAGGACCCCGGTCCCCCGATGCGCCCGCGGCCGGGCGCGCTCCCCCCGCCGGACAACAAAGGCCGGGCCGGGGCGCGGGGGAAACTTCCCGGCACCTGCCCCCCGCCCGCTCCCGCCGCTCTCACCTGGCCTGCGCCTCGTCCAAACTCTGGTCCGTGATGGTCATGATCTGCTGTAAGATGTCTCCGATGTCCTGCTTCCTGCCTGCCTCCCCCTCGCCCCGCCTGGTCCATCCTGCATGTGCTGGGACAGGCCCGGGTGCCCCGGCATCCCCACCCCGCTGTGCGTGTGCATCAGCCGCGGCTGGTCATCCATCGCCGGCCGCCGGCCCCGCTCCGCCGCCGCCTCCTGCCCTGGCTGCCGGGAGCGGCGCGGCTGGGCTGGCCGCCTGGCTCCTCGCTTTCTTTTCTTGCTCGCTTTCTTCTTCTTCTTTCTCCCCCCCCTTCCTCCTCCTCCTCCTCCTCCCCAGCCTCTTCCTCTTCGCTTTTTATTTATCCTTCACGCTGGCGCCCGGCTCCGCGGCGGGGAGGAAGAGGAGGAGGAGAAAAATGAAAGGGGGGGGGGGGGAGGAAAAAAAAAAAAAAAAAAAAAAAGAGAGAGAAAAAGAAAGGGGAAAAAATCCCTTTGGCTGCTGGAGGAGGAGGAGGAGGGAGGAGGGAGGGAGGGAGGGAGGGAAGGAGGAGGGAGGGAAAGGGGGGGGGTTCCGGGGAAGGGAGGGGAAACGGCGGCGACTCCAAAAGCAGGGCAGCTCAGCCCCGCGCTGGGGAGGCGGCGGGCGGGCCGGGGGCAGGGGCTGCGCCCGGGGAGGAGGCGGCGGCGGCGGCAGCGGCCGCCCGCGATGGCAGCGCCGGAGCGAGCTTGGCGGAGCCCCCGCGCACCGGGGGAGGGCTCCAAACTTTCCCCCACCCTGGGGCCGCGCTCGGGGCTGGCTGGGCCCCCCTGCGCCGGGCCTGCGCGCACCGCTCCGGCCCTCGCCGCCTGCTTTTGTTCGGCTCCGGACTCCTCAAACTGGCACGGAGGAGCCCGGGGGCGGGGGGAGGAAGGGGCAGCGGCGCCGCCCGCCCCCCCGGCCCCATTGGCGGCGGCGGCGGCGGCGGGAGGGACGGCCCGCGGGCCGCGCCGCCCCCTGCGCGCCCGCCCGTCAATCTCCGGGTTCAGAGGTGGGACGGGGCCGCGCCCCGCCCGCGCCTTAAAGCGACCGAGCGCGACCGAGCGCGGCCGAGCGCGCCGCCGCAGGGGGAAGGGGCGGCCCGGCCCGGGGATGCGCGGCCCCCGCAGGGCCTCAGCCCCCGCCCGGGCCCCGGCCCGCGCTCCCCGCCCCTCCGAGCGCTGCCTCAGCCTTTCCGCCGCCGCCCCCCGGCTGCTGCTCGGGCTGCCCTCTGCCCCACGGCTACCCTCAGCCGTTCTGCCTGCCCGCAGCCTTCTCCATCTCTCGTCAGCTTGCTCCTTCTCCGCTCAGCCTGGCCTTCCTCACCTCCCCTCAGCCGGCCATCGCACCTCTCCTCCTGTCGGCCTTCCCCGGCCCCCAGGCCGCCCCTGTGCCATCCAGCTGGCTCCGACTCCCCACGCTGCCCCAAATCTCCCAGGAGAGAGCAGGGTTCCCCGGCCTCTGTAGCCCCCAGGGAGATCCGTTCATCTCAGCATGTCTTCATGACGCCGTTTCTCTCTCTAAACCTTGGACCAGATGACCCACCGTGTTCCCTTCCAATTTAGGACTGCTTCTGTGATTCTCTCCTTCCTCTTTCCCGGTGCAGAGCCTGTCCAAGCGCGTTACGCAGGCCAGCGGTGCCACATCCCACACTTGATGGCCCCTCAGCTGCCCAAACAGCACAGCAACAGCCAGCAGAAATCCCAAGGCCACCAAGACCACCATTCCCACCTACATTTCACAGCACTCTGGCAAGGAAGGACTTCCCCAGCCCCTTTCTTCCTTCCATGGCATCTGAGTCTGTCCTGTGTCTGGAAAGATCTCTGTAGGCAGCAGCTGGTCAGCAAGCATGGCCCTGGGACTGGGCTGGCCTGTGAATTTGCATTTCTAAAATGAATAAATAAAACAGTGATTCAAGAATTTCTTGCATAGCAAATGGCTTCATCAGATTGTCCCTTTCTCAGATCCAAGGATGCCAGCTCGGGGTGTCTTGTAACACAGTGGAAGATGTGTCTAGCCCCAGCTCCTGACTTCAGCACCAGCTGGGGAAAGACCCATCAGGTTCATGGAGAGGAAAAAGTATATAAGGCAATTGTTTTGCTTCCACTCTTCCTTTTTAATGAAACACTTTCCAGTGTTTTAAGCAAAACATGACTCTTCATTTTGAAATTTCCTTTCGAACCATTAAAATGTTTTAAAGCGGTTGAAGGCGCAGTGAGATGTTTTGATTTTTGTCGCTCTGAAATGTTTCACTCAACACGTTCTTCATGTGTCTTGATTTGCCAAAATTTTTCAAAGGTTTCTACTTTCTCGCCCAAGACATATTTGTGTATTTTTTGCTTTTCTGAAAAGGGGGGAAAAAAAGGGAGAAAAAATATTATCATCTCCATGGCTCCACAGGAAGTAGAACTCAATCCAAGAAACAAAGAGCCAAGGGACTCCTCTTCAAAGGTCCAAACTTTCAGACACTTAGTCATCCCTTCACCTTCTTGCTCGCATACCAAGTCTAGACATTTGCTGTCTCAAACCCTGGCGGGACTCTCCCACCCCCACAGGTCAGCCTGGGGTCTTTTGAGTTTGATTTTGAGCAGCTCCAAGGACAGGCAGCGCAGCAGAGCTGAGCGTGCACAGCGGGAAAGGGAGCACAATGACATTGGGGACTATGGGGAGCAGTGGCCTGCTGACCCTCCTGACTCTTGATTTGAAGATCTTTCCCTGTTTTCTGAGTCACGGTGTGATGCCTCATCACATCAGGCTTTAGAAAGCAGGAGCCAGGAGACCCTCCAGGCTGCTCCAAGGGAAGCATCCCAGCACAGGACCTTGGAGGATCTACGTGCCAGTGCAGAAATGGCCAGGATTCTGCCTCTGCCGTCTGCTGGAGTCTCTACAATCCTCCTGTCAGAGATAGCTAATCCTGGGGCCTTTACAACACCTCTCCTGAAAAGCACATTTCATTCCTCTGTCTCCTCCTGCCTTCCAAGTGCCTGAGATTGCAATAGGTATTACCGAAAATATTCCCCATGGGAGCCGACACTGGACTCCCTTAAAACCCAAACACCATCACCCCTCCTTCCCCAAGACACAAGTGAGCACTATGCTCTATTATCTCTACACCCACTAAATCTTTCTGAAATAAAGAATAAACATTTCCACCACACATAGTGTAAGTGTATGTGCCAAGCTGCCTCGCTTCCTCTCCTCTGTGGTTATTATAAAGTGGTTTTGTTTCAATGGCGTAGCAGATGGACAGCGTCCAAGTCTGGCGTCCCCACTCCCCCCGAGTACGTCCAACTCTATCTTTGGTTTATCACAGATTCCTGCAGAAAATGTTTATGGGAGCCTCTTGTTTAAAATCTTGGCCGCGTCGCAGCGTAATTCCTATTATTTATTAAATGAAAATCAAGCTGTTGTTAACGCACCATTACTGTGGCAAAGCAGAGCCCTTGGAAAGGAAGGCCCAACACGCTCTGTTCTTGTTCTCCGAGCACGAGGGAAGCATCCCACTGTCACCACTGCTCAGCACTCACAAAGCCACCAGGATGAGAAGCTGTTTCCTGGCCTGGGACTCCTTAAACATTTCCTTTTTGCTGAAGAGAGACTCCCTTGCCTTGCTGCCCCAAACCTGACCTCCCAGCATCAAACAGTGTGCAGATCATACCTCTCACTGTCAGAGGGGTTCTATCTACGTCACCACTTTGGCCATGCCCTTCTTCATTCACCATGACCAAATTAATTTTCCTCCCTCTTCTGCAATTTTCCTCTAACAGAAAATTTTCCATGGAAAACCCAAAGCCCTTTATATTTCCCAGACAGCCACAGTCCCTGTTACACAATGACTGCCACATAGATGGTCTCCTTTATATTGAAGTGTGGCAGTGTTTACATTCCTAACTGGTTTTCAGAGGAAATTCTAAAATTTTCCTGTAAATCTCTTGTTGCTTTGAACTGATTGTTTATTTGTCAATTTAGTCATTAACCTTCTTCCTTACTCCTTTGGCTTTTGATAAGACAGAAAATGTCAAAAGGACGGGAAATAGGCTCTGAATGATTTCCCCTGGCGAAGGATCCCAGTCCCCAGAAGCAAAGGGAGTTTTCTCATCAATTTGAGCAGAGACACTGCTTCACTCCAGGTGCCAGGTTAAATCAGCCTTCAGGTTTTTGCAGGGTTTGTGTGTTAGACTTTAGGTCTTCTGGAGTGGTCTAAGCCTGGGGATCTCGAAGCCTTTTCAAAATGAGCTAAATACCACTGATCCCAGTAAAGCTGGGAAGAGCCAGAAATGTATTCCCACTCATTCCAATCCCAGCCTCACCTTCAACCCATGTGTCACACCAACTCTGCCATGGTCACGGTCTCATCTATTAAGAAATACATGTCTTAATTAATAAATTTATTATTAATATTACCTATTCATGACATTATCATCAATAACCTGACCACAGGCAAAATCCTACAACCACAAGAGAGGGGAACAAATTCTGTTCACGCAAAACTTTGTGGTGTCTAAATTGTTTGTTACTTATTCAAATACAAGCAACAAAACTCCTACCACCAGAAGTTTACCAAAAAGAAAAATGTCTTTTCCCAATAGCTGACATAAACATGTAAGTGCTACCAAACATATTTACATGTTTGAAATAGATGGTATAATTACAATGAGTTATAGCCAATATTCAGACTTTCCCTGGTTTAAATACTACCTTCTGATACAGCACAGCACATCCTTTAATTGTGGTCACGTGCTCTTTCTTAGAGACTGCTGCAATTTTTTCCCACAAAAATGTCTATAATTGAAAAGAAAATGGCATTGTTTAGAATAAATTGTCTACCCTCCTGGAAATAAACAGGTGACTTCCCTTACTGAATGTCCTATTTCTGGGATTTCTATATCACAGCAAGCCATCTGCAAAATCATTTTGGACATTTTTCCAGACCCCCAAACTTGAATTTCAGCAAGGAGATGCAGTTTTTCAAGACAGAAAAAAAAAAAATAAAAATCCAACAAGGATTTTGAAAACACATCAGGTAAAAGCTATCAGTGGAAATAGCAACAAAAGCAGTCATAGAGTCCTCCAATAAAAGCAGGTCCATTCCAGGCTCAACAAAAAAGGTCTTTTACCCTCTTTCAACCAGTACTGATGTTCCTCAAAGGATACAAATAGCTGTTCAATTCACTTTTATCTGGAGAGTCTCACATTTGTACAGTGCTTAAAAAAGAAAAAAGCCACATTAGAGGTATGAACACATGATTGTATTCCACAGCTTCTCCATGAGCTCTCACAAGTCAAGCCTCCTAATGAGACCTCCAGACCTCTTCACCACCATCAGGATGGGCTGTCTTTTGTGGGAAGCCTGTTTTCAGATGATTTACTGGGGTTTATCCCCAGCCTTCTTGTACAAACAGGGGCATGGAGAGCCAAGAGAAAGAAGAACCAGCAGCACGAGCCAAGGCTCTCACTCCGAGGTCTCATGGAATACCTGCCTTGGTCACAGTGTCTGTGAAAGCAATCCCTGCTGCCTCATGTGAACTAGAGCTAACCAGAATGACTTTCTTTGCATCTCAGATGCAGACTCATGGGTTTTTGGAATATTTTCCACCGCACCATCTCCCTTCAAATGGTTTTCGTGGAGTTCGTCTGCAGTCAAAAGTTGGTTTTCCTCTCCTGAGTTTTCCATGGAATTCCCAGACTAAGAAAGGCTGCCATTGAAGGGGCTCAGCCACAGGTTTCTGGAATCACCTTCATAAAAAGGGTTGTCTAAGGCTGTCCCCAAAGACACTTCTCACCAGCCCTGAGCTGAGGGGTAGAACCAACACTGTGGGCCCCTCTGCGGCCCCACAGTTGGTGGGAAGTGTGCTCCCATGTGAAGGTCTGCCAAGAGCCAGGGCAGACTCCTTGCTGCTCCCTGAGTCAGGGCCCTACTATCCCATGCGCCTCTCAAGCTGGCCAGCACCACAGAGCACTGAGCACAGAGGTCACAGTGAGAGACACAGGTCTCCGTGGTGGTAAGCAAGCCAACAGCTCCAATTTGCTGAAATGCTTTTCCATAAATCCCCCCCAGCCCTGCTTGGCTTGTTCACAGATTCCTTCAGTCTCTCTCTTGGGGGGGCTGACCCATTGTTCTTGCAGGCTTTCCTATTATCAGCTGTCCCATCCTTTTTTGCACAACTGCTGTAGTTGGACCTTAGCCTTTCATTTCATTTTCATTTGGCTTCTTCCCCAACTTCCCATATTTGAGCATTTTGCTTATTATCAGTCATGTCCCTTCTGTACTTTGCTCAGCTCCATTCTACTAATTGGTTTGAGTATGGACCCAGCATTCCCTAAAGCAGAGTCACCTCCCCTCACACACCAGCACTGCCACTCATTCCACACCCTCCCCAGACTCCCAGAGCAGGAGCAACACCTCCTCTCCAAAAGGTGCTGGTGTCCTTGGACTGAAGGGGTCTGAGACAGTGATCGATATAATCACTGATATATGATTGTGCCCCATATTGGTTTTTCACAGCCCAGGAAACACGTCCCCTGGCAGGCCCTGAAGGTTGTAGGACAGATAGGCTTCAAACCAGACATCCATTTTCACTATTGCTTTTATCAACAGCTCTCCCTGTAATATCCCTGTGTAGCACACCACCTTGGGAAGCCCCTGCTTTCGAATACCCAGCAGCCTAAAACTAGGATGCTCACTTTAATTCCCAGGAATTGAAAATATTTGGATTCTAGCACGGTCAGACGAACCAAAGCTGCTTGCACCACCCTTGTCAATGACCTTGTCTTTCCAGAACACGAGTCACCACTACTTCCCTGTGGCTCCCAGGTCATAAAGAGGTGTCAAAACCACTTGCCTCTCACTTGTGACTACAGAGGCAGTGCTGCAGAGAGAATAACCACAAATCACAGCAGTAGCTCTCCTGTCCCCAGACCCAAGCCAAGTTCACCAAGGACTTTTCTTTGCTTGGTCGACTGGGCAGAAAACCTGCAAAGCTTAATTTCTTGCCATGCTTTCCCAGGAGGAAAAAATCTCACCTCGAATTGCTGTCAAGTCATATATTGTATCTCACCCCAAAAAGACTTAGGCAGGTTAAGCCCGGAAGAAAGAGAAACCATCAAAGGCTGCTTGTTTGATAAGGACACACGTACATTCCAGCAGCACCTGGTTACTGTGGGACATGTGGAGCTGGAAGCTGGGCTGGGGGAGCAGCTTGCCCTTCCTAGGCACTGCTCTCCAGAGGGGAAGCCAGAAAGGGACAGGTGGTCAGTGCCTCTAAAGCAGAGCAAAGCCTGCAGAGCAAACACTGTTTGCATCTTGCAGTGAGCCCAAAGCCACCTACCCTCCCATCCCAGGAGGGGCACAGCAGCCCCATCAGCTCCCTGCTGGGCAGGGAAAGCCACAGCCCTGAGAATGGGAAGGCAAGTTCCCTGGGATTGTGGCTTTGGAAGGAGGTCCTGTTGGACCAAAGGAGGTGGAGCTGTTGGACAACGCTCTAGAAGGAGCCTTCAGCCTCCCACACTGGCCTATTTAGCAGCAGCTTCAGCCTTCCCAGCCTCCATTTAGCAAGGACAGAAGTCAAGGTGTCCAAGGGATGGGGACAGGGGGCTGGAAAAACAGTGGTGGCATTGTGGTTCTGGTAATGGGGAAGACAAAAGGACACATAACAATCAAAAAGCTACTAGCAACTCTAATATTCTGCTTTTCTTCAATACTGGGGAAGGCCCTCAAAGGATGTAAATTAATAAATCTCATTTGAAGCAGTACCAATTTTAACTCACAGTAAAGACCTGGCTTTTTAATTTTTAGAAGTCCCAGTTTAACTCACAGAAGACCTGGATTTCAAGGTCCGGGCTGGGAAGATCCCACTTGGCTCACATTGCCCTGGCCTCAAATAAAGAGCTGAAACGATTCCTGTGCTCCAGGCTGACCAGCCCCTTCTCTCATCTAAGTGTTCTTTCCCTGGTTGGATGGTCTGGGTCTGGAGCAAAACAAGAATGAGGACAGAGAAAAAGACAGGGACAGAGTCCAAGGAGGAGCAGGGAGGAGAAGAGTCATCCCAGGCCCCCACTGCTTCCATGGAACAGACAGTACCAGGCTTCCAGGAGCTGCATGGGAATGGGGTGGGAGGAGAGAAATGGGAGCAGTGTGCTGAGAGATGCAACCTGCCATGAGAGGCAAAGGTCATCAGATCCTCTCACAACAGACCTGTGGCCATGCCAGGGGTGAGCAGCAGATGCAAAAGCAGCAAAGGGCCACGTGCTCACCCCAAGTGTCCTGTACTTTCTCCCCGGGCATGCAGGGCAGTGTTTGGCATGTTAAACCCCTTCTAGGCCAGGCCTTTTACTGCCTCTACAGCAAATCCCTGAGCTCTGCCCAGGTGTGCTGAATTCCAGGTAAACCCCTCTCCCTTCCCAGCCTGCTCAGTGCTTAGGGCTGGGAATGCAAACTATCCCACCAAGAAATGCTCTCAACGTCCAGCCCTTTCTATTCCCACCTCTTCCTCCCGTTCAGCTGAGACAGAGCTGTGCTGAGAAGAGTCACAGTCCCCACATGAGCACCAAGGCTTAGTGTAAAGCAGTGAGAGCAGTTCCTAGGGCTTGGGCTGGAGCATGGGGAAATGCCAGGCACGTCTCCTGACACCTCAGCGCCTGCCAGTCTTGTGACCTGAAATCAAGGCTGTCAGAGTGCTCAGAGCTAATAGCAGTGGTTATTTGCATTCAAGCTAAGGGGCTGGCTTGGAAGCTTTAGGCAGTCACTGTTCCAGATAACAAGAAAGGGAACTCCTTGCACACACACACTTGACACATCTGGCCAGCTGCTGCTCCTGGGCACTGCCGTGTGGTTGAAGTCAGGGAGCAAAGGCAGAGCTCTGTGAGAGAGAGGAGCTCTTTAAGGTGCACAAAACACTTGCACCAAAGGCAAATATTATAATTTCCAACTTTTTTTTCGTTGGGACCTAGAGCAGATGAGAGAGAATTTGCAATATGGAATCAGAGGCGCCCCTTAAAACAAGAAATCAATGTATCTAGTCCTCAGCTGATGCAGAACTGGATGGATCCTTCACAGGGGTAGAAGAATGCTCTTGGCTTTCTGTTAGCACTGCAGCAGAAAAAACACAAAAAACTATAGCGGGACACAGGAATCCTTTCATGACGGACGAAAGGAAAAAAAGAAAATCAAACTTCTGAATCTTCCCATAGACAAGTGCTTCTGCAGGAGCATCTCTTCCCGCTTGCTCAGACACCCTTCCCGTGGCCGGGGGGTGGTGACGGTGTTTGTCGCACACACAAACCCCGCAGAGGCTCTTCCCATCCCGGTTCGGGCAGTGCTTCTCGGGCTGCATCAAGTGCAAAGTGAAATCACCTGAAGAGTGTCGCTTTAAAAGCCACGGAAGTGCAGAGAGCAGCACCAGCAGCAGTCAATAGCAATTTCCACCGCAGGGTCGATACCATCTGATGGCTGTGTAGCTGTAAAGATTGTTTCACACACATATCAGGAGGTGGGCAGGGCAGGAAAAGTGGAATTGGTTTTAATGATTGCAGGATTCAAAGTAGCCCTGGCTCCCTCTCCCTCTTCTTTCACAAGAAATACACGCACAAAGAGTCAGAAATCAAATTTCCAGCCCTGTCAGTTCCTATCACACCAGCTCCCCAGCTTGGACTCCTTCCCAGTTTGCCAGGGAAGAGGCTTCTAATCCATTGAGGAGAGCATTACTGGGAGAAGGAGCTGCAGTCTGTGTCCAAACTTCCCTGCAGCCTCAGGTCATTAGCTCCACTGCTTTGGACGCGGATTTACAGCAGAAGCGCAGCGCTCAGGTTCAGACCCAAAGGATTTCCAGATGAGGGTAATTTGCACTGTTTTACCTCCCCAGACAAGACCAGCATCTCATTTTGTTAGATGCTGGGTGGGCAGGGAATATTAGGCAAGCACAAACAACTAAACACAACAAAGAGGGAGGGTACCCATTTTGCAGGGAAAATGTGTGAATGGCTCTAGCCTAAAAATAATAGCCCATTGTGTTTCTGCTGCCTCATAAAGTGCTTTCCAGCCGCTGACTCCAGGGGCAACACATGAACGATCGTGTCTTGGTCAATGTTAAGAGCATTGCTGTGGGAGGAAGGAGGGCGGTTCCATGGCCTGGGGTTCCCAGGGCTGGCCCCGCGGTCCCAGATCTGCTCCTCGACTCTTTTAAATGTGCTCGAATACCAGACACTGCTTCTGTTTGACTTGCCTTGCTGTCTGTCTGTCTCCTGCCTGGGGCACAGACTCTTTCTTACGGGGTTTCACTGGCTGGAGCTCTGATCTCTGCTAGGATAACTTCTGAAACGCTTCTGCAGTAAATGAAAGCCAGGACTGTGTTTGTTTTATGGAAAATAATAAACCGCAAGTTTGATTCTTTGTGTTCTAATTCATTAATTCACTGGCCTCTAAACACAAACTTCTCCCTCGCCATCACATAAATAAGCAAGATAATTTTCCAAGGAGCTACCAGTGTCTCTCCTGCCCCTTAGCACCTGGGTACCAGGACAGGAGCAGAGCTGGGCATCTTCAAGCATTCCTGTCTGAAAAGGAGGGCAAAGCAGCCTCTCCATGGTTCATCAAGGTGTGCCAGATGGACACAACCCATCTCCTCCCTGCTCCTTGGATCATTGCATAAAACCCAAGTCACTGCTGTCTTACATGCCCACCATGGAATATTTTATTGACACCCTCATTTGGGCCTCATGTGATAAGTTTGAAGCAAATACAATAACCACAGGCATATGCTACAAACAGGGCTTTCCTTCACCTCGTGGGAAACATGAACCTGAATGTGTGGAACAGAAAGACACACACATCCTTCCCTCTTTTTTTTCCAGGTCCTAAGACATCAACAAACCTTATTTGCTGCACCTTTTTTGTTTCATACAGTAAATAGTCAAGCAATTCAGGGCCTGACTACCTCCTTGATTCTTTTAACACATAACAAAACCTACGGGGGTGGGTGGGTTGGAGAATGCTCCCAAATTCCCAGTCTCCAGAGTCCTTTTAGAAGCAGAAATGACAGGCAACAGTACCCAAATCTTGAAATTTGGAAACGGTGAATGAAGTAGATCTTCCCTAGAAGGGCTGGAGAAATTTAAGAGGGGCAGGCTGCAATTAGGAGGACTTGCTTTAAATCAACAGAAAACCAGTTTGGTTCAGCCACCAAAGCTACCATTCCTCTGGATCCAGCTTCCCAAATGTCTTTCCTGTGAAGAAGCATAAAAAGAGGAATGAATTTAGGGGAAACACATAATTTCAATATTTTTAGACAAGACATCTTGCTGTTTCAGTGTGAAACATTCCTGGTTTATACCAGGAGTGCCAGGAGACATGAGGAGGGTGACAAACACAGTGGAGGACAAGGAAAACTGAATCCATGGGATTACTGAAGCACATTAGCTCAGCTGAGAGAGCCTGACACAGTGCAGTGGACCTCTGACCCTTGAAGGAAGCCAGAAAATAAACTCCATCTCTCTCCATGAGCACAACACTGATGGTGAGGCCACTTGTGCCTTTCAGCCTGCCCAGCAACACGGAAGAACCTGCAGATGATGAAGGCTCGAAATTCAGAGCTGTCAAGGCCATAGGGGCCACCCACATTACTTAAACCCACCCTGGTACTGTGCAGGTAGAAGAGCTGTGGGAATTTCAGGTCACTGTCTGCCTTGCCTGCAGGAGCCACACAGGATGGAAGAGACATCCCTGAGCCCCATGGTGTCTCCTCAGCAAGTTTGCATCTTTGCAAATTTGACCAAGCCACTGTCTACCCACTCTTCTGCTCACCATAAAGAAAAACAACACAGAACTCCTGATGCCTTTTAAAAAAATCCCCAAATTATTGTTATTTTTGTTCGTCTTTTAGTTTGTGTCTTCAGGTTTCTGGGAAAAAAAAAAAAAAAGGAAAAAATAAAAAAAAATAAGTGGAAAAAGGAAGGTCCTTGTAATGGTGCAAGTCCAGAGGCTGGGACTTTAAATAAAATCCCACGCACTGGGAGATGCTCAAGGCAGTGGCAAGCACAGCTTCTGCTCTGCCTGTGCTCAACCCTGCAAAAGACTGAAAGGGCTCTGTCTGCTCAGCAGTCAAAGAAAATCTTCGTCGTGACTTGATCCCAGATACCCACAGAGTGAAAATAGCTGAGATTGGCATGTTGGTTAGGCTCACAGGTAAAAGGCACAGTAAGCAGCAAAACCCAAAATAAACAGCGAGGCTTGACAAGGCTGAGCGAGGGAACCTTGCATGGGAAATAAAAGACAATTTTGAGCAGGGAGGATAGTTAATCAGGAGGTCCAGTTACCAAGGGAAATGGCAAATTCATCATCAGTCAGAGGTCGTGCATGGGGACTGGATGTCTTCCAAAAAGCAGCACTCTGGTGGAGGAACAAGTTTTTGTGTTCTGAGCATCCCTCCAAAGGGAATCCCCCCCTCCTTTGCCGCCTCCGTGGGTGGCTGGCCGGGGCTGCCAGGCCAGCAGGTGAGGTGCTGCAGGCACAGCCTGCCCTCTGCCCCCAGCCTGGCTGCCCAGGCTGGTCTGGGGGCCCAGCCAAGCCCTGACACCCTGCAGTGACCGTGGCCCTTCCGCAGACACCCTGCCTGGGCCAGGCTCGGGGTCACAGCCCCGGTCACGCCCAGCCCCAGCGTGGTGCTCCTGGCCACCGTGGCAGGCTGTGCTGTGGACCCTGCTCCAGGGCTCTGCCTGCCCATCACAGCCAGCAGCAGCAGAATTGTCTCTTTCTTTCCTCCTCTTTGTGCCCGCAGCTGCTCCTTCGTTCCTGTAGCTGCCATGCAAAGCCCAGCCCAAAACATGCTCTCTGGCTTCCATTTGCCCTTTCAGGCAGTCTCCTTGATGCCCAAGATGCTGATTTGAACTGACCCCTCTCCCAATGCTCCCTTACTGCCAGCTTGGTTCCCCATCCCTCCTTGGAAACAGTTGCAAAAATCCAAGGGCAAAGTAAAGCGGCCTTGGCATCCCTGATGTGCTCCTAATCTCCCAGCCATCACATGGGAGAAAAGTAAAATGGATGGGTCTCTGACTTCCAGCTTTGACTGAAGACAGCAAAGTGCCAGTTAGTACATCCCAGCACCATAGTTCCTGCTTGGAGGTGAGTCCCCACACCCCAAAGGGCAGAGGTGTGCTCTCTCCCCTCCTTCTGCCCCAGTCAATATGGCTAATTTAACAGGTTTCTGCAGAAAGCAGGTGTCTGCAGCTCATGCTGCTTCCATGACCCTTGTAAATCCAGTCTCTTGAGTGAATGGCTTGTTTGGAGAGAGCCCTCAGTTTGTTTGTCTGGGCTCTAGTGATAATAGCTCTAATTTATCTCTGAGCTGGGCAGGCATGTCTAATGTGTTTGAGTATTTAGAAGCATTACGGAGGTTTCATTTGGTCAATTGTTTCTTGAAATCCCTCCCCACACACAGAACAGCCATGCAAAGGTGGAAGTGCTCTAGAGTGAGCGACCAGGGGAGCCACAGCCTGTGCTGCCAGCCTGGGAAGGGCACCCACATCCGAGGGAGAGAAGGCACAGGGAGCACAGAATCACAGAAGTGGGTGATGCCTTGGAAGACACCCACAAGGATTATCAAGTCCAACTCCTGGCCCTGCACAGGACCATCCTCGAGAGAACTGTTCAGATATTTCTTGAACTCTGTCAGGCTTGGTGCTGTTACCACTTCCCTGGGGAGTCTCTTCCAGTGCCCGACCACCCTCTGGGTGAAAAGACTTTTTCTAATACTGAACTTAAACCTCCCCTGACACAGCCTCAGGTCCTGTCACTGGTCACCCCAGAGATCAGTGCTTGCCCCTCCCCTTCACAAGGAGGTTGTAGACTGTGATAAGGGCTCCCTTTAGACTCCTCCAGCTGAACAGACCAAGTGCTCTCAGCCACTCCTCCTACAGCTTTCCCTCAAGGCCCTTCACCATCTTCACTGCCCTCCTTTGGATGCTCTGTAACAGCTTAGTAGTGTCTTTCATTTATTGTGGCACTGAATATTCAAAGTGAAGCCATGCCAGGGCAGAGCAGAGCAGGACAATCCCCTCCCTGGCCCAGCCTGCAGTGCTTTGTCTGATGCCCCCCAGGACACCACTGGCCCTCCTGGCTGCCAGGGCACTGCTGACTCACATCCAAATTCCCACTGACCAGGACTTGCAGATCCCTCTCTGCAGCACTGCTTTCCAGAATCTCACTCCCCAGTCTGTCCCAACATCCAGGGTCGCCTCATCCCTGGTGCAGAATCCAGAAGTTTCTCAGAAATTAAGGACCAAGCAGAGAAGAAGGGAGAATGACAACGTGGTCAATGTGGAACGTGGTACCACATCTCCTCCTGCTTAGAGCTTCCAGCCCTGTTTGCTTTATCATCTCCCCCATGTAGGCACATTCCATCTCAGCCCAGACTGGACTGGAAATACATATAGCTGACCAACACATTGTACCTAACCTTGAATTAGGTATCCTCTGCCCAGGGAGGTGGTGGAGTTACCATCCTTGGACATGTTTAAAAATAGACAGGACATGGCACTCAGTGCATTGGGTTAGTTGATGAGGAGGTGTTAGGTCATAGGTTGGACTTGATGGCCTCAAAAAGTCTTTTAGTTTGGAAGATAGGTATTTGTTAAGGACAAACAGGATTCTCTTTTGGAATGGAGAATGCAAAACTCTTTTCTTTGAAGTGTTATAATTTTGGAATTAAGGGGCTCTTAAGCAAAGATGTGAGGATAGGGATAACAGTTTTTTACTTGTGTTTAGCAAGGCAAACAGAGCAACAATAACTATGATATGAACAACAAACAAAATTAATGAGGAGGCGTTAGGTCATAGGTTGGACTTGATGACATCAAAAGGTCTTTTCCAACCTAGTTCATTCTGAGAAAAAAAAAAATAAATTAACTGCACTCCAAAGTCCACTGCAAAGCTATAACCGGACACCAGCTGAGGACCTCTAAAGCTGGGTCCCAGCAGAAGGGGTTTAGCTGAGCCAGTGCTGGGGAGCAGTGGGATGGGGTCACAGGTGGAGCCTGTGATCCAACCACGGAGCCCCAGCCCAGCACTGCCAGGGCATCACCTGCGCTGTGCCAGCAGCCTGCCCCGGCCCCTGACAAATGCAAGCTCACGTGCTTCGCCTTAAATCACTTTCGTGGAGGTTTCAGCAATTCTCCCCGTGCCATTTCAGCTAATTTTAGCTGCGAGCCGAGAGGCCGTTACGGAGGTTCAGCTGACTGGTGGCAATTTATCAGGTCACCCTGTTGGGCTGGGGAGCCAGCAGGGCTCTGTGCTCTCCTCTCCGAGCACAGCTGCATCGAGAGCCAGACCTGTGTTATAAATGCGTATTTCGGTGCTGGCTTTTCGTAAATATTGAAATGAATGTTATAAATATGATGTTTTATTTCTGTCGGTTTTATTGTGTTTTAACTGCCTGAATAGATGTATAATAGGGGTTTTTTTTGCTGTAGTTTGGAATTTAGGTGTAGTGTGTTTCAGCTGCCTGAATAGAGAACTTCCAGAAGAGGCCCAAGTGACTCTCAGCATTCACTGCCTGTGGAAAAGAGACCAAAGCCCAAATCAAAAGATGATAAGAACCGAATAAAAGTGAGATTACACTTGACAGACCCAAGGAGTGACCATGCAGAGCAGTTCCTGGAAAAGTGAATGTGCATAAGTCCATGCATGAAGAACAGGATAACAAGGGGGGGTTCCAAGACACCGGGGTGCTCTTGGCAGCACACCAAGACACCCAGCTGCCCATTTAACCTTTGCTTTATCTGTCTCTTATTGTCTCTATTAAACATTTTTTAAACTTCACCAGGAAAGTGAACTTTGTTTTTCACACCTGTAACCTCAGAGCAATTCCAGGGAGCATCAGCATGAACAATCCCACGTTGCTCCCTGTGCCTGTCCTCCACGGAGACGCGATCGCTGCCCGGGTGGAGCGTGTGGGGCATGGCACAGGCAGGAGGAAATGATGCTGCAGGTCCCCGGCTAATTTATAGAGGCCAAATGTAATTACTTACCCTGGCACGCAGCCAGGACACCGAGGTTAACACCTTTGCTCTCCAGAGAGTGCCAGGGGAACGTCAGAGGGATGCTACCAAGTCATTTTATATGCCTTGACTTCAGGTGTTGCAAACGGCAAGATTTAGCAAGGGCCAGTCAGGAGGGAAAGGGTTGTCGCTGAATTTTTTACTTTTTTTTTGAAAAGCAAAATAAGAGAAAGGATTTGCTTTCTGCTTGGCTGTTTGGGTTCTTTAACTTCAGCCTTACTGTGCTGCACCAGGGACCCGAGTACAGCAGAAAAGCTTGCAGATGCTTCCTTTGGTTGCTTTGGAAAGTTTTGAGCCTCTCTTGGCTTTGCTGGAGAAACCTTGCCTTGAAATATATCTCCTCATCTCTGTTGCTGAGCTCCCCGTCCCTGTGCTGGCCTTGGCAGTGTCTGAGCTGTCAAGTCCTGGAGCAAGGGCTGGCACAGACCCTGTGTCTGTGCCGTGCTGGCCGGAGCGAGTGCTCGGCTCCACAGGCCCCTCTGGTGCAGGCAAAAGTTTGCCATGGCTCTATTTTTTTTTTTTTTTTTTTTTTTTTAACATGGATTTAAAGCCAATTGAAATAGCCCTCGTTAAAAATAAAAGCCACCAAATTTAGCCTTCCTTCCCTCTTCCCCCGCCACCTCCCATTTCCTGGAGTATTTGCAACAGGCAGCTGGTTGGGAGGTTTTTCCCCAGGGTTTTGTCTGTTATTTATAAAGCTCTGGTGAAAAAATGCAGAAGAAAGAGAAAGTTAAAAAAAAAATCAACTTCCAGGTGACCTCTTTTCTTCTGCAGCAGCTCTGCTCCCCCGCAGCAACGAGGCATCGCAGCAGCCACGGCTTCAGGGAGCACATCCAGCATCCTTTGGGGTCAATGCAATCCTGCCCTCTGCCTTCCCTGAAGGTTCTCTCCAGCCCCCTCTCTGTCCTTCAGGGATATAGCAACGAAGGATATAATTCCCTTCATTTAAGCTTTACTAGTTTAGCAAAAAACATCACAAGTCCCCACCTCTTAACCAGCACCGTGTTACTGGCAGCTGTCCCGGGAGCTTACTGGTTTGGAGGACTTGCTATAGAAATATGGAATTATTTGGGTTGGAAGGGACTTTAAAGATCATCTCATTCCAGTCCCTCTTGCCATGGAGAGGGACACCTTCCACTGCACCAGGTTGCTCAAAGTCCTGTCCAACCTGGCCTTGAACACTTCCAGGGATGGGGCAGTCACAGCTTCTCTGGGTGAATGGTTCCAGTGCCTCAGCACTCTCACAGGAAAGAATTTCTTCCTAATATCTAATTTAACTCTGCCCTCTGTCAGCTTAAAGCCATCCGGCCCTGTCACTCCCAGTTTCTCTCTCCAGCTCTTTATTAGCCCCTTTAGGGACTGGAAGGAGTTCTAAAGTCTCCGTGGAGCCTCCTCTTCTCCAGGATGAACAACCCCAAACCTCTCAGCCTGTGAAAACCCCTCTGGCCTTCACCTCAGCCCACAACCCCACACAGGAGAGGCAGGGCAGGAGAACAGTCCCTTTACTCTCTGTGGGTCACCTTTCCAGCAGGAGGGTGAGGACAAGAAGAGCAGCAACCCCGTGGAAGGGCTGGGACTGCTGCGTGCTTCACTCAGCCTGACAGGGAGCTGGGAGTGATGCCCTCCATGGAAGCATTAACCCATGTTCCCAACTCCTCTGGCTGCAAGGATGCATATCCACATATTTCTCCATGTGTACAGGTGTGTGTGCACTATGGCATGCATACAGTGCACACTGAGATAAATAATATCTGGAGAACAAACATTTCATTTTAGAAGTCGCTGTCTGACAACAAGTTAATTATCTATCATAACATCTCTCAAACCCAAACATTTTGAAAGCTAGGAAATAACTAATTAAGATCATCATAAATCTTACTCTCTCTCACAAGCCCATTTTCCTAAGAAATAGGAAGAAATACATATTTCATCATAATGCAACATCCATAACTCTGACCTATAAGATATTAATGACTAGTTCATTGGGTGGGTTCTCTATCTAAACACTTTCTTGCAGAGGTTACTCTAAGGAGGCACAGGATAATTATTTGGTAATGCTGTCCTGACAACCTGTCTTCCAACAAATCTGTAGACAGAGATGGTTAGGAGAAAAAAAATACAGTATTAGAATCTCCTTGCCTAACATGAGCCATGTGACTTCCTTGGATCCATTTTCCTTTGAACCAGGACAAATCATAAGAGAGACATAATTCATTGCTCCCAGTTAAAGCTTTGCTCCCCCTTCCTCTTCTAGACAATTGCTCCCAGCAGGCTGCTTACACCCAGATCTCTGCTCACACCTGTGGCTTTCCATGGATGCCTGTTTGGCCACAGCTTTGGAGAAGAGATGGTCATTCCTAGAAGGCAACTTCAGACTCATCCTGGAGAGATAAACGAAGCTCACTAGAGAAGATGGAGAAAGTTAAGGCACAACTGCAGTGCTATTAATGCACCCAGCACCACTGAAGAGTTTAAGAGAGGAAATGTAATTTTTTGGGTTTTTTGTTTTGTTTTTTTCTTCAGTTAGAGTGGGAAACACAAGTGGGACAACCACTCAAACAAGGCTTTGGGCCTGGAACAATGTTTGAAGAGGAAAACTGTGTTCACACATCACAGGACTACAAAGGAAAAAAATATGAGGTGGGGAGAGATCAGCAAAGGAAGACACATCTGAAATCAAGAAATAAAGGAACAAAATGAAAGTTGGCAGGATTCAGGCAGAGTTAGTCCTTGAAGGGGGGTAGAAACACAGCAAAAAGTGCTTTTATCATGAAAGGAGAGCAAGAGAAAGCATGGCTGCTCCCCACCCACAGTGGAGCTCTGCGTTAAAGTAGTTTGGACATGGCAACAAGAATAAATCAATTCTTGGTGCCTGGCGAGGGCAAAAACAAGGGCAAAGTGAGGGCAAAATGTAGAAATAGCAACAATCCTCACCCATGTGATGGTCCAGGGCAGAGGAGGCAGATATTCCTCACAGTCCATCACTTTGAGAGCCAGCACCCTCTGCGGTCACGGGGTAGGAGTTGTAGCACCTTCACTCAGCTCTGCAGAGGGCAAGGGGCTCCAAGCCTTGAAACAGGTTCAAAGCTGAGATCACATGGGGCTCAGAACTCACTACATGGAAAATTAAACAAAACACAACATTGTTCTCGCAAATTTGTACCTCAGCAGGCAAATCCCCAAACCATACAAACGAGAAGGATCAGACCTCAGCTAATGGTGCCCATGGGACACATCCCGTTGGAGTGGGAGGTTGGGGAGCACGGAACAAGGGACCAGGAAGCAGAGAGGGGCAGGGGAAGGTTAAGCTGAAAGACTGCAGAAGTGTCCTGCAAGACCATGGGCTTGCTTTGGACACAAAGAGCCACCTCCAGCCCAGCAGCTGCCAAACACCAATCCACTGCGCCATCCGTGATCCAGGGAAACTGCAGGAGCAGGAGGTTGGAGCAGAGGGGGCTTTGATGCAGTCCAGGGTGGGTATTTATACATATCATGGAGGCTCTTCCACTGATGAAGCAGGCCCTGATTTTGTAAAGGGCATGTGCAAGCAAATTCAAGCTGGAAGAAAGAAAGGCCCTTTTTATCCTGGAATTAGAATGTCTAGACAGACCCTTTCTGGTAAAACTAGACCTACACCCACTGATCATGATACACCTGATGAAACTTCCCAGGTAGACAGGGACTAAGAAATACTTTGGCAGAAACTGGAGCAGGAGCCATTTCCCAAGTCTTTAATCCCAAGAATTCCTAATGCTACGTAATGAAGTCTGCATTATGGCTGTTCATTACCTGCACCCTGAACACTCCAAAGCAGGGAGGATTTTCTTTGGCATCACGACAGGAATCCACAGCATAGGCAAGGCTGGCCCTCAGCGTGAGGTCATATCTCCCTCTAGCTGCTGGTCCCAGGGACTCCGCAGCCTTTGACCACCCCAAGCTTGCACAAACTCTGACCTCTCCCTCGAGCTGGCACTCCCAGGGATGCCTGTCTTGGGGCCACTTCCTGCTGGCTGCAGTGCTCCTTCAAGGAGTGCAAAACAGCTCATCCTTTGGGGAGAATGTGCTGCAAAAGGCAGGTGGAGAGGCCAAGGGTAAGAGCCACAACGTCAGTGGGCTTCTTCAAAATAAGCCAGTGTACGCTTCTCATCGTGGTGTGCAGAGCCAGGATGCTCTGCAGGGGAGACATCCTACACCAAGAGACTTCTGGCTTATCACAGAATGGTTTGATTGGAAGGGATCTTAAATGTCATCTTGTTCCAAGGCTCTGCTGTGGGGAGGGGCATCTTCCACTACCCTAGCTAACCTGGCCTTCAGCTGTGGTGGGTTCCACAGCTTCTCTGGGCAGCCCGTTCCAGTGCTGCACCATCCTCAGACTAAATAATTTATTCCCAATATCCAATCTAACCCTGCTCCCTGTCAGTTTGAAGCCATTGCCACTTGTTCTATCAACTACAGCCCCTTGTCAAAAGTCCCTCTAGTTCTTTTTCCAGGCTCCCTTCAGGCACTGAAATCTGGTGGTAGTGACTCCCCCTGGCAGGTGCCAACCAGATGATCAACAACAACACACCAGAAAAACAACGAAGAAAAATCTTTCCTTATCTGCAACTTATTTTCTTCAAATACATCTGGATGTGTCAGTTCTCTAGAAGTGTGAACAGGCTGGGAGGAGCAAGAAACAGAGAGCAGCAGGAAAAAGTCAACGTTTCAACAACTAGAAAGGGTCCAGCTGAAGCACACACAACTCATGACACTCTGAAAAAACACTCCTCAGGCTCAGCAGGAACTTTATCAGCTCTTCACAGCACAAACACAATTTCCAGCTCCAATCACTTTTCTAAGCCAAACCCACAGGAGAACTAAAATGTGACTTTATCAGGCAGCTGAGCACACCCTGGGGCTCCTTATCATCCCTCTGGATGGGCTCTTGGTGCAGGACCTGGCTGTCATGCTATTTCCAGCAGAGAGGCACCATGGGACAAGTGGGACTTCCCACCACCTTCCAGTAGGGCTGGACCTGGCTGAATTCACCTTGCTTCTCCCAGGACCAAAAAGCAAATTGTGTCCGTGTGGCAATGGCCAGAGCTCTGCTCTTCCCCTTGAGCAGATCCTGGCTCCTCAGATGCCCTCTGCAGGGTCTGCAGAGCTCCAAGAGAGCCTGCTCACATCCCCTGAAGGTCCCTTTACACTGCCCACGGGATATGGGGGGGGGGGGGGTGGTCCAGGCTGAGGCCAACCCCAGGGCTCATCTGTGACAGAGGCAGAACAGCCACACACACGTGCACGAAACACATACACTCACTGTCCACCTTGCAAAGTTTCCCCTGGATTTTTGTTACCATGTCATCTATTAATTACCTAATTACATCTCCTAATTATGGGATTCCTCCAGTATTTATACTCATTACATAAATGGCGGCAATTACACTAATTAGGTTAATGATACAGGATAACAGTCTACAAATTGCTTTAAAGGGACACTCTCAAGGCACATAGGCCAAGGATGCTCCCTGGCAGGTCAGCTGGTGGGGGGCATGCAGACATGGCTCCTTCATCCTGTGGAGATGCTGCTGCTCCTGCTGCTGCCTCCTCACCTGGCCTCTACCTGAGCACTGGGGCTGCCACCATGGGCCCTCACTCTGCCTGGACAGGGAGTGGCTGCAAAGAGAGCTGCCAGGGAGCTAAGGAATCCTAGAACTGTAGGTCTGTGTTGGAAGGTGTCCTAAAGATCACCTAGTCCAACCCCCCTGCTGAGGGCAAGGACTCCTTCCACTATCCCAGGTTTCTCCAAGCCCCGTCCGACCTGGCCTTGAGCACTTCCAGGGATGGGGCACTGCCACAGCTGCTCTGGGAAAGCTGTGCCAGAGGCTCACCACCCTCAAAGTCAAGAATTCCTTCCTAATATCCTCCACTGAATAATGCTAATAATGCTCCACTGAAAACTGTGCTCCCCTACTTAAGCATAACCTCTAGCTGGAAAGCAGGAGGAAGGGTTGCAAATATTTCTTCTCTGTCTGTGTGGTGACCTGGTGAGAAGAAGGCAGAGCACCCACATTCTCCCAGGCTCCCCTGCACCACTTCTGAACGCACCCCAAGTCCTTGAGCCCTGCTCGGCTGGATGCGACCCAGTTTCTTGCTTATAGGCATTTCCAAAACGGGAGGTTTGCAGCCAGGAAATCCAGCTCCTCTGCTCCAGCAGGATCCCCTGGAGCTCTGGTGGCACTCTGCAAAGACAAACATGTCCTTGGGGTGAAAGGCGAGCCACAGGAGGCTGCGAGGAATCTATTTTGCTCAGTGCCCTACTTACCCAGATTTGCTGCAGCCTGAGCGGCTCCTGACAAGGTCCTTGCCCCTCTATCTCACCCAAAAGGATCCTAAAAAGCAGTGCCAAGCTCCATTACCCTCCAGAGCGGCCTGGAGCACGGGAAGAAAACTTTCTCCTTTGGATTCAAACACGGGCACTTCTCCAGTGGAACATGGGAGCCTTTTGCAGCACTCTGGAGCGTGATGAATGGCCCTTTGTCCCGCAGCCACTACAGAAAAAGAACGTAATTACCCAAACTGGAATTTGGCCAGGATGCAATTTTATGCTGAACGAATTTCCCCCCGCCACCACCCCCACCTCCTTAAAGTGTTTGCAAATCCCCCTTTAAAGATAAAATCCCAGAATAAAACCCAGCGCTCACTTCGAAATTGGCCCAGTTCCATCATGAGCCAAGTGAACAACTCCATTTTGCACCTTTGAGGCCACGGAGCGCTCGACGCCGCGCAAGAGATTTCACTCCTGGCGAGGCTGAGGGATGCTGGTTTCTGCTACTGAACTGCTGCCTTAGCCCTGAACTACATCCCTGTGTCAGCTGCCCAAAGACACGTGTAACCAGGTCCATTTTCTGGAAGATATACAGCTTTATAGGCTGCTCCAGCAGGACATGGCTGGCACTTCCATGGAGCAGGCTGACCGGTCTCCGCTCTGGCAGGCGGGGTCCATGGCTCCTGCGGGAGCCTTGCAGGAGCATATATCGATTGTAAATAACATCTCAATATCCTATAGTAGCTCATAAATCAAAAAGGGGTTGAAATACCTTTTCTCTGAGGGACTTTTTTCTTTTTTCTTTTCCTTTTGGAGGAGTCTATTTCATGTTTAGTTGTTTTCTTTTTAGAGTTACCCCGCCGACCTTTTAACCCAGGTGCCAGGAGCGAATGGATGCTGGCAGTCCCTGCTTGGCCTTCCCCAAGGGAGTCCAGTCCCCATGGGACAGCTGTCACATCTCCCACCCAATCCCATGGCCCAGCTGGTGCTCCCCATGTGCCTTGGTGGGCAAGCAAAGCCCCACAGCAGCCATGTCTCCCGAGGTCACAGCAGATGGCTTGGGAAGAGTGTCCCACCAGGCAGCGTTGGGAACACTCCCCGTGGAGTTGGGCATCTTGTAGTGGCTTCAGCACACCGAGATCCTCCCTGCTGGGCACACGCCAGCACCATCTTCATCCTCTGTGCTGCCTGTTTGGCTGATACCTACCCAGAAAAGGAAAACAAGCTCTGAGTTAGTGAAGACATCAGTTTTCTCCTCTTCCACAGGCCGTAAGAGATCCCACCAAGAACCTAACCATCCTCCCAGACCTCCTCTTTCCTCTGTTTGGGAATAAAACCCAACCCTGCATGTGCCTCCAACCCTCATGTGCTGGCACAGCGATGCAGCAAGAGGAGTGGCCTCAGGGTTTTGTCCTGCTGGTTGTGCCACTGCCATGGGGCCAGAGCTCAGACCCACACATTGTTATCAACACAGGATGAGGGACAGATGCACCCTGCACCTGCCAGCTCCTCAGCAGTCTTGACCTGCCAAGTTTGAAATGGCTTAGGGCAGAGACACCTTTTGTTTCTCTATAGGGCTCTGCCACAGTTCCTCAAAGTGCTAGGGGGGAAAAAAGTAAAGAAAAAGCTTTCTCTGGTAACTTTTAGGGGTATTGAGCAAATGAAATGGAATACCTGGCAGAAGGACAGAAATAAACCCAATGATTTGCTGTCTAGAAAGTCCTCTAAAACAATCCAAGTTGAGCTGTTGCATGTGTGGCACTTGGGGACACCTCCAGTCCCTCTCCCAGCATCTTTTGTGTGCCCCCAGCATCCTGCAGGGATGGGGATAGACCAGCCTGTGGTCTGCAAGCAGCAGGACACAGGCTGCTGCTCCTTCTCCAGCACTGCCTTGGTAGGACCGGAGCAATATTGATTTCTCCAAGTCCAAGAAATATTTGAGCTTGACTGGCAATAAAATCCAGCCCAGAGAAAGGTGTGACGGATCTCTTGGGACTGAAACAAGAGCTACAATCTTTAAAGAAGCCAAGAGGGAATAAAAGGGAAAGAAGGGTGGGAGGGGAAGAGCATTTACCTGCACAAAAGCAAGAACATTGACAATAACCCACTCGGCTCCACTTTGCACGGGAGACTTTGGAGAAGGGGGTGGAGGCAAGGTGGGAAATTAGCAGGAGCTTAAGAAAATATATATGTAAAAATTAAAAAAATAAAATAAAACTGTATCAGCATTGACTAATAATTTCCGGGCTCTGCGCAGATGTCATTAATGACCCTTTTTATTCATGCAGGAGTTCCCAAAGAGGAGCATAATGTTCCATTAGTAATAATTGAGAAAGTCTCCTGTCGGGATTATGTCAAAACCTAGAGATGCTGCTGCTGCCAAAACATTTTGGTGACAAACGTGTGAAGCGTTTGACAGAAGGTGCCACAGCAGGTTGAGGAGGCTTCAGGAGGGGAATCCTAGGAGGAGAGAAGAGGTGGAGACAGCAGCAGGGTGGGAGCTGAGCACCAAATCAGGGAACACAGCCCGAGGGACGAGCCCACCTCCCACAGCAGCTTTGGGGTCATGGAGGCCCCTCAGAGGTGCTGCCGAGGACTGGTCAGGATTTCAGCTGATCCATCTCCTTCCCCACATGGATTTGCAGCACATCTGTAATATGGCTGTACTGTGGGCCCTTTCATCCAGGGATGGCCATGTCCCCAGCCATAGGGGACAGGCAGGGGTGTGGTGACACCTGAATGCTTCTTGCTGCTTATCACAGCCCAGAAAGAGCTGGGCACCACTCCAGCCACTGGCACTAAGGGCAAACCTGGGACAAAGCTGCTGAGCAGCTCACCCAGGGTTTCCTGTTTGAAGAGGATGGAGAAGGTTTTATGTGACACAAGTGTAGTTTCCTCCCTCACCCTTCAACCCATGGCAATGCCTTTTGAACTATGAAACACCAGTAAAATTTATGCAATTAGGAAAATGCATTTCTTCTACCTGATCTTTCCCATTTCCAACAGGGATATCTCTTTTTTCACCCAGCAGATGCAGAGCCCTGCATGACCACAGCTGGTGTCTGAGCACCAGCATTACCCTGCTGCTGCACAGGCATTGCTAGAAAACACAGGGAGAGCAAGAGGTTTTCCAGGCTCAGTCCTTTCCTGAGAAAGAAAAGTTAGTGCCTTGCAAGAGCCAAAATCACACGTTCCCTCCTCTGTCCTTATTCCCCGTTGCCAAGCCCCTCCTGGGACTGGAGCCCCCAGCATTACCCACCCTACACACAGCTCTTCCAAACCAGAAACCATCTCCACACAGGTCGGCCCCACAGCATCCTCAAGCTCAACAGACACAAGTTATGGGGCTTGGGAGGGGGCCAAGCTTAGGAACAGAGCATCAGCAAGGTATGGGAAGGGGGCTCCAGGCATAAGAGGGGAGTGGGATAAACTGGTCAGATGGGCAATGCAGGGAGAGCTGGGAAAGCCCCCCTGGCTCCCCATCCCCAGCCAGAGAGGGTTTGTGCCCCTTGAGCACAGCTGTTCCTGCCATGGGGAAGCACCCAGGCTCAAGCAATGTGACCCCCACATTCCCAGCTCGAGGCATAAATCCAGGCAGGTCACTTTGCCCCGTCAGCACCCACTGCCAGAGGGGTGCAAAAAGGGAAATAAATGCAAGCACTGTCCCGGCTGCAGCAATGCAGTGGGGGAAGCCAGAGCCAGGGCACCTCAAAGTCAGCATTACACAGAGCTAAGGGCAGAAAAAGAGTTTGTCACCACTGTATTATTTGCCTTTTTAGAGCAGAGAGATATTTGGAGCCAAGACATTGGTTCAGGCAGCATGTAAAGCCATGAAATTTAGATTTGGACCCAGAGCAGGAGTCTAAAAGCCATCCCAGTTTGCAGGAGCTGTTTCAGGCATGTTTCTCGTCCCCAGACCCAGCAGAAGGGCCTCTCCTCCCTGGGGCAGGAGCAGAGCAGCTGGTACTCTTCAGCCCAGTTAACAGCCGAGGTCTGGCCACCGCAGCCGAGGGCTGCTCCAGATTTGTTTTCTAGTGGCTTGTTCATTGAGAGGCTGCCAAAGTGTTAGCAAAGAGAAATGCACACTGGCCAGATCCTCCCCAGCCCAGCCTTGCCTTGCACCAGAAAAAAAGTCTGCTGCAAGCTGGAGCAAAGACCCTGCCCAAGGAGAGCCCCGCGCTCGTCGCTCTGCTCCAACCAACTCCTTAGGGTGCAGTGCCAGGGTACATCCCAATCAGCTCCAGTTAGGACAACCCCCTTAGGGACAACCCCCCAAAGAGCACAGGGCCTGCCCACAGGCCTGGAGTAGCTGTGTGAGCAGTGTCTCTCCCCTGACACCTGTGGGAAAGCTGCTGCTCCAGCAGGGTGTCTGCACAGAGCGGAGGCAGCCGTGCCATGGAAAAGAGCATGAAGGCTGATTGCTGTAATTGAGCCCACCAGGGGAATTTCGGTCTGTGGGAAGGCACAGAGCAGCCCAGCCTGCAGGAACGGGGGTGGAGAATATCCGAGCTGTGCCTTTGGAGGGCTAATGATGATGGGTTTTTGCTAGGACTCAAGCTGGCACGGATGAGAGCTCCCGCAGAGCGCGGAGTCAGCCGAATTAAGCGCCGGCCGTCCCTTGGAGAAATCCAGTCTAGAAGAGTTAGTCACAGGATGCTGCCAGCCTGGGTGCAGGCTGTGTGGAGAAGGAAGGCAAGGAACTCGGTGTCCTTGCTGCATTCCTGATGAGGGCTCAGCTAACCCTGTTATTTCGGTGGCAAGAAACCAAACAGCGATGGCAAAGCGGTTCAGAGGTGGGGAGATGATGCTCAGGTGTCTCTCCTCCTGTAACAGAGCCACAGGGCAGGGTCATGTGGAATTTACAGTGGCAAGAGGGAAAATACATCACCCTGCATGTACAAGCACAAATAGGGATGTCCCTAGGTAGAGAACCTGCATCACAGTCAATGCCCATTTTACCGTTTGGCTCCTTTTTTATGGTTCTGCTAGGTTTATAAATTTCATTCCTTATGTATGTTCATAAGCTTACTCCAACATAGGGTCAGATATGTGCTGACCATTTCCTAACCATCCTGTAAAGTATTTTAAATCCTGAGGGAATGTGAGGTGCAGGTCCCATCCCAGAAGTTTGGAAGGCAAGCATGGCTGCACTGCTTTCCTGCCTAGCTTGGAAAATTATTGCTAAAATGTTTAACATGACTGGAAATAAGTTTGTACTAAACTGATTCTTTGCAGCCAAATCCAGAGAGAAGAAACACAAGGAACATGTTGCTGGTACTTGTGGTTAATTGCTGCCTTTTCTTTTGGGTCTACTTGGTTTGAAATATTAAATGCAGAAGAAACCATCTATTTTTTCCTCCATAGCCTGTCAGTAGAGGAAGCAAAATATGAGTGATTTTTTCCCCCTCCCTTTTTTTTTTTTTTTTTTTTAATAATAAACAAGGAGTGTAAACTGGTTTATAGTAACTAGATAAAATTACACAGTCTTTTACTCCGTGGAGAAAAATATGGATGTGTGCATGGCAGTATTTCTCCTGTCTTTCTCCCTGGCTGTACATTAACGTGATGAATCCACACAACTCAGCTTTGCAGAGTTGTCAGGGATGTCTCTGAGTCCAGACACCCTCTGGTCTGTCCTGCCACCTCCAGGGCCACAGACCATCCCCCACAGTGGGTGACAAGCAGTTTTATTAGAGTTGTGGGGCTCAGTACCCTTCCTTAACACCCCAAGAACTTGGGGAGATTTGGACTGGCAGTCACAGATTTATTTCACACCCTGCAGTGGCCCACAGCCAGGTTTTACCCTTCAGAGGAGCTCTGGTCCAGCTCATGCTGTCACAACCATTTCTTGGAGAAGGCTAACAGGCCAGGAAAACACACCAATTTTCTCTCCAGTACCAGCAAACTTATAAACTGATTCTTCTCCCTAAAGGACCAAACCTCTGCCCCCAACACCAACTCTTTTGCTGCAGCTTGCTGAGCCTCAGCTCTGCACTGCAAAGTGCTCTCTGGCAGATCTCCTGCCCCTGGCAAACTCCAAACCTTCCACAAAGGCTGGGAATTTTTGATTTCACAGCTACAGCATTTCTCCCTTTGACCCTGAACTTACTCTAAGGACGTGCCAATACTTCAGAATCAGAATGTCTTTATAGCATTTTATGCCCATTCTGACGGCAGCTCTGAAACTTTGGCTTTGCTGAGTAGAAGCATTTTCCAAACCTTTTATGTGGGGCTAAAATCCAACATTTTCCATCACAGCCTAGCAAACAGCTGCACTAACAGAGATCACAGGAGCACCTGAGACGGAAAATTCAGTGAATTCCACATGAGTCTGTTAAATTTTGACTGAACAGGGACACCAAAATGTGCAAATGGCTTTGCTGTCCCCACCAAGGCACTGAACCCCTGCTTCCTTTATGAGCAGAAATACAGAAGCCCTTTCCCAACACAATAAGGCAGATTTTCAGCATAAGACGCAAATTTTCCTTCAGAGCTGAGCACATCCACCCCTTTGCACATCCCCTGGCACCCACACTGCTACCATTTCTGGGGGCACCAGAGTATCCTATTGCTCCAGGTGAAAATGCAAGGGTTTTGTGCCTTTTTTTTTTTTTTTTTTTTTTTTTTTTTTTTTAATGGCATATCATAGAGAAGGGGAAAAAAAAGAAAAAAAGGGATTTAATCTAAAATTTTCACCGTCTGGAAGCCTTGCCTGCTCCTGAAGCGTCAGTGCCCACTGTGCAGGGCTGACCCGTGGGATTCTGGAGCAGGATGTGGTGTGGAGCTGGAGCAACGCTGCTGCAGCATCACCCGTAGAGGGAGCTTCCTCGGGGAGCCGGGCAGGGCTGACACCTTTTCATCAAAAGTGTTGAGCTATTAAAAAAATAAAAAAAAATAAAAAATTTCCAAGACAATATAAAGTATTGATTTTAAAGTTTTTGTCGTCTGGGTGTTGGTTTTGGTTTGGTTTATTTTGGGTTTTTTGTTGTGTTTTTTTTTTTTTTCCCTTGCCACTCATAGCAAAACAGGCAGCTCTGCGTTAAACCTATTGAAAATGGATTTTTTTTTTGAGGAGGGGAGAAAGGAAAGGGGGAAGAAATGCGTTGCCTAGTGCTGTGTGTTTACAATTGGGTTTTAGTTGGATTGAATCAAGCGAATGGTCACTTTTCTATTTCATTTTGTTATAATGAAGGGGGGAAGAGCACTAATATTTTAGCGAAAAATAAGATCCTGCAGTCTGTGAGCCAGCTCACATGCTAAACAGCTTTTCAGACCTACTGGATACCACTCTGAGTTTGAAATGTGAAGCCCCACGGCTGTTTTTCTACACATTTTTAGTTTAATTTCCTTACAAACAGGCTCCTAGGCTCCAGTTACTTCTCTGTGATTTCCCCCCTTTCCCTTTGGGCACAGCCACAGGATTCCCACAGCTTCCGAGCCGGTGGAGGAATGTCCTTTTAATTCACTCTGTGGACGGCCCAGTTAGCATCCCAGTAAATGATTACCTCGGGGAACTCTTGGATCTAAGGGTTTGGCAGCCAGCTGTGAAGGCAGCCGGCGCTGGCCCCGTGTCCCTGCCGGGAAGAGGGAAGGCATTCCCTCGCTCAGGTGGCCAGGCAGCACAATTAGGCAGGGAGAATTACAGATTATCCCTGGTTTATGGCTCCCTGGTAGAGGGGAAGGGGAGAAGCACAATAAAAAAACCCCACGACCAGATCATTGGTTCTGCTGTTGGAACTTCTGGACAAGGCGAGAGATAAGCACAGCTCCACCCCCCAGCTGCATTTGATCTGCTGGGCTTTGGAATCAAATATTCTAGTAGCTGTGTGCTGGTGGAAACTGCTCCCCCAGGCTCTCCCACAGCGTGGGGTTTGGGGCTCCCTCTGCTCAGCACGTTGAGAATGAGAAGCCTGAGAAGAGGCTGGGACCCCTCTGGTTCCAGGGGCACCAGGAGCAAGGGGTGGTCTCACACCGGGTGCTCTTCTCCCTGCAAGGAGAGCCCCTTGTTTGCCTGGGCAAGGGGACTGGAAAACACCAGGGGACCAGGCCAAGGCTGTGCAGGAGATTGGTGACCCAGCAGGGACACACCCGGATGCCAACAAGGCCCATCTCAAAGCTGTCCTTCCACCTCAGTAACCTGTTGTCTTCTTCTTCTCCTTCTTTTTCTTATATTTCTTCTTCTTCTATTTCTCTCCCTCCTTCTTCTTCTCCTCCTCTTTTTTCTTTTTCTTCTTCTCCTTCTCCTCCTCTTTCTTCTTCTCCTCCTCCTTCTTCTTGTCCTTCTCCTCCTCCAAAATCTTCTTGGGCTGTCAAAGTTTCCTAAAGGAGACATTCACTCCCAGATCTGGATTTATACTACAGTGTCTCCATCAGTTCTGCACTTTAAAAGGGCAGGATGGGAAAGGGAGAATTCCATCCTTTAACCTTGTACCACTTTGGTTTGAGAAAATGTCAGCGCTCCCCCTGGCCCAGGCTTTTGCAGCTCTAGTATGAGGCACGACCTGCTGAATGTTTCTTAATGCTCTGCATGTTTTTTGCCTTTTTTCCCCAATCCTTCCTGAAGTGGCATACCTGAGCCGTTTCCCTTATCCTGTTTGCTAGCTGACCGTGTCCATTCTGCTCTTCTCTCCCTACAGAATCCTCTTTCTCTCTCAGCCAGCCTCCCCCTCTATGTATTTTAGTCCATCATCTTGTTCTGCTCACCAAGTGGAAGCAGCACCTATTCACCTGCCAGACCAAACTTCCCACTAAGCTTGTCTAAAAGCCCAAACCAACACTGCTCCAGTCGCACCTTTTTTTTTTTTTTTTTCCCAGACACTTTCTCCCATTTATTTGAGTTATTTTGCCTGATAAGTCTGGTTCTCCAGCTCAGCTAGGCTTTTGTCAGCTGGAAACAACTGCAGCCCCATTCCACCATCCTGGAGCACGAATGAAAATGAGGAGCATCAGCAGACACCAGAGTTCCCCTGTGTGCACTTGTTCAAAAAAATCCTTTCAGTGCAAGTCCAAGTTTGAATTTCTGGCCACTTTTTCAACCTCTAGAATTTCATGAAGATGAGAAAGTTATGAAACTATGAAACTATGTCCTGCCAACAACATCTGGAAAACCCAGGACGCTCAGCTTCTGCCATTTGCCGTCTGTCCTAAGACCTGCTACTCATAATCACAGAATGGTTTAGGTTGGAAGGGACATGAAAAATCACCACATTCCACCCCCCTGCCATGGGCAGGGGCACCTTCCACTAAACCAGGCTGCTCAGAGCCCTATCCAGCCTGGCCTTGAACACTTCCAGGGATGGGGCATCCACTGTTTCTCTGGGCAAAGGCAAGGAGAGCCTACTGGGCTGAAGCTATTTCCCTTGAAGCCACATGTGTTACCTGTTCTCAAAGCCCTGTTTTCTCCTAGGTTTTTACAAGTTTGACTACAAGCCCCAGTACTTTTCTAGGCACTGCAGTTAGACTGAAATCTTCATCGTTATCCCTTTCCTACTTCACTCCCTTTTTAAAGATAAGTGTGTTTTTTCCTTGGTACTTAGTTAGGATCACAGCTGACCTTCTTAGGGGAAAATAAATGTGATGCTACTTGTTTGGCATCATCTGCTGAGTGCTCTCCCTGTCTCCAAATACCAAACCAACACCTCTGTGGTCCTCCAGGAACTGCTGAGGTACTGCTAGAGCAGCCTCTCGTTACACTTGATGTCCCCTGCTAATTGCATCTCACCATGTGCCTTGGCTTCTCTGATCTTGCCTCTGCGTGTGCATGCTGCACTTCTGTATTTGATCTTCATGGCCTGACCTACTTTTCATCTCCCCCAGGTTTCTTTCTCAGAACTGAGCTCTTTTCCTGTGCTCCCTTTCTCCTGCAATGCCATGGTCTGAACTGTGCCTGCAAGTTGTGACAGGCCCTCCTCTCATTAACAGCCTTTTCCCCCTTGAGATCAAGCTTCCCTGGGGGCCTCACCTGGGCATGGTCAACCAGTGCTGGGGCCCAGGAACCTCTGCACAGATCCAGTGCCCTCCTTCCTTCCTCCAGACCCTCTGCACCAGTTCAGTCATTTCCCAGCAACTCCAACAGGGCCCCTTCCACATCCCCAGCCAGCTTCCACTGCAGGAGTAACCATCAGAAACTGGCTCTTCACTGTTCTCCCACCCTTGGTGATGGAGATGGGTCATCCACACACCTCCAGGATTCTTCTTTCCCCAGGAACAGATACCCCATATTAACCCAGTGATGCCACCAACTGCTCCCCCTTTACCTGGTGTTCTCGAGACTCACCAGTGTTTCCCTTTTAATCACCAGCTGGAGACCTTCAGGAGCCCTAATCCCACCATTTCCTCTGCCTCCAGGCAAATGCTTGACATGGAAAACACCCCTTCTCCCCGATGCCCCTTGCCTGCCTTCCCTGCCCCAACCGCAGTTGTTCAGAAACAACTTCTCCTGCTAATTGAACCCGCGGCTTTGTTGCAACCCCAAACCCCCAGCTCCCCCCCACCCCCTTCCCCATTCATCTTCCATTCAGCTCCCGGGCACAACAGCCTCCTCTGCTCTTTCTTGGCCCTCCTTTGATCTCGCTTTGAATAGGAGAGGTCAAGCTACACGACCACGGCTCCTTTTTTCCATCCCCACATCCCGTGGCTCCGCTGGGGATGCCCAGTGCTTCCAGCAGAGGGTCAGGGCTGCTGCTCCCCAGCGGGGCTGCCTCTGTGGGGAGCACCAGCCCTGGCCACCCCTGTCCCTAAGGGGGCCCCGACGCTTTCTCTCCGCCTCAGCAGCGCGATTCAAAACCCATTAAGGGTCGGAGAAAGGCTCCCGTTAGCTCCAGCAGGCTCCTAGTCGGGGTCGTGAACCCCAAAGGATGGGACTTCCCTCACTGAGCCTGCAGCACGGAGCCAGTAAATTGTCCTCGAGAGTCGGGTGCCTGCTGGGTCCTCTGAAGCAGCTCCAGGCTGGGAGTTCTCCACAAAAGAAATCCTTGCTAACCCCGCTGGCAGCCACAGGGCAGTGTCTCAGCCAAGAGGCAGGAAAGAGAGAAAGGAGAATTACCTTGGTTTAAATCCTCTCAGCTGCTCACACCAAAAAGATTTACCTTCCCAGACAGGATCCTGATAGCACTCGAAGCCGAATCCCCTGCCTGAAGTGTATGAGGTTTAATTACTGCAGCTTTGTTAAATCAGCTCAGCTAAGCCCCTGTGTAATTGCTTTCTTCTGGGCCCAGCAGTGGTTTATTTGAGGACAGCTCAGGCTGATTTTCAGACTACTTGAAGCTGCTCCTGTGCTGTTTATATCCCTTCCTTTCAATCGGTTTAAACACTCACTTCTTGAGAAAGCACCTTGAAAGAGGCCAGGCCTCAGCCTTTGCTCTGGTTTGTTCTGGGATGAGACAAAATGCTTTTTTCTTTTTGCTTTAAATACATGAAGCTCCGTGGCACCCAGTGCTGCTGGCATGCCCTGGAGAGCACGTGGCACCATCCACCCCGGGGGGAGGATGCGTAATGCATCCCCAAAAAGTGAAATGTCACCTGCTGACGTGACCAGGGCTCCGTGGAGCCCACGAGGAGCCACATCCCCAATCCCGTTGTGCTTCCCGCCGCCCTCGCCTGGTTGGAGAGAAACCCAGGACACGTGGCACCCTGGGGATCCTTCCCTCCATCCCTGCATCCCTCCATCCCTGCATCCCTGCATCCCGCCGGTTGCCACGGTTACGGGCGAACCCGGTGCGTTTGGTTGGGTGGGAGGGGGCGGCGGACGGGACCTGTGGTGCCCGGGGCTGTCAAGGAAATGGCTTTTTCTCTTTTTTTGGGAGGGAGGGAGGAGCGTTCCCCACTCCTCCTCGGCAGCCCCGCAGAGCCGACCCGCTGCCGGCGCCTTGGAAATTTGCACGGAGCTGACAAGATGACAAGGTGCAAATACACCAGGCTGCTCGGGAGTAATTTTTACGGCAGCTCTGCCTTGTGCACGTTTTTATTGCAAAGAGGGTAATCGGGCCTCTTCATTATTGAAAACATATTTACTACCCCTCGGCCGCTCTCTCCCATTTTTGCCAGCCCCTTCCTTCCCCCCTTAAGTACCCTGTCCTCCACGAGATATGATCTCATAAATTTACAGTGTACTTGCTGTCTGCAAAGTGGATGTTCAGTTTCATTTTTATTGGACTTTATGATACGGGCGGATTGCATTTTATTTGCTGCACCGCTACCAGAAGGCCTGGAACAGTCGGGAAGTGCTGGTTGCAACAGGGATTTGGCCTGGGAAAAGGGCTGTGGGATGGGCTCTGCGGAGCATGGACGAGCTGCCAGCGTGGGATAGTCTGTCTGCAAGCAGAAAGGCTGCAGGGGAAGGTAGGATCATAGAATTACAGAATGGTTTGTGTTGCAAGGAACCTTTAAAGGTCATCTAGTCCAGCCCCCCTGCCATGGGCAGGGACACCTTCGGCTGGATCTGGCTTTGGCAGAGGGCTGCCTTCCTCTTGTGCTGCAGGAAATGCTGCTCCATGCAGCCCGTGGTGCTCCCAGCTCCTGCTGAGAGGAGCTGGAATCGATGCAGGAGCGTGTCTCTCCCCAGCAGCCAGTGTGATTGACAAGGGATGCGCAGCAGGAGCGCGGCAGCAGCTTCTTATCACTCACCACCCTGCTTGGGGCTGGCACCCTTTTTAAAAACGCCTTTCCCAGGCTAGACAGGCTCATCCCAACCCACCTGTCCAGCCCTGCCCTTAGTGTGACACTAATGGGCCTATCCAAAATTGCCTGGACCAGCAGGGATGTGTGTGACCCCGGGGAGGCTGGGATCTGTGGAAACACCTCCTGCAGCCAGTGCCACACCCCAGACTTACCCTGCTGTCACTGCAAGCAGGGCACAGCCTCATCCCCTCCTCTTCAAACCCCTTGGAGTTTATCCTGTCTGCAAAACCTCCCTGCCACCGAGGGAGCCCTGGCTGGATCCTGCCCCACAGGGATCAGTGGGGGCACAGGGAAGCTCCTGCTCCCACAGGGATCAGCTCCAGACCGACTGCCAGGCCAGCCCTGCTGTCAGGGCTGCTGTGATCAATCTCTGGTTCATTATTAAATCTCTGTCTTGCTGGTGCACAGGGAATTTGCTATCACTCAGCGAGCCACGGGCCCTCTCAGCATTGGGTAGGTGGGCTGGCACCACATCTCTCCACAGAGCCACCTCCTTCTCCAGGGAAAAGGGCTCTGCTGCCCCTCCAGCAGCTGCCCAACAGCATTAGGAGCCCAACTCACTGTGTATCCACCTCATCTCAGTGCAGCATGGGGGAAATAATCAGCTTGTGTCATTTCAATCCAAAAAAAGGGAAGAAATTTTTTCTTTCCTTTTCCAAGGTAACAGTGAGAGGCCAAGCAAAGCACGGCAAAGCAACATAAATGATTTAGCACCCAACGATTTTGCCAGGGAAACGCTAAAGATGGAGTCTAATCCTTTCATCTAACCCTGGTCCTTCTAAAAGCTTTAAGCTAGGAGTTGACTCAGCATGTCAGTGCCAAAAAGATCCATTGACCTCGAGTTCAGTGCTGAGAAATTGAGAAATGTTCTTTTTAATGTCTATTCAATAAATACAGCATCACCCTCTCCATGGGCTAAGCAATCCACTTCAAATCCATTACGGCACGTTCTCACAGACTGACAAGTTGTCCTGAGACAATAGTGGCTGCCAGATGAGGTTAACCCTTGCTGAGGGGGTGTAAATCTTTGTAGCCACAAGCCTTTTGCTCTCAGAAGTCCTTGAGAAGCGGGGAGGGGGGTATCTGAATTGATGAGGAGCGGCTGCTGCGGGAGCTCCTTGCTGGACCAAGGTGATCTGCATCAGTAAAAAACATGCCCAAGCAACACAGCAGCCATCAGAACATCTTAGTAGGAAGGAGGGCAGTGCTGCTGCCCTTTGCTCCCTGGTGGGCTGGTGATGTTCCCAGGCATTCATGACCCCAGCTCTCCCTGGTCACCACAGCCCATTGCATTGGCAGCAGGACTGGTGCTGCTGAACCACCTTGGTAGGCTCCCCACCGTGGTACTGCCACCACTTGTGCTGCTCCATCAGCAGCCAAAAGGGACCCCTGGAGCTCACAGTGCCTGGAGAAAGCTGGAGTGGGCTTGGAGACCTTTGGCACAGGCACACTGAGTGTGAGCTCCGTGCTGGATGCTCCCTAAGCAGTGCTGACCTGGCTGGATTAAATTGGAAATGGCCTCAAGTTGTGCCAGGGTAGGTTTGGATTGAGTATTAGGGTAAAGTTCCTCACTGAAAGGCTGATCAAGCAGTGGAACAGGCTACCCAGGGACATGGTGGACTCAGCATCCTGGAAGTGATCAAAAAATGCCTAGGTGTGGTGTTTAGGGACATGGTTTATTGGTGGGCTTGGCAGAATTAGGTTATTGGTTGGGCTCGATGATTTTAGAGGCCTTTTCCAACCTAAACGATTCTACCAAACAACACAGCAGAGGAGAACAGCAGCACAATCCCCAAAGCAGCTCAGCCCACCTGTGCCCAGCCACTCCTGGGAGAGGGCTGCAGCATCCACTCCCAAAAAACCTTCCTTAACTTTAGCAGGACCAGCAGCAGCACAAAACACTGAGCCTGCAGCTTGGGCTCTCTGTCCAAGAGCACATCCGTGCAAGGAGTGACAGCAATGTGACACCCCCTGACCCACCACCATCACAGGTCTGGAGCCCCATCCAAGGGCAGGGATGTGTTTTTCACTGGCTCCTGAGTGCCCAGCTGGTGCAAAGACAAGGAGAGAGGGGAGTCCCTACAGCCAGCTAGACCTTTGTTCTGATGGAAAGCCCTGGACTCTGCAGCTTCCAGCAGCAAGTCGTTAATGAAAATTATCACCTTAGTAATGGTAATAATGCAATAATTCCGAAAGGTAAAGCTATGGGAGCACAGTCAATCTGCAGGAAATTGGAGCAGAGGCAGCAGGGGAGCCCTGTGTCTCTGGGTTTATATTCAGTTACAGGTATTTTACGGTGCCCCCTTCATCCTGCTGCCTGCTTTCAAGCTCCTGAGCCAAAGCTCAGCAACTCACAGCCAGGCTGGAGGCTGTGGCAGTTTTTGGGATGCTGCAGCAGCCACCCAGCCTTTGCAGTCTCCTCCAGCAAGCCAGGGTGGAGAGGTCGCATGAGCAGGTGTTTGAGGCTCCCTGCTGACTCAAGGATGCCATCCTGCATCGTGTTTATCTGGGTCACATTTACAAGTTCTCTTTTTGGTTTTGGAGGCTGGGAGTTTCTATTCTTTTCCCCTCTCTCCCTGTGTTTGGATGTGACAACCGAAGGCAGCTTTGCTGAGATCTGCAGAGGGCAGAGGGCTGGGCTGTGAGTCGTGCTGGTTAATTATTGTTTGTTGGTTAACTGGATCATCTTTGTCTTTCACCAGACTGCAAAACCTTCTATGCAGCATTCCTTGCTTGTAGAAGCAAGGAAGAAGATACAGAATTTTTAGAAACCAGCAAAAGGCTTTTGTTTATAGGAATAAAGCTTGTCTATAAACTGCACCCGTAGGTGCAAAACAGCCCCTGGATTTTATTCCCATGTCCCTGAGTCATGACATTATTCCAATGTCATGATTCCTTGGGGAAGAGCAGGCACACTCTAGGCTTTTGTGCAGGTGGGGCTGGTAACACTGGGATCACCAGCCCACTGAGGGACTTTTGGGGCAGTTCAATGCTTAGACAATGTCAGTAAAGATTTCCATACCAGTAAATTCTGCTCAGCTAATACTAGTAAATTCTTCTCCAGCACTACTTTGGAAGTATTTAAAGCTATTCCTGGGGAAGTATGCCTACTTTTCCACAGGCATAGCCTTAAATACTTTCAAAAACCAAAGCCCCTGAAACAGGGCAGACCACACAGTGTTTGAATGCTGCCCCAGCAGCATCACTCCTGTCCACATCACCATTAGGAATTGTGAAATCACAATCCATACCACATCCCCATTGCTCTAATCTGGTTGGATGCTCTGGCCCTGCCTTCTTTTGGTGCTCCAGGCACTCACACAGGGGAGTCCTGCCCAAAAAAATGTGCAACCAAAATTTAGGGAAGACAGAGCTGCTTTGGGATTGAGCCCAAATCTCTCTGAAAGGCACCTACAGGTCCTGAGGGCAAAGACCAGCACCACTGAGATGATGGCTGAAAGGCCAGCACTGAGCAGTGACATTTCAGTCCTTCCCTTTCTCTCTCCTGCCACAGCAGCCATGTGGTGGATGTGCCAACACAACCATTCCCCTCCTGATGTTTTAGATTCTCCATGTGCACAAGGATGTATGTATAACGAACAGTGAGGGTCCCCTAGACTTCAAGAGAGCCTGGGTGCTGCTGAGCCAGCACAGCCCTGCAGCAAGCAGAGCTGCACGTGAAAAGTCACAAGCAAGGGCAGCAAGAGTTGGGATTCAAGTGCCCTGTCCAGGATTCAGTGCTGGGTGTGTGCTCACATCTTTGACCATGCTCCCAGCCTCACCATGGAAAGAGATCTCCAGGAGAGACTCCTTAGAAGGCAGGAAGCCGTCAGCTCACTCCTGGCTGAATTCCACTGGGAGAGGACAAATCAGGGCACTGGACACTGCCCATTCCTTTGAAGGCAGGTTGCAAGGCCAGGTTATCACCCTGTCACCAAAACTCCCTGCTCACATCACCCACACCAGCCAGGATTTTGGTCCTCCCTAAACCCATGGCCCACTGGGCCACCTTCTGCTGAGGAGAGACAGAATGTCTCTGTCCCACAGAGGGACAGGAGACAACGCCACAGTGGGAAATCCAGTGAGGGACTATCTCCATGATGGCTCTGGGACGTAGGAAAGGGCTGGGGTGGCAGTGCCCAGCACGTCCATCTCTGCTGCCAGCCCGACCCACACACCCCACAGTAGCTGCCTGGCTTTGGAGTTCTTTTTCAGCACCCAGACCTCAGGAGTCTCCTCCAAGACATCTGCTGACACTGCTAATTACAGCCGGGCTGGCAGCGGCCTGGGGCACCACAAGGGTTTCTTGATTGCTTTTTTGGGGAGGGACAGGAGCTTTCCTTCTCCCTTTGTCTCCCCGGTGAAGGATGTGCTCTCGGGCTGAAGTCCTGACAATCCAAGCTGCTGAAATGAATCCTCTTCAGTCTATTTACTTGATATTTACCAAAGTCTGCGATCAACAAGAAAACACATCTCAGCAGCTCACTTGGCAAGAGAACGAATTGAGGCAGCACTGCAGCTGTCATATTTATTTCAGTGGCAAAGCAGGTCAGGAAAATTGATAAAATTAATCATACAAACTAGCAAACACCGGGAGTGAAGGAGAGGGAGAACGAAGGGGAGAGAGAATGAGAGTGAAGGAGTGTTTGCAGCACCAGGCTGCACCTGCTTTTATTTCTTTTAATGGATTTTTTTTTTTTTATGCGATGTCACAGATAAAATTGGTGCAAGGTACAGTATTTTATAAGTAGGTTTGGGGAGGGGTGTTGAGATTACTACAAGCAGATGCCTATTACACCAGGGCTAAGCCCTAGCCACGGGGTTTGCAAGGAAATAGGAATTCAAGGACAGAAGTGATTTTTCAGACAGTCCCCGCAGACCAGGTGGGGAGGTCCTTGAAAGCAGTACCTAGAGGTGCCCTGACTGGTCTGAGGCGTGGCCCAGGGCTCCAGGTGGCTCCTCAAGGTGCTCCCAAGGTTGTCCTTGTTGTCATGTCCCTGTCACCTCTGCCAGCTGAGTGCAGATGAGCCCCAGCTCGCGGCAGAAACGTTTCCCTACCCCAGCTTTGCTCTCTCCTGCAAGTGAGCAGCTCTGGGGACATCTCACCAAACACATCCCTGCTGTTTGCTGGGCCTAGATCTTGGGAAGCAGGGCTGAGGCTCAGCTCCAGCATGTCCCTGTGCTCCCCAGGCAGCAATATCTCGTTTTCCATGGCCACCTGGGTTAACACACCTTTACAGTGAGCATGAACCCCGAGTTTGTTCTCAGAGCAAATTGTGGGCCCACCTGAAGAAAGAAACTTGCAGAAGCCAAGACCTCTTTGTTATAGGCTCTTCTTTGGGCAGGCACATGCCTCGTGGCAAGCAAGGGGTAGACAAGCTGAAAAGAGTCCATTGACTTGAGGAAAACCTTTGAGGAAAGTTTCAAGCATCGAGGTTCAAGCATCAAAAGTGACCACCTCCCCCCATTTCCTTAAAAGAAAATTATTCTAGACCAAGATTCAGATTTTAAAACTTTCCATTTCAGAATGAAAAGTGCACAAGTGCATTTCTAGGATGCTACCAAATGGCATTTTGTTATTTCTTCTCTTTAGTTTTCTGTCACAAAAATAGTGTTCATAAAACTCAACCCAAATTCAAAAATAACATTGGTCCCTGTGAAACGTTTCCTTCTTTTCTCTTCACTTTTCTCTTTCCTCCTCTCTTTTCTCATTGTCCCTCTCACAGACTAAAGATTCCTTGAAAAATGTCTCTGCTCTAATTTTGAGCCCTTTTTCTCCGGCTTTCCATTCTCCTCTCCCACACCTCTCCAGGCCCTCACTGCACACCCCTGTTCCTACCGTGAATTACTGTTCTCATTGCTCCAAGCACATTAAAAGTGAAGCTAATTAACCAGCAGAACAATTTGCCTAACGACGTGGTAGATTCTCCATCACTTGCAGCCCTCAAGTCAAGCCTGAACGTCTCTGTGACAGAGCTTTAGCAGGGTGGGGGAATTTGGGGCCAAGGGTCTCGGACCCACAGGGGGCTGCAGGACACACAAAGTCACCTCAGAGATTTTGGGATGCTAAATCCTGCCCAGGGGAGAGGGCCATCCATCAGCTCCAGCTTTCCCATTTGCTGCCTCACGCCTCTGTCCTCAGCAGGGCTGGGACAGCTGAGGTGACAGAGGTGACAGTGGCTGAGCAGGGCTGGTGAATCCAGGGAGAAGGTGACAAACCAGCCAGGAGCCACCACAAACACCGCGGCTGCCGTGGAAATGGCGCGAGTTAACGAGCATTTTAGGACAGAAATCCCTCTATAAGATCTTGCTGACAAGCGCCATTAAATATTCATTCTATAGACTGTGGAGACATCATTACACACATACGTTCAGGCTCTCCACACTCCCGGCTCTGGCATTTGTTTTATGCAGCTCCAATGAGCTGAGGGGACCCGGGGGTGGGGCTGGAGCCAGCCCCCCTCAGCACAGCTGCGATCCTTAGGGGCTGGCACGGCTAGCAAGCAAAAACCTGACCTGCAAGCCCTGATGCTGCCCATAGGAGGGAGGTGGGAGGGTTTTGGAAGATGCTGATGTTCAGTGAGTGTTGTCTTCCCTGTGGAAGAGCAGCAGCAGGGGGTGGAGGGACAGTCACTCGGATCCCCAGGAGCCACAGTCCCACCAGTGACATCCCCTGCGGATGTGAGGGAGCCCTGCCTCCAGCCCCTGCCCTGCGTGCACAGGCACAGGCTGCACTCCCTACCCCACAAACCCCAAAAAAAGCTCTTTCCAGACAGTCACTGCCACCGGGAACCAGGGATGGGTCCTATGGGTACCCTGGGAGATGCCACAGCCCTGCCATCGGCCAGTGCCACCACCACACCGATGCCACACATCTCCTTCCCAGCTCAGAACCACCTCTCCTGCACCTTGGGAAAGCCCACGTGCTCTCCCTGTCCGAATCCAGCTCTGCCCACGGGAGACAGAGCTGGCACACATGCCTCTGTGAGTATATATACGTACATAGATTTTTAAATTTTTTTTTTTTTTGCACACACTTCTAGTGGCGATACCCTTTTTATTTTTTTCCCCCCAAACAATCCATCCATAAATGTCACTGAAAATCCGATCTCCTTTTATTAAACCTGAAAAATGTGTATAAATGTAAATAACAAATGACTGATACAGGGAGAGGAACCAGAGCGTCTGCTGGCGTCACCCTCCCTCCCTCCCTCTCTCTCCCTCCCTCACGCTCTTTCCTCCTCGTGTAATTTGCATTAATAAAGAGGCTGTTCCTTGTCGGAATGTGTTTCATCCGGTTTAAAATCCCAGGGCGATCCACCAGGAACAGCTCTGGGAGAATCCGACTGTCAGAGCCGACAAGACAAATGAATCCCGGTGTCAGGAGCGTGTGGTTCAACGATGACAGATTGAGAAGAACTGTCCCCCTCTCGACAGGCGGGCTTCATTTTCAAATTAATAAATCTGAATAAAATATTTTCCCTTTCATTACGAGCCGAGCCCGGATGACAGTTCCCGTGACAGGAGGGAGTCGCAGTGTTGATGAGGAGACTTTGCATGAATTCCACCTGGGCTTCTTCCGCTTTATTTTTACCTGCAATTTCATCCCTGTTTACTTCTCTCTCCCCATCCCTCCTCCCCTTGCCCTCTCTCCCTCGTGCTCCCCCTTCCCTCCTCCTCTTCCTTCACCCACTCCCAGCGCCTCTTTCCCTCTCCTCTCTTCCCACTGTCCCAGGTGACTCGGGAGGAGAGCCCTGGACGTCGCTCCCACAGCAGCTGTCTCACACCTGGGACACGCAGGAGATGCACCAAGGTCTCAGATCCTCCCAGCATGAGAGCTCTGTCATTTCCACACGTGCATGGGGTACCTCGATCCCACCCAAACCCCATAGCCCACGCCCCTGAAGAGATTCCCCCTGGCTTTGGTTCTCCCAGGGATGGGGCTTGGCTTGGGGACCGAGGGCTCCTCCACAGGGGCTGTGAGTGTCCAGCAGCCTGGTCAGCTCCAGCTGAAGCACACAGCTCCTGCCCCACTGTCTGGGCAGACCTACTGCCTTGCTCCCGGGCGTTTGCAGACCTGACTTCATTGTAACCTTTTCCTGGGTGGCTGCCTCGGGGACAGAAACTCTCACAAGCACCTTTCTGTGAGGCCCCATCACGTCAGCCACGGTCACACACTCAGCAAAACAGCATGGCCCCAGTCGCTGTCGAGCTTTAGTGCAGGAGCATATTTCCTTTCCCCCCCCAGCACCAGCAGCATCCTCAGGAGCCCCCAGGGATGTGCAGCCTGCAGCAGCACGGTGAGTTCCCTCTGATCCACCCCTCAGAAGCAGCCACCATGTTTTCTATGACTGCCACAACACCCAAGTAAGTCCTTGCTCCAGAAAATGCCTTGGGATGCTGAGGGCAGGCAAGCAGCAAACGGCCAAGCACTCCAGACAGTCTGCATTCCCCCTCTGGATCCCACTGTGACCCATAAATATGGCTGTCCCAGGGATGCCAGGGGGATTATGCAACGGTGCTCCTCACTGCACTGTGAGAGCTAGCCTAGGATGAGGGCTCAAGAGTCTCTTTCCACCCATGGAGGTTGTTGTGGTTTGGATAAACCTCCCAGCCCTCCTGCTCAAAAGTTGGTCTTTAGTTTGGACAGTCTCCTGGATCACTCCAACTGAGATGAGGCATCCATGGAAAATCATAAAAACACCAAATTTGGACTGAGCTGGTGGTGGCATGGATGAGAGCAGGAACAGAAGAGACTACAGTGGGAAAGAGAGTGTCTGAGCTGGCTTGGGAATTGCAGCCACTCCAGGGTGCCTTGTGGAGAAAGAAATGGAGGCCCTGTCTGATTCTTTGCAAGCCCAATATCCCCCTCCGAAGAAATTAGAAACATTCCAGCAGCTATAGCAGTGCCTGACAGTAAATTTGATTAACTTGCCCGTGGAGTTAATGATATAGGGGGCCGTGTGGATTTTGTTGTAAAGAACACAGAAAAGACAGATGAGAAAATGAGAAAACAAGAAAGTAAATTTAAGCAGCTGGAAGCTTTAACAACTGGCATGATAAATCCAATAAAGAACTGCTCGATAAAACCCAACCACTGGAAAACCAAACATGGGTTGGGGAGGGAGTGGTTGTGCTTTGGATTCACAGCCCAAGAGGCAGCTTGTTTCACTCGTGGTGGGAAAAAGCTCCCAGGCCATCGGCTGCTTGGTCCCAGAGCACACAGCAGTGACATTCCTGCTGCAGCCATCCCACACCAAGGCAAAGCCAGGCACCTCTGCTGCCTATTTCCCGCTCTCGTTCCAGTTTTCCTTGCAGTCTCTCAGGACCAGGAGGAATCTGTCGAGGCTGATGAGAGCCTGAGGGGATTCACACCTCCCAAGCCAAACCACGCTGACTCCTGAAGGCAGCGCAGCGTCACAGAGGAGCTTGCCAACCAAATGCAGACCAGGTACTGCCAAAAAGCCTGAAGTAAAACCCAACATTTGGACATCCATATTCTTAAATCCTATCTTCTTTAAAATTTAATTCCGCTGAACCCTGCTGGAAGTCACAGCCAAGAGGAAAACCTCTAAGAGAATGACTGATGAGGACTCATATCTCCCCATCTCAGCAGCAAGAGCTGTGGAGCAGCATCCCATAGCACCCTATCATCCCATACAGAGGCAGACTTGGAGCATCACTGCATCCCAACAGATCCTGCAGATCCTTGCTGGCTGCACACAGAAGGAATTTTGCTATCCCCACACCAAGCTCATTGCTGTCCCCACATCCAGTTGGCCCTGCCACAGCATTCCAGAGGTGAGCCACCACTACCAGCCTGGTCCAGCTGCACCACTGGCTAATGAAAGGGGAAGGTAGTGGCACCCTGTGTGTGGATCCAAGGACCAGGAGAGCAGGGAAACGGGCACCAGGGCCACCCATACAGTAGCAGATGCAGCTGGCAAGAGTCCAGCTGCTGTTTGCTCTGGTACAGCCTCCCCAGAGCTCAGCACTGCACCAAGTGGGTGTTGGCTGGGCACAGCCTGGCTGCCTTCAGCCCAAAACACCCAGCTCTGCTGGGACCAGCCCAGCAGCATTTAGGCTGGGACCATGCAGAACTACACAAATACCTCAGCCTGGCACTTCCCACCATCCATATCCTCTGCACCTTCATTTTTCCAGCCATCCGTGGCCCCGGGCATCAGAGAACCTCGCTGCTCCCACACAGGACGTTCAGCCTGGCCTGCTGAGCCCAGCTGGAATTTGGTGCTTGGACTCTGCAGACCAAGACCTGCACTGCTGCACCACCCACGTGCAGCTCTGGTGGGTCACAGGCAATCACAAGGTATTTGCTGCAAGCACCAGCAGAGGCCAACAGCTCCAGATGATCTCCACTCTTTCCCCAGTGGAGCAAAGACAGAGGTGAAACCCAGCTCCCATCAGCCTTAAATTGCTGCCACAGCCTTGATTGCCCAGAATATCCCCACGTCTCACTTCAGATTTGAAACTGGATTCCAAAAGAGGGAAGGAATTATCATGAACTGCAGACCTGCTGTAGCTGGAGGCTTTTGGGGCTCTCAGGCCACATTTGGTAACCGAGGAGAGCATCCCTTTGGAGCCTTCTCTGCATCTCCTGCCACTTTCCTGCAGCTCAGCCAACTGCAAGACCAAGTGGCTGGAAATGTGCAGAGTGCTCTGAATTGAGCTGTAAAGAATGTAGGTGAAGTTTTAAGCTGCTAGATTCATGGCTGGGATTTTTATACACACATAAAATATGAATCTCAGTTGTATACAAAGCTGAGCCCATCGTGCCAAAAGGATCCCAGTCAAGCAGGCCTGTAAAATGAAATCCTCTTGGACTAATTTAAGGAGACCCGAGCAGTATAAATTCTGGCCTGCTCAAATGCAGGAAATAAAAAAAAATCTGACTTGAATACAGGCTTTGCTCTCACTGCACTTGGCAGCACCAGTGTGTGAACAACGGGAACAAAAAATCAGAGTGAGAAATTAGCTCTGGGGTTGTGAAAAACACTGCTCCAGCACCCCATTTATACCAGTCTGGTGGGCCTAATGAAACCCTCTTTGGTGAAAATTTAATGCAGAGATAAACTTCCCAGTAAATGAGGGCTGCTAGTATTTGCTGATTCCTGGTGACTTTCCTGTCCTGCCCAGTCACTTTCACTATGTACGGAGAAACCACGGAGAAACAAAGATGTTTCTTATAAAAGAAAACACTGACTTATCTGCCAGTGAGTCAATCCTCACCTGTACACCTTTATCTACTCACAGGCCCTCTGGTTTTAGTGGACTAAGGGTCTCCTTGGATGAGTTGCCTCCCTGGAGGGAGAGAAGGATGGAGGTTGAGGATGGAGATTGAGAAGAATGGAGGGGGAGAAGGATGGAGGGGGAGAAAGATGGAGGCTGAGGATGGAGGGGGAGAAGGATGGAGATTGAGAAGAATGGAGGTTGAGAAGGATGGAGGCTGAGAAGGACTTTCTCACCCAGTTCCTGCTGATGAGTGTGGCTGAAGGGAGGCCACAGGGCTGGAGGAGCTTGGCCACCACAGGCCAAGTGCATCAGTTTATGGCCAGTCTCAGGAAAATCATGGGTCAGCCAGGCCGGATAAGGAGTGGGTGAAATAAAGCATCCATGGCCCCTTTTCTTTTCTCAGGCTGGGCACTGGGGTGAGAGGAACTGAAGTGACCTTGCTCAAGGTCAGAGAAGAAGCCTGAGGCCTGGGAAATGCACCCAGATCTCCCTGCAAGGGCTGGAGATAACATCATCCTTCCCAGCAAAATAAGGAGCCAGATAAAAAACATCTAATTACAGGATTAGAAATGCCTTAGCTGAAAACACTGTCTCTTTTCTGTGGAGAGTGTGTGTGGCTGGTTTTTGGAGGGCAGGGAGGAGGAGCAGCACTCAGACTTGCCTTGGATTATCTCTCAGGGACCAGAGCACATTTTTTTGGGCAGGTGCCACCAGGCACAGCAGCTCCCTCCCAAGCAAAGCAGTCTGGGGACAGCTTGGTGAGCTGTGCTGCCATTGCTGGTGTCCCCTCAGCTCCTCTGGAGCTCAAATGTCCCGTGGTCTCCTCCCCTCAGCATCCTCACCACCTCTATCTCCCTCCTGTGCTCGATGCCCCTCTCCCTGTGCCAGCCCCACCTCCCCGTGCCACAGAGGCCTGAAGCAACTGGGAACACTGGGGAGCCTCTCAGTAGCTGATCAAAGGCATGAGACATCCAGCAAAGCCGTCCAGGAAAGCAGGGGACATCATCCTGTGGCAGGATGACATGGCAGCAAGTTTTTCAGGGCTATTTTCCCAAGCTTTTCCCATTAAAAATAATAATAAAAAAAAAAAACCAACAACAAAGCAAAAAAACCCCAAAGCCAAGCACTAGCCAGGAAAAACCTCCCTAATGAATGCATCAGCTCCAAAGCTGAAGGCGACTTCCAGCCCAGCCCATCTTTGCTCCTCAGGGCCCTGGAGAAAGATCTCCTCTTGGGCAGCCAAGTAGCAATTGGGTCACAGTGCAGGATTATCTGCTGGTAACAAGCCGCAAATGTGCTCTGGGACCAGTGATTCATTAACGCGGTTCATGGTGACATATGAACCAGAACCCGAGGGAGCCTTTATTCCTGCCCTCTCTATCCATTCCGGTGAAAGACAGGGAAAAAGGTTCCAGCCCCGCACTGATTTCCAGCGCTGATCGTATTAGAGTTCCCCTACAACCAAGGTAACTAATCAAGGACGGCGGGGAGAAGGTGTGCTCTGAAGTGCTGAAAAACCCTGGGTCTCTGTGCTGCCAGACAAATCCCTGCTGTGACCTGGGAGCAGAGAGGGCAGGAGAGGCAGGATGGGCTTTGCGAGGGGATGGCACCGCAGGGAAGCTGTGGAGGACACTCGTGGCCATCCCTCCGGCCCCGCACAGGATTTTCCGTCCTCCCCCAAGCCCCTCTGCATGCACCCCGAGGCTGCCAGTGGTGCTTGGGACAGTGAATTCCACCCCAGGCACTGCCCATCCTCAAGGAAAAACTGAAAGCACAGCCTTCGCCGATTTAATGGTCCTCGAGGAGCCTTTAAATATTTGATTTCCTGACTTTTATGCAATTAGATTCTTAACCACGATGCTTCATTGACTTTTTTTTATCTTATTTTTCCCCTCCACACTGCCTGGATCTCCCGGTTATCGGAGCACAGCACCGGGGTGGGCTCGCAGCTGTGCAGACCCACCAAAACGCACGGGGGCTGTCAGACTGGGTGGTGATCCCAGAGTTTTGGCACCTGAGGGGCTCATCCTACCCCCATGCCTGGCTGGGGTGCCCGTTGCTCTTTCCAGGGTGGGACCTGCAGAGGGTAAAAGCTGCCAGCAGCTCTCTGCCCTCTCCTGGTGTGGCTGCTCTCCCCTCACACGGTGTCACCCAAAATAATGATGGGGCACCCACCACCCTGGACACCAACCTGAGCCTTGCAGGAGGAGGAGGAAGATGATGAGGATGGCAGCTCCTCCACCCTGTGTGACCAGGGCAGGACACACCTGCTATCAATACAATGGAAAGGTTAATGGGATCGTGTCCTTCCGACTCGATCACAGCGAACGTGGGATTTATAGCCACGCTAAAACACTGACCTCTACCTGTTTTATGCCGATCATTAACTAAGATTATCTCACACCAGAGATTTGCTATACCAAAGAGCACTGACATCACTAACTGCTATTAAGTGTATTATCCTTTAACTCCATAAAGGGGAGGGAAAAAAACCCCCCATTGTCAGCAGCGTAGGGAAAAAGGCACATGACCAGGCATGCTCAGATTATACATTTTTTAAAAAAATACGAAAAGGAGCTGCCTGCAGCTTTCTATGTGTGCCTGGCATTTTTGTGACTGAAATATTGAGGAAAAAAAAAAATCCCTGTAAATGTTTTCAGACTGGGAAAGACACCCGGATGAACACCCTGGAGCTAAAAGACCATGGTGGGAAAGGTTCACTCTGCATGAGAGCCTCACTGCACATAGGTGCCACTGCCTGGGGAGCCTCAAGCAGTGGGTGAAGGTCTCTCGTGTCCCCAGATGTCCCTCCACAGCCCCTCACCCACCCTGGCTCTGCCCGCTGCCCTCCTCGTCTCTCCCAGTCACAGGGCTGTTTCTGGGCAGTGGCATATTTGTTGACTTGCTCTTTTGGTGACATCTTCTTTTAATAAGGAAATCTGTCTCTTAGCAGCTTCTTGCCTAAGGCTGTGCTTAGCTAAAGTGTAAAATGTCAAACTTTAGCAAGGATGACAATAACCCTGCTGGGCGAAGAAGAGCCAACCACTATATTATTAGCTACTCGAGGGAGAGGGGAGGAATATTGACCCATTCCACGGAGGAAAAACACTCAAATCCCCCAGTCTACCCACCCACCCCCTCCCCACAGGGAGACCAGCCTCAAATCTGCTTCCCTGTGATCTTTCCAGCAGCCAAACCTCGTAACTAAAGCTGAAGAGCAAACAGCAAGCCCTTCCTATTTGATCAAATCTATGTTCATACGCTACTGTAGTAGGTTGAAGTGTCCTGCATGTGCCCTTTCATCTCCCAAAATTCCCCAAGGGCAGATCAGGCTGCAGATGTGGTGCTGGAATAACCCAGGATGGAGGGGAGTTGCTGCAGAGCCTCAGGCAGAGTTGGGAAAAGCCCACTGGGTGTCCTGGTGGACAGAGGAAGAGAAAGCCTCTGGGGAGAGCTGCTGGCCACAAGCAAGGGCAGCAGCATGGAGAGGGACAGCTCCCAAGGGATTGTGAGCCTTAACAGGATTTTGGGTCTTTGGGCAACCCTTCTGTGCTCCTGGAGGAATCCCCTGCACTGCCCTCACCTTCTCACACCCTCTGATATATATAAGGGAACCTTTTGATTTAGAGCACACGTGGTCAGGACTAGTATAATTTTCTGACCTGAGCTACAGCAGAGCAGGGCCATAAATTCACAGCCCTAAATTTAGGAAGGGAGAAGATTTCCATCGTAAAGATCTGAGACTGGATGTTGTTCACCATTAGACCCTGCTCTTCCACCAGGTGGGCTGTACTCAGACAGCAAGGACTGGCTTTGAGAACATTCTTCACTTTTGGATCCAGACCTGCCTCCCAGTTATGGAAGAGCAGATCTGCTTTGGCTCTGTGCAGAAATGCAGCCTCCAGATGCACAGAGGTGCTGGAGGGAAAGGGCTGAGGTTTTCATTACTCCACCATGTCACACATCCTGTACCCATCCTTCAAGCACAGAACTGCTTGTGATGGGTGACTGGAACCAAGTTAGGCCTGAAACACCAAACCAGTCGTGGCATCTTCCTTACTCTTTCAGGTTTCCAATCCCTGGTCCAAAACAGGGCCGCCTTTGTAGTGCCCCCACCCCTCAGACCTGTAGAAAGTTCCCAACAGTGCCAGAGCTGGCAGGGAGCCCCAGCACAGCTCTGTGCTTTTCCTTGTATTCACAGAATCATGGAACAGTTTGGGTTGGAGGGGACCTGAAAGATTATCTTGTTCCAACCTCCCTGCCATGGACACCTTGCACTAGAGCAGGCTGCTCAGAGTCTCATCCAGCCTAGTTTTGAACATTTCCAGGGATGGGGCAGCCACAGCTTCTCTGGGCAATCTGTGCCAGGGCCTCATCACCCTCAGAGCCAAGAATTTTTGCCATACATCCAACCTGAATTTTCCTTCTTTCTATTTGAATCCATTACTCCTTGTCCTAGTCTTCTTTTTCAAAACATTATTTTAGAGAAACAAAAAGACCTAAAGCCTACAGTGCACCAGAACATCATCATCATCATCACCTCCCCAGGCAAATGCACCACTTGGTTTTGTTTCTGGCTTGGGCTGGAGTGTGACCACAAGCCAGCAGGAACACAAGGATCCCATCCAAGATATTGCCACAAATTTAGGTCCCCCCTCCTCCAATGTGCAGCAGAGCCACAGGGCCCTCCAGAGCCAATGGCACAGGCTGGATGAGACAGGGTTTTCCCAGCTTTTCCTCCATTCTTCAGAGACATCTCATCAGTCTCTGGGAAAGGAAGCAATCTATTCCCTCCTCCTCTCCAGCTCAGGGCAGAGGCAACCCAAGGGACTGCCTACGTGGTTCTTTGGCAGAGGCAGCTCTTGTGACTCTCACCTCTCACCCAAAAATGATGCTCACAAACCTCTATATTGCATAACCATCCCAATGAGTAAAAAAATAATAATAATAAATAAATAAATAAATAAATAAATAAATAAATAAATAAATATATATATATATATATATGTATGTATGTATGTATGTATGTAACGTGTGTGTGTGGTGCACACGCGGGTGTGTTGTGTTTTCCCAGCTAACACATGTCAGGATCTGTTTAAGCCTTGCTTTGTGCTCAAATGTCACCCTGCCAGAATTAATTACATCCCATTTATTAATTAATTAAAATATATTTATACAGAACAGGCTTTATGAGACAGAGATAAAAATAACGTTTTGAGAGCTGTCCCCTGGACGGAGCGGGTGCTCTCTGATGGCAGCAGCAAGGACAGTAGCCACAGCCTTCCCTGTCAAATGCTGACTCGCAGGGAATTGATGATATGGAAATTCAGTAATTAAGGCTGGGGAAAAAAAAATAAAATAAAAAAAAAAAATCAGAAGCAGGCTCCAGAGCTGGTGTTGGCCATGTGGCAGCTCCACAGCCCCATCCTCTCCTTGCTGTTGGGTGGTGGGATTATGGCATCTTCTCCTCACGCAGGACTCCAGAACAGGCAGAGGGACGGGCAAAGGCTGGCACCTGCAGCCACAGTCACAGCCAAGGGCAGTGGCTCACTTGGCCATGCTTTGTATGGGGAAAAAGTCGAGGCACAGCCTGGCTGGGATTAGCAAATGCAGGGTTTCCCCCTTGCCCTTCCACCCTACCACAATCTCATGTTCAGTGGCACCAGAGCAGAAAGCAGTGAGCAGATGAGCACTGGGAAAAGAGAGAAGGAGTAGGGGGGAAAAAGGGAGCCCAGAGTCAGGGCAGTGATGGGTGGGGGGACCCCGACCCAGCCCCTTCCCCAGGGCCAGGGGGCACAGTGAGGTGAGCCTGCCCTCAGCCACCCGGCCACATGCACCCTGGCTCCATGATCCTTGTGACAGAACCACAGTGACATTTCCACTTAAAACTCTCCATGACCTTTCCCTGTGAGCCTCTCGTGCTTCACTTGTTCTGGCATCTCCTGCCTGCCGCCCCCCCAGAGCACCTTGCCCTCACCCTGGGGAGAAGGGGAGGCACAGCCTCCATCCACCAAGGCCAGTCTGGGCTTTTTGGGGTCCAGCTTCACCTGTGGATTGCCAGCAGCACAGGGGGATGAGCCAACCTCCCCGACCCAGTGGTGCAGCCCTACCCCAGGGCCAGGCAGCCACCCCCTCCCTGCAGCCTTCCCCAGCATGGCTGGTGTCCCCTGGCCGTTTGTGGCCACCAGCCAGCCCCCACAACACCCCGGGTTGCAGGCAGAGGGTGGCCAAGGCCAGCAGCAGGTCCAGCTGCCTCTTGCCAGCACTGAGTGCTCTCCGTGCCCTGCAGCTCCCCCGGCCCAGAGATCCCCCAGCCTGCCAGTGCACAGCAGCTGATGTGCTCCCCTGGGATATTGGCAAAGGCAGGGCTTCTCCTTTGCTCTCCCCTGCCCATAGGATCCTTGGGACTCAGCTCTGAGGAGGTGGGTGACAGATCCAGGGGCTCCAGGAAGAGAGCAGGGGAGATCTTGTCCTCAGGACCACTGTCCCAAGCTCCCCAAAGACCACCTTGATTTTGCCAGAGAGCAAAGCAGTGTACAAAAGCACCAAGGGGTGACTGCCAGCAGCTGCCCCAGCTCCCACACTACCCAGAACAGGCAGAAGGGCCTCCAGGAGGTGCCAGTTTCTGCCCATTGACTACCAAACCAAGGGCCTCCATCATGAGGTGCAGCCCACAGCTTTGGCTGAGAAAACGTGGCCTATGTCTTCCAGGACAGAGGCAGGAGCTACAATCCAGACCCCTGTGAACAGGACCACCTTCCTTTCCCTTCTTTCCCAGCTGTGGCACATCCTCCTTGGAATGACAGGCCCTCTCTTCTGGATGCCAGCCAGCACAGCTCTGCTGACCCTGGAGGAACTCTGCCAGTCCAGCCTGGCTGAGGACATAACCATCTATTATTTAGGTAAGGAAATACACCTGCAGGCATAAATGGAAGTAAATCCACCCTACTTTTTAAGTAGGCAAATATATCTCAGCAGCTCCTTACTGGACACTGACCAGAAATAGCAGCAATGAGACTCTTGAGCTCCAGCTCTCACCTTCCCTTAAAGCAGCAGGGAGGAAAAGCAATGATGGGACAGGCAGCCCTCACCCACAGCAGCAGCACAGACTCATGACTGTCCAGCCTCACCTGCCATCCCTGTCCCATCCCGTGGGGAATTTTCAGGAGATTTCTGTGAAGAAGCGCAGCCCTGAGCTTGTGGAAACCAAGCAGCCCAGAGATTCTCTTGCCTCGGCATGCTCTCCATCACGTGCTGGAGTACCACACCCTGGGCAAGCACACCCTGTCCCTGTCACACAGCCCAGCCACCCCAGGGCACCCCAACCCTTCCCCATCCCCACCAAAGAGCCCTTTTCTCCCCACACAGCGAGCCATTCGTCATCCCCAGGGCTGGCAGAGAAACCACACGAGCGAGGGAAGAGCTTCCCTGACTCAAACGAGTCTCATTTTTTGAAGGGCAAATTTCCTTCCTCTGCCCACTCAGTCTTGACAAGGACAGCAGGGGACCCACCACATGAATACTAATGGCAGTGGCAGAGGGGACACGTGGGGATGGGAGTGCCGGGGCTGGGCACTGCCGGCGGAGCAGCAGCAGGACCGGGAAGGAGAGGCATCCCACATGCTGCTCTGGGGGCTGCTGGGACCCCCCTGAAAAACACCCAGAGGGCAAGGGATGCAGGCAGCCCCCCCAGCAGCAGGCAGGAGGTGACATCCAGGCATTAGGAATGCTGGATCAGATCCCCTCCGGAGCAGAGGGTGCCACCCTCCTCAACACCATCCCTGGCCTTGACCCCTCGGGCCCCCCAAAACCGCCGTGATGTCCCTTGTGCTGAATTCTTATTCAACTTCAAACTGACAAACTGTTTTTAATCTTTTCCTTCCATCCAGCTTGGAGATTGGGAAGCAAAAATCAATACGGGCTGGCAGGTGATCAAGTTGCTTGACAGTGGCGTTGAGGAGAGAAACAGAGAGGAGAGAGAGAGAGAGAGAGAAAGAGAGGAGGGGTGGAGGGGGGGGGTGAGGACAGGCCAGAGGATTGGGGACCAAGCCCCTGAACTGCACCCCTCAGCTGGGAAGGCCCCACCTGTCCCCATGTCCAGTGGAGCTGCTTGCTCAATCATCCAGTGTGAGGGTGCTGGGTGCCCCTGTGCAGCGGGTGGGGTGGAAAGAGAGGCCATGGCCACCCCACCTTGCTCCCATTCCTCCAGGATCCCCATCACTGTGTGCCCAGGGCCCCATTTACCAGCAGAGTTTGACTCCCACAGCTGGTTCCTGGCCACAGTCCTCATCAAGGATCCCCCAAAATGCCTCCCCACCTCCCATCTCCTGCAGCCTGGTGACAGCAGCACCTCAGGGAGCCTCTTGGCACCTTTAAATTGGATTTGAAGCCCTGCTCCAAGATACCTTGGGCACCAGGAGAGCAGCACTTATTTCCCAAGCCTAGCTGGGTGTTGTTTGGTTCCCAGCCCAAGAGGGCTGTCCAGGCTGGGACGGAAGAAATCACAACAAACTCTACATTTCTCCAAAAATTCATCCTGTAGTTTCTACTCCTGCCATGTCTCAACCTGGTCCCCACCCCTTTCCTTCCTCCAGTGCCCAGGGAACACCCCAGAGCTGAGAATGGTGAGGGAGGCCACAACTCCCAAAAGCAAGGAGCTGCTCATGGGCTGCTTGACAGATCCAAAGGAAGAGGGGCAGCAGCCCCAGAAGCACCCAAAGACCCCGCAAAAAAATGGGGTGGCAAGACCAGCACAGGGTCAAGGATGAAAGCAAACCCCATGGGGCCACTCGGAGCGAGGGATGGCTCCCAGCCCCGGGAATGAGCAGGACTGGGCTGGCGTTCCCCAGCCACACCAGCCTCCTCCATCCTCCTGCCTCTGCCTCAGTTTCCTCCTGGCATTTCCCGAAGCCACGGGCTGGCTCCTGGAGCCACCAGAGCCCCTGAGAGCAGAGTTGACATTTGAAAACGATCAGTTTAGGAACTTCCCCCGCTGCTTTCCTCCGCGTCCCCCTTCCTATTGTAACCGTTCCTCTGAGCTTTCATCGTCTAACTCTGTAAATCTCCGGGAAATACGGCTGTGTTTCTGTTGTCACTTCTGATCAGAGGGATGCCAGCGGGGTGAGGGAAGTGGGGGGGAAGGGGAGGGGGAAGAGAGAGGGAAAAAAAAGATTGCCTGGGGCCCCACACAGAGCCGGCATGCAAATGAGTGCCAGCTCCGTAAAAATAGCCCCAGCAGTCACATTTTATTACAACCGAATTATTGGACCTGGGTTACTGGGAACTGGCACTGGGGAAGGCGAGAGAGGGAAGGGAAGAGAGGGAGAAAGGGTCAGGCATCATTTATTCTAAATATTTGAACTTTGAGTGTGCCAGAGGGTGTTTTCCCCCTCTGATCCATGGATTTGCCTGGAACTGCTGGGGTGCTGGATGTGCCACAGCCTCCCTTGTCTCTGCCATGCTCTCACAGCACCAGCAAAAACACATCCAGGGCCCTTCAGCCCTCTTGGATTTCCCACCCTGCCTTCCAGACTGGTGCCAGTTTGCAGCAGGGACAGGCACTGCACAGGGAGGCTGAAGGTGTGGCACAGGACACAGGGGGGACAAGGTCACGGCCAGGTGAGCTGGGAGGTGGCTCCTTGTCCCGGTGATGAGGGCATGGCCAGGTGACTTTGGAACCCCTGGCAGAAGGAGGTGCTGGAGCAGGTGCTGCTCCCATGCACACCCCAAGGGCAGCAGCAGAGTCAGCCCCCCATTCCTGCACCTCCTGTGAGTCCCCCTGCCCCACAAGCACCGGCCCAGTCTGCATTTCCCAAGCAGGGACAATGCTTGGGGGACTGGATTTGTCACCACCAGGGCCACCCTCCCCAGCTCCTGACCAGAGAGGTGACAAACCAGGCACACTTTTCCTCCTGAGGGAGATTGCAGGAGCAATGAGAGGGGAAAAAAGAACTTCAGGACAAGCTACAGACTTCGGGAAGGGTGCCTGCATGCACGTGAGTCCCAGGTGCTTCCAAAAGCTGAGCAACCCAAGACATTCCTCGTGGCTCTCCCACCCCCCAGACCTTCCTGACAGGGATATTTTTGGTAGCATTTCTTGCAGGAGCAGCCCAGCCCTGCCATAGAGGCAATGCCCTCCTCAAGACAGGCAAATTCCTGCAGGGATTCCTGGAGCCTGGCAGAGGAGCCTGGCAGGGACACAACACTCCTTGAATGCACTGCCTGCCAGTGCTCCAGAGAAAACTGGGTCAGGATTGTCTAAAGACAGGCACTCAGTGCTCCTGGAGCAGCATCCCAGCAGGGTGGGAGGTGAGCAGGGATGGTGAGGCTCTGCCATCAGGAAAACCAGACATGATGGAGCAGTGGGAGAGTGCTCTCTGCAGCCAGAGGTGCTCCAAGGGTGTCTGGTGCTTCCAGGAGAGCCATTACCCACCCAGCCATTCCCAGAAACACAGGCACACTCCCTTCCTGCCCAGCTCCACAGTCTAACACACCCAAAATCCCTTTGCCATTTATAATATTTTAAAAAAATCAAAAATAAATAATTAAATTGGAAAACTCCGAGGCTGTGCTTAGGGCTCATCCCTGCCCTCCTACCCCAGGTGGTGCCACCCACCCCATTCCTTAGGTACCATGGCAGGCAGCAGCTGTGTGTGACAGCACAGGGCAAGGGTATGGGATGTAGAGAAAGGATCTGCCATCCTGGAAAGGCTTTTGTAGTTTCTTTGTCATCTGTCTCTTTTTCCTCTCCTCCCACTCCCTAGTTTTGCAGATGTCCTGAGACATTTTTAGATTTTCACAAAAAAAAAAAAAAAGTGCCACCAGCAAATCTCTGTCTGTGATGCCAAAACATTCCCGAGTGCGTGTGTTTGGGGGAAACCTCAATTTCATAAAAATCCCTTTCCTGCAAAACTTGAACCTCCAGAGGGATTAAAGAAAAGCGAGCAGATTAACGAGAGGTGAGCAGAGCTCCCCCTGGGCCTTACAGTTGGAAAAGCTGGGGTTTGGAGCTAATTTGGAGAAGGCCTGGCTGAAATGCCCAGGGCTCTTCATCCTGCTGATGCTGCAGGAGCTGCTGAGATGCCAGCCATCTCCTGTTATCACCTCTGTGGGACTGGCTTGTGATTAAAGGCATCTGAGCTGCAAGGCACGGAGGGAACAACATATGGACAGGAGCAAGGGACTGCTTTCCCAGCCCGGCTTTTCCAGCCCATAACTGCATTTGCAAGAGGATCCCAGAGCCGCAGTGCAGTTCTTACTCAGTGCTATTAAACTTCATTAACTGATATATTGTTTCGTGTTGACTCAACAACTCTTAAGCCCTCTTCCGAGGGACTTCCTCGAACATGCTGTAAATTGCCAGTAACTGCCTTCCATCAGGAGCAAACTGCTCCAGCCCAGCAGGGTCCCACTCCCCACCCCGGGATGTGCAGAGGGGCTGCTGGCAGGGATTCTCCTGTGAGCTCCTGTGTTTATCCACCTGCAGCCCAGGGGAGGCAACTAGAAACTCAGGGGCTTAAAAAAAAAAAAAAAAAAAAAAAAAAATCCACTCTCCTGACTTTCCTCCAAACAGGGATGAAACCTCCCTGGCAAGTTCTAGATCTGCAGTAGAGGAAAAACTCCAAACGATTCCACTCCCGGTGATCAAAGCACTTCTTTGCCACGCAATTGACAGCTCTGCTTCCAGCTGAACACTTTCAAGCTACGCATTGACTTGTGTAAACTCTAATCCAAAACGATCTCGAGTCCAAAATAAATTCAAGCTTTTGGGCCTACACCCAAATGGGTCATTTTGGAGGCATATAATTCTGATTTTTAGTGTTTCTTTCCCCATTCTCACCCCCAATTAAGATGTTAGCGAGACTTGACCTCCTTTCGGAGAGCTCTTTGACTTTGATGCTGTGGCATACACAGATGGAATGTATTTCTGCATATTCCAAGACACTCTGGGATAGCTTCACTCATGCAATTATTCAGATAAACTAACCTGAAAGCGAGAGCGTGAGCGAGTCCTTTGCCAAAGCTGAGTGACTTTGCTTTCAAGGCATTGGTAGGAGCTTCCCCCGTTGCAGGTGACAGCTGCCGTGTCCCCAAGCTGTCCCTGGTGGGCAGTGGGGGCCTGGGGGGAGGTGAGTGGGACAGCTCACAACCTAGGGCTTGGCTCTACCCCCTCTCAGTCTGGGGAGGAACAGCACAGGGAGGGATGCCGGGGCTGAGATCTGGCATCGGCCAGAGGGCTGGGTGGAGAAGCTTGTGCTGAGCATGGCAGCGAGTCAGAGCCGTGTGGGTGAGGCAGAAGGGAGGCTCCTCTTCTGCCCTGGGGTCTCCTCCTCGACTGCAAACCCTGCTGTCAGCACAGCCCCACTGGCAGGGCACTCCTGTGCAAACTGGAGCACCCATTCCCCTTTTAGTATTGGCTTTTCGCAAATGTTAGAATGAATGTTATAAGTATGACGTTTTTTTTCTATAGTTTTTAGTGTGTTTTAACTGCCTGAAAAGATGTATAATAATTTTTTTGCTGTAGTTTGGAATTTAGGTGTCATGTGGTTCAGCTGCCTGAATAGATAACTTCCAAAAGAAGCCCAAGTGACTCTCAGCATTCACCACTTGTGAAAGAGACCAAAGCCCAAATCAAAAGATGATAAGAACCGAATAAAAGTGGATTTGAGCTTGACAGACCCAAAGAATGACCATGCAGAGCAGTTCCTGGAAAAGTGAATGTTCATAAGTCCATACGTAAAGAACAGGATAAAGAGGGGTGATTCCACGACACCAAGGTGCTCTTGGCAGCACACCAAGACACCCGGTCGGCAATATTAACCTTTGCTTTATTTTATTTCTCTTACTGTCTCTATTAAACATTTCTACATTTTTCCAAGAAAGCGAACCTCGTTTTTCACACCCTCCCCACCCTCCAGAACCCAGCATGCTTCAGGGGCAATTTCCTGGTGACTCCAAGGTCACCAGAGGATGGCTTTACTTTTGATGGCGAGGCAGCACCAGGCAGGATAATAGCAGGGCTGCCTGAGTGGCAGGTGGGCCAGCACTCTGTCCATTTACCGCGCGCCGGCTGCAATTATCTCAGGCCACCGTATCATCAGAAAGCGCCTTTCTGCTGAAATTACAACGTGTCGCCTTTAATTACGCTAATTGTTAATAGGGGATTCTAATTCTGGGTTCATTTTTCACCGTTTTTTTTAAAAAAAAAAAAAAAACTTAAAATAATAGGTGAGGCAGCTTTTCCTGCCTTTTCCCTGCGATTTCTCCCGGCAGTGCTAATTGAAACGTCCCCCCGCTCCGCGCCGCTCCGCGCTGACAGTGGTTTTGCCCCTTGTCACAAAATCAATGGCCTTCCCTTGCCCGCCCCACACCGGCTCCTCTCCGGCTGCCGGGGCTCCTTTTCCCACTCGCCGGCTCCCTCGGATCATCAGGGTTAAATGATCTTTTCATACCGCCCAGCCGGACTGTCAGGAGGCATTGAGTGACTTTTGAAAATGAACCATGTTAAGTGGACTTGATGGGGGTTACAACCGCCATTATTGCTATCACCACCGTGATAAAATGGAGCCGTAATGATGGGGGAAGGTACTTATCACTGTCTTTTGGAGATCACTTAAGATGGTTTGGGTCTGAAGCTTCTCACCGGAGATAAATGGAATGTATGGAAGACAAATGGCACCAGGGCAGAGCCTCCCGCCACAGAGGGACGTGAGACAGCAGAGACCCCTCGGTGGTGGTCACACAAAATGATTAAACCAGCAAAAGACGCTTGCCTTTTCCTCCAGAAGCCACCAGAGGAAGTGACCAAAGCCACCTGTGGCGACGAGGCTCTCCCAGGTGTCTGCTGGCAGCTGGGTGAGCAGAAGCAGGATGGGAAGGGCAGGGGAAATCAGCCCCTCACACTGCAGCCTGCCCGTGGGAAGCAGAGGCGATGAGATCCCAGAGCTGACCTGGCAAACCGGGCTGGCTCTGTCCTTCCCCATTCCAAACCTGAGCTGCCCCTCAGCTCTGGGGGTCTCAAAGCCCCAGCTAAGGCAGCTCCTGCTGCCCAGCCCAGGTCAGTGCCAGCAAAGTGGGCTCACACACTGCTCCCAGCCAGAGAGACACGAGTTACACCAACTGCTCTCCATGTCTGAGCAGGGAAGCCAACAGCTCCAAACAGGCAAGGAAAATATCACATGTGTGGAAAACACTAGCCAAGCATCATGCACTAGAGCAGTAGGAACCCCAGCAGCATCCCCAAAACATCTCCCTCTCCAACCAAGCAGCACCCCACAACAACCCCCCCATCCCATCCCCACACAGCCCACACACAGTTCGTGATGCACAAGCAGCAAAATGATCCCCATGGGGCTGATGGCTCTGCTCCCCCAGGTCTCCAGTGCTGCACAGAGAAGTTCCCAGGACACAGAGCACCCTCAGGGCCCTCCTCACTGCCATAAAGGAGGGGAGGCAGAAAAACATGGTGAAATGCCAAGAGCCCCTTATATCACCTTCCTCCTTCCAGCTACACCAGCTGAGTTGCTTTATATCACTTCACTATCACTTAATTGAGATACAATTGGTTCTCTTCTCTTTCTGGCCACCTGGCAGCCTGAGCTGCCTTCTCCATGTCCTGGAAGCATGGGAGAAGACCCTTCCAAGTCCAGGCCACCCCAAGGCACCATTCCCAGTGAGAGACCTGGCTGCTATTGCAGGGGAAAGAGAGATGGGGGAGAGCAGGGATGCGGAGGAATAAGCAGCTCCTCCATAACTGGGCAGAGCAGATCCTCCTCAGGTCACCCTGGTCCCCGTTACCACCAGCATTTTGTGAATGTGGAGGTTTCCCCTGTAAAGACACAAAAAGGAGGAGCCTTCAGGCAGGGAGAAGGGCGGAGGAAGGATAAATAACAGGAATAATCTGTCAGGGAAAGGTGGAAAGGGGTAAGAGCTGAAGAAAAAGACATTTTATGGACGTTTCAAGAGCTTATCAACCTGAGTCTTGTCACACCAGCCATGTCAGCTGCAGTTGGGTGTGAGGCTGGGATGCTGATCCAGGGGTGCCTGGTTCCTGCAGCCCCCCCGACCCCCCTTTCCCTGTCATGGCAGTGGTAGCACCGCTGGTAATATTGACAGCCAGAAGGATTTCTCATTTCTCACAGCCCCACAAGGTAAATTAAAAAAAAAGGACAAGTCAAAGCTACCTCTGGCTGCTTGCACTCAGGGAGTCCCAACTCAATACATCTTGGTTACTCACAGAAGATGCTTAGTAATAAGCTAAAAAGGCAAAGTTAGTCCTGCAGGCTGTGGGGTCACCGGTTAAAGGATCTCTTACTTCCCAAAGACTTTGTGGAGTTGAGCACCTGGACAAAACCAGGAGCTCTGGCTGCTCCTACTAACCCTTTCCCTGGAGGGTATTTTGTAGTGCCACATGCAAAGCTGTAGAGGTAAACCAATATTTGCCTCACTCAGCTCCAAGATCCCGACCGCATGAACACCACCTTCCAGGCCTGTGCAAATATGGCAAAAATTCCACTCTAGCTGCAAGCCAGGCACAAGAAAAACTGCAGTCAGAAACCATGGAAAGTCTGTGAAATCTTATCCACCACAAAACCCTGTTTCCAGACCGACTTCAAGGCGGCAGAGCCCGCACAAGCCATACTGGTGGCCATGTGCCTTTTCTTCAAGCAAGGGTTTCCTGCTGTTTTCTAACCTCAAGGCAAAAGAGAAAACATCCATCCTTTCACCAGCTTTATTTCCATCCCAGATGAAGAGCTGATCCTCCTCTTTTTCTTTTTTTTTTTTTTTTTTTTTTTTTTTCTGGTGTCTCAGTGTCTCTGAAGCACTGCCTTCCACCGGTGCTGGGGGGAAGCAGCTTGCCCAGGGACAGCCAGATGCCACTTGACCCAGGATCTGCAGGGAAATCCCAGCTGAAAGCTGGCTGTACACCCTGGATTGTTCAGCACAGGGGCTGTGGAGCAGGAGCTGCCCAGCCTGCCAGCCCTGGCCAGTTTTGTTCTGAGGCATGGACCAAATACGTGGTTTGGCAGGCTGAGAAAGCTGTGAGGACAGAAGAGGGATTTTGCTTTTGAGCAGCATTTGGGTGTCCCACGCTGGGTGTCAAATTAGCTCCGTGTTACAAGCCTGGTAACATTTTTTGCTTCAAGGATTGTTGTTTGCATTGAAATTCATGACAAAACAGTTTCCCAAATATTGATGTGCGTTCCCAATCCATAAAACCCCAACTAGAAAAGAACCCAGGTCCTTAGCCCCAGTTGTCCAAACACGGGTCATTTAGCTGAAGAAATACTCTGCTTTTCCTTATTTTCTTTCTTCTTTTTTCGCTCTTCACAATGACAGGGGGTGGAAAAAAGTCCTTAGAAAGCCAAACTGGAGTTAAAGGTTTGCCTTCCACTGGTGAACTGGTTGGAGTAGGGTAGAAAACAGAGTGAAGGAAACTATAGGGCTGTTCAGAAAAAAGGAGGAGGCATCAGAGCCACCCTGAGCTGCAAACAGGTGCCTGCACAGCCTCCCTGCAGGCCAGGGCAGGCTGACAGCAGGCAGAAGTTGAACCACAAACATGCAGCCCAATGCACAGACCTTTATGTGTCTCCAGAGACCCTTTCCATGATAAAAATGGTTGTCCCAAAAGGTTTAAATCTCATGTAAGTGAGAGCAGGGCCTGGAGACCTGGAAGGGCGGGTGGGTGTCATCCCATGGGGGCTGCCCCACCACGTTATAGCCTCACTGGACCTCTGCTGGGTGCTCCTCACTAAACCCATGACCTTTGTGTGGTACAGCAGCATCTCCTTCTCCCCAGAGCCACCAGGAAGAAAGTTCTGCACAGATCTCCTTCTGCAAGGCACCAGCCCAGCTCTGACAGGAGCACGCCCCCAGCCCACCACTCATCTTCCTCCCAGCATTTTGCCTTTTTTCCCCTCTGCCACCCAAAACTCCTCTCAGAGCAAAACTCATCCGAAGCGCTGAGGCTGTGATTTTCATGACACTGCTGCCTGGCTCATTTCTCTGCTGTCCTCTCAGTTTTTGTGAAGGTTAAAGGCATCTTTCCTCGGCGACTGTCAGACTGTTATCTGGGCTGGAACCGGCTGCCGAGCTCCATGAGGAATATTTTATGCAGATTCTCTGCATCACCTCAGATGGCTCATCAGTAACTGCCCTGCTGCTGTGGCTTTATTTCCTCCTAGCCCACCTTTTGCTTCTCCCCAGCCCAGCCTCACTTTTACAGGTGTAAAATTGTGAGTATCCACACTCAGGGAATGGAAAGACTTTCCCTTGGGTTGATGCCAGGAAGAGTTGCTGTGTGCAAGGTGCTTTCAGGGAGGAATTGGGGTGAGCTGGTTTGGAAAAAAAATGGATTTTTTTTTCTTCTGGAAGACAAGAAGATCAGGAGACTCCTGTTACTCAGCTTCAGAGTTTTAGTCCCAGCACTCTTCTGCCAAAATTCGTGTCAGGACAGAGAACACCCTGGCTCTCTTTGCCTTCCCCTTGGGAGCTTCCAGGCAGGCACAAAGAGAGCTGCAGGCAGTGCTGGGCACCCAGGCTGGTCTCTGGGCCTCCTTCCCCTGGCAGAGGGGGTGTGTGAAGAAAACAGGGAGAATCCAGCTTGCTTGGGCAGCTGGAAGTGTGAGGATGATTTTCACACCTGTGCCCCTGGCAAGCCAAATGACAACCTGTTGTCATCCCAGCTGGATGTGGGTTTTTATTTTTGGGTGGGAGCTCACCTCAGCACAGCAGCTTGAGCACCAGCCCAGGCTGGAGGAGGTGGAGGGGCATGCACCCACCAGCATCCCCACAGGCCCCCTCCACCTCTCTGAGTACCAGGGCAGAGCGTGAGACTCGGGAGGCTTCCCACTAAATGCCGATTATAAATGTCATGATTTCAGAGGGGGAAAGAAAACAGCTGTATTCATCAGACAGCAGCACTGGCAGCTAAAAAAATACCATCTTTTAATGTGTGAGCTGAGTACAGAGAGTGGCAGAATAAACAGGAGACCCTGTGGTAACATTTTTACAAGTCCCCTGGCTGACTGTTAGAGCCCTTTAACTAAAACATGACTGAGCATCCCGGTTTCAGGATCCCAGCAGCACGCCCAGCTCCTCCGGGGATCACCAGGCTCCAACGACAGATGGATCCAGGCAACAAAGCTCACATCTAGATGGAAACTCAGCAGGACTTGCTTTTGGACCCATCCCCACCTCTGCTTTTAAAGTGCACTGGCATGAGAGGCTGTGCTGCTTTGGCCACGCTTCCTCGCGGCCGTAAATCCGATTTTATGGCACCCAGTCCAAGGCTGAAAACAATGCAAAGCGCTGAACAGATATAAACTCTTTCTGCTGCTTCACGAGATCTCCAAAGGGGCCAGAAGACTTTCTGCTGAATCAGGTATTGTTCAGTGCTCCCGCCGCTGGCAGGGAGCCAGGTGCACACCATATTGTAGGAGCTGGATAATTTGGCAAAAACGCGATCATGTGCTCACCCCTGATACAGTCCCAATTCCTCCCATGGGGTGCCGGGGTAATGTGCAGATCTGGTATTAATTAGCGGGAAACCACAGCCCCAGGCTGTGATCTGTCATCCTCTCTCGGAGGCAGCCCGTGCCTGCTAACGGCTTCCCCACCCTGCGCTCCCCCAGCCCGCCGCCCTCTCTCCTGACAGGCATCGCCCCGGCTCCGGGGATCCCCCTGCTCTCCCATGCCAGATAACCTCGTCTCTGAGAGCCACTGAAGCTGGGCTCCTGCTCCCAGGAATGCCTGCACCCTGTGGGATTTGCTCTTCCAGCTGGGAGCATCGGCATCTCCGAGCTCCTGCCCAGGTGCCCATCCATGGCACGGCACCTCCAGAGGAGCTGAAACTCACACTGCCCTGCCGATGGCTCAGGCAACAGAGCCGAGTGCTTTGGAAAAAAACTCTCCCAGGCTCCAGCAGAAAAGGCAGCACTGGTACCCAGCGTGCCAGAGATTAAGCAATTTACTGAGTCAATTGTCTTTTTTCCAAGGACAAACATGTGTGATAGAAGATCTCCAGATCTGCTGGCACGCTGTGAGCTCTGGGCCATCAGCCCTTTCACTGTCTCAATTCATCTGTCAGTAAACCACCATGCCCATTAAGGCTGGAGAAATGGAAAGGGATGTTCGTGGTCCACTCAGCAAGGACTAAACACCCTGTTGCACAAATGATGATTACCCAAGATTTCCCTGTGGAAATGCTGGAATTCCTGTCTCCTGTCTTCTCCTAAGAGAAGCAGGAGAGACAATAATATTATTTAGTACCAGAAAGCCCTTGCAAGAGGTGACATGAACAAGACAGGATCTTGCTGCTTCAGAAAACACCTGGAAAACAGCGTGGTGCCAAAACAAAGAGGGATTTTCCTCCAACACACGGGGAAGACACGAGGTGTCTGCTTGGTGAAGGTCAAGCAGTGGTGCTCAGCTTTGCCCCACGGAGAAGCCCAGAAGAAAAGGATCTACTTTCCAGCCCAGCTTCCTGAAAGCTCTTCAGGACTTGGTGGAAAGGGGAATGTGGGGGGGACAGTGAAGCCTCAGCTTTTTTCAGGTCCCTGGGCTTCATCTCCTCCCAGGCTGCCCCCTCACCTGCAGCATGAGCTGCCACTGGGTGAGGCTGAGGAGAAACCTCAGGGAAATACAAAGAAAGAGCAGGAATTTTAAGGGGGAAGAACATCCAGGGTTGTCACACATGAAGAAATATTTTTGGAAGGGCACAAGCCCTGTCAGGGTTACACTGCAGGTTACTTCTGCTATGGAGACAGGCTGAGAGTTGTTCAGCCTGGAGAAGGCTCCAGGAAGAACTTAGGGCCCCTTCCAACACCTAAAGGGGCTACAAGAGTGCTGGAGAGGGACTTGTGACAAGGGCCTGGAGTGACAGGACAAGGGGGAATGGCTTTGACCTGGAAGAGGGTGGGTTTAGATTAGGTATCAGAGAGAAATTTGCCCCTGTGAGGGAGGTGAGGCCCCAGCACAGGTTGCCCAGAGAAGCTGTGGCTACCCCCGGATCCTTGGAAGTGTCCAAGGCCAGGTTGGACAGGGCTTGGAGCAACCTGGGCTAGTGGAAGATGTCCTGCCCATGGGAGAGAGATTGGAATGAGAGGATCTTTGAGGTCCCTTCCAAAATCCAAACCACCCTGTGATTCTAATATTATCCCATAACAGCAGCCCAGGATGAATTTGGCAGAAGGGGTAGAGGGATAAATTATCCAAGAGGTGCTGGTTCTGGGGCAGTTTGGTTTTGTTCTTCCTTCATTTGTTTGTTTTTGACAGTTTCCTGCAGGGCACATTCCTGGGACTTGCTGGAGAGGAATAACTGCTCATTTCCCATAGCCACCTTTGCAGAGCCCTACGCAGCTCCCCTGCCCAGGGCTGGAATTAAAACAAAGTGTAAAGTGGAAGGCAGACCTCAGTCAGGCCCTGGGGCTGGGACTCACTTCCTCGATGTCTCCTGGAATTTGGTTTCTGCAGAGAAGCAAGGCAAGAGAAACTCTGGATGATGTTTGATTCACCTGTGACCTAAACCCCAGGCCCTGCCCTTTCCACTGCCAAGCGCTTGGGAGGAAAAAAAAAAACAAAAAAAAACAAAAAAAAAAACAGGAGCGGATTTTTTTTTTTGTGTGCACAGCAAACTGGCTAATTTAAAACAATTACATGACAGCTAATTAAAATAATCTCTGTGTCCTAGGAAGGCGACTGGCCAGGTACTCAGCATGAAGTGTTTGGCTTTTTAAGGCAGTGTCTTGTTAAAAGCCGTCATCCCGCGGTGGGAGCCGATGGACCCACCCCGGTGTGTCCTTGGGGAGTGGCTGATGGCCTTCCCGAGAGAGTCCTCCCTCTTCCTCCCTCTTCCTCCCTCTTCCTCCCTCTCCTCCTGCCCGCCTCAGCACTGCGACCTACCTGAGGCACCGGCTGTGCTTTATGAAGTCTAAAATTTTCAACTGGTTGTGTCTTTCCATGCAAACTCATTAGACACTATTTACACCCGCTGCAGCTGTGCAGAGAGAGGTTTTGAACTCTGGCATTCTACAGTAGGCTTTGTTTCTCATTTACATTTGCATATTAAAGTGTTTGCCTGAAATAGGCTATTGAAATTAATTCAGGATTAATTGGTGTCTTTATCTCATTAGGACAATCTAATTTAAGGATGATGAAATTGTTTAGCCTCCCGTTTGCATAATTAGATTGCTTTGAATTGCTGTCATTATTGTGCTCTTTAGCATCATCTGTAGGCCTCAAACAGACAAGAGTTTCAACCTCATAAAGACCAATCATGTGTTACAGCAGAGAGCTGTTAACCCCTTTTAACCCAAACTCCCTCCAGTGCTGCTGCGCCGTGGGGTGGGTGCTCTGTGCCACCGTGGGATGCAGAGTGCCTGGCACGGGGCATCCCCTCTTCCCCTGGACACGCTGGGACAGCCCCAGCAGCTGCTGGCACACAGCCCTGTTTCACCTGGCCTCTCCATGGGAAGGACAGCAGCGCACAGGGAGGGTGGTGGAACCCTTCACAGTCCCCTGGGGCTCTGGGCTGCTCCTCCTGAAGGGCTGAGCACTGTCCCTCTCGGGTTCCTGAAAAGGGCTGCTGAGGATGTGCCCAAGGGCTGCCTGATCCCATGCCTCCAGCATGGCCTTAGGAAAATCCCGTGGGCTGATGGCAAAGGCAGCTGGGGATGGCTGGGCTTCCCCTCTGATGGAGCTGGGGCTGCAAGGGGTGCTGGTGGCTGCAGGTACCACGGTGTTTTCTCCCCTCCAAGGACTTACCAAGCTCCATCTCCTCCAGTTTAGAGATTGTTGCTGAACCTCCAGCTGAAGAGCATTTCCTGAAGATGTCCTGGCCAATGCAGCCCTTAGATGTGGTACCAATACATTTCTTCTGCTTCTCCTCTTCTGCTTCTCTCCCCTCTACGTTTGCCTGGATGCTAAAGGAGAGAGCAGACCTGCCCAGCCCTGCACGTGAGGAAATACCACCAGTACCCACTGGAAGAGCAAAGGGAAAGAGAATCACAGGACTGTTCAGGTTGGAAGAGACCTCTGGGGATCATCCAGTCCTACTTCACTGCCCAGGCAGGGTCACCCAGAGCACAGGAACACCACCAGGTGGGTTTGGGATGTCTCAGAGAGGAAGACTCCACAACCTGCCTGGGTAGCTATTCCAGTGCTCTGCCACCCTCAATGTAAAGAAGATTTTCCTCATGTCGGGGTGGAATTTCTCATGGTTTGGTTTATGGGCCAGTGCCCCTCAGAGCTGTGAGAAGCAGCTGTAAGGCCAAATCTCCACGCTGGGGCTGCAATCAGGTCATGCCTCCACACATCACCAGTGAATGTGCACCGAGGGACACGAGGGCTGGGGTTGCCAGGGCAGTGTGTGTGTGTTGGGGGGTGTGTGCAGGAGAGAGCTGCTGCCATCCCGAGGATCCTCACAGCCCACGAGGGACACATGCCCTGCAAACACCTCTTCACCTGCTTCCCAGTGCCACTTTCCCCTGCCCATCCAAGGGATTTGGGGATGGGTGGGCTGGAAAGGGGCATCCCCAGCCAGCAGCAGCTCCTGACAGAGGCAGCCAGCTCAGCATCCTGAGCTAAGACCTCGCTTTTCCCCATGAGTCTCTCCATTACAAAACAGCCTGCTCAGCCACACAAACGACCCACAACGTGCACGAAAGTATTTTTACACGACAAAGCATCACATCCAGCTTCCTTGCTAGCAAGGAGCACCGTGTATCCCCCCCTGTACCGGCCCAAACTCTCTTTCCAGATGGCCGCCAGAAGCCAACAGCCTCCAGAGCGCCTGGATCCAGCCCTGGAGATGCTCCCCGGGCTCCGAGAGCAGGAAGGGGGTGGAGGTGGCAGCTCGGTGGTGGCTCCTGGGGCCGCTGCCCGTCTGTCCCGGCCCGGCTGGAGGCGAGAGCCCTGCTCCTCATTAGTGGGCGGGGGCTGCGCCAGGCAGGCTGCTTCGCCAGTCGCTGCACGTACCCGAACATCTGGTTGTGTCTCATCACCGTGCAAATTTATGACCCTGGAAACAACATGTTGATGATGCGCCGGGAAGAGGAGCCGGAGCTGTGATCCCGTGTCCAGAGCGGGAATCGCCAAGCAAGGGGGGGGGGAAGAGGTGAGGAAGGGCAGGGCTGAGGTTCCACAGGTGTGCGTGGAGAGGGACAGAGCACCTGGTGGGTTGGGGAAGGTGAAAGTTTTACAAATAGGAATGCTCAATGGAAGGTTCTCTAGAAATGAAAGCAAGTTTTGATACAGAGGAACAAAAGATGCCTGAAAATCAAGATTGCTGGGCTAGTGGTCACTGGACAAAGGTTGAGAGGAGTTGGAAAGAGATTTTATGGCTAAGAGCAAAGGATAAGTTGGCTACAAACAAAAGTATGTTTTTACCAAGTAAAGATAAATCTCAAAAAGCATAGGCAAAGAGAAAATGTTTTTACCAAGTAAGAAGAATTTTCCACTGCAGAAAAACAGAAAAACAAGTTTTAAGCTTAAAATATAAACTACTAACTCATGTGATTGGTTACTTACTACCATAATATGGTAACATTAGTAGTTATGATAGGCTACAGGTAATGGTAAAGGTATTGTGTGTGATGCTGATTGGTTGTTATGGATTAAGATACTCAGCAAAGAAAAATATCTAATGCATTGTAAGCAGAACAGAGGTGGCTCCAGGCAGCCTTAGGCTGGAGCTGGCAGCTCACAGGTGTGGCTCTGCACCCAGGACCCAGGATTGCTGTAACTTCTGTACAATAAACACATTTTTGAAGAGCTGCCTGGGGTCCCACATCTCTCGCCTCAGGCTCTTACACTGGTGCAATATTTGTCACTCTCAGTCTCTCTCCTCTGGGGGAAAAAAAAATAGGAAATGCAAATTCAGCAGCAGCCAACTTTGCATAACTTCATCTCAATGAATTGCCAACTTCAAACCAGCCAACAGGCAGGAAAGCCTAAAGAAAATAGATGAAAAACTTTATATGAATGCTTTGAAAAGGAACATTTCCATTCACGGTGACTGTTCAGTTACAGTTTCCATTTTATGGTTAAAATTATACAGACTTTTAAAATTATTTGAAATGGAAATGACAAGATCACATTTCAGGTCCTCCAAAGGGAGCTTTGTTTGCCAAGGATAAGTAAATGTTTCGTTATTTTTTCCAGAGATCAAATATATCAGTTGAACCAGAACAGAGCAGGACTCGGGAAGTCTTGTTTGCAGGTTCACACCAAAGATGTTTCAAGTTTTCAGCTTAGCCCAAACAAGTGTTTTTAGTTAGATTGCTTTGTTGCTGCAGCAGAAAAGAAAGAAATCCATCTCTTGCCATCACAGTTAGGCAACCAAAGAAGAAAAATAATGCCCTAAGAGTCACTGCAAACAAAAAGTCTTAGTGTGGGAGAACTAAAGAAAGCTTGTCTGAATCTTTCTGTTTTTTAGATCCTTGGTATTGTTATCAAGGTCTTCTAATATATGGGAGAGGACAATCCCTGTGTGATGCCATGTATACATATATAGGTGTGTCTAGCACAGGGAAGAACAGGGAAAAGGAGAAGGAAGGCATGATCAACGAAAGCTAGGGTGCTGCTCAAGAGGGGTGGGATGAAGTTTCCTTGTTAGCTGTCCAACAGCTCCACAGCAGCAGTGCCAGCTGGGAAGAGATAAGCAACCAGAGGTCACACTGGACCACGGGCAAAAGAGATTCAAACTGGTGCAAAAAATGCCAAAGAAGGTGGAGCACAGCTGGAGCAAACCTGGAAAGGAGAGCTGAGGGTGCCTGGAGGTCTGGGGAACACAACAAACTTGGAGAGGAGACACGGTGCAAACACATCTTTGAATATATACCAGCAGTTCTTCTTCATGTCATCAGTGGGAGATGCACAAGAATTCATGGCCCAAAACAGCTCCAGAAAACTGGAGGTGAGCCCTCAGGAAGAGCTGCTGGTGGTGGGCATGCAGCAGCCTGAGGCACGGCAGACACTTGGAAGCAGCACCAATGCTGTTGTGGTGAGTAACAAAGGACACAAATTCTTCGTTTTGATAAATGAATTTGATTTGAATTTATTTAAATAATTGACCCCTTTTATATATTTTTGAACAGGCCACTCTCATTGGTAGGAAGAGTGCCAGAACTCTTCATCTTATCAGTTAAGATTGAAAGACATAGAGAAAGTCTGTCTTACAGAAAAGAATCTAAAACATTAAACTCGTGACAAAAACACTGTTACTGTTTATGTTAAATCTTGTGAGAATAAAGCCCTCCTAAGCTGAAACATCACAAAGAAATTGACTTAGAAACTCAGAAGTAACAGGCCTAAAAAAAAACAGACTACACACTTCCCAGCTCCTTCCAGTGTGGCCTGTCTGTGAATCCATGTGGCTTTACAGAGGACACACAAGTTCAGGTAGAGAAATCCAAGTGGAGCAGCCCAGCTCTGGCTGGCTTCACAGCCCGTGGTGTGCACAGCTCCCCAGCAGCCTGGCTTACCTTCCCCACTACCCTGGCATGGAGGTCTTAAGCAAGGCCCCTGAGACCACTGGCAAGCAGATCTTCCCCTGTTCTGTCCATAGCTGTTGATCTCCAGTGATCAGCTTTCCTCCCCTGGCTTTGGAATTGCCACAGGCAGAGGAGACACAGCTCAGGCTGCAGGCTGCTCAGGAAGCAAGGGCTGTGCAGGAGCAACAGCTATCCAAAGGACAAATCATGCCTCTGGCATCTGCTGGAGCATTGGGATCCTGACAGCAGCAGCAGAAAGCACAACTCTTGCAAGAGTCACAACAGGGTTCAGAAGCCTTTGAGCAGAAACCTGTGCTGTGAGAGATTTTAATGCTCTTCAGAGGAGATGCAGGATGCTGTCAGCAAACCTAAGCTCAGTGAGGGATGGGGTAAATGTTCTGATATGGAGTTTTGATATGGCTTTGAGCTACAAATCAAGTTGTGACCAGTAGTAAACTGCTGTTAATACAGGCTGCCCGGAGAGGTGGTGGATGCTCCATCCCTGGAAAGATTCAAGGGCAGGTTAGACAGAGTTCAGAGATTCCTTACGAATTAAAGGTGTCCCTGCTCATTGCAGTGTGGTTGGAATGAGAAGGCCTTCCAAACCAAGCTGTGGAGTGATTCTGTGACTCTGTGACTCTGATTCTGTGATTCTGTGACTCTGTGATTCTGTGATTCTGATCCTGTGATTCTGTGATTCTGTAATTCTGTGATTCCATGGTTCTGAGACTGTGACTCTGTGACTATGATTCTGTGATTCTGTGACTGTGATTCTGATTCTGTGACTCTGACTCTGTGATTCTGTGATTCAGTGACTCTGTAACTCTGTGACTCTGTGATTCTTGACTCTGTGACTGTGATTCTGTGGCTGTGACTCTGTGATTCTGTGACTCTGTGACTGTGATTCTGTGACTCTGTGACACTGTAATTCTGTGATTCAGTGACTCTGTGATTCTGTGATTCAGTGACTGTGACTCTGTGATTCTGATTCTGTGATTCAGTGACTCTGTGACTGTGATTCTGTGACTCTGTGCTGTGCAATCAATACCCACAAACAAATCCTTGGGGCTGTGGGGAAGAGCCCAGGCAGGACTCCCCATCCATCAATGTCCCGACACCAACCTCCTCTGTGGCTGAGGACCTCCCCACATCCTGGCTCCAGGCATTCTGCTGGATGAGGAGCACAATGCCATGGATTTGGAGGGGCCACGCCATCCCTTGTCTCAGGCAGAGCCTGTCTTGGTGGATTAGCAGGGGCCATGCACAGATTTATAGCCCCCACTTCTGTCAAACCCATGTGCTTCAGCCTGTGTGGTTCAGTTCTTCTTCCCAAGAGGATTTTGTTAGCAGAATTCAACAACAGATCTTTATGTTTGCTTGTAGGATGGTTTTTAGAAACAAAACAAAACAAAACAAAAAAAAGAATAAAAAGAAGAAAAAAAGAAAAGAAAAAAAACACAATCCCTCGGGGGAGTGAAGTAAAACATTTTCTTCAGTCTTGAGAGTTTGAAAGCAAAATGCAAAACAACCAATTTCTAAATAAAAAGTCTCTTCAAATTAGAAAAGTCGGGCAGTCCCCTTAAGCAATGTTGAAACAAAACCTTAGAACACTTTTTAAATCCCTGCACACATGCATGTATCCATACTTATGGATGCTGCTTTTACCTCACAGGAAGGGACCCAGCAAAACCCACCCGAGTGAGGAGAGCTCCTGGGTCCTCCCCGCTGACACTGGGGACAATGTGCTCCCACACTCCACTCAGGGTGGAGTCTGGAGGACTGTCCACTCAGGGAAGGTCTGGAAATGCCAGTCCTAACTGCAGCAGGGTGACTCACACCACCAGCCAGGGCAGAGGGAGTCTGGATGCCACACTGGAACCCACGGGCTCCCTCCTGCCAGACAGGGAGGTGCCAGGCGGGAGCTGCATCTCAGAGAGCTGCCCAAGGACCACAAACCCATTGATCTTTTCCTGACTGTGCCAGCACCCGGGCAGGTGCCCCCAGGAGTGTCCCCAGCCCCTCAGAGTGCCCAGAGCTGGGGGTGAGCACGCTGAGCTGTGTCCCTGGCCTCCAGTCCACGACTCCTGACCCTCGCAGGTTATCGGTCCCATAATGTTTCCGAGTGTCAATCAGGCCTCTCCTTTGATCACTGTTATAATCAGATACAGCACTCCAGCATGGATTATTAAGTTTTAACAGTTGACACATCATTTCTGATACCATAATCTGGCAGCACTTTACAATAAGTGACAGGTCCTCACTAATTCCTTTTGTATTCACTGTAGCAACGTTAATCATGAGTGATGAACTTTGCGTATTCATATGGATGTAATAGGCAGTTCCCAAGGACTGAGACTGTAATTTAGCTTTAACCTAATGGGCACTGATTGTAACAATAAGTAATTATGTCAGCTAAATGCAGTGTTGATGGCAATTGATGACAGCAGAGAAAGCCACGACACCATTTTGGAACTAAGCTTGGAATAGTCATTTGCAAAGCCATAACGGCCAAGACTGGGAACAATGTGTCCTCTCCTGTGTATCCTATCATGCAGCTACCTTCAGCCTGCTGAGGACAGTCCCAGCTGTGACAAACACCCTGTCAGCTCCCTGTTTTACTGTTCTGGCAGCTAATTTCAGGGTAGCCAAAATACCAACACGTTATAGATGGATGGGATGGATCAGTGGTGCCCTGAAGCTCAAGAAAAAGAAGAGAGGCACCTTATCTGAACTGGGATATTGGGATCAATCCCCTGGGTCACCTTCGTGTCCTTTGGGCAAGTCACACCTGGCCAGCATCTGGTGATGTCACCTTTCCATAGCTGCTGGCTCTGGCCCCAAACAGCAGAGCCAGGCCAAGCTGCAGAAGACCTGAGCCCAGAGGCAGCTGAATTCAGCAGGTGTACAATCAGGATGTACAATTGGGATGTACAATTAGGATGTACAATCATTCTCAGGCCTGAGAAGTGTGCCTGATAAGCTAAACCACAGCACAGGTACATCCAGAGAAAGATGCTCTTCTATTAACCAGAAGGGCTGGTGTGACCTCTTTTGGGGTTAGAGAGGAAAAGGAGGATGGGATATTTTTAAAGCAGAATATTTGGATTTGGATTGCTTTCTTTAGGAAGGGGAAGCGTGGCAAAGTCATCATAATAATAATTCTGTTAATGACAGGAATAGGACTGTAAGTGCTGCTGTCATCTTGAAAGGGTGATTTGTGTTGCCAATAAGAACCCTGCTTCACTGTAATCATTAATGTGGTCAAAAATGTTCAGAAAACATGAAGTAGTGATAATGAGGCAAAAAGAACACCTTCAAGGAAACAGTCTTGGAGGGCTCCCTCCAGATGATGTCCCTGTCCTTACCAGACTGTGAGGTTGCCTCCCTTGACATCAGCAGGACCTTTGGGAAAGCAGCAATAAGTACTTATTAAAAAATGCACATCTTAATGCCCCAGATTATCTATTTACTTACTATTTTAATTAATTTCTTAAATTCAAAACAATTTGTTGCTGCTGTTGTTGTGGGTAGTTGAGTGAATTGAGGAGAGGTTGAATAAATGCCTCCTGATGCTGCATTAAACCTGTGGCACTCATTCCAGGGGATAACAGTGAGCTGCCTGCAGGCCTTGCTTACCCCATGGATGAGAACAGCCAGGAAAGGGCCATGCTGGACTTGAGGGTCTTGCAGGACACTGTTGGCATCACAGTTCTCTGTGATAGGGAAAAATAATCTAGGATATTTCCCCTAGAATCATGGGTGTCAGAACCCAGGACATCTCTGTGACAGTCCTGGATGATCCCAGCTCCAGCCAGGGGCTCCAAAGCCCTGGCAGGGGGGTCAGAGACCCTGGCAGCAGCCAGGGACTCCTGCAGCTTTGAGTTTGACCCCTGGAACAAATTACCACCTGTGAATGAAGAATGAAAGGTCACCAAAGTTTAGATAGCATGATAGTAGTAGTTGTAGAGTGAAAAGGGAAATTTTGGGGATTTTTACCATGGGGGTTTAGGGGGTAAGATGGAGGGACTTGGGCATTGTCCTGTCCTCCTTCCTTCTTCTTCCTAACCCCATCTCCTTGGGGATGGTGGCGCTTGGGGATTGGATTGGAGTAGAATGGAACTGTCTAACACAGGTGACAGGCATTGGATCATAATTGTAAATAACTAACAGGGAATTTGTAATATAAAAGTCAGTGCCAGCCCCTGGGGCAGAGAGTGTGCCTGGGGCTGCCCTGCTGAACAGACCTGGGCAGCCCAGACAGAAAATATCTGAGATAAGAAACAATAAAACAACCTTGAGAGCATCAGCTGAAGACTTCTGACTCATTCTTCCACAGCTGGGGTGGGAAACAGAGACTTTTATCCATCTGGGGGTCATCTGGACCAAAGGAAACCCCGAGACCCGATGTGGCTTAGTTTGGCAGGGACCTTAAAGCTCCCCCAGCTGCCCCCCTCTGCCTTGGGCATGGGCATTTCCCACCAGAGCAGAGTGCTCCATCCAGTCCGGCCCTGAGCACTGCCAGGGATGGGGCAGCTCCTCTGGGCAAGCTCTGCCAGGGCCTCACCTCCCTCACAGGGAAGGATTTCTTCCCCCCATCCAGTCCATGACAATTCTGTCAGTTTAAAGCCATTTTTCTTACCTCTTTGCTTCATCTGGTTCATCTTTTTCAGGTTAAGATTAAAAGCATGAGAGGCAGAATTTTTTTTTGACTTGGATGGTCATAATTTTTTATTTAAGTTACAGTTGTATTTAAATTTTTTATTTAAGTTACAGCTTTAATTTATTTATTATTAATTTTTTTATTTAAGTTACAGTTTTATTGACAGTTTTAGTGAGTGTTTTTACCTGCTAAGTTAACAGAGTAAAAATGGAGTTTAGAGTTAGGTTTTTAATGTTTTTTTAAAGTTTTAATTATTCAATTATGAGATGCTAGCTAATTTATTTTTATTTTTAACTTAACAACTAATTATGTTTTGCACTGTGGATTTTTTTACTAATTACATAATATTACTGAAGAAGAAGAAGAAGAAGGAGAAGGAGAAGAAGGAGAAGGAGGAGGAAAAGGAGAAGGAGGAGAAGAAGGAGAAGGAAGGAGAAGGAGGAGAAGAAGGAGAAGGAAGGAGAAGGAGGAGAAGAAGGAGAAGGAGAAGAACTAATTTATGCTCCAAAATTTCTATCTTGTTACATATTTTTTATTATAACTCACAACATTAAATTCTAATTTTTTTACCTTGTGATACAACACACTTTTATTTAACTACACACTTACAATCTTAGTGCTACTACTCAGCTTTGGAAGTCTTTTCCATGGCTTCAGGTTAAATGTAGTGTATTGTTGAGGATTACTTTATGTTATTGTGGAAAGTCTGAACTCCTCTGTGTCCAGGGTTCCAAGAGTGCCTGAGCCCAGCTCGGGGCACACCTGGGGAAGCTTGAGAGCACAGGTGAGACTCGTGGCTGTATTTTAGAGGTTAAAATCTGCCTGGCAGAAGGCAGCAGGGTAATGCTGTGCTAGCAGAGACACATGGGAGCTGAGTCCTGGCAGCCCCTGCCCTAAGGAGAGCAGCCCAGCAGCACTCCCACCACTCAGAGGACAGGAGCAGAGCCTGAGCCAAGTTTCTCAGCAGAGCAGATGCATCAGCAGGGTTTTGGTGTCCTCCTGGGATCCCCAGATGTGCAAGGTGTGCACTTTCAAACAGGCCATTTGTTGTGGTTTGCCCCAGAGGGTGTGGAAGGGGGGACATGGGGAAGGGCCACAGTGCAGATGTCAGGCAGCCTTGAGGGAAGGAAGGTCCCACTGGTGGGGAAACCATCGTGGAAGGCATCACAGCTGAGGAGAAATCACCTGAAAGCACCTGACAAAGATCCTAAAGCACTGACATCTATCCCTCACTCTGGCTGAGCATCAGCCCCAAGCACCTGCCACAAGGAGTGGTGTCAGTGCAGCAAAAACCATGGGCAAATTACGATGCTTTCTCTTGATGGCCAGGTTCAAAGCCAAAAATAGCTGCCTTAAGCCCCCAATTTCAAGAGGTTGGGTAAAACACCCAAGATGAAGAAGCGGTGGTTGCTGAAAATTCAGTGGGGATGTGCAGCCACAGGCAAAAAGGCCTCCCAGTAAGTGCAGATGTGCTGTCAGGGGGATGCACTGCTCCTGATACCACACAACCAGCTGGGCTGAAGCCAGCAGCAGCAGCCCTCAGCAGCAGCAGCCCCCGGGAGGTGGGAAGATGAAAAGGGGTGCTGCTGGCAGCAGATCAGCCCCTGATGATGGAGAAGACAACACTCCCCACCTCGCTGGCCAGCCCTGCCGCTGCCAGGGGCTTTCATCAGTGCTGTAATCAGGGCTGAAATGCACTGCCACACACAGCCACCGAGACCAGGGTGTGGGAGGAGCTGGGGAAAACACGGGAAGGGCCCTTGAAAACGATCAAGTTGGAGAAAATCACAGGAGCAAGGTCTCCAGGGGGAAGGATGAGGAGGGGTGGACTCCAGCAGTGACCCGGGGCTGCAGCGAGCCTCCTGCTGCAATCAGCGACTCTAATCAGCTCTCTGCAGCAACTCCTTACTCCAGACACACTTGGCAGGGATGCAAGTCCCCATCCCAAACTAAAGCAAGGCCAGACCAGGCCCTGGAAGAATCAGAGGCTGCTGACAGGCAGGATTGAGGGGAGCCCTTGGCACAAGCAGAGCAGGAGCATCACTCCCAGCCCTGCCCTGCTGCTGGGGCACGTCTGGCAACAGCATTCACAGCCACAAGTGCATTTAAGCATCTCTAAATGAAATTGGGGGCATAAGGGGCAGTACCTGCAGCTCAGTGCTCCTGAAGGCACACCCAGGGACATCCCAGTGATGACTTCTGGAGGCTGATGTGGAACAGAGCCCAGCCAGAGCCAAAGGATAAAGCAGGGGTTTATTAAAAGGCCTCACTGGGCACACCTGGGCAGCACAAGAGCCCGGCTGGGCCACACCCAAGGTGAACCCAAAATGGTCACAGAATGGACACCCAGCCACAAGGTCTCCCACTTTTATAAGTTCTGGTCCATTAGCAAATTTGAGTTAATTGTCCAATTGCAGCTTCAGGTTATGAAGCTCCATCCTCCTTGGTTTTCCTTCTCACTTCCCCATTGGTTTTGTTCTAGCACCTGAAAGTTGTCCTTGGTACCAAATTAGAGAAGGAATTGTTTTGTCTCTCTACTTTGAGAAAAGAACTTAGTAGCACTTAACATGAACCCTAAAACTACCCACCAAAACAGCACAGAATCTGAAAAATATAAAAGCTAAAACTGAGGGCCTCACCAGGGCTCCTGTGACCGCTGGAAGCTGGCAGTGCCATCAATTCACCCCCTTAGCCCAGCTCAGGTGTCTGTGGCTGCAGAGCACCCCCGGTGCCAGCATCAGCCAACACCTGGCGGGTCCCGAGCAGTCTCGGTGTGCGAGCTCCTCCCGGATGGCTGCAAAGTCACTCCCTGCCTCCCCCACAGGTGATGCCGGCCGACGGGCGACCCAATTACCACTTGTCACTGGCCCGGCACGGCGCGGGCGTCAGGCCGGTGTCAGAGCTGTGACACACACCGTGACAGAGCTGTGACACACACCGTGGCACCGCTGACGTGATGCAGGGATGCAGGGGGTGATTGGCAGCCCGAGGAGAGCGGTGCCCAAGGCGGGAGCCGAACGCAATTAGCGGGGCCGGAGCATCTCCCCCTGCCCGCGCCGGGGAGGGCAGGAGGCAGCAGCTCCTAGCGCAGGGATGTCGGGCACCGCCAGCATCCCTGCCCCAGCCACGCTCCGGATGAGGGGCTGCCATGCGGGGAGCGGATGGCTTGGCTGGTCCCAGGGAGGTGGACAGCAAATCCCGACTGGCAGCAGCCTCGGAGCCCGGTGCTAATGACACCGGCTTGTCACAAGCTCTACTGTCCCCCCTGCAGCAGATGTGACAGCCTCGAGGTAACCAGGTACCCACCATGTCCCTGCTTGCTCTCACGCAAAAGTGACAGCTGGGACAGGTAATAAAAGTCCAGGCCAAATCCTTGACAGAGATCTGATGGCTTGAGCCGACTCGGGATGCTCTTCCCTCCCTGCCGGCTTCCTTTCTGATAAACAGCCACCCCAGCGGGAGGGGCAGCCGGCTAGAACATGCCCCCAGGTGCTGGCAAGAGAGCCCAGCACCCCCTCCTTGCTTCCTTTCAGCTGTCCCAAAGGCTCCCTTTCCCGGCATTCTCAGAGGGGAAACTGAAGCGGGGCTCAGCGTCCCCTCCCAGCCACCCCATCTCTGCAGCCAGGCACAAGGATCCAGCCCTGGAGCACTGACAGAGCCCAAAGCCTGGCTCAGACGTGTCCAACAGCATCCTCTGGCCACCCACAAGTCTTCCTCCTGGGCGGTTTTCAGCCAGCTAAAGCCGAGCCTCCCTCCCTCCCTCCCATCACGAGCCCTCCTCGGTGCTCCTTCGCTGGCTGCACCCCCGCATTTCCTCCGGAGCCCGAATCACCCCGTGGAGAGCAGAGCTGTGCTGCTTACCCTGGAATAGGAGAGCAGCAACAGCACCAGGCTGCCAGTGGCTGGGATGGGGTCACTGGAGCTGCTCTGCCAGCTCAGCAGCTGTGCACGGGGATGAGCAGCAGCCTCCAGGTCAGCAGCAGTGAAGGGCCCTGGCTGCTCTCTGCAGCCAAATCCTGCCCGATGCCAGCTGGGATGCAGAGCAGCTCTGTGCCCCAGCTGCACTCCCTCTGCTCACAGGGCTGTCTGGGTAAGCCATGAGATCAGGGAAGTGATCTTTCCTCTTGATTTGGGTGGATCTGGGCAGTCCCAGACCCACGACTGGAACTGACCTTCCCTTTCCCACCGGTCAAACCTCCCCTTCTGCTGCTCAAACACCTGTAAACTCTGCTTTGTTCACAGCAGCAAAACCTCCTGCACCAAGCACTCACATCTGCTCTCTCATTACTGACCTGAATTCTTCTTTCACATCAAATTGGAGCAGCAGACAAATTTTCAGGCTGGCTTTAGGCTCTCTCATCCCCCTTTAATTCTGTATCTGCTCCAGCTCTTCTTTCCTGGGAAAGATCTGAGGGTATTTCTTCTCCCACGGGTCTGTAGCAAACCATCATTTGGTATGAGGAGGAAAGAGCTGAATTTCCATCACGTTGTTCCCAATTCTGCCACAAGCCCTGAACTTCTGCTCTTCTTCTTTAAGCCTCGGGAGATACAGCTTAGGGACAAGGAGAGGTTGCCTACCCAAAAAATCGGCTTCTAAAAGGGACATGAAAGGAAACAGGGGGTCAGAAACATTGTGGGGCAGACAAAACCCCCCTTCCAGGCAAGAACTGCACTGCTGGGGGTCACACCCCTGTGGGTCACAGGAGGTGTTGGCTGGTGCTGCTGCCCACACTATGCTGGGGATAAATAAGGAGCTTTGATCTCCAGGAATTCATACCAAAAGCTGGAAGTTAGGGTGAGCTCAAAGGCAAAGCTTGTCACTCACATCAAACCTCCTTCTCCGTGCTTTTGCTTCCCTACAGGACATCTCCCATCTGACAAACCTCTCGGCCAGCGTAGACCCTGCTGAGATGACACCGCGTTTCCAGCAAGGGGGACACTCCTGTAGCACAGGGCAGGCAGCTGAGGCACTGTCAGGAGAGACAAAGGCACAGGCAAACTTTGAGAAATGCCTCTCATTATTTACAGAATGACACAAGAAAACTTCAGACTGAAACAAGAAAGGCAATTAGTTTCCTGTACGGAAACAAAGAGACATCTGTGCCAAGTATGCTAACATATACACAAGGGGCAGGTATACAGTACATGAGGAATTTCTTCCAGCTGCAAATCCACCCCCAAATTCTCAAGTCGATCTTGAGTACTACGATGCTCAGCAATCCTCTTAAAAGTGTCCAGATGCTTTAATAACTTAATTCTAATCTTCTCAGGCACCATTTTCCATTTAACTGCTGAAGCACTGGAAGGAGGCAGAGGGGTCAGGTGTCAGGGGTGGGGAACAGCAGGTCTATTTTGGAAGTCTGAGAAGCCCAGTCCAGTTATGCTGGTCCTGAAATCATCATGGATTGTGCAGGGTGTGCCATGCACTGTGTGGACACAGAGGTAGTGGGCAGGTTTATGGGCCACAGAGCTCTGCTGGGACTCAGCCTCAGTTGCCTTGGACTCGAGGCTGGACCTTGCAAATGGAATCATGGAATGGTTTGTGCGGGAAGATAAATGAAAAATCACCTTGTTTCAACTTCCCTGCCATGGCAGGGACACCTTCCACTGTCCCAGGTTGCTCCAAGCCCCATCCAACCTGGCCCTGAACACTTCCAGGGATGGGGCAGCCACAGCTTCTCTGGACAACACTGTGACGGGGCCTCGCCACCCTCACAGGGAAGAAATTCTTCCCAATATCCAATCTAAACCTGACCTGCTTCAGTTTAAAACTCTGTCCCTCCATGCTGTTGTCGATGAAGAGCTGAACTTCCCTGGTGGATTGGGCTATGGGGTACACAGCTCAAGCTGGGCCAGATACATCCAGACCCCACCAAAACCAGCTTGGTTTTGTCCTAAAAATGCTAAAGGAGCTCTAGGTCTCCTTGCTGCATTCCTCCAGAATTCCCATCTCACCCAGCTGCCTTTCAGACAACACTTTCTCAAGATTGCTTTAATCGAAGGGAGGAAATTTTGGTGACACTTTAATACATAAAGTGCCTCTCATTTTCTCAGTGCCAAAAAAGCAGAGCTTTCTAACACGCTTCCCGAGTTAACATCAGGTGTTAAACAGGCGCACGTGTTGTTTTAGCAGGAGCCCACATTCTATAATAGGCTTTCTCTCTAACAGCTTGATATAGCCTCTTCCATTAAGCATTTACTGCTAATGCTTTGTAAAGTGTAACATGCTATGTATGTTATCAAAGAATGGAGCTGCCACGCACTCACCCCCGAATAATGAAACACTTATGAACGGAACTGTAGGTTAGAGAGTTGTGAATTAAGTTCAATCTCAGGGAGATCATCCAGAGCTCTGCCAGTGTGTCCCAGCGTGCTGGCAGCAGCAGGGCTGGGATCCCAGCCCCTGGGGAACACTCCTTGCCTTTGCTTTGGAGAAGTCCTTGGTGAAAGTGGTCCCCAGTGCCAAAATGCCACCAGGCTGATGCAGAGCTTGAGCTCAGAGGGACTCCCAGAGAGCCACATACCCTGATTATTGACTCTCTAATAATTCAATACAAACCCCACTAGTTAGGAACCCTTTTAGGTGACATACATCTCCAGCTGAATGTTGTCATATTTTTTCTCTTATTATTCAATAAAAAGAAAATTAATCTTTTTTAAAAAAAATGTGGAGTGAACTGCCTTCCCCTGGCAAGTAGCCGGGTTTTTTACAGAATTCTTGACTAGATAAGGGCACAAGGAGCAATCACTTGATACTACGGGTAGAGCTATAAAAGAAAGTGGTGTCAATATTGTTCCTTTGGAAAGAGAAATCATCTCAATCTCTCCCCTCTCGCTGGTCTCTCCCTCCCAGGGATCTATTTATACACATGCTGCTGCACAGCAAGTCCTGCCTTTGTTCCTTTTCCCTGCAAAAGCAAGCCCCAGAGCTCTAAAGCCATTGCCCTGCAAACCCTGCTGCAGGATCTTGGCAGAAGGCAGGAGTGGGGTTTCTGCCTGGTGCAAGGGATTCACCTTCTCCACCCCCATCCGTCCCCTGGCATTCAGTGCCATTGGGACAGCCAACTTGTGTGCAATGTCCTCGAGGATCTAATTTATATGTTTTGGGGTGGGACTGACCTTTGGCTGGGTTGGGAGAGGGTGTTTTCAGTTAGGGATAACTCTATTTTCATGGGGCAAGGATGAAGAACGTCCTGGTCTTCAGCAGCTCATGCCAAGCTGAAGCTTGCTGGGCTTTTGCCCCACATCGCAAAATTCAAATCTGCTGGCTTTTTCCAGTGTCAGAGCTGAGTGACAAACCCAAAACCTCAGTGACATCTCTGGGGTGAGCCAAAAGGCAAGGCATTTTGGATGGTCTGGGCTTTGGTACCCCATTCAGCATGCTTCTGAACAAAAGCACTGAGTGCCTGGATCTCCCCCACGAAAAAACCCCTCGGGTTGTTGAAGAGGATTCTGTGTGGAGAAGAAGCCAAGCCCATGTTTGGTCTTCCTCCACATTACTGGAATAAAAACACCCACTGTGGGTTGTGTCAGGCTCTCCCCAGCTCAGCCAAGTTGTGTCACCTTAGAACACCCTGCATCTTGGGAGGGAAGAGCAACAAGGGGCAGCCCTGTGGCTTCCACAGAGCCCAAGAGCAGCCCAGGCTTCAGGGATAAAGCACCTCAAAGGGCTCATGAAGTTTCTGGTTGTGTCCCCTGACACAGGGGGAACACAGGGATGGCCACCATTCATGAGTGATATCCCAAATGGGGTCCCACACACACACACCAGGACTCTCCTGGGTGCAGCAGCATTGGGATTCTCCAGTTACTCACAGGTGCTCAGCTGCTGAGGTGAAACAGGGCAGCTGAGTTAATGCAGAGGCAGAGCACACTTGGAAGAGCTGGGGAGGTTGAACCCTCTTACCACATGCAAAATCTCTTTGAAAACATTTAAAAGGGAAGACCTCCACAGATGACTGCTCCCTGTCCTGGAAGTCAGGTCAGAAATGAACACAGAGTCGTGTGTCTTCCCCCTCTCTGGATGATGCATTGTCTAAATTTCTTCCAAGTGTTTCCAAATGAGCAGAGGACAAAGTTCATCCCACATATCAGTGTGGCTCACACTTGTGGCAGGCCCTCCAGGAGCCTCTGGGCCCACCAGGTATGCACAGACACATAAAATCTCCCTGGCTGTCATTCCCTGAGCCCAGCCAGGGTTTTGGTGGGAGATCCATGGAGTTCCCCCACGACAGTCTCCTTTCTTCCCGTGGTTCCCTTTGTGTTTACGATAACACAGGGATGCTTTATTGCATTTCGCCCGCCCGCTGCCATGGCAACCGGCAGTGGCTGCGTGCTGTAAAAATAACCCTCCTTCTTTGATAGATTTCACTTGAGTGAAAATAACCCTTAAAAATAGGTTGAAATTTCCATACTAACTCTTCCAAGAGGTTCCAGGGAGGTGAGAATGAATTCCTCCAGCCTTGGCACCGAGCTCTCAGAGAGGAGCCCTCGAGGATGCTTTTTGGGAGCCCCCACTAACCAGGTCCCCAGGGTTATGGTGGTGCTGATGACATAGGATCATGGAATGGTTTGGATTGGAAGGGACATTAAAAATCATCCTGTTCCAATCCCTTTGCCATGGGCAGGGACACTTTTTGCTAGACTCAGAGCCCCATCCAACCTGGCCTTGGATACTCCAAGGGATGGGGCATCCACAGCTTCTCCAGGCAACTTCTGCTGGGGCCTCACCACCCTCACTGGGGAGAATTTTTTCCTGAACCTATTCTCTTTCCATTTGAAATCAATCCCCCTTGTCCTTTCTCTAAACACCCTTGTAAAAAGTCCCTCTCCATCTTTCTTGTAAGGCTTCCTTCAGATACTGGGAGGCTAAAATTAGGTCAGCCCAAATCCTTCTGTTTTCCAGGCTGAAAAAATCCAAATTACCCCAACCTTTTCCTCATAGGCAAGGTGCTCCACCCCTCTAATCATCTCGGTGGGTTTCCCTGGGCTCACCCCAACAGGGGCAATGTCCTTTCTGTGCTGGGGACCAGAGCTGGCTGCAGCAATGGGAACAGGTGCATGGGAAAAGGGCTGTGTCCACTGTCATTGCATGGCCCACAGTGCCATTTCTGCACAGCCAGAACAGATGGGCCAGTGGGTGTGGTGGATCTTCTGGGCTTCTTGGTATTTACTGCAAAAGAAGAGGTGGTATCCCCACAGTGGCTGTTTGGTGTTTAGATAGGATAAAGCTCAGCTTCATCTTCTCAGCTCCTCAAAAAAAGGCTCTTCCCTTCCCCGAGGCACAGGGACCATGGAAGCTGGTGCTGTCCATCAGCACATTTTACAGCTGGCCATCAGGAAATCTTCATGGGCTTTGGATAGATAGATCGGAGTGCATGATCAGCCAATCTTTGGGGGATCTTTCCCCAAAAAATCTCTGCTCATGCCTGGGAGAGCTGTTTCTCTCCACAGGTCCCATGCTCAGACTCCTGGGGCAGCAATGCTGTGAGATTCATGGCTGATGAAGAGGTCTGAGTCTCCTTCCTTTGCTCCAGAGCACCTGGACCAGTCCCAGCCAGCAGAAAGGAACCCAGAGCCCTGCCCTGGATCAGTGAGGGTGCTGCTCTCACACACACTCTTGACCCATCCTCAGCCCAGAAGGTCTTTTTTTCTCTTCTGGCCCATTTCTTTCCTTTTTGTTCTCCCAACCACTCAACTCCTCTACCTCCAAATAAAAGCCAATTCACATTTTAGAGGTGGCCCCTGATTCCTCCCATGAGTTTAGGTGAGTCGAACCATAAGAAGTGGAGTAATGAGATTATGATTAAAAGCACACCTTGATAGTGGAGCATCCATCAAGCTGTCATAGAAATCGTATCTCAGAGGCTGCTCTCATCAATCTGACCTTTCAATTATTACCCAGAGTTCATGACTCTAAGTGTATATAATTCCTACCTCAAATCTGGGAATACACGCCTTTGTTTTTTTGGCTTGTCTTCTGAGTGGCTGTGCGAGGTCCCCTTCCCTGGCACATCAACGATGCTTCGTGATGCAAATTTACTTAAATTAGCTCTTCCCTCACCCAAAAGTTTGGGAACAAGATCAAAACACTACCAGGGCACCTGAAGGCAGCTGCTTAAAATTTTTATCAGTACACTTCTGGCTTTTTCTCAGCTATTTTAAAGCCAGCAGCCACTAAAGCAAACTCTAGGAATGCTTCCAGCCCACACCCTGCTTTGGCTCATGTCCCTACGGAGAGAGGAGGATGCTTCAGCCATGCCCCAGCACTTCAACAACAACAGGGAAGGCCCCTCTAATCCAACCAAGCTCACCCAGGAACCAGTACAGAGGATATTTCTGCCCAAACACCACTGGCACAGCTTGGTTTTGTGAGCTAGACCTCAGGTAATACAGTATCTCAGGAGCAAGATGGAGTCTAATTCAGCTTTCCATTGGCATCACTTGAGGATTCCCTAGGACCAGAGCACACCTCCAACCAGCTCCATGCATCCCACCCCACTATCTGTCCACTCTGGGGGCTCTCAGGCTGGGATTAGACACAACTTGCTTGGCACCAGCCTGGCACCTCATTGGGGCCAAGTGAGTTTCTGTAGGCTGCAGAATTACCAAGCAATGAAAACCTGCCTGAGACTTTTGTGCAGGAAACACCTGGGAATGGTGCATCCTCCTGCTCCATGCCAGCTCTGCTAACAGCAGGACAAGAAAGAACTGGCTCTTCCTACACAGCAAGTCAGGAAGTTGTTCCTAGGCTGAATAAAACAAACAAAGCCATTGGCTTTATAGTTTTTCCCCAAAGGAACTCTGTGTTTTTTTATAAAAGTAAACTTCTCTGCTTTCTCTGTTTGTGACTTTCCACAAACAAGAAATCATAACACACACATCACGGAAAAGAAATCCCTGGCTGGTAGAGAAAAGGCAGAGGGAATAGATATGCCTTGGTTTGGGATGTTTGACAAATCAGACCCTGAGGGTGTTTTCTGGTGTTTGTATTATTGTAGGGTCTGTGCAGCTTTCTTGTAGGAATGCTTACTGGATGGGAGACCTTTTGCAAAAATCTCTGCACTGCTCAGATGCCTGAACTGTGGGGACTCCCACAACTGCTCCCAGTGTGACCCTCGATTCTGCAGCAAAGGTGAGGTCAGGCAAGACCAGAAGAGAGTGAGTCAAAGACACCCTCGAAAGAGGGAGCAGCTTCCAGCAGAGACCCTGGGGCCAACACAGCATGAGGGCACTTCCCAGTGCCACACTGAGACACTGGAGCGTGTCCAGATGAGGCAATGAGGCTGGAGAGGGGCTGGGGACACAAACCCTGTGAGGAACAGCTGAGGGAGCTGGGGGTGTTCAGCTGGAGAAAAGGAGATTCAGGGGTGACCTTATCACCCTCTAGAGTTCCCTGAGAGGTGGCTGTGCTCAGGTGGGGTTGGTGTCTTTCACCAGGCAGCACTGACAGAACAAGAGGACACAGTCTCAAGCTGTGCCAAGGGAAATATAGGCTGGATATCAGGAAGAAGTTCTTCACAGAAAGAGTAATAAAGTACTGGAATGCTTTGCCTGGGGAGGTGGTGCAGCCCTCATCCCTAGATGTGTTTAAAACAGCCTGGCTGTGGCACTGGGTGCCATGGTCTGGGTGAGGTGCTAGGGCTGGGTTGAACTCCATGATCCTGGAGGTCTCTTCCAACCCTGTGATTCTGTGATTTTGTGATTCTCTGCTGACACCTGCTAATCCACACAGTCCTTCCCAGGGAAGCTGGGGGCAGACCCCACACTTCCCTCTATCACAGCCCAGCCCAGCTGGCATCTCTGCAGGCTCATTGCTAGGCCAGCACCATTACTGGCAAACCAGACACCTCTTCCAAGGAGAAAACACTTACCATTAACACTTAGCATTATTTCAGGCGTGACTCTGTTTTGAAAGCCTTACAAAAGCCTGACTTACAGAAAGATTAAAGACAAAGAGCAATGCAACCCCAGTGCCCAGCTCAGTGGTGGGGACAGTTGTCCTTCAGCTTCAAGATGAGCACAGGACAAGAACTCACCAGCCACAGGGCCAACATGGTCTCTTTTTCAATAATAACCTATGCCACCAGTCCTCAATGCCACAGAGCTCTGAGAACTATCCCAATTCCAGTTAAATGTCTCCATGGCACGAGTTTCCCAAAAGCCACCCAAGAGATCCCACCTAGCTGAAGGAGCAGATGCCTCTCCCTCGTGGGGCTCACAATGAGCCTCCAGAAGCTGAGCCCAGCTCTTACAGCCCAGATCCTTGTGCCTTGAAAACTCTTTGGGATCGGTTCAGTCTTGCTTCTGGAAACCCAGCCCAGATTCCTCTCTGTCCAAGAGCCACACACCACCCCTGGCCTTTCTCTCCCCTCTGGCAGCCACATAAACAAGCAGTCTGGAGGTCACTCCATCTGCAGTGCAGCCACAGGTTGCTCCCTCCCAGCGCAGCCTCCACACATCTCCTGCCAGCAGAATCTGATGACAGCACCAGCTGGAGCCTCTCTGGCACGAAAAGGAATTGAAACCTGCAAAAGCCCCACTCCCATTTTCTCATTCTCCCACCCAGACCAAGCCTTCGCTCTCAGGAGTCAAGCCTCTGCTGTTTTAGGGGGAAATGTCTCATTTACATCTCCATAATATCCCAAAAGGAAGAGAGTGAACACAGTTTTCAGCCATGGCTGCTGTGTGGAACGAGCTGATGGGCTCATGTGTGGGTCTGACCAAGCAGTGTCCACCTCACCCAACCCAAAACCTGCCACTGGAGAAAGAAGGCTCCTCTGGCTGTGCCTGGGAGGGGAGGAGAGGCCACCAGTTGTGTTCCTAGAGAGAGGAAAGTTCCCTCTCTCTGAGGAGCTTCACTCCCACTTCACCTCCCACTCAAAACCATGCTTAATGCCTCCCTTAAGGTGGTAACTGCAGTCGAGCTGTGCTGTCAGGAAGGCTCTAATCCTGTGCTAATTTATTTTATCAAATTAAAAAACGAGCATCCATGGAACACCAGAGACCTCCTGTTCTCAGGGTCCCAGCAGAAAGCAGCATGATCCCTTTGTAGAGAGGGCTGGAAGAGGGGGGTGGGTTGTTGTTTTGCTTCTTTTTTTTTTTGCCAAGAATATAAAATTAATAAAACAGGATTAAGGGAGATATGGTTTTAACCGATTCCTTAATCCCAGAGAATAATTAATGAGAGCAATGCACCACTTGGCTCGACTCTCCCCACATTTGAATAATAAATAGCATCCCCCAAAAAAAAAAAAAAAAAAAAAAAAAGAGGAGGAAAATGGAATAAGAAGGTTGAGCTGTAAATAATTCTTGTAAATTCTTAATACAAAAAACTTTTGCCGTATGTATGTACGTGTGTATCGCCTTCTGGTCTTGGATCCAGAAAATACAGATTATAAAGAAAGCAGAGACCAGTTTTGGCCACACACAGATGTGTTTAAGCCAAGATTTACGGGAATCTCCACACTTTTAAGAAACAAAATACCACTAAAAGTCTGCATAAATTGCTCACACTAAGCTCTGCATGCAAACATCAGCCAAGACTGACTTGGGTGCCGTGAACCCAGTGCAAGGTACCAGCCTCAGTCAGAGCCACTCACTCTTAATATTTTATTATTCCCCTTAATTCCAATATTCGCTCTGAATTCCAACCTGCATAAATTACAGAACCTGAACTCGTGTGACGTTTATCTTTGTGTTCCCAGCCAAGGGCAGGGCTGGCCTGCTACAGGAGCAGCTCTGTAAAGATGTGGTTCAGGCCTCTGGACCTGAACCACTGAATAGTTGTTTAAATGCAAGGTTACCTGTAGGGTCTTCTGGTCAACAGAGCAAAGGGTGTGGGGTCCTCCAGCTTAGGCACCTATTTTATGGTGGGAGGAACCATCTTCTGGAAGGTCAAGGAGCCCCCTGAGGGATACATCTTAAATTCAAGTGTGGATTGCCTCGTCTTGGAGATGGAACACGGCTTCCTAGGGCTTGCTCCAAGAGCTCCCTGTGCCTCACAAGTGTCTCTCAGTTCCTGGCCACTGCTCACCTGCCCTGAGGACCTGTTCCTCTGAGGAGCCCCAGCATGCAGAAGGAAGTTTACCACCAGGCAGCTTCTGCAAGGATGGTCTCACCACACTTTATTCATCTTCTTGACTCGAAAGGGAAACAAGGACCTCTTGAGGAGTCATTTTTCAGCTGATAAGCAGATACCCACAGTGGACCTATGTCAAACTTCCATGTGACATCACCTGGAGCTAGACAAGAGCAGGCCAGCCCCATTCAGGGGTAGCGTGGCCTGGATCCTAGAAGGATCCTAGAGGGCTCTGGAGGCCCACAGCAGTGACCAGGCTGGAGGTCAGGGACATAAGGAGGAACCTCTGAATTAACACAGCCCCATCCCTGCCAGCAGCCCTTGTAAAGGCCAGCCTCTGCTTTGAACTCCTTCCTGATGAAATGATTAATGAATGCCGTGCAGACCTCTTCCCTTCCTTCCTCTGCTTTCACCTGCCATGCAGAGCAATACCAAACGAGGTGATCATGACAAACACAGCTCTAATTCTTTATTAATATTAATCAGAGGCAACCTTTCCATTGACACCAGAACCCGTGCCTGTGTTGGCAGGGAGGGGATAACACCACGGCAGTGACATTTCTTGGGTAGGCAATTTTATTTTATTTTTAAATTTTTTTTCATCTCGCACCTTCCCTTCCCCCCCTTTAATATGGGCTAGCGATACCTTGTACAAACAGAGGAAGGAAGAAGCTGATTAAATAGCAGAGTTGGAGCATAATGAAAGAAAAAGCCCACTGCAAACATCTGCTGATTGTTTTAAACAGGAGGCACCGGGAGGTGGATTTCAGGTGATACCACGGTGGCTTCTCTCATAATCCCAGCTAAGGCAGCATTAGGGATTTGGAGCTCAGGGTGAATTTCATCCAGTCCCTGCAGGCAGGGAAAGAGGCTTAGGCAGGGTAGCAAACCTCAGCCCCATCTCGGAGCAGGGCTGGGAGAACCACAAAGACACACCAAAAAACTGCCCTGAGCCAAAAGGGGCAAATTCCTCATGCCACCATGCCAAAGAGGAGCTGTTGTGGGCAGCAGTGTGGACACAGCCATCTCCCCTTCAGGTACTCACCGACACACATTCTTGCTGTTCACGTGTGGCTCGAGACAGGAAGCAGAAGATGAAGATCTCCAGGTCACCTGCAAGATGTGCACCTTTCCAGCTGCAGGGGGGTTCTTGTGAGCAGCCACTCCCTGGGATCCTCACTGGTTGGAGATCCCTTTGGGTTGGGATAAAAAGCCACCTACACGTTAGATGTGCAGGGTGAAGAGAGATGTTTGTGCAAGAAGCCGTCCAACCCCCAAGGAATGGAGAGAACCACCTCCCACTCCTTACCCTAGGGGAGCTGGAGCACTTTTCCTCAGCTGGGAGGATGGTCACTGAGCACAGGTAAGACCTACAGGTTTGCTTTGCTCCCCAGTTGTTGATTTTCCAGCTTTCCCCATCCTAATAGCCAAGGGACTGCAGGGAGATCTGTACCAAGGGAAGCTGCTGGTTCTCAGCTGAGTGCAACTTCCCTCTCTCTGTCTCTTAAAACAAATAGATTTTCATTGAAATCAACATATCTTTCTGAATTGAATAGGTTTTCATGGGGACAATAAATTTCTTCAAAACAATGCATTTTTATTACAACATATTTTTGTTCAAACCAATACTTTTTGACAACCAGATATTAATGACCAGGCCAAAGCCATAAATTTGCCTCAAACTATGTGTTTACTCATGGAAGGAAATAATTTTTCTCATACAAATACATTTTTATTTGAATCAATCCTCTTTTTTATCCACCCCCAAAAATCAGAACACTTCTGGGAGGGAAGGGGGAAAGCTGTGTACCTAGAAAAGCCCCTTCACTTCGAGAGGGATCAAGTGCTTGTGAGGATTGTCTCACTCTCACCTTCCAAAGCCCAGAAGCTTCAGAGGTCACATGAAGCTTAAGACAAACTGTTTTTCCCACTGCCCAGGTACCCACATTGTCAGCTTCTGGTAGGTCCTGCAGAAACAAAGGTTATGTCTCGCTCCCCTTGCTTGGCTGTTTGCTGTTTGAAATTGTGTTTGCAGAACCCAGTCAAATAATCCAGAGCAGGGCAAAGATGCTCAGGCAGGGCAGTCTGAGCAGCATCTCCATCCACTTTGAGGAAGCTCTTTGTTTCTCCAGGTTTTGGGAAATGTTTTCAACTGAGGTGGCTGCTGCAAGGCCCTGGGGACACACACAAAGGACAGATATGTCTGGTTATTCCTGCATCTTTCCTTGCAACCCACCCCTCAAACCTCCTTGAAGCCTGTGTGAGGGACCTGAGCCCCCCAGCAACAGGGCCAGCACACCAGGTATGATGGTCCTGCACATCCCCAGTCCTGCAGAGCCCAGTCCTAACCCAGAGCACTCAAAGGCATCAAAATAATTCCAGCGAGAGAGATGAAGCTCCAGCAGGAAGGGCCTGACAGGGGTGGGAGGAATGGGGACAAGGGGTTGGCATCAGGGCCGAGTGTGCTGGAATTGCAAAGGCTTTGGCTGCTACTTTTGCCACTGATTCAAAGCCTAAGCAGAAGCAAACCCCTTATCTCCTCCAGATCCCCATTTCCCCAGCTCACCATCCATACCAGACACATCCCCCCACCTCAGCAGCTGCCCACACTCACAGACACCTGAGCCCTAATCGAGAAAAATCATTTTTTGGTGGCGAGTAGCTGCATCCAACTGCTCTGAGCCACGTTTCCAAGCCTGGGCCTGAGTCAGAGCCTGGGGATCCCAGGCGCTCGGAACATCAGGGGCTGACAAGGGTTCATTTCCCGTGGCCCCCGTTGGCCACTCTTTGTTGAGCTTCCCCAGCCCATGTAAACATGCTAATTGCTTGGGCTCAGCACAGGGCTGGATGCCGCGCTGTTTGTTTTCCATTGAATAGGATTAGGGATTCTGACACCAATGATTAATCGCCGTGCTGCAGACGGCTGACGAGCCCAGGGAAGGCGTCCTCTCCGAGCGGAGAGCGCGCACAATCTCTGCCAAGCAGCTGCCACTGACTTCTATCTAACCCTCTGCATCTTGCCCTTTATCCTCCCTCTTCTCCCAAAATGTCTCACGTTTGCCAAAGCCAACCCTAGGCTCCCAGGGAACAGTGGGAGAGGGGCCCTGGGTATCCCCTGCCCTGCTCTCAGCCACCACGATGCCCCATCCTCTGTGCCATTTCCTACATCAGCTTATCCCTGCATCCCATGTTGCCAAAACCCTCCCAACACGCTGCAATGCTTCAGCCAGCCCTTCTCAGACTCCCTATTAATGGCCAGGAAGATTCACAAAATTTTTCCAGCTGCCATTGCCAGGGCACAGAAATGCCACGCAACAGCCACATCTTTCTGCCAAGATCTGTAAAGCCACCAAGCACCCCACCAGTGCCCCTTGATGGGGCATCTAGCACTACCCCCAGGCCCTTTCGAGGTCCAAAGAATGCACAGCGACCTGAACAAGGTGGAGAAGAGCAATGCACTAAATGCCTTTGCCACATCTACCTTCTGCTTGTGGCCACAGAATTGTTTCTGTGCTCCCATTTTGCAGCAGGTGAAAAAGGGACGAAGTAGAAGAGGTGGGAGAGGAAGAAGGCTGGAGAGAGCAGCCTCGCAGGAGGCAAACCTCAAATAGATGCAACCTTTGAGATTACCTCTTCTCCTGACCTTGCAGAAGGAGCGCTGGAGGCAAATCCACCCATCTCTGCTGGTGCCTTGTGCGACATACTGTCACTCAGACAAGCAACGTTCTTAATGGGTTTGTGGGAAAGGCCTGGCCTGCCTTTCCATCTGTACCTTCTGCCGGCTCCCCTCTCCAGCACTGCCTCCCCATACGACATTCCCTTGAATTATTTAGACTGGTAAATCTTCCTGCATCTCACATCTTTAGTCCATCTGTTAGCCGGGGCTTTGCCTTTATAGGAACTGTCCTTTATGCATGCCGGCATCTGTCAACAGTACACTTGCCTCTTTTATTCATGATCTTCCGTGGGAGATGGTACAAGCTGCAGAAATGCCTCATTTCTGGTATGCATTTCATTTTAATGGAAGATTACATGACTGGGGCCCATTTTATTACTTCTTGCCCTGCACATTCATCCATCACAAGCCCCATTTGCTGAGCCTGCACTGGGACGGCAGCCATCAGCCTGCTCGTGTCGGATTCCTCCCGTGCCGCTCTCTCCCCCCCTTCGGGAGGGGAAGGATAGCAAGGGGAGCTGATCCACCACGGGGCTCAGAGTTGAGTCAGGGTGCTGGCTAAGCCAAGCAGTTCTGGGAAACAGGCCTGGAAGTCCAGGGGTCTCACCCCTGCAGCCGCGTTCAGCTTCACACCATCCCTTCCCAACCCACATCAGCGAGGGGTGTTGGGGTGCAGCCACATGGTACCTCAGGGCTCTTTGGAAAGGCTCCACACCCCCAGATAAACACACACACGCTCCTTAGCTCCCTCCCTCAAGCCTCAAGCCGTCCACGATTCCCTGTGCATCCCACCTTGCACACACACACAGCACTGGGAGTGGCATAAATAAAATCAACGTGAACCAGCAGTGGTAATTAAACTGCCGGTGGTATTTGCAGCCTCTCTCTCCTGTAAGGAAGGTTGCACGCAATTAGTGAAAGCATTTTGGACTGGGAACAGTGCCAGTTTGCTCTGTCCTTTCTTTCAACTCCCACAGAAACCTGAGGACCCCTGATTATCCTCCAGACTGCAAAAATAAAACCCCAGTAAAAACATTCCACTTCTATATTTTGGCTCCTTGAATGAAGGGTTTACTGTGGCCTGAGGCAGCAAGCAGGGTCAGAGGGGGCAGAGATGAAGGTGACCTCTTCAGAGATGTGGGAACTTCCCTAGCCCACAGTCCTCAGGCAGCATGAGACACAGGTGGCCATTTTAACCCAGTGTCTGTCCTCAAAAATCCCAGCCACAAGACTTTTCACCAAAGAGAATTTCTTCTCCATCTCATTCAGATGCAATTTTAACGTTTTCACTAAGGACTTCCTCAGAAAATCAGGGCAACCTTGGGGTCTTGATGAGGTTCAGACAACACTTTTAGTTGAACTTGGTTAGAGAATGGGACTTAGATGAAGTAATGTGAACCAGTCCTCAGCTGAGACTCCCAAGTTAGTCCTTGGTGGGCGTCAAAGCTTGGAAAACGTGAGTGATAGTCATTCAAAGCATGGAAAACCTGAACCATAGTCATCACTGTTGGCTGGGATGCCAGTTCTGGCTGGGAAAGAAAAAATGAGCAGCTTTTGGATGACAAGGAGTCCTATGGAAAAGCCAGTATTCTTACGCAACCTACAATATTAGTACATTCTGAAAAAATAGGAAAAAATTGCCATAAATAACGTGCTAACTACCACAGCGGAAATTCAGGGGGAGAGAGCCCAGACATGCCTGGAGAAGAAATATGTGAGGCAACTGTCTCCAAAGTGACTGGGATGAGCTGGAAGAGGCCGAGCAGCTCCTGCAGACGGGGAAGGAGCCCTCGCCAGAAGCCACTCCCACGCACACGCACGGTGCTTCGGAGTCAGTGGGGAAACCTGCGAGAGAGAGCTCCTCACCCAGCAGCCAGGAGGAAACAGCACCACGTGTGTCCCATATGGCAGGAGAAACTGGGAAGAGTCTGGGCAAGCAGCTACAGCAGAGACTGAGGGAAGCAGACGATACATTTCATCAGGTTGCTCAGCTAAATGGTCACTGTAACTTGCATGTAATATTCAAAACCCACCTCAAGTCTGCCCCTTTTTCACACCCGGGACCCCCCTCTAGTAGATGCTCTCCATATTGTCCAACCCGATGGCATAACTCAGCAATTTCCTTTCAGGAATCAATGAGAACAAATGAAAATTTAATACATTCTCCAGACAACCCAACTCCTTTCTCTCCCCCATGGTAAATAAATAATGTGCTAGTCAAATGATGGATGGAGTGCTCGGAAATCGGTGGCCAAGTGCTATTAGGGGCCAGGGAGGACGGTAGAGATGGAGTCTAGCACAGGATGAGGTGGTGGCCATGGGTGATTTGAGCACATAAAGAAACCAGGAGTGGGAGGGGAGGTGAGTGGTTGATGCAGGAAGGGGCCACGGAGCAAGCTGGGCTCTCTCGTTAGGGCTTATGCACAGGGCTTGTTTGGTTTCTCCACAGGACAAGATCCAAAGCTTGGTGTTGTCAATGAGAAAAAGAAAAACAAGTGAAACTCATTTTGTCTTCAGCTGGGTTTGGGTCAGGAGATTTTGCTGGATGAGGATGTGAGATTTTAGCTTGTGTGGCAGCAAGTGGCTGGAGGAGGCCGAGAATGGTCTGAGGGATCTTCAGCCAGCACAGCAGAGGGACAGCTGAACACAGATGCACTGCAAGTCTCTCAGAGACAACAGGAAAGGTGGAAAAGTGGAGCTAAAGAACTAAGGAGGGGAGACCTGACTGCAACATCACCTGGACAGGGAAGAGATGAAGTTTCTCAGTTGCTCTCCTGGCTGGGTGAATTTGTACAACCCATGTCCTGGGACATGTGCCTGTCTAGGAATTGTACCTCACCTCGAATTAAATGTAGAGGTTTTCCTTTTCCCTTTGGACTGTGAAAGGTGTCCCTAGGGCTCCCCAGGTGGAATCAAGGTGGGCTCTTGGAGGCAGAGCTAGGATGCACTAGCAGGACCTGCTGGAGAAACAGCTGCCAACCTGCAGCTCCCAAAGCACGTGGTGGGCAGGACAGACAGTGCCTGCCAGGGACAGCACCTGAGCCAGATCTCCACATCTTCATCAGGATGGGACACTGCACTCATTAACTTGTCCTAATCCATACCTTCAAGCCCAGGCTTGGGGCTCAGGTCTAGGAGCCTGAGGGAGCACTGCTGGCACCATTTCTCACTGCAAGCCACTGAGCAAATGTCTGTGGCTCCAGAGGCCAGGTCCCAGCTGGTGTGTGTGGTCCTGTTCGCATCCCCCTCTCCCGCCCCACACAGCTCTGCCTTCTGATCCCGTTGAACTTCAGGATGCACGAACACCAGTGCCTGCTCTGCCTGGTCCCACAGCTGTGCTTATCTCCCGAGCTGACTGTGTACCTCCTTATCTCTGGGGAGAGCCTCTGTGTAAATATTGCTGTAAATTCTTTGGCTTCCCTTCCAAGTCGTGCTGTTCTCTAATGCCTTCCTTGTAAGACCTGCTTGCCCTACCCCAAGCCATTAGCTGTTACAGGACGTTAATAAGGAGGGGGTTTGGTATCTCTCAGGGATGTTGACCCCTTTCACTAGAAGCAAGGCACCCATTACAGAGCAATGATAAATCACAGGCCTTCCACTCCTTCTCCAGCAGACACTTCTTTGCATGCATAAACACACGCGAGAGGCGCACGCGCTCCCTGCATTAACTCTGGCAACACCCAAAAGCTTTGGCAAGCCTGGGGCCAGCTCATCCCCTCAGGTCTTCATCACCTCTGTGCATCCTCACAGAGCAAGGCACCCTCCAGCCTCTGGGCCCCAGCGTGGTCCTCCTTTGTGCAAGTCATAGCTACATCCACGTGTAGCTCCAAGATCACTGAGCCACAGTGATGCCTTGAGTTTTAGCTTTCATATTTTCCAGGTTCTGCACTGCAGTAGTATATAACTCTGAACTTTATATGAAGTGTTAGCAAGTTCTCCTCACAGCTTAGTTAGACAAAACTTAGTGTTAGTTAGACTTAATTAGTTTCCAGCCCAGAACGAAGGACACCGCTGCAGCTTCAGCCCCACAAAGTGCAAACAGCAGAGAATTGAGGAGAACAGACTGGGATCTGGGTGGGACTGCATCACCTGGAGCTGCAATGGGACAATTGAGCCCAAGATGGAAATGGGCCAAAACTGATCCAAGTGTGAGAACTCGTGACTCAGGGTCCATCTTGGGTGCAGCCCCAGCCAGGCTCTTGCACTGCCCAAGGTGTGTCCTGTGAAGGCCTTGTAATAAATCCCTGCTTTATTCCTTTAACTGCCCAGCCTCTGTTCCAGGGAGCCTCTTTAGGCATGAAGAGCATCACCCCTTGAAACCATGGTGCTGCCAGAGACACTGCAGATTTTCCCACAGCACCAGGTGGACACCCAGTGAGCCAGGGAAGGACAAAAATCACAACTGTGCTCCCTCAGGGTGGGACAGCACCTCCCCATCACCTCTGCCAGCCAGGCTGTCTGCTCCAAATCCCATGGGACAAAACACAGAGTCTACCCAAAGCTTCCCAAAGAAAGCAGCATTTCTCCAGCCAGACCATTTTTTGTTATATTGGGGAGCTGTTGTGCTGAATGTTGAGTGCAAGACTTGCCCATTGAGCTGAACCAGCAGAGAAGACACAGCAAGCCTCATAACCTGCACAGGGAGTGGGACACTGACAGGGAACCTCAGATGGCACCAGAGCTGGGCTGCCACCATCCCTGTCCACAAGCTCACAGAATCACTGAATATCCTGAGTTGGAAGGGACCCACAAGGATCATCAAAGTGCAGCTCCTCCACAGGACCACCTCGAGAATCACGAGCTCTCCTCCATGTGAACCACCCTCAGACTCACAACTACAAGCCATCAAAGAGTCTTACAGAAACAAAGCCCCCAGAAATTTTCCTGACATTCTTTAACACGAGTTTTTCCACCGTAACAATAAGTTCTTAAAAACCTTCTTCCATTCCTCTCTTTATTTTTTTCCTTTTGACATAAAATCAAAAATGCACTTGGAGACCTTGCTGGCTTGAGCCTTCAGATTCAGACTCTGAGAGCTGACAACCCTGTTTTCACCGTTGTTTTTTTAAGCAAGGAATAAAAAAAAAAGCCCCAAGCACCAAAAGCAAGAAATTTGGCTGAAAAAGAAAAGAAAAGAAAACAAAACAAAACAAAAAACCAACGTCTGCTTGACAGAGAATTGCTTTAGACAGGAAACTATTGACCAGGTCTAACAAGCAGGGTTGGACCTGTTGGAGCAGGAGCATAGGTTTCCTCATCCATCCTGCAGTTTGTAGTGCTGAGTCCAGCCAGCTCCTGTCTGCATTAGCAGCCAATTTGCTCTCAGCCCTTCATGGAAGAGCTGAAAAGCTGGAGAGCATCCGAGCCGTGCACATCCTGGCCCAGGTCACGCTCCTGTGCAGCAGTTGGAGCTGGGAATGGAGCATCTTCCCGGCATGCCCTCCTCTGCACTCGTAAACAGCCTCCTGCAGCCGTCTCTGCTCATCCTTTAATTGCATTAAGGCAAGGTTTCTGCTGAGCCCAGCACAAAGCTGGGTGCCTGGTGGTGCGGGGAGAAGCGGGTGTTCCTCCTGGTCCTGGCTCTGCCCGCCCCATCCTGGTGTTCTGCCTCAGTCTCCCTGCTTTGACAAGTGCTCCTCAGCCTCACGCAATGCTGCTGTCATCTGCTCGCAGCTAAATGCTGAGTCGCCCTCAGAGTAAAAGTTTTTTTGCTTAGTTTGAACAAACAAATCAAACAGCCCCAAATTATCACCAGCAAACCCAGAGCAAGAAGTCTGGTCGGAGCGGATTGAAGGGTTGGATCCAAGCTGCTGGGGACGGATGAATCCCCTCCATTCCTGCACTGTGTCCAGGCACAGCTGTTTCCTCGGCTGTTGTTCTACTTTGGACTCTGGCTGCTGCATTTAAAACTTCTCTGCTTTTCCATGCTCACCTCCTTCCTGGCAGCTCAAGGGCTTTCGCTCCCTGGGGCTGTCATTAATCGGTTGTGATCAGAGGTCGGCTATAACCCTTTCACAGCAGCCTCTTGACTTCACTCTCACCCTGGGGGATGCACTCAGGGACAGAGCAAGAAGCATGTTGAAATACGGCTTTTTTTTTTTTTTTCCCCTTTCCTTACAGTAAAGCCCTCGCTGTCATCAGAGTAAGGAGCTGTTCACACTTGTGACACAAATCCAGGAAATCAGGGCACTCTTACTCCAGACTCTGCAGCTGGTTAATGACCTTGGGCAAAGGGCTCCATTTCTCCACGCCTTACTTTCAGGGATACTTTTAAAAAAGTATGGGGGAATAGAAGGGTTGTATTTCTAATAAGGGTGCTGGCTCCAAAGATGAGACCTAGAGGGCAAAGTCTGGCTGTGACACATTAGCAAGCCTTGTCGCCAGCTCCTGGTAGCACAGAGTTTCCAAGGAAGGTTCTTTCCAGCCTAAATGTGATGGAAAGGCACAGGCTGGTGGTGAGAACTGGGCTGGGCAAGCCTCATCAGACCTGAACTGAACATGGTGGTCACCAAACCACTCAGAAAGTGGGGTGGGGACAACAGGAATTCACTGAGGGATCGAGCTCCATCTGTGTCACTTTCTACAGGAGCATCCCACGTGCAGCATGGGCAGATCACAACAGCCCTGGTGCAGTCTGAGCAGCCCTGCAGGGGCAAACATGACTTCAGTTATTTGTGATACAGGCAGTCTGGTGTGGCAGGATCTGCTCTCAACCTGCAGCTGCCTCACCATGAAACCTGTTTGCTCCCAGCACATCTCCATCCCCTCTCCCACCTGGAGAAGTTTAGCACAGGAAGATCTCTCTCCCAAGGAGCAACAAGAGCCAGGCTTCAGCTAGGCATTGATGCCATATAAATTACCACAGAGCCATCAGAGGTGCAAATCCGCTTCACTGTTCTACATGATAACACCCTTATAAAGGGACAGCTCATTTGGCAGGTCATTCCCTGCCAGGATGAGGGGAATGATAAGGACATTGGCTCTTCTAACCTGTTGGTAAATTGATGGAAGGTGGATTCCACACAACCCCATTAAATTAATACCTGCAGATCAATCTTTCCTCACCTATTTCCCAGCGATTGCGTGGCAGGCGAAAAATATGCACAAGTGATGATGAGGTGTATCCAATCTTCTGTTAGTGGGAGATGGGTTTCCATTCAAGCCCAAGACTTCAGGTTGCCCATAAAGGCAACTCTCCAGCCTAGTGTGAAAGAGAGCCTTCAACATCTCATTATGCAGAGGGCTAAATTATGCCATGGTAGATCATCAATTCTCATCTCTGCTGGACAGGGACAGCTGAGAGGATCTGGCAGTGAGGATCATGTTGGGAAGGATGGGAAAAAGAAGCCAGCACAGAGACATTGGTTAGGACATGCTTTCAGCCTCTGTGGGTTTCTCAGCCATGGCCCCACAAATGCATCAAAGCATGCTGCTGCCAGGTCACAGCGTGAGGATGCAGCAAGGGTGACACTGTCATACACATACAGGTATGTTGCCACCTACCCACAGGTTCAGCTGTCCAGCCAGATATTTAGTGGGTGAAAACTTGAAGGTTTTAGCCCAAACCCTAGGGAAAACAGACTTTTACCAGGAGCTTTGTTCCTGCTGGGTGTTTAAATGGCACCAGAGAGTGGAGGCAGCACCACTGCGGGGTGAGTGAAACAGCAGGTACAACTGAGGCCTGGTACCACAGCTGGGAAATTATGTCCTGAGATACACAGAACATTCAAATCCCTTTTATCTGGACACATCTCAGTGCACAGAAGCAGGGTTAACAGTGGGTGGGAACTGCACTCGATCCAAGCACAAGTGCAAGGGCTTTAAATATGAATTTGTACCTGGGATAAGTTCACATCGGCTTCAGAAAAATATCAGGCACAGTACCTGCCAGAGCCAGGAATCTTCTCTGAGAGATGGGGACACCCTCAGCATGCACTCAAGCAGAAAACTCCTCCCAGAGGTATTAAAGCTGTAAATAAATTTATTCACATGTCACTGGTGGCTAAGAAGTTTGGGGAGAGAGTCAGGGATGAAATGGCACAGGCACAACATAGGGCAGAGCTCTGGATCTTGGAAGTCTCCCCTCCTCCTCAAAAGGAGCAGAGAAAGGAAGGGGCTGTGGCAGGCAGCACAGAGGCTGAGGATCAGGCAGAAGAGCTCTGTGAAAGAGATAAAAAAAAGGCCAGGGGGGGCAAAAGAGGACAAGTTGTGAACAAAAGGTGCTGGGAAAGGCTGGGAAAGAGAGGCTGGCTGCAGACCACACCTGGAAAGCCAGATCAACCAATGTTAACCTTTAAAACTCACACAGCTTTTCATGGAGATACACTCCCAGATGCTTCAGTCATAGGCTAAGGGTTGTAGGAAGCATCCCACAGATTTTAGAGGTTTCTTGGCTACAGCTATGCTCAACAACACCTGCTTTGCTGGAAGAAAAAAGCACAAAAAGCAAAGGCTGCTGCATGTTGTGTCCCAGTAGTGTGCAAGTATTCATCCATCTGTAAACATCTGGAAGCTGGTGGAGTTCAACACTAGCTGTACTTCCCCAAAAGAAGAGGACAAAAGTGACATGGTTTTGTGAAAAATAAGGGCATTTATAATGAGATCCTTCTGGGAATCATTGGAACTGGGATCCCCTGGAAGCTCTTGGGTGGTTTAACTCCTGTTGAGATGAGAACATCAGCGAACAAGAGCCACAGGGACCCAAACAAACAGAACTGCAAAACTCTCTGCCCACCAGCCAGAATTTGGGCTTTTTAATAAAAAAGTTGATGTTCTGGCCACATCAATTCCACTTATCTTTCTGGCCTGGAAACATGACCTGAGCAGGGCCTCTCATAGAGGGCTCACATAGACAAGTCCTGTATCCATGGACACAGCCCCTGATCAATTTTGAACCCAGAGGGGAACTTTAACCTCAAAGAAGCACGTTTGGGACACCTCTCCTGCATATATTGGTACCAATTCTTTGGCCCTGGAAAGTTAGACCCACTCTGTGTCAGAGCTCAGCTTTCTAGAGCCAGGTTTGAACACTTTGGTCCCTGGAGCCTCGCCTGAGCTGTCAACAGAGTGAGGGGGAAGGAGAAATGTACTGTCAGGAAATGTAATCTCTGAAAAGTGCAGAAATCCAACTGTGGGAGGATTTACAGGAGTTCAAAACTAAGGGACGCCAGGAAAGACAGCTAAATAAACACATAGATCATGCATCTTGAAAGCTGATGTCAAGATCGTAAAAAATCAACTCGATTATAGGAGCAGACAGGTGGCGATTGGTGCAACCCCTCCACGTCGTGTCCTGGAGCCTTTGGCTGGCCCTGTCCACTGGAAAGAGCACCCAGCAGATGTTTTCCTGATTATAAATGGTGTATAATTTATAATCCACGGCCTTGCACTTAAAACGATCCTGGAGCTGTGGGGAGGCCGAGGGGTAGAGAGGCCAAATCCCTCCCATCCATTAATGAAACCAGGCCCCATCACTTCCCAGTGACACAGAGAACAGGCTGCTCCTGTGATGTGTTAGGGACTGGCTGCTCTCAGCAACAAGTGTGGGCGACCTTACAACATCATTCTGGTGCCATTGAGGAGTTACCTGCTTTTTCACCCTGTTCTAGAGCCAGCAGGAATATCCACCATGTGTCAGCAGCAGAGGCGTAGTGGTCTCAGGAAGAAAAGACCCTCTCGATGATGCAGGGCTCTGCAAAGGAGAGTCAAGCTCTTTTCATCCTTTCCTCTCTCTTCAGAAGCTGGCTGAGTCTTGCCAAGGTGTCCGTGAGAAGTTTGCAAGTGTTATGGCTCATATCACTCAGAATCTGGAGAGCAGCACCTCGAAATGGAAAATCCAGCACTTCCTCCCCCTTTAGAAAAATCACATATAGGGGCCCACGAGGGAAAACAATGAGCTATAAAAGTGTTCTGAACATCTCTTCTCATCTTGGCACAAAACACTGCACTGGGCTTTGCTAGCAAAGGAAATTGAGCACCTCGAATGCCTGGTTTCAGAGACAATAAACAGACTTGCTCCTGGCCAGCTGAAATTGCTCCAGCGATCCCAGTGGCCTGATGTTCCTGGGCAAATCTCAGTGCCTCCCCTCTGGCAATGGCTGAAACCACATACCCTGGGCTGGGCACCTGGAGTGACACTGGGGGGTCACTTTGCAGAGCCTGCTGGGATCCTGATGGAGGGATGGACACCCCAAAGAGCTGATGGGGTCCTGCCCAGAGCTGCTTCAGGGGGTTCCAGGCTCGGCTGTGAGCAAGAGAGGACTTTGGGGCACACCAGCTGCCCACGGGTTGCAAAGTGCTCCGGCAGCTGAGCTGACAAACCCTCCGTGGGCTGCGGGGACCCCCAGCCTGGCTCCCTGCTAACCCAGCACTCCCTCCCTGCTCGCTCGGCCACATGCCCATGGGGACAAAGCGGAGCAGTTGCGGACAGCCCGTCCTGGCTTGCAGCGCTGCCCTTCCCCAGGGAGCTGCCAAAGGCGCGGGGAGCGCGCTGGGGGCCGGGGAAGCGCTGCCTGCCCAGGTGGGGCTCGGCCCGAGCCCCCAGCCGGGCTTCCCCGCAGCCGGCAGCCCAAGCCAGCAGTCTCTGACCCCCCTCTAGTGGCTATAAAACATAGCCAAGTTCACGAACCCGCCGCCACAGCCGCCTGCTCCGAGCGCCAGGCAGGCTCTGGGTGCTGGCACCCCGGGCTGGCGGGCAGCTGGCCCCGGCAAGGCCAGGGCAGGGCTCTGGACCAGCGAGAGCGAGGGATGCCCAGCCCAGCTCCATCTCCCGGCCCAGCTCCAGCTCCCAGCCCAGATCCACCTCCCAGCCCAGCTCCCTCCTAGCCCATCTCCCTCTCCCAGCCCAGCTCCATCTCCCAGCCCAGCTCCATCTCCCAGCCCAGCTTCATCTCCCAGCCATGCTCCATCTCCCAGCTATGCTCCACCTCCCAGCCCAGTTCCATCTCCCAGCCATGCTTCATCTCCATAGCCCAGATCCATCTCCCAGCCCTATTCCATCTCCCACCCCAGCTCCTCTTCCCAGCCCCATTCCGTCTCCCAGCCCAGCTCCAGCTCCCAGCCCCACTGTGGGGAGGATGCTGAGCCATGGGGAGACGGTGATTCTGGGGCCGTTTTCCATCCCACCCCATCCATTTATAAATAAATAAATACTTTAAAATATGAAAGCAAAGACCTTCCTCCAAGTCCCCACAGAGTGGTGAGAGGGGCCACCAGAGGCAATCTCCCTCCACACTGTGGAGCTCTGCGAGGCTCTGCCCTTGCTCTGGAGCACAGGACACACCTGGGAGGAGCACACCTGAGGGCCACCTGCACAGCAAAGCTGTGAGCAGCCGTGCCCCTGCTCCAGCCCTGAGGCACAGCCTTCTCCAGGGACAGCTTTGCAGCCACAGTCAGCCAGGACAGGACAAGGAATCAGGCAGCACTTCCTTGCTGCAAGGCCCAGAGGAGATCCCACTCCCTGATCCTGCAAGGATGAGAGCTGGAGTTTTACCCTTCTCAGGGGGAAAGCAGAAACCCTAAGGCAAAACAGCACAGAGGCAACAGGATCCCCTGAGAGCTTCTTCCTCCAGCCCCAAGGACAAAACAGGAGAGCAAGAAAGCTTCAGAAGAGGCTTGAGATAATACCAGGCACAGCCCCACCATCAGGGTTGACAACAGCATCTCTGCAGGGCTGGGATCCCAAATCCCAAAGGCTTTCCTGTTGCAGCAGGCACGTATCCACACACATCCTCCCAGGGAGGCCCACGGGCTGTGTTCCCCTCCAGCACTCCTCGAGTTCCCATCGAGACGCTGCCGTGAACATTGAACCAGACACAAAATGATTGTTATAATAAGTGCTGTAAAACATGCTGGTGCTTTTTAGCTTGGTTCCCAAGGAAAGTGGCTGATGCAATTACACCGTAGGCTTGTGTGTTTCAATCGCTTTGGAACCTGTCAGCTAATTTTAACCCAATTTAGCAGAGACAGAGAAAACTCAGAGAGTTTTCCTTCCACTAGGCTGTCAGCTAAAGGACAGACCCTTTCTTGGTGTCCTCCCTCAAGCAAGGGCTGCAGGGTGAGCTAAGCCTCTTACCAGACACCAGAGACTCCCCATGACCTTAACAAGCAACCCAGGGCAATAAAGAGGGTTTGCAAGATGTCCCATCCCTCACCCAACCTCACAACAAACCTGTGGCAAAGCTGCTTTTCCACCTGCCTCACCTTAGTTCTAACCACTAAACCCCATCACATTTCATTTTTCTCTGGGAAGCTTAGTTCTTTTCATCCTAGGTTTTCTACAAACTGAAAAAGTCCAGTTTCCTTTGGCTAGTGACTACCATCAAACACCATTAAAAGAAAAACTTGAGAATGCTTTTTACCAGAAATTAGGTTGTTATTTTTCCTCTTTTTTTTTTTTTTTTTTTTCTTTTAAAATCCTCACTAGAGAAGGGTGAGAGAAATAACTGAGCATTTTAAGACAAAAGTAAAAAAAAAAAAAAATCTGATTAAATACAGGGCAATCAAGTCACATTTGGATGGAAGAAATGTTCTACCAGCTACAGAGTGTTGGCACCTGCCAAACATCTGACCTTGAAAGATCAGGCCAGGCTTAGTATGCACGGTACAGGCAGGGTTTTAATACACGAGTTTCAGCTATATATAGGAGCCCATCCATTTTCATTCTTTGAAACAAAATGCAGAAGAAAAGCCTTGCTGGAGCCAGGGTGTTTGGTAGCCAGTGTACCCTGGCAGCACTGAGAGGCTGACGAAGCAGGAGAGCCCAAAGGAGCAGCCTGGGAAACTGCTCTGGGGGACGTGGTGTGAGACCATGCTTAGTGGTCAGCTCTCCAAACACTCTGCTTGTGTTTGGCTGGGACTGTCAAGATGAAATTAATCTTGCCTGGGCAGTCAAAGTTTGGATCTACCTTCTCTAGCCTCTAATGAAAAATGCATAGTGGCAAGCATTGGAAAATCCCTGACACTCAGCACCAGAGGGTACATTTAAATAATTCTCTGAATATAGATCAATAAAACTAATGCACTTATAGCTGCTGTGTGAAGTATTCAAAGTAGAATAAAAGTCGTCTTGTATTACAAAGCCCTGTATTAATTCCTTGCACCTATTGTTTTACATATTCAATTAATCTTAGTCGGCAGAGAGCATCTCATACACAGTATTAAAAGCACAAGGCACGTGAGGCTGTAGCAGGGAGCCCAGACATCTCCATAACCAGGAGTGAGCTTGGAGGAAGGTGTCCCTACAAGAACCCACTGCCTGCAGGCTGGAGGATAAGACACCATGTGGGTTGGAGACATGAGAGGACAGCTGTGACCATGCTGGGACTTCCAAATCCCTGTGTGTGTGGTCTCCAGAACACCACGTGTCTCTGGGGGCTTCTGCAGACAGGCATCTCAAAGCTCCAGGAGCAGGAAGCACAGGGAGAAGCACCTTCCCAACAGAGGTGGGGATGGAATGGAGATCTGGAGCACTGGCCACTACAAGGCTCAGCCATCTGCCTGTGATTCACTTCCAGTACCAGCCAGAGGAGCAAAGGAGATGGGAGATAGTCCATAAGGTTGTGGGGCTGGTTATCCAAAATTTCTCAAATGCCAGCACCCCTTACGTAGCTGCAGGGAAAAGCAATTCGTTGAACAGCTATTTTAGGGATCTCCTCAGGGAATTTGGAACAGAAATCTGTTGAATATGATAAAACATTACATTAGAGGTCCAGACCATCAAACCAATTAGTCTAAAAGCTGTCAGCCTGGACTTGCCAGCCCCTGTATTTTCACAAGCATGCTTTGTGGGGACCCAAAACCACTCCAGGCCACACGAGTGTTGGTATCTGAGTGCCCCACACTGCTGTGACCCCAGACCAGCCTTAGGGCTGGGCAATCAAACCCAGCCATGGCTTTGGGAAGGTCAGCCCTCAGCTGGAAACTGAGGGAAGAAGATGCAAAGAATTCTCTGGTACCTTCCATGGGACTACAAAGGTTTGGAGGCCTTGACTCCAGCCACCCTGCAGGTCCCCTCTCAACTCCAGCAACACATCCAGCCCCAACTTATCCACCTCTGACTGTTCAGAGCATCACCCCTGGAGGCACTGACCAGCTCTCCAGAGGAGGGACATGTCAGCTATGCCACTGCCTTGCCCACTCCACCGTACAATTACTAAAATGCTGTTTGAGTCTCTTTCCCCAGCAAAGGCCATAACCTTTGCCACCACTGTGACACTCATTGAGCCAACTGTGCTGAACACATCACTGGGATGAAGCTGGTGTTGGAGGGCTGCTCTGCTCTGTCACTGGGCAAGAGAGTGCCTTCAAGGTGGCACTGCTGATGCCTTAGGATGTAGCTTTTATATTTTTCAGATCGTGTATTGCTTTAGTGTGTAACTCTAAACTCCATATAAAGTGTTAGCTACTGTCTTCACATTTGGGTCAGACAAAACAATTCCTCAAGGCCTGAAGCTCAAGGACACATCACTGTCTCAGACCCCGAGAGATATAAACAACAGAGAATTATGGGGGGGGGGGAACTAGGAGTATCTGACTTCATTACCTGAAGCTGTAATTGGAGGATTAACCCCTGATATGTGAATGGACCAAACTTATAGTTGTCTGAAAAATTCCTGACCATTGTCCATCTTGAGTGTAACCTCTCTTGGAGGCTTTTGACTGCCCAAGGTGTATCTATTAAAAGCCTTTTAAAAATACCCTTTTTATTTTCTTAATCTTGTCTAGCCTCTGTTTTAGGTAGCCCCTCCAAGGCATCACCACTGGCCCACCCTCACAGCTGCTCATCATGCATCACTCCTGACTCACCCAGCACTTTACAAACCAGCCCTGGACTGTTGGCCAAAATGACAGCACACTCTACATTGGCAGCAAAACCTCAATGCCTTCAGAAAAGCCCTGTATCTCCATCTCAAAAGACAAAGGAATGCTTGAAAAAAATCCCCCAAGAAAAATCCCACTGAAAGCACAGCATCCAGTGTGATCCAGCAGACAGAGAGCACCATTGATAGAGATCTGTGTTAGCCTATTAATAACACAATGCTAGGCTTGCATCTGGACTCATTTTGCTTGTATATTAATCATGTACATTCTGTATAATAAGCCCTGTGTGTTGCCACAAGGTAGGACACCCTTATTCCCACATGGCAGGTTTAACGACTTTGCAAGCCTAACAAAGCCCTGCTTTCTGACAGAGGCTGGAGTTGGGTCCCTACCAAAGTGAGGTTCTCAGGAGGTAATAAAACACCAAGGAGATGCTATCTAGTGGATTTGGAGCATTTCACTCCCTTGAAAGTCAAGTCGACAGCTGATTTAAAGTTTCCAGCTAGGTCATACAAAAGTCAACGGCGGCTGCATCCAGCCAGGTTCAGAGTTTGAATATTTATGGTGTCAATCTGAAATCCAGATAACCACAAATAATCCAAACCCATTAACTCCCTCCTCGTCCAGAGCAGAAAACTCTCTGGACGTTAATGCCCATATTTCTAGGGTTACCATGGGATTGTGGACAGAAGGTTGTTTTTTTCTGTTTCTTTTTCTTTCTGTTATCCTTTTTTTTTCCCTAACTGAAGGTTATTATGCATCAATGGTGGCGTGTCAGGCAGTTCCCGCCAGATCTGCCTGCCTTCCAGGAAAGCTGGCGTGGGCACCACGTGAGTGGAGCTGTTTGGAAGCGCTGAGACCCTCGTGTCCAGGTCAAGTCCAGTCCACCAGGGAACAGCCTGATAAATTGCCATCATCACTGCAGTGCAGGGCAGGAGTGCAAGGTAATCATTCCTGCTTGCACAGGAAGCTGCCCAGCACAGCCACGGGAGGAGGAACGCACATCTCCCAAGGTCTAGAGGTGGTGTGGGCAGCAGGAGATGCCAAGGAAAAAGGGGAAATAACAAACAAAACAGAAAAGACAAAATGCCAAAAATAGAGGCTGGATAATGGGAGCCTGAGCAGGGCTGGCATCCCGGCAGAGAGACTTGCTGAGCAGAGCTACAGAGGGAGCAGAGACCTCCTTCTCTCCCCACCCAGCAGCTGGATCAAGCTGAGGAATCACATTACAGTGACACGCTGGCCCTTGGGGGAGGCCATGCCTGGAGCAGGGAACGGATCCTTCTGCAGACATACCACAGAACGCTCCAGTGGGCTACAACAAGGGTTTCATGAGCAGGAATCTGCTGCAATACCCCAGACAGGAGCCATCCTGGGAGATCTTGGCACACTGCCTCTGGCCTCTCCACAAAAGCTCCCAAAGAAATCAATCTCAGAGCTTTCAGTGGTGCTTTCGCATCTCTGTTGGCAACTTGGATGGCCCATCCACAATGTCAGCTGTTAACCCCATCTTTATAGCTTCTCCCTTGCACAAAGTCTTGGAAGAAAGGCTTTCTTTAAAGGAAAAAGGAGTGCTGCTGGTGAGCTGGTGTGCTCAGGAGACCTCTGTGGGCAGGGTTAGGGTTAGGGCTCCTGTGCGATCCCGGGAACTGGGAACAAGCACCTGTAGCAACACGCAGGGCGTGCAGGAGCAGCAGCATCCCAGATTTTGACACGGGCCAACACAGGGACAGCCCCTCACAGATGTGTGTTGGAACAGGTCTGCAACACAGCTGCTGGTGCTTGCCAGAGCCACGAGCAGCCCGAGGCATTTGCCAAGTCCTGGGACTTGCTACAGCAAGGTTGTGGGTATGGCAAGCCAAAGGAATCAGCGGGATGCTGGCAAGGAGGGCAGAGCAACTTCAGATAAGAGCAGAACCAGAGTGAATTGAACGGGTTCTTCTGGCAAAATATCTTCCCACCCAGAAATACTCCCCTAAGGACTCAGCTGGGTTTTCCTCTGCTGCTGGAGAAGAGTTAGTGCCCCTCGGTGGGTTTTAGGAGGATTAGTACAAGCATTAGGGTTAAAAATAGTTTTGCAACTGTCTTCGTGGACATAGAGGAATATGCCTAAATATAACATTAATTTCCATATGTCATCCAAATGGCTGCTTAATAAAAGCAGGGACTGAAACAACATGAAGTGCAGTTTTCCCATCGACTCACGCGGGCGCCCTGTCACACAAACAAGGCAGCTCCTGCTGAAGCCAGCAAAGTTGATGTGGGCTGGAAACATTTTCCCTTTTCACCTCAGTTCAGATGTCTGGCATGAGGCTGGTCTCCTGCTACTCTTCCTCCCTCCAAACAGCTTCGGTGTGGTGTGGTGTGGATGCTAGGAGTTGCAACAGTTTTTTGGGGCTGTTATAGGTACCCAACTCCAATGACAAACCGGGAGGTTCATGCAGGTAAGGTTTTGAGGAGAAAGACAGGCAGAGACTGCCTGTGCATTCTACCCACTGCACGATTGTGAAATTATGTTGAAAATCGATTCATCTGAAGAGGAAGGGAAGTTTGTTCCCTCTGTTGTAATAGCAAATTGAGATGTTGATACACGTCTCTGTTTTGACAGATCCACGGGGCAAAGTTAAGCTTGAGCGGGTGGTGGAAGTCATTCGGGGTGATAATCAACACACAATAATTACAAGGCAAAAGGGGGAGTTGGCTGGATACCTTAATTATGCATTTTCAGACTTTCTAAACATTTAAGGATCTCACTAAATCAGTCTGCTATTTTCAGAAAGGAAAATATTATTGTGCTGTTGGAATGCCATCAGAGGAGTACACAGAAATATCAGTATGTGGAGTGTAATTGCACTCTGTTCCTTCTGGGCTCAGAAGAAAGAGATTTAGGAGAAGAATTGCTCCTGTTCTGACCCCTCCAGCACATGAGGGCTGCTGGGCTTCACCAGAGTCATCAGCTCAGCACAGCTTTGGGGCCAAGGCAGAGAAGGGACAGGTCACCTGGACCTCAGACCCTCAAGTGAGGTGTTTCTCCTGGTGCTTGCAGAAGGGTCAGGCCACCCTCCAGCAGCTGAAGAGCTCAGACTGGGGAGAACAAGCTGCCCAAACCACCATCCCACTTACCCCTTTTTATCAAACTCAAGGGTAAGAGAACAACTTCCCTACCTTCAAAATGAGCAAACAAAAACTTCACTTGGACTTAAAACCAAAGTTCCATCTTCTAACTCTTCGTCTCTACTTAAAGCCAATCCTTTGCTTTAGAACAAAATGCAGCTCCCAGAGTGAAACTAAAACGTTTCAACTTGCCAAAAACTTCTTCCCCAAAAGAGACTGTTTCAGGTCAAGCCAAAACATTTTTTGGACCTGCCAGCAAATTTAGCAACACAATTCTTTGTGCTGCTGTAATTAGTATGAATGGGCTTCCTTAGCACCATTGTTTCAGGAGCAGCTGTGCTGCTTTGATGAATACCCAATATTTTGTGTGTCACTTGCATTTGCTATGGCCTGTTTATAAAAGTTTCAAATCATACAGTCAGGGAGCAGAAGAGAAATAATATCAGGAGACTTGGACGATCAATCACAAACCACAGACAAAGAGAGAAGACAGGGATCTTGTAGTGGGACATGGGACAAGGACTGGGAAAACCCAGCTTCAGTTCTTGGCTCGGCCAAGGACTGAGCTGGGCAAGGGGAAAATACTCTTCTGCTGGCAGGCAAAGTTATCCAGAGATTAAATAACCTGCCAGCTTGTCTTTTTAAATTCTAAGTTTTTGCACCAAAGGACTGTGCTACCTACTCATTTACTGTGGAAGTAGGTAAAAAATGTTCCATTACCACACACACATACTGTGTGTATAAGCAGGGAAAAATGCAGATTCAGGAACATCGAAATACTTCTCAAATCACTCCAGACTCCTTCACACTGAAGGCTCTTCACACTGAAATATTTTAATTCTGCAAAATCGAGATGTCTAGCTGCAGTATTTCTGAGCCCAGCAGTTTTCCTCATCTTGAACTGCCTTTTGCTTCAAATTCAATTAAAATTATATTTCAAAAGAAGCATTTCAGTGACAGCACTTATTACTAAATATCAACAAAAATATCAGTGCTATTCTATAAAAAAAATCTATTAATTTTCCAGAATGAAATGCTGTATTTTCTTTTGGCTTTCAATTGAATTCTAAATCCTTAAACCGTTGTTTTTCTTCTGAACCTGGATGTATTTGCAAGATTCAGACTTGCCAAGAAGCCAAGCTCAACGAGACAAGGTTTGGCTTTAGCAGAGGGGCTGATGTGAAGGGAACAATAAATAATGGAAGTCAAAACCCAAAGCCAGCAGGGTGGGTCTGAGAGGTAGGAAAGAACCTCAGGATACTGGGGACAAGAGGGGCTGCTGCATTATCCAGAACATCTTTCTCCAGAAACCCAGGATCTGCAGGTAACTCATGTAAATCAGGAAAGAGCAACAAAACTGACCAGACCAAAATATTGACCAAACTGTTTCAGTCACACGTCCAGGCCAGCTGCCTGCCCACTGACCCTCTGCCTGGGCAAGCTGTCTCCCACCTTATGGCACACCAAAGCTCCCATCCAAGAAAAAAATCTCACCTCACATAATCAGTTTTAATTAAATTTACAGCAAGTATCTTCAGTTAAGCTGATAATTGGTTAATGACCCCCATTAAAACAAGATGCAGGCAGCACAACTGGCCAATATCCCCCTGCTTCATGGAAGAGCTCTTCCACCAAGCCTTCTCCCAAGGCAGAAAGTTGGGATGACAGCAGGAGGTGACAACTTTAACAGATGAGGGACCAATAAAAATAAAGGCAGCCACACAGAGCACACGGAAGCGCAGCTAACATTTCATTTCTTAGCAGGATGGTTTTTTCAGAGAGTCCCATTAATTTCTCCAAGGTCCATGGGCCTCACTGTCTCCCATCTGTCTAGCAGGGAATGAATATAGTGCCCTGCCTTAAACACTTGGAGACCTCAAGTCCCCTCTTTGCTCTCTGCTCAACCCAGTGGCTAAGTCACTAACCCTCTGCAATATGGACACATTAATACTCAGCGCTATGAAGGGAGTTCAAGGCTGATTCATAATTCACCTGGTCCAAAAAGACACTGGGTTTCTTAAGCCCAGGGCCATAACTTTAAAATGTAGATGCTGTCAGGAAAAGAGGAAGAAAAAAAAAAAATCAGAGCAGTAAAAGGCTGCGAAATTTGCACACAGCAAAATTATTCCCCTTTCGCAAGGTTCATTTGAGAAGTTACTGTAAATAGTTCCTGCAATTCACACACAAAACAACATTTCCAGAACATTAATGAACCATTTTTTAAAGCCCCCCTTAAAGTTATTCCTGGCAGAAAAGGGAAAAAGATGCAAGCTGTAGAGTCTGTGACTGCATAAGGGAAGAAGCTGTCGGATCCCATCTGTCATGAGGAGGATAAACGACCGCACACATCTCTCCCCTGAGTTAGCTCGCAGCCCGAGTCTGAGGAGAGGAAACCTGCTCGGTCACAGCTCTCAGCAGAGGAGGCAGGGATGGCAGCAAGTGGGAGTTTAATCCACAAAGCTCTTCTCCCACAGTGCCTCCGCCCACCCTTTGGGAGACAACAGGCTCCGGACTGGCTGCAGAACGAGCCGGTGGGAAGGAAAGCGAGGGCTCCGCGTGACAGCAGGGATGGCGGGGAAGTTCTCCACCACAAGATGATAAGAGACTCCCTCCTGGTGGGCCTCAGTGGAGTAAGAGCCTCCCTGTGGTATCCCTGACTGAGCTCAACCAGCAGGAGAAAGGTCCCCATCCTCCTGGGCAGAGAAGTGTCCTTCGAGGCCCTCAGAAGAGCAGTGCAGGCAAGGACAACACGGGTCAGTGCTGCAGCAGATTCCAGCAGTCCTCCTCAAGACTGGCATTTGACATATTGGGATTAAGAGCCTGCAAACTGCAGCATTCCTCCACGGCTGTCTGGCTGGGAAAGAGCTGAGGTCAAGACCAGGAGGTACCTAAAGGTCAAAGTGCTGCCAAGAAAAATAGTTAAACAAAGGCCAGCATTTCTCCAGCCAATTGCTCAGGCTTATAAATACAGCATTAAACTTAGAGTAAGGAATTTAGGATTCACTTTAGACCTCCTCCTTATTTTATGAAGCTTTTCTCAGCACCAATACCATTACATTTCAGTATCCAGCTAAAACCAGCCAACACTAACTTGAACTTCTGGGGTACTGAGAACTACGGGGTCTGCAGTTCATTTTTTATTTTCATTTGGAAGTATTTTTTGGTTTGTGGGTGAGTTGGCTTTTTGGTGGAAATTCTTGTGGAATTTGTCTGTTTGTTTTTTACATAATATAATTATGTAACATTAATAATAATATTTAATAATTAATAATTATAATATTAATATATGTAATGCCATAAAATGGGCATTTGAGATATCTGTGAGGAGTTCTGGTGGGGTTTTTTTGTGTAACTGGCCTGCAGCCACACTTCTGCCCTCAGTGCAACAACAAAGCAGGACTCTTATGTTCAAGCAAGGGGTGGACAAATCCTTCATCTCCGTTTCCACATGGCTGTAGTCAGCTGGAGGTGAAACCCTGGCAAGAAGAGCAGCCACAATTCACCACTTCTGTTAACACCATCTCGGCCCAGTCTGAGGTGCCATCCCAGCAAAACAGGGTTGGTTTAGCAGCTCCTGGAATCCCTAGGACCATCCAACACTCAGAAGAGATTTGCCCACTACAATCCTCCCCATCAAGAGCCACCTGTGTTTATTTATCTGACAGCATTCCTTACACTGCTCTGTCTACACACAAATAGAAAGACAGGTTTTTATTGAAACAGCTCTCAGTCAAAATTCTACTTTGGGAATCAGGCAATTTCTCTCACAAAGCTCTCTTGTGTCAAAGCTGTGACTTCCCAAATATTCAAGTCAGAGTTTATCCCTACAGGGTCTCAGCAGGCCACCAGAGCTCCCAAGTCGTGGCTTTGCTGGAACACAGACAACCAAACTTCTTCTTCCTCCCTGGGCTTCTGCAGGCAGGACAAGCAGAGCACCTTCCTCTTGATCTTCTGGCCATCCAACATCAGGTTTCTGAAAATCCTTTTGCACACTACGGACAGGATTTCACAGGGAGCACAAACAGAAATTGACTCTTCTCCCTGCTTTGAAGGTTACCAGCAAATGGAAGAGTTTGGGCTCTACTGGACTTTAAGGAAGTACTGTGCCCTTTATTGCACTACCAAACAAACACATTAATGGCTTCCCCATGGCAAGTCCACAACCAGTTCAGCTCAGTGCCAGCTCAGATGACAGCATGGAAGACCATCTGCAACTCTGTGAACTCAGCAATTAGCCCCTGAGCCTGGGGAAGAGTTTGTCAAGATCCCATCGCAGGCGAACAATAACACAGAAACACGGCTTTGAGGGGGAGACAATTTATCAAGCTGACCACAGACGTCTCCCTCGTTTTTTCTTTAATAAATCCAGCCTAGCTCTTGGCTGTGCTCAGTATCTTGTCATTGCTTTCGTCTCCTTTCAGGAATGCCTCCCACCTGCGGTCTTCAGGCCCTTTGTAACCCTGAAGCCATTTATTTTCTCCAACATTTCTCCCTAAAGAAACCCAGACTTTATTCCCATGGAGAGGAGGGAAACTGAGGCACAGCAAAGCGAGCTCCCTGCCCCTAGGCCAGGGAAGGGGACAGGAGCACCTTCCCATTTGGGATGAGCTGATTTGTACTGGCCATTTTCTCTTCTGCACAAGGAGCATCAGGAGGCTTTTGCTCCCTCTCATGAACGAGCTGTTTAGGAATTACTCGGATGTTCTTTGCCATCAGACTTTAATCACCAGAAGTGCCTTCCTTGTGGGACTCCATGGGGATGTTCAGGCAGCCAGCCAAGTTCCTGAGAGCCAGGCTTCATCTAAATACACTGGTTATTTTTAATAATGGTGGGCAGACACCAGCTTGGCTCCCATCTCATCTCCACCTCCTATTGCTAGCGCGGCATTTCTGTCTCCATTTCCACATCCCCGTGGTACTCACAAGAGTGCAACAGGGATCTCCAGGCTCAAATCCCTTCTCCAGCCCTTGGAGCCACTCCTGGGAAGAGCCACATGTAGGTGGCCCTTTGAGGTCTGAGGGGAAGGTCCTGCTCAAGCTGCCAGCTTTTGGGAGCACCAGGTATCAGCGGCGCGAGCCTGCCGGCAGACACGGTTGCCTGGGCTAATTTCACGCCCATCCTCTTCCCTCTCTGCGAAATTCCAGGCAGGCCTTCCACTTTGGCTGACATTCAAAACTGTCACCTCTCAGCAGACATTAACTTGGAGGCCTCTGTCATCCCTCACATTAAAATGCTATCACGGGGAGTCAGCACAGCTCGGCTCAGCCAGCTAAGGGGCTGGCTCTGGCCACGCCGCAGGGACAGCCGAGTCACGCTTGACATCCGTGGTCAACTTGACAGTGATGGACATGCTACTTAGGAGTCATTTGCTGATCTCGTTTCCCCAGGTGGGAGGTCGTGCCACGGTGCTGCCTCCCCTGGGGAGGAGGAGTGGTGATGCTCTCCAGCCTGTCCAGGAGCAGACACACGCAGATGGGCTGCTGCCCTGCCTGCTCACTGACCAGGAGACAACCTGCAGGGCCCGCTGTGAACCCAAAATGCAGCTGCTCCTTCTGCCACACACAGAGGTGTCTTTGCTCACAGACAAGCATCTTGCCTCCACAAAAAGTCATGTGTGTTTGTGTGGACATTCCCCACGCCCTTGCTGAAGCGTGTGCTCCTGGGATACCCCTTCTTCTCGACAGCTGCTTGCACTTTCTGAACCACACATGCTGTCAAAGGCACCAGAGATGCTGTCAAGCCCAGGCACAACTTTGCTCGTAGACAGGGCCTGGTCATCATACCCTGACCCTCCCATAGCAAGGGGAGGCAGAGGTGTGATGCTCATTAAGCTCTAAATCACTATTTAATGGGCACATCACCATCCCCTTTGTTCCAGGGCATGTTTCTGTCTGGAGGTGCCGACCCCGCCACTGCCTCTGAGCAGGCAACGATCACAATCACAGCCTCGAGGAAGCAGTGCTCCAAAAAGGAACAGGATTTTAAAATCTTCACCTTCTCCAGGAGCCCCTGGCATCACCACTGCTGCACCCAGCCCTGGGATGGGCCATCATGACATATTGTTGGCTTCAGAGCATTGGGTCCTTCGGCATCCAAGGGCCTCATTTTCACACAGACAGAGCAGCAGACTCAGCAGACCCTTAACCCAAGCTCAACCACACTCCCCTCTTGCCTGAAGGCCTCCCAGCACCTGATGCCCAAGCACATTCCTGCCATAGCTCTGTTCCCAGCAACTCAGGGACAGCAACAGTCTCCAGTACCACTGCAGGCATCTCCACAAACAAAGCCCACCTGCAGCTCAGGGGGTGCCAGCTCTAAACCAGCTTGGTCATTCTGGTGCAAAAATTCCCATTAAACTGTGCTGGGTTAAACTGAAGTAAAATACACAGGGAACTAGATAAAGGTGAATTGAAAATACAAATTTCCATACAGGTAGGAAGCCACCAGAGCTGTGGTTTCCTCCATCTTTATACCACAGGCAAAGCACTTTTTTTTTTTTTTTTTTTTTTTTTTTAATGTACAGAGAAGTTTACAGCCTAATCACCTAAAAACTCCCTTCCACTTCTTATTGCCCCAGCAGAGCATCATTGGTAACACACTCAAATCCCAGGACTGCAAAAGATAATTAGGGCACAGGAACTTGGCCAGCTACTACTGGGAACCACTTCCCAGCCTTTCCCAGTTTTGGGAAGCCTAAGTTGAGCCCTGTCCTAAACACCCTGTAAAACAGATGTCTTATGCAGCATGCCCAGACGGCCTTCCCCAAAACTAGGCACTTTTGGATCAGACAAAGGGAGCAAATTCCAGCATCCTCCGGCCCTTGCGGCGAACATGGCTCCGTTGAGAGAGAAGCTTGGAGAGTGCCCGTCCCCACAGCTGTGGCTGCCTGGCTCTGGGACAGTGGCACACTATTTCTGTCACTGATGCCACCTGTCTCTGATGAAGGAGACTGAGGAGATTCATTCCCCCAGAGACACCCACAGAGTTGATCCGAGCCCTCAAAGACTTTTCTTCTTTCTCGAAGGCGCCCAAGCACCAAGGGCACAGCAGTGACATCCTTAGCCAGGGTGTTTGGTCTCTTCCCTGGCCTCCTGTCAGCAGAGCTGGCACAGCTGGGTGGGAAGGGACCCACTGACAGACAAGCCACAGACCTGACACCTTCCCAAGCAAAGCCCCAGCCCTGACACTGCTACTGTTCCGTGGCCCTGGGACAGCCTGGCTCTGCTCCACTAGCCCCAGCCACGGCAGGACAGGACCACACTCGCCTCCCAGTTACTTTTCAGTCCTTTTATGGGGAAGATCACTTTATGGCAGGGTCTGGTAGAGTACTCAGCTTTCCCTTCCAGACTCCAGCAGAAAGAACTTGACCTGTGTCCTCGGACCCCCTTAGTCATCGGGCTGAGCCGCCTCTCCCCTCCTCCCACCACCCTCCTCTTTTATGGAGTAGCAGCAGCAGCAGAGCATGGGGTGAGAAGTCAAGGGAAGGACAACTTGACTGATGGAGCTCAGGTTGTGGGGTCAGCGCAAGGCGTCGTGATCTGGGCTCAGACAGAGCCATTTCCTCTGTGATTTTATCCGCTGTGATTTTTATCTTTCGTCTGTTCACACGTCATGCCACCTGGACATAATACAGAGCAAGCTGAGTGCTCGGCTCCACACTTAACCCCTTCCCTGCTTCCCAGAAAAGCGGGAGGGCCCCAGGCACGGCTCAGTTCTGTGCTTGTGGCTTTGCCTGGCAACAAGGGGCTTTTCTTTACGGGCCCTTTTTATTGCCTGGAACATCTGTAAGTGGCAGGTTTATCCTTCTCTGATGACCCCATGAACCACGCTATGATTTACCCATGAATTTCACATCCTCAACAGCATTCATGAGATGAGATTTTTGGTATTTCTTTTGGGAGACACATGCTGGTTTCGGTTCCCACTCCAAGCTGTGTGAGCACAGCCCTGGTAGTTCGCAGCATGGGCTCCTCAAGTGATAGTACAGACATGAAAGGCAGGCAGAAACAATTTCCTCTTACTGCACCAAAGATGTTGAGCCTTAGCAGCTGCTTACACAGGGCTGGAGTAATGAAGACCAGCCCTCTGCTCCAAAGAGCCCACACCAAACCCGTGGGTGGAATTAGGTGGTGTTTGACATGAGCACAGGTGTTCAGGCCAAGCTACACTGAGTTAGACCAAGAGCAAAGAAAATTTTGAAGGTCTGCAGGGAAATTGGCAATAATCCCCCGACCAAAGTCTCAGCCATTGAACATGTCAGATCTAAAACTCTTCAAAAGGCAGATGAAAACCATCACCCCCATTCTGTAGGTGAGGACCAGCATGATGAAGGAAGCAGCAGAAAGGATTATTAAATCCATGACCTGGCCCAAAGCTGTAGCATATGATACCTCACTAACCATTTCATCACCAGATATCAGCTCATCTCCTCAGGCTGGGCACCTTCAGAGAGTCCAAGCACCTTCATGTGCCCTCCACTGACCTTCCTTTCAGGTCCATGGATCACCCAGCCCCATGGTCCAAACAGGATGCAGCTCAGCAGGAGTCAGGCAGGAGGAACACCCAGCCTGTGCAGGAAGCCTGGTGACCCCACAGCACACAAGCCACCCTTCTCCTCCAGACAGGACTCACCTTCCCAGCCTTTCCTGGCTCCTCCAAAGAGCAGAGGGCTGGCTCCCACATCCTTCTGATCCCACTGCCGTAAATTACCACCGGATGGGACAAAAGTAGAAGCTGCTTTGAGTGGGGGATATTTTAAGGCACTTATGGGTTGGGATTTTTTGTTGTGGTTTGGTGTTTTTTTCCCAAGTTTCCTTATTTGTTTCCTTTCTTGCTCCTGATATGATAACAGGAGAGATAGATAAACCACAGGGAGTTTCCATCTAGAAAGCCTGGGGAAAAATACAAAGTGCAGCCAGCCACAAAAAGCTGTACAGGCCTTGAGGTTATTTTTATTTTAATTTCTGGCTTCTCAAAACCAGTGGCCTCACTTTTTGAATTAGGCAAAAAAGATATGGGTAAAACAACACATCCTCAAACAAAACCCTGCTGGCCTTTATGAGTGGTTGCCAGCTAAGCAATCTATGGGTGGCAAGGTGCAATATTTTTAATGGGACTTTCACACCAAGTTAAAACATCTTAGAAGGAGCTCTAACTGGTTACAGTTCTGGTTCCCTTCCAAGAGGACTGTGGTAGAGGACAGGGATAACTTGTTTTTTCAATAAACTCTACACACAATGAACACATTAATTTCAAAATGTTACATAATTCTCTTGCAGAAAGTCAAGTCCTTTTTGACATTAAGAGACTCCTTAATTTGGGACAGTCCCTATGTCAAAGCCAGGCAGATATAGTGGGAAGGGTCTGTCCATAAATGCCCAGATCTCATATACTCTCTGAAGCTCTTGGCCACTGTCAGGATGAGTTTGCTATATCAGAAATCCAATTTGGCAGTTCTGATTGTTTCTTACAGGCACAGAGAGCCAGGCACACAAGTAACTTCAAGAGAAACGAGCCCACATGGCAGCAGCTCAGAGTTCACCCCGTGGAGCATCAGCTCTGTGAGACAGGGAATTTGTGCCCTGTGTCTCCACTCCACACAGCACAGGGGGAACCTCAGCCTTGAGAGCTCCCACCAAGTTTGCACGTGTCCAGGAGTGTGGAACTCAGCTTTGGAATAATTAGTAGCACCAAAACTTCACAAAAACCCCAGTTTGCCACAAAACAAAACCAACTCTTTGGCCCTTGTGCAGGAAACTGAATGCATGAAGAGGTTTGGTGCTGTCACACCTACTTCAATGCTGTCCTCAGGCAATTCCCCTTGGCATCTCCCCTTTCCTTTAACAGCTTGCATCAGTCACCCACTCTCTGGCTGTGCCCTTGTGGCACATCCCCAGAGACAGAAAGACTCCTGCTGCTCTGCTCTAGTGAGGACACTGACAACTGATGTCACCTGTGGGTGTTCAAACAACCTGCATTCAAACTGCCCATCCCCAGACCTGCTTCTCTTCACACACACGCAGAAAATCACCCTGAAAAAAACCCAGACCACAAGAACAGTTACAGCCTCTCCCTCTGGAGTGGTATCACAGCCACTCCCCCTCCCACCACTTCTCCCTAAAATGACCTGTCTAAATTTTTAAGAACTCTGCGTTTTCCAGGACATCCACAGAAACCAAATCCAGGTTTTTTGTGGGAAGAATCATGCTGCGCCACCAGGCTGGAGGTAGCAAACGCTGCTGTGCCTGCATGTGGACAACACCCCCGCAGAGAACAGGCAGTGAAGCCAACCCCAGACCATCAGACCATCTCTGTTCCCAGCAAGCTGCCAAGGGAGCCCTCCAGCCACATAAATTTTGGGGTGCCCTTGCTCTGTGGTCAGCCCCAGTCAAAGACATCTTATCGCCGGCCGTTTCCCCATGCGGCACAAATTCATGTCCCTATCATTAAAGAGACACATGGTTTATTTACTCATTACCATATCCAGCTGTTGGCTTTCCTTCTCCACATATTTCAGGGTAAGTAGTGATTTGACATAAATAATACCCCATTCAGCAATGGCCTGAAAGATATTGTAAATATAAAAAAAAAAAAAAAGTCTTTGGCTACAATAGCTCTTTCCAAGTGCTCGGTCCAAATCCTACTTAGTATGGGAGTGGGGGGAGGTTGGGAAAGAGAAAACCCAACGCCATTACCTAAATAGCCCCATTAAAAATGAGCCCAGAGTGAGTTACAGCTTTATTAAACAGATGACATTACATCAGGAATGATGAATCATAATGTTTCTTTTCGGGATTACAATGCCATACGACCTCTTCAGCTGTAATTGTTTGCCTCCTATTCCCAGCCACCACCAGGTGTGGTGGCCCCTGCCCCCATCACATCAATGCCAGCGCTGGGGACCCGTGAGCATCTCATCCTTGAAGGCTCACAAACTGTCACAGGCAAAGGGTCGGAGGGGGACAATCCCTTCAGGAAGTGCGAAGGGGATCCTGGGTTTTGTTCCCAGCCCTAGATGGGCAGAGATGCCTTCCCAGGAGAGCAGGGGTGTTTCTCCACGTTTGCAGGCAGGAGGAGGTTTGGATTCTCAGCCTGACCCTCTTGCTTTGGTCTCTCCTGCGTCAGAACTGAGCAAGGTGAAGCAATGAGAGGGATCTGTGGCAGGAACCAGATGTCAGGGCTGTGCATCTGTGCTGCCTTCAGCTGGGACAGAGGCTTTGTTCCACAGTGGCTGGTGCAGGGCTGTGTTTTGGATCTGTGCTGAACACAGAGGTGTTTTCGTTGTGGCTGGGCAGGGCTCACACAGAGCTGAGGCCTCTTCTGCTTTTTACATGGTGAGGGGGCTGGGGGTGCATGGGAGGCTGGGAGGAGACACAGCCAGGACAGGTGACTCCAAGTGACCAAAGGGATGCTCCAGACCATGTGACATCATGCTCAGCATATGAGGTGGGGGAAAAGTAATTTTAGTCTCTGTTTTTACTTCTCATTATCCTGCACTGATTTTGTTACCAACAAATTCAATGAATATCTCTAATTTGAGTCTGTTTTGCCCGTGATGGTATTTGGTGAGTGACCTTTCCTAGACCTTAACTCATGAACCCTTTGTTGTATTTTCTCTCCCCCATCCAGTTGCAGAGGGGAGTGAGAGGCTTTGGTGTCTGGCACCCACCACAGCATCCCAAAGCTTTTAATACCCAATAAATTTTTCCGATTTCCTTCCAAGCCAAGGTCTGCACTGGGGCATGTAGAAGGGATTTCACTAGAAGTATGGGGGAAACTGCACAGTGCAAGATGACTGGGACCACACAGGGTACAGCAAAAGGCTGTAAGAGAAAGGACTTCAGCCTGCAGCTGGTACAGCACTGCTCTGCTGGCTCCCCCAGCAGAACAGCTGATTACCACTCCCAAAACACTACACATCGAGCTGGCTGCTTGCTGCCTCTGTCCTTTTCACTGCTCTTCATTAGCTCCTTCAATCCATCCATCCATCCATCCATCCATCCATCCATCCATCCATCCATCCATCCATCCATCCATCCATCCATCCATCCATCCATCCATCCATCCATCCATCCATCCATCCATCCATTTCTTCTTCCCCTGGGTGTTTAAATCCACATTGTCCCCGACACAGCTCACACACATGGACCAGAGAGAAGAGCCCCTCTGAAGATGAACTCTCTTCCCTGTGTCAGTCCTTGCAGGATTGGTGGAGGCACCCATCAGGAAAAAACCCAGGGTTCCCAGGGGGCACCAGCACAGCCCAAAACCACCGTGTGAAATGTTTTCCATATTTTGCTCCTTTCATCCTTCTCCCAAGGTTTGCCTGCCACCTATAAATAACCAGGAGAGCATGACATCCCAACTCCCAGATAAAGCAGCGCCGCGCCGCAGCCCGCGCAGGCCAACGGCTTCTATTTTTACATCTTTGGTGAGAGCCACGTGGCAGCTCTCGACAACACACACAAGGGGGGAAAAATAAGAAAAAAAAAAAAAGGAAAAAAAAAAAAAAAGCCCCAGCACTCAGATCTCCACTCCCCCTCCACCTTCTGCTCAGGCAGACCTCAAACAAGCGCCCGGCAGCCCCATCTGCTCGTCACCTGCTGGCATTTGGGTAGCAGCTACGTCAAACGCCCGGCTCGCGTTCTCACATGTAGGAGTTTGCTGTCTGAGTGATGAGGCTGCCTGTGCTCCCATTGTGCTTTGCCGTCCTGAAGGTTTTTTGGGAGCCTTTAACGAAATGTTGTATGCCAGTAGCTCTTATGTAAGTTATCGACCTCCTTGCCCCCATTTCACGGACTGAGAGAAGGCAGAGATACCTGTGACTGCCAGCATCCCCAACACTCCAGCCCCTCTGCCCCCAGAAAATCCTTCCTTTTGTTCTGGATAATTCCTCTGTCCACTCATTTTCACAACTGTAGATGAATCTGAACAGAAAAATAAAAAAAATAAAACCAGCACCCAACAATAAAGTCTTGCCGAGGGAAGTTGAGCTCTGGCTTTGGCCCACAGAAAGGTCCAGGTCTCTTTGTAACTCTGATCACACTGCAAGGGGACAGGGACCAGGACTCCTCACCTGCCTTGGCACCAGCAGGACCCTTTCAGTCTGCCCCAAACAGACACTTACACCTCTCTTCCCTCAGGTCTTGGTTTGATCTCTCCCCCCCACCATAAATTCTCAAGTCCTAAAAGCAGAGGTACAGCCCTAGAAAAGAGCCACTAATAGGATAAGGGATCAAGCAGTCAAGGTTTCAGCTGTGATTCCTACCCCCTGGGTGAGCATCAGCATTTACAAAAATCTGTGACTGTACATAACAAGAAGAAGAAAAATAAATCCAGCAACTATGAAGTTGGTAAGTGGACAACTTAAGTTCAGCTTTCATGCATTAAAATCAACAATGGTAATCATTTCTCTTTCCACTGTAATTGTTGTAACAGCATTGACTCTAATCTTAAAGGAGAAAAAAATATCCACCCCAGATTTCACTCCAGTCTGGAAGTGAGTCAGCTCTCAAACCTCAGTGAGAAAGAAAGGCACTTGCTAGGAAGGATGTGGGAAAATAGAGGGTTAGATTCACCAGGCTCCTCTTGGGTCATGCTAAAATTACTACGATTTAAGTTAATGAATAGATTTCCTTTTGTTCCAGCCCAGCTTCATTCTGCAGTGTTACAGCCCTTATCCCAAGCTGGAAGCAAGAGCTATTCAGATAAAACAAAGCCCAGCTTCTCTTTAGCATTACCACCAAGACTTCTTCATAATAATATTTATAAAATAGCTATTAAGATGGGAGGGGATAGTAAAACTGTGTCAGTAAAAGGCACTCAGGTTATAAAATACAGGCATTAAATCCGCCCTGCAACACAAATTCCCTTCCCGCCCACGTGTTTGCTTGTTTCAAAGCATCTCTCAAGGCAGAGCTGCATCCTGCTTATTCCTTGGGATCTCTAGCTCATCCAGGCTGTGGGATGAGCAAAGGGGTCCCAAAGTTCTGCTGCTGCATCTCGACACACCTCACTGCTCTGGGCTCCAGGCTCTGCTCAGACCCGCTTGGCACTAATGGCTGGGGCCATTTGGGTCAGGGCACATCCATTTGGATTGTCCTCAGCTCCCAGCAGAGCAGGGAGGGTCAAACAGGCACTGCTCTGAGCTCCCCAGGACAAACAGGGAGGGAGGCAGCCACAGAGGTCACAGCAGAACCACAGGCCACCAGGGCAATGGGCCTTGCTCCTTGGCAGGCTGGGTTTGGCACCGTCTCTGCTTCTTCCAGGAAGCAAGAAAGCATTTTTGTGCTGCTTTTGGCAAGAAGAGTTTTCCAAGGACAATCTCGTGTGCAGCACATCCAGCAGACCGCAGCAGCAGGGGAAGCTGCTCAACCTGGAAGGTACATCTGCCCCCTGATGCCTCCCAGTCCTTGCCCTACACACCCACCTCCACCAAAAGGCAGCTCCAGATCACTGGGAAGCATCAGCCTCCTGGGAGGGGTTAGCAGCCACGACAAGAAGCTAGTCAGGTGAAGACTTCCTCCAAAAGGTAAATTTGCTGGAACTGAGCATCAGTGCAGTCACCAGGACAGCGAGAGGGAATGAAAAGCACAGAGCCAGCCAGCCAGCTCACTGCCAGCCACTCGGGACCACCACACAGACATGAGGTGAAAGCACGAGGCCGAGAGGTCAGGCTGCAGATCTGCCCATCCAGCGAGGCAGCACCTCTACCAGGAGAGTTTTCCAGGCACTATTTAATGTCTGCAAGGTCCTGATAGCCCAAACCAAGAAGCATCATCTCAGTGCAGAAACCTTATGCTGGTTTCCAGCATAATCTCAGCTCTGGAGTTGACCCAGCAAAGAGTCACGGAGCAGGGCTGCAAGTACCAGCAAGCCAAGGGCCTGGGAGGGAGGGCTACACCTACAGCCTGCACTAACATTCCCAGGCTTTTCCAGCATCTGAAAGGTAAGGAAGGAGCAGGAAAGGGGATCTGAGAGAACAGAAAGAAGCACTGTATTTATCCAGGCTGACACCTCGCAGAGCAGCAGCCAGAGCATCTCAGCTCTAACCCCTGTGCCCGCCAAGCGTTGACACTAATAGGACAACAGCTGAGCAATTAAAAGGAGGAGAGACAAGGAGATATCAAGTCAAAAAGGCTCATGGACAAGAGACAGAAAGCCCTAATTTCTGCTTGTTTGCTTTGGTGAGTGGAATACTGTCAGGCACATACTATTCTCAGGAAAAACTACGTTTCTGTCACCACCAATTAATGCCTCTTTCTTAGGAGACTGGAATCCTCCTGCCTTTTTGCTGCACCAGGTTTTTTCATGGCCCTTATAGAAAGGGTGTCAGACTTTGGAGTGCACAGCATCCCTCTGTACAGAGAAGTGTCTGAGACAAGCCACTGGTCCTGTGCTAACTCTCAATTAAAGACTGCTCACAAATGGTGGGAAACAATAATTTACAGCCCCTTTGCTAGGGGTAGAGACATGGGGAAACACAGAGGAGAGCCTTGGAATCAGGAGGCAAACAGCATTTCCCTGAGGTCTTATTACACCCTTCTCCAGCAGAGTTAACAAGCAGGACAGTGTGGAAGTGGTTGTACTGGTTTGGGGGCCCCAGCTGTAACTACTTCAAAATCCCTGTGCATGGGTTATTCATCCCTAGCTCTGAAAGTCCTGGGCAGCCTTGGGGCCCATGGCTGGTGAGAGGGCCCTGAGGGGAGCAGAGCTACAGGTTTGGGCAGGTGTCTCTTCTAACACATCATTTATGTGGGCAATGGGAAAAAACAACGGGAAAAAGCAAGCAGCAAGCAAGAGCCCCCTCCAGCCAGACACAACTAATGCTCTTAACATCCAGCCCAGAGCCTCTGAACCCCTGTCCCAACAAATCCCTCTGAGGTCTTCCAGCAAAATCACACCTAAAATCCACTGGGAGGGCTAAGGACCAGGTCAGGAAGGAAACTCAAGGGCAGGGAGGAGAGGCAGCCCTTGAGCACGGACAGACTGAAGAGCTGGACATCAAGCCTGGCATATGGCAGCAGCTGAGAGGAAGAAAAGCAGGACTGGAGGCTATGAGTCCAATCATTACTTTCACTAGATTACAAAAATGTAAATTCCCTGTGCACTGGTCTGCCTTGGAAATATCAAGAAGAACAGGAGGCAATTAGGAGTAACGGAGTCACGATGATGGCAGCAACAGGCAAATGTTTTTGGGAAAAGGACAGGTTTGGGTGAGAGGCACAAATCCCCTTCTTTGAAAGATGCATGGGAAGGGGTGTCTGGTCCAGCTCTCAGCTTCCTTCCCTGCCAGTTTAATGCTTCCTATCAAGCAGTGGTTGTACCAATTTAATCTGGGTTAATAGAATCGCTGGCACGCTCAAGGGAGACATTGCTGGGAAGCAGCACAGGCAATGTGACCCGTGGGCCTTGGAAAGTCATGGACACACAGGGATTTAGAGCCAGATGTGTGCTTTGCAGCTGGATCCTCAACAAAACTGCAAAACACCTTCCAGTGATCCACTGGGAATGGACACAGCCCGTGATGGAGCAACACCACATGGACAGCCCATGGGGACAGCCCCACTTCCACCCCAGCCAGGGAGTTTAAATGGAGCAGAAACCCAAGATTTAGACAGGAACAGCCAAAGCTGAAGGGAAATGCCAGGAAATATGGGACACCTGGGGAAAAAGTGCTGGGGGTGAAAACCCCAAGCAACCTGGAAAGTGGGGTGAAGGAAATCTGAGAAATAAAGAGATACAGAAGCGCTGGTGAGAAGGAGATGGAGCTACATGGAGGCAACTGGGTTATAGGCAGTCTTACATCAGTTTATGAAAATATCCCATTAATCTTCATAGCACAATCTTAATTGCAAAATCTTTCATCAGCCTTGTTATTTGTGCACCTGTCACTGGAGACACTCGGAGTTGTTTTGTCGTCATTTCTCACACTAATTAGAGGGGCTTGGGGTGGTTTGAGGGTGGGGAGGTGTGGGGGGGGGGGCTGTTGTTTTTTAATTGTCCTCAAGCATGGCTCAGCTTTATAGTAATGCTGCCAATTAAGGTCCTGCCCTGTGCAGGGCTTGTAAGCCTGCTAGGCACGTTACACAGGACTAGAGGGGTTGTTTTAATTAAATACCCCCAGACTAGTAGGGAAATATTTAGAGCAATTTAACAATCTGCTGCAGAGTTGTTAAGCCTCCAATATATCTGCTTAATGTTCATTTGGGTATTTAATAATCTCCCTACCTTATCTAATCCTGTTTAAATTTAAAGAGATGCATCTAAGCTGGTGAAGTAGCAAGCGCTTATTAACAGCCGCTGGTTATTAAAACATATTTGAGATGTCATCACCAGTGAGCAGTCCCAGCAGCAGGCAGGGGACTTGGAGCCTGCAGATGTATTTCTTTCTTAACTGGGGCTGCCCAGGGACAAGACCCAGTGGTTTCCTCACAAGCTCTGCTGTCACCACACCGGTACCTTTAGTTTCCAACCTCCTTCTCCTGCCCGTGGAAGAGAAGGTGGTGGCCTTCCAGGGTAATTAAAGCTACTGGTTGCTTATTTTTAAAGTTATTTTCCAGGTCTGCAGCTATTCAGGTGGGGCTTTTTAAAAGAACTGTGTGTTTTCTTTTCTCAGTTTAATTAAAGTAGTGTTTTCTTCTGCTCAGACAGTTCTTCACAACTCGGTGAGTGACACAGAAAATCATTTGCTTGAGGACAGCCTATAAGACCAGAAGGACTATTTTGCAAAGTTTTAGCCCAGCTGTGCTTACATAATCTGCATGGTTCTGGTCTGGCTGCCCTGTGTTTGGGAGTCTCCTTACCTCAATTTGATGCCCCCTTCCTTTCCCATCTCTCCTCTCTTCCCTCCAAATCAGGACGTTCCAACACATTTTGGAGTGGTGCCACTCAAAACTCTGATTAGGGCAGGTCTCGAAATGCTGCTACCATAGACAAGAAGAGGTTGTTATAGAACACACAACTCTCAACTTGGACAACTTATACTAAAGGAGAGTCAAGCCAACAATTTAAGTTCCTGTGCAAAAATGGCCTCCAGGCAAAACAAACAATTTTCAGGACACGAACAGTAAGTCACTCTTAAATCCCATGAAAATGAACAGCCCAGACTATTTCACAAGCACTAACCCACCCAATTTTAAAGTACCTTCAACTGCTGAGGGTGGAAATAACAGCTGAAAGAGAGAGGAAAAGCTCTGCCAGACAATTTAAAACAAGAAAACACATCTGGGAGAAATCTCCCTGCCCAACAAGACAGGCAGTTCTGAAGAGCTAAGGTCATGATGCCTTGAAGGTTTAATGTTAGCATCCTCAGATGAGAGAGGTTCCCCATACATCTTGTTCAAGCAAGAGTATCTCAGCTTCTTACCTTAAAGGCTGATTTTCATCATAAGTCTGGTGCTCTGCTTTTGGCCACCGTGTTTTGAGACAGAAATGGACCATTTGGAGAGAGTAAGCCCAGAGGTGACACATCTGTCACACACACTGCAGAGGAGCACAGCCATCCAAGTTGGTCCTCACTGATCTGAGAGCAGCTTTCCAACAGCCTCCTAGGAACATGAAGGAAAATGTTTCCTCGGCCATAGCCAGCACAGAACATAAACAACAGGCTCAAAATTGAGGCAAGGAAGAAAAGTAAACAAAAAAACCCCAACACGCTTTGTATGCTTGTTACAACGATTCTTGATAGAAGTCCTTGGAAGAGGTTGAGCAACCTGTATCCCCAAGGGTCTTTAAAAAGAGATTAGTACAGCAATGACAGAGGTAGAGATGATCTTACCTTGAGGCAGGGAGAGAGACTCACGCGACCTTGGCAAGGTCCTTCTGATGCTCGTGAAGCACCAGTGACACCGAGCTCTGCCCCATCCCATCTTCACCCCACTGCAAGGGTCTGGTTGTGGCACCAGTCAGAGGGGTGTGGACACCAGAAACAAGCTGAGACAGAGGCAGAGACTCCACAGAGCCCAGCAAAAGCAGCATCCTGGCCTGCCAGGCTTGTTGGGCTCACGTGAACAAAGCAAACCCAGCAGAACCCTCAAACCCCAGCCCTCCTCCACAGTCCCCACGCCAGATTGGGATGACAGATGACCAGAGGGGACCAAACAGAGCAGATAATTTTATTTGTTTTCCCTTTGTTCCTCGTCTCTCAGACACTGGTGTCATTCGGGATTTTTTGTGGAGGAGACACATCAGCACAGTGACGGATCCTGTCTGGTCCCATCAGCACCAGGGCGGCGTGTCCCCAGAGTAACGCGAGAGGACTGCCATTCCTGCAGGGAAGGATGCTCAGCAGGAGGTGTCAGCCCGGCAAACACAACAATTGTTTCTCTCCCATCAGTTTGGTGGCACTTGGAAACTTTCAGGATGGAGGGGGAGGCCGAGTCTGAAGCTAGAGGTGTGCCAAGGACTTGCACTGAAGGCCATGGAGCTGACTTCACACCCAGGCATCGTCATCATCTCATCCCTGTCAAGGGAAAAGGAATAAGTGCACTTCGAGTGGATGTTTCCTACAGGATGTGCCCTGCAGGGTAAGGAATGGAACTTCTGAGCCCTCCTCCCACTCGCTGACACTTCCCACTGCACTCCCTTGTCACCTCTGTGTGCAGAGCTGCAGTCACAAATCATGGAGCTACTTAGACCCTTGGAAAAAAAATAATGAAAGGATGCACGTGTTTACAATGTTATTTCCTTAATTCCCAATAAAAGATCTTATTTGCTTCCTCCTCCATAAGTCACCTCTGGCTGAGCAGTGTGGGAGCAGGATGGAAGGCATGGCCTGAGTTAACCCTCCAGTGCCCTCCAGCCAGCACAGCTTTGGCAGCAGCAGAAGGTCTTCACATCCTTTATTCCATCAGAGGACTTCAGGTTCCCCGTGGCCACGTGGAGAAGAGCCTGGTGGGGTCTGGCCATGCTGCTCTGCCTGCCAGGCAAACAGGGACCTGAGATGCAGAAAGGCTGAGCTCAGACACATTCACCAGCTGAAGAGCACCAGCTCTCCAGACACCCAGCCGCCACATCACCCATGTTCCCTACCATGAAGCTCTCAGCTAGAGCTGCAGGTATCATTTTATACAGCAGACGAGGGAAACTGCCTGCAAAAAATCATCTCTGCGTTTGTCTTAGTGGGAAGGGAACCTGGTTCTGGGCTCTTTCCCTGTGCAACCAAGCAGGAAGCACCAATATTGAGCACACTTGCATCACAGTGCCACATTCAGTCTCGTCTCTGCAGCTCAGATCTAGCCAGGCCTTGTCTTTTGCCAGAGGACACAGCTCTCCAGCGGGTGGGAAGTGCTTGGAGGAGCTGCTGGTGAACAGCAGGCTCAGAGGGATGAAGCAGCAGAGGCATGCACAGAGCAAGTGATAATTTCCGTGCTGTGCAATTACAGCTGGGAAGGAGTAAACCTCTGGTGCACAAACCTGCCAACAGTTTACTGCCGACAAGGAAACAAAACCGACAGTTGACACTGGAACAGCTACTGATACCCTGTAATCATCTTAAAAATAGACTCTTTGCAAACCTGCTTGTTAGTAGTGAGAACATATGCTCTTTTTAAAGGGGGGGTGGGGAGGGAGGTGTAGAGAAACCTCTCAGCATCTCCAAAGCAACATTTGCATTAGCCAGAGCACGTGTTTGGTGAAGCTGAGGCTGGAAGCTTCCCAGAACCTGGCCCAGTACTGCTGGGTGACACAGGCACATCAAGATCCTGCATTGCTACAGCACATTTTGCAGCATGAAGAACTCTTAGTCCTCTGAGCCCAGCAGCCAGTGCTTGCACAGCTATTGCAGACAGCCAGCTTGTTCCATCTTACCTCACCTATCTGCTCCCCAGGCTCCTGGTGCACAGCTTTTACTCAGGGTGAGTCCTCCCCATGGCTCCTTTTTAGCACAGACCCTAGTGGACAGTGGAGAGAAGAACATTGTATTTGAGCCAAAACCTCTGCAGTCTTGTAACAGCCTAGAGCATTGTCCGCCACACAGAGCTGGAGGGCAGCTCAGCCCTGGCCCAGGGAAAGTGCCAGGAGTAAGGTTTTCCCATTAAGGTAACACAGCTCAGAACTAATCCAGAGTCTGTCAAGGTAGAGACTGGGACCAGGTCTATTGGTTCTATTTGGTCTGTTCTAGGTTGGTTTTGTTTTTTGATTCCAGGCTGATTTTGTTGGATCTCTTAGAAGACAGAGCATCCACCCAGAAAGAGAGGCTTGGTTTGCTTCCTAACACATTCAGCACAAAATTCACTCCCCCTCAAGTTTCTGTTCCCTCTGTGCTCAGCACAGCAGCACTACAGGAGAGAGAGGGACACATTTCCTCAATAAGTGCATTTCATTTTGGTATGAGCCATTTAGAGATTATATCCATTTCAATTTGGGCAGGGATCCAAGGTTAACCTCCCTGCTCTTGTTAACGGAGCTTTGTTCTCAAAAAGCCCATCAGCTCAGTTTTACATCTTACTTGGGAAAGTCAGGGCAATGTTACACTGGAAAGGCAGATCTTGGGGAGCTCAGTGACTGCTGGAGCAGATAGCAGCTTCCCAGGACTCCTGGATACACATCCCTGGTCTCCTCTGTCTGCCACTCACAATTGCAGACATTTCAGACTGTTATTGTACAGCCCTAAAGTCACCTCAGAGACTTTTCTGTGTCTCCACTTGGCCAGAAAGGAAAATCTTTGCCAAACAGGTACGATGCACAAGCTTGAGGGTGGCACCCTCCATCCAGGATCACAGCAGCACACACAGACACTTGATCCTTTGATATTCACATTTGTGCAAACCACGTTTTCCCAGTTCCTGGAAATCACATCCATTTTTAGGGGGATGTTACTCCCTCAGGGTCAGGCCAGCCAATGTACACTTTCCTGCCTTGCAATCCCCTCGGGAAGGCTGCAGGCTGTACCCAAGGAGCAACTGCAGAATCCATCCTGAGGGCCACCCTATCACAAAAGCTCTTTAAAACTCAGCATTTCAGCCAGCAGCAGGCACAAGAGCCCACCTGCAAGTTATGGGAAGCTGGTCTTCAATAGTCTGGCTTCTCCAGCCACTTTGCAGCACTCCAAAAAGCAGAACGGGAATATGCTCTGGGTAACAAGGACATGCCTTGGCTGCCACCCTGCAGAGGATCTTGCCATGGGGAGAATCCTTCCTGCAGCACCCCAGCGTGTGAGCAGGAAGGCAGCTCCTTCACCCAGAGCAAGGCTCCTTACAGCTCCCCCAGTCAATCCCTCCAGCATGAATTATTGATCCGTGTGTCATCCAGCCTCGGAAGCTGACTCGCCCACACCATGCAAGGAGGAAGCTTTTAGCAGCAGGCCCTGGGTGAGCTGTCCAGGCTCTGCCTCCCAGCTCCGTGCTGAGCTGCTGGGAGCAGCAGGAGGGACCCGTGGTGGTGTTCCCACTCCCAGCCCCGTGAGCTCAGCACATCCACCTGTCACGCGAGCCACTCGCTTGGAAAATTATTCTGCTGGAGCATCACCGAGGACACCTTGCCAGTGAAACATCAGACAACGTCAGGCGGTGTTTACTTGCTCCAGTGCGGATACTACACATTTATTATTTACACTTTGCAGCGTATTTTTGGAGTCGTGTCAATAAGACTGAGGGTTATCAAGTGATCTGTTTGCAGTCAGTCAAAAGCTGCCGTGGTTCCTGGGGAATTTCAGGACAGGGATTTTCCTTTTCACGTCGGCCTCATCTGCACAGCACAAGAGACTGAGGATCTGGGAGATGCTGGGATTTGTAGGACCTCAAACTGAGTTTGTGCCCCTTGCCTCCTCTGCTTCCTGCACAAGGGTTCTCCAATGGGAACCAGTCCAGGGGGAAAAAAAGACTCCTGAAATGATGTAACAACAAAGTGCAGATCGTCTCCCTCAGTCCCAAGCATTTGAAGAGATGGTTGGGAGGATGCAGCTCATCCAGCCTGGAAAGACTTGGGAAGGACCAGCTGGGGACTCCCTACACACAGCTGGGTCTGGAGAGTGTGTCATGGCTGTCCCACCTGCAGATGTCACCTCCTGTCCTAGCCAGTGTTTTCTCCCATCTTTTCTACTCTCTGTTGTCAGAGGTGGGGAAAACAATGAGCACTTCCAACTCAGCCATGGCATAAGCTCATTATCCCCCTCACTAAGAGTTTCTTAGCAGTAAATGTGGAAGTATCATCCATGGAACCTAAACATGTTTTAAATTTCTTCTTTTGAACTGCCTCTTGAAGTGAAATTTTTCACTCAAGCTAGATGGACAACCTAAACCACACCATTCTCACATTTTTGACTACCAGAAATGCTTTCATAGTTCTGGCTGAGAGACCAGAGCATCCAGCCACGCATCCACACAAAGTCGCCAGATACTTTAGCAGCCATGATCTGCTGCAAATCCCATTTCCATAATGGGAAATATTTAAGATTTGGTTTCTGAAAAGCCCCTTTTCCATCCCTTCTTGAGCTGGGCTGGTTCTAGTATTCAGCCCAGCTCTGCAGTTTGGCAGCAGAGATCTGAATTCTTGGCCTAGTAATGAGTGCCAAGGCAGTTGTTTTCATCTTATTCAGTCAACAAGAACATGGAAATCAATTTTTCCCAATCTCAGTTATGGCTAGAAATCCATTCCTTTTAGGCCAGCTACAGGATTAATCTATTGAATGGTTTGCAGGCATTTTGCTGACATACAAACATTTGAAGAATACATTATGCTTTCTCCCTCCTAGTATAGCATTAGTGCTTTTATTTATTTTTTTTTTCCTGTAAACATCTTTGTTCGGGAATCCATGAGACAGGATGTGGAAATGCATGTCTGCCTTGCAAACAAGCCTGGTGTCTGCAAAGTTTCTGCATTTCAGTCGTGGGAGCTTGGTGACTTCAGGAAAAGAGCAGAGACGCCTCGTGCTGCACGAGATGTGCCAGCAACACAAAGCAGGAGCTGAGCTGCCTCTCCACAGCCAGTGCTGAACAAAGGAGCAGCAAGTTTAAATGAAATAAATTACATGAATTCCCGTTTCAGTGGAAGCCTCAACCTAAAGACCTGCCATTCTAACAATTAGTCTCCTCTGCTGGCTCCACAGCATCAGGACGTGCATGCAAAAAACCATCTGACAGCCACCACTGCAGCAGCCTCAGGCAATTCTCTCACCCCAAAAAGGGGGTACTTGGCCACAGTTTGTTCTCTCCTCATAGAAAAAGGAGAAGCTCATCTCTTCTGGTCCTTACTTGGGGCTCCAGAAAGTTTCTTGCCCTGTTCTCAGCAGGACTGAGAGACACTCTGCAAACTCCTAGAAGAGTTTGTTACACTTACTGACATAGCTGAATTTTAATTTTTCCCCATTTTACAGGTATGGTAATAAAGCAAGTTTCTTTATTTCATCAGCATAAGCAGCTCTTCCTTTCAACACTAGAACGTTTCCAATTCCCAAATATTTGTTCCCTGCCCAAATCTGTGGATACAACACCCTCTGTTCCAGTGTCTGCACTTACTCATAAGGATCTAAATTTCCACTTGTCCAATATCATGGCTTTTCCACACCCGCTCCAAATATCAGGATTGTTTGTAAAACTTTCCACAGGTGATGTATTTCAGGCCAAAGGCTAAGATTTGTTTTAAAATGTTCTTCACGAAATTTGATCTGGGCAGCAATATCGAAATGGCTTCGGAAGAACAGAGAAGGATAAAGCAATTATATCCCACACAGCAGGGCAGCAGAAAGTGAGTGCATCCATCTCACCACAGCTGTCCTTTCTTCCTGCAGCAACCTGAACCCAACAGAGTGTGCAGGTCTATTTCCCACTGCTGGGGAGGGCAGTACAGGTATTTCTGAGTGAGAAAACTCTCCCTGTGCTTTAATGTGTTTGTCTGACCAGAAGGACAACATCTAGTTATGAAGATATGATAGCCCTGCTTGCTTACCCACAAAAAATCCCAATGCTCCAGGGCCACAGGGAGGGAGCAGAGCTGCTCCACAGCTGGCCCCACACCTGGACACTCCAGTGATGCAGCAGTGAAGACCTCAGCATGCTTACAGGACAGGTCTTAAAATGCCCCAGATACAACCTAGAAAAGAGAGCAGAACAACAGCACCAAACACACAGCAGCCATTCCTATGAACAGCTTAGCCACACTCCAAAATATTCAAAAATCAAAAATATTCTGTAGACACTGCCCTTAATGCCTGAACAGCACTACATTCACCTGGAGCTTCCCCTTGTCCACTAAGATCTAAGGAACTCTCAAGCTGCCCGAGGAATAGATACTTGTATCTATCACAAAATCATGGTGCCCTCCTTCCCTCAGCTGATCCTTCCCCTCAGTTTCTGTATCATTCACTTGCTGGGCTGAGGCTAAAATAATACACTGAAGCTAGGAGCAAGTCTCCAAAACTGGATTTATCTCAACAGCTCCCAGCACTTGCAGCAATGCATTTACACAGGAGCCCTTTGCATGGCCTCCAGCTGCCACCAGCAAGACTTGGTCAACAGGAGAACCCCTCCAAACAGCATGAAGTAAGTCAGTTCTGACTATTCCTTACAAGACTTTGTTGCCTGTAGCAGGATATGATCACCAGCCATGAGCATGAACACCATTCTGGGAAGCAATTCCTGCGGTAGGGAGAGCGCTGTCCAACACAGCCGTGCTGTGCACTGCCTGGAGGGAAGCAGAGGGTGCCCAAGGACTCCTTTGTGCTACCACACAGCACCACTGGAGAGCTTCCATCAGGTTCTCTCATCTTGCCAGGACATCCAAGACAGATCCATAGTAACTGAATAATCAATTAATCCTCCTGTAGAGCTCCATTTACATAATGAAAACGCAGCCTCCCAATATACCACTATTTTTCAGTTGTCTAGACCAATATATCTGTCCTGTAGTTGGAGGGGGGAGACCTAACACAGCTTCTATTACGGGTGGCAGAGTTCCAGCTGACATCACGTGGTGGCAATAAAACTTCTATTGATTTCATGTAAGCATTTAACCCTAGCAGAGCACATATTCCTTCAACAGCCCACAGCGGACTCCGGGTCCAGCAACCCAGACTGAATTACAGTTGCACCACACATGGAGTCCGCGGAATCTCTCCTCTTCCTCTCCAGCTCCCCAGGAAGCCATAGAGAGGCAGAGAGCAGACAGGCTACGCTGCACATCCTGAAATATGGCAACAAGTTTGGATTGCTCAGTTCAATACCTGTAGCTTATCTCAGACTGCAGAGGAAGGTCTCGCCCTACAGCTCCCAAAGAGAAACAAATCAGCCGTAATTCTAGATCCGGCTCGTTTAGCAAACAAGGACCTGGGGTTGAGCTCTGTCCTCAAAAGTCTGCACCCAGACTGAAAACAGGGACCAGTGGTGCTGAATAATCCCCTTTCTCCACTTCACACAGCACTGGCAAAGCACAAGGCAGTAGCCAGCAGAGGCTCTAGAGCTGAATTTAAGCCCTTACTCTTCCGTCAGCTTTCACCAGCAAATAGGATATGAAGAGCAAACAACTCGTCCCTCACAGCAGGGCCCACTTGCTGGTCCTGGACTGGCTGCAGAGGGATCATCAGCAGAGGAGGCTGAGCTTCAGCTGCAGCCCCTGGCCCTGCCACAGACTTCTGCTAGTCCACAGGCAAAGCATTTTGCACTTAGCTCCAAACCCACCAAGTTAATGCAAAGCTTTCTGTGACTCTCAGACCAGGAAGGGAACAGAATATCTGACCAGCACTGCCAGCAGCACTGCTGGGCCATGAGATAGAGACAAAGCTGTGTCAGACCTTGGTGCTTCCATGAAACAAACTGAACACATCTCTGCTCTGGCCCAGCTGAGCTCTAGGCCTGATTTTTCTCTTTGTCCCTTGAGGAGGACACTGTCCCACTTGACTTTCACCACCCGTCCTGCTCTTCAAAAAGTGCATTCCAAGTTTTGCTGTGAAAGGTTCCTCCAGCTCCTCTCCAAGCTCCTAAAGGGGATCTAAGTGCAGACTTAGATTTCCAGGGCTAACTCTCTGTATCCTCATCTTAGAGGAGACCACTAGGAGCCATATCACAGCACTAGAAGAGCAGGAATTCCCTGCTTCCAAGGCATCCCAAAGCTTCAACCATGAAGAGAGCCCTGGGCTACCGTGATCTTGTTCTCATGCAGGAGCACCAAGGCCTGGAGTTTTCCATTTGTCAGGGGCACAGCACTGCCCAAGGATGACAGAGAGCAAGTCCTCCAGCCTTGGCAGCTCTGTGTGTCCCAGGCACAAGTTTTGGCACATGCTCTAAAGACTGGGATGCCAGTATCTTCCTAGAGAGCAGCGATCCTTCTCTGTACTTCTCTCATGGCTTTCCCTGCTTTGCCCCCCACGCCCTACATCCCTGGAGACCTCGGCAGGCACAAGGGCAGCTCCTCTTTTCACATCTCCGAGTGGATGCCTCACACACAACGACTATTCCACACAGGTCTGGAGCTCTGGAGAGCAGCCTACATCTGGTGTGACGCTGCCTTTGGAGTCACCCCCGCTCCCAAAGGACAGCCCGAGCCAAGCTTATGTTACCAGCACCAGGAGCGTGTTCCCCACCTCCTGAACATTGCATCAGAGCCCAGGGTGTCAGGGGCGTTTGGGAATGCGCCGAGGCTGCCTCTGCATATGCGTGTCAGAGGACAGGCGCGCATCCCGCCTGGAAGCTCCATCTGCCTTTCATCGCCCACCGGTGACGCTCCGAGATTCTCCCTCCCTGTCGCCGTGGCTACTGCGCGCAGTGCCCGGCTCCACAGCGTGCTCCAGAGCCACCTCCTGGCAGAACCGATAACAGGCCTGGAGAACGGCAAGGATGGAAAACAAATTCAGAAAGCCCCCTGATGAATCCCAGCGCCACCCTCCAAATGCCAGCCGCCACGCCCTCCGTACCAAATTTCAGCATCACTCCAAACAGAGGCACTACCCTGCTCCCGTTCCTCACCAAGGCCCCAAATCCAGGACAGGGCTGGGATTGTACTCTTGGAGACAATTTTACCTGCCCCCTTGCTACCCTGGCTCCAGTGCTGGTGCTCCTGTGCTCACCCCAGCTTCCATCCAGGCTGATGGACACAGGGAAGGTGGCAGGCTCAGTAAAATACTGAGGCAGAAGCAGAACACCTGCACACAGGCACAGAAATGTTGGCTCTCTCCTTACTCCATCACTTCCCCCCCTTTGTGTCCCACTTGCACTTGGCTCATGGGTAACAGAAACCCACCCTGCCTTCCCCAGCTTAAAATATTATTCTGTTTCAGCCACCCCTGCATCTGTTTACACCAGGCTTCTTCCTTCTCTGCAGAAGGTCCGTGCCATTCCTCTACCAAGCTCAAGTCACACTAGGACAGCAAGGAACTGCTAGAAGGGCAGACAGGACCACACACCTGTTCCTGGGCCCAGAAGGACAGAAAAGGAAATTTTTCTCCCAGTCCACAGCAAGGTCAGACCCTGCTGCTTGATGAGGTTTGTTTTTCCAGCAAGGCTGTACAAAACATCCAGGCAGCTGAGCCTCCTTGGGGAGAGCAAGATGCAGTTCACATGGCCAAGTGTCCTCCCCCAGTGCTGCCAAAGGCAGGTGAAAGTGTTTCCCCCCTAGGACCCTTCTCTCTGTTGACAGAAAATACCCTTCACAGCTGATTCAGCTTTGCACAAGGAAGGGTGCATTGCCCAGATCTGTAGACAGAGGCCAATTAAAGCACAGACTCAAACTCTGAGCCAAGGCTGCACACTCGAGAACAGCTGATAAAACATCAGATTGAACCCTATAAAAAGGTTTTCTTACTGTAAAGGTGCTAACATCAGGTAAAGGAAGGGTTAGAGCAATTTATAGTGATCTCTAACCTGGGTTTCTTTCCTCTCAACCTTCTTTCTTGCTGCCGTTTCCAGCTCATCCAGCACAATATAGAACATCCCAAACTAGAGGCGGCAACCTCAGACTGGAGAGATCTGAAGAGAGGAAGCCCAGCACGGGGAAACCCACCTTCAAACAGGTGAAAAAGCAGTCAGGAGTGACACTGGACTCCTTAGGATGTAAAATCCCTTCCCATGTTGCAGCATGTCGAGCTGACAACATGCCATCAGAATTTTAAATCCCCTATCCGAGTCAGCGAGCGGTGAGGAGCAGGCAGGAGAGGCAATTACCCACATCCTCCTCCAAGAGCTGACAGGAAGCAGGCCCTGCGCTGGAATAAATCCCCAAAAAAACTTGGTTCAGAAGTTATAAAGTTGATACGTTAGACAAAATAATGTTTAAGTTGTAATTACTTCAAGTTAAAGTTTTAAGTACCTGTTAATGATTCTATTGTTATTCGCCGAGTGTCTCCTCTGCTGCTCCAGTTGTTGCCTTTTTCCAGCCTGGAAATGAAACTCGAGATAATTTTAGTAAGGAGGTAATAATGTAAGAGTGGATCTTTATTTGGAGACCTCCAGAGGCAGTTATGAAAAGATGTCCACAAAAGTCCACCCCCTCCAGGGTGAGTACAATTTTATAGGTTTTAAGAAATTAGCATAATTGAGAAAAAGCACCTATTAGGAGGACAAGTGGTGATGCAATTCCCCCCCCCCCCCCAGGTCAAGCACCTTCTCTGGAGCCCCCCTCAGCACTGGCTTTACTTTATCCATAAAAAATATATCTCAAAGAGTTGTTCTCAGCCTTGGTTCCCAGGAATAACCAAGACAGCATGGGGGCCTTGCTGGGCTTGGAGCTCTGGAATTTGTTTTGTCTTTCTGCTTAAGGGAAGTCCATGGAAAAGTACTGGGAAAATGAGTCTTTAATACAAGAGGCTACAGAGCTACGAATATATGTGTGAAGAATACGGAGAACATATAAAGAAAAAAGGCAAAACCCAAATGGCATTGAAGTGATGGAGCAAACCCTCACTCCTTTGTCACTGAGGACAGCAAGACAAAACCTGTGGGATTCCACAGTACCCGTTTCTGCAGCAGCAGGAAAGACATTTTGCTCCAAGAGAGCTGCCACTCTGGAAAATCCAAGATCTCCTGTCAGCTTCTCAAACACTGCCTACCCAGAGCAGGGTCTCCCCATGGACCACAGATCCCCATCCCACGGCCCAGGACAGCCTCCCTGACAAGGAAAGTGATTTGCAACAGCACAAACCCAGCAAAGGATGAGACAACTTGGCTGGGGTCTCCTCCATGTTCTTCTCTAATGGCCTCTCCTGGCAGTGACCCTTGCTGACCTGATGATCTCAGGGGACAAGAGAGCAATTCCAGCTCCACTCTGCCTGCTGCTGCTGCCCATCTTCCCAGCCACGCGTGCACAGGGAGCTTGGGAACGCCCATGATGGATTGGTGTCCAAAGGAGGCTGAGCCACCAAGCCCCTTTGAGGGACAAACTGCTGGCTGGACATGAACTACAGGCCCAGACAGCAGAAGGTGGCCTCTTCCAGCCCCCTCAGGCTCTTCCTAGCAAAGGGGCTTGCTAGGGGCTCAGGGGTGCCAATGTCCAGAACAGCAGAGGAGGGGGAAAAAAACACATCAATGACCAAGCACTGCCTGGGGGTGAGAACAACCCTGTGCCCTTCTACTCCAGGAGAGAGGACATGAGGCACGTGAAGCCCCTTGAGCACCAAAAGAGAGGAACAGCAGTGATGGAGAACCTGCACTACCTGATTTCCCTCAGTGCCACCTGCCCTCCTGGATGGTGGCCCAGGCTGAGTGACCAGTGGGAGACTCTTCTCAGTGAAGAGATGCTGCACAGCTTTGACAGGGCTAGTGTTTCCCACAAAGCCAGGAATTACCATCTTTGCCTCTAGAAGGTCCACTCTTAAGCAGCAGCTTTCTTTGGGAAAACAGAGAAACAGAAAACATTTTTTTTCCTTCACAAAACCAAAACCTGCAGCATCAGTTGTTGTCTCCCTAGCACAGCATGCAAACCTGGGCTCACGGTGCTGGCACTGCCTGTCCTTGGATCCTGGGAGTCCAGGGCAGAGGAAAGATGTGTCAGGCTGTTCCTTCCCCACTCCCAAGGAAAAGGACAGGAGGAAAATATGTATGAATCAAAAGGGTAATGTTGGCACATTATAGGCAGCAAGTTTAATGACACCTAATCATAATGCTACAGAATTTTGGAAGGGATATAAACCCTTAGGCTTCCAATGACCTTTGAAAGACAGAGAAGAATGGGAATAAGTCCCCCTTGCACCTGCCTACTCTTCAGTTTCCTCCACCTGCCACTAAAACACACAGGGCTGGAGCCATCACAAACACCAGACTGAATCAAATGGACCTCGGTGCGGCTCCCACCATCCCTTCACACCTAAACAGTAAATGCAGCAAATAATTTCCTTCCTGACAGGCCTTTACTCAGTGGAGAGCCATTTTCTGCCACCTCTCCTCTTCCCAATTCTTTATCTCAGCCTTTTTTTTTCAATCCAAGCCAAATTCTTTTGGCAGCTTGGGGCCCAAGCTCCAGGTAACAGATTTCCCACGGAGCTCAAGGGAATGGGATCAGACTCCAAATGCCCCCAAGAAAGCCTCGTATTTCTCTCCACCACAAGTCCCAGGAGGAGCTGTTAACACAGGCAGCTCCTGTGCCATCCTGTGCTTGAGGAGCCTTAAAACGGAGCATAAACTCCTGCCTCCTCCTAAAGGGATTGGTGGGAAATTTCACACAGGGTTAGTTTTAATGCTTTAAATATTCTGTGAGGTTTGTGTTCAATTTCTCATCATAAAGTTTTAATGGGAACTCCTTGAAATTGCCAGCTCTTCTGAAGCATCTTCAGGCAGAAACTGTCTGTCTCTGCAAAACTTGGTGAGGTGCATCCTGGTTATATTTATCTGTCTACGGTTTTTAGTTTAAAAAAGAAAGCACATCAGATATGCAAGGTTTAGCAACATTTTTCATGAGGATGTGTCAACATTCGTCCCACACTTGCAAGCCTGATAGCCTAAATCCTTGGTGGAGAATTATATATATTTGATAAAGGTGATTTTGTAGTTGTCTCCAGCAATGGGAGACAGGAAGCTGAGAACATCCAGGCTCAGTTCTGAGCTGCCACAAGTTAAAACCCACTCCCCCACAGGTCACTCAGCTCCTCTCTGCCATCAAACTCTTGGAAATACCAGGGAACAAAAAGCTTTGTGGGTAAAGCTCACTGCTATGCTGCCTAACAAGCTCCCAAAAGTAAATCCATCTCTTCTCCCCTGAGACCAAGGCATTGCCAGCATGAGCAGAGCTGTGAGAGGAGGATTTGAGGGAATGAGCAGCTTTTCTTAGCACATTCTTACTGTTCAGGGCTGGATCTGCACACAAAATTTAGGCCTAAACAGTCAGGGTCTTCAGCTAGAAGCAGAGGAAAAGAATTTTAAGAACTGGAAAAAGAAAAAAGAAGGAAGTGGAAAATGGTGTCAGGGAGAATAACTAGAAACTTAATCTATTTAGAGAGGAAAGGTAACAGTGGTTTTCCAACCCATCAGCTCACCATGAGTGTCAAGCATGCAGATCATGCAAGAAAAAGTTACTTAAAGATAGGATGGATTTTGTAAAACAGAAACAGAAGTGATGACTCCTGCTCTGAGAGGGGATTTCTGAGCCTGTGCACATTATTCCCTGGATTTGACTCTACCTCTCACCTGTTAAAGGACAGTCCAACTGCTCTACCTGCTCAGCCTGCACAGCCTCCCTCCTCCAGCCCCCTCTGCCCCAGGGAGCAGCCACAGCTCCCAGCAGAGATGAAAGAGTCACAGAATCACAGCCTGGCCTGCCTTGGAAGGGAGCTCAGAGCTACTCTAATTCTCTAGGTGGACAGGGACACCTTCCACCAGACCAGGCTGCTCAGAGGTCCAGCCAGCATGGCCTTAAGCACTTCCAGGGAGGAGGCAGTCACAGTTTCTCTGGGCAACAGCAGGTCTGCCTGGCAGGAGCACCACAAGGACTGCAGCATCACACCTCACCTTGCCCCCACCAGCACAGCACCAGCCTCAGCTAGGAAGGGGGATTTTCTCGCTCTACCCACCCACTGACCCTGCTCAGTGTCGATCCCCCCCAAAATCAGCCAGTACTTCGCTGCCTGGGCAGCAGATTGGGGTGCACTTGATCCTGCATCCCTGGGCCACCCCCAGGCAGTGGGGGCTGCATTTCTGCTGCTCCTTCCCTCTCCTCACCACAAACACTTTATGCAAATCCAGTCTCTCTTCGCTGGCTCCTGCTGTGCTGCAGAGGGCTGGGGAAGGGGAGGAGAGGGGAAGGGGTGGAAAGGAGGGGGGAAGAGGATGGAGCCTTGCTCGCTATCAGCTGCTCAGAAGAGCAGAGCAGAGACAAGATTGATGATGCTCTCTGGATATAAGATCTCCTCCTTGTGAAAGGCTGCTTATGAGGCCTGATAGACTTGTCATCTCTTAATAAACATCGCTGATATGTCGGTGAGGAGAAAGCGGAGGCGAGGGGAGGACACACAGAAAGGCTGCTGACAATTTACTCAGAATGCTGCTCCCTCTCTTGCCTCGGCCTCCACGTGCAATTCCCATGGCCTCTTCCCTGGGGAAACGTTCCCAGTGCAGCCTCACCTGTACCTGCCATCCCAGCAGAGCCCAGGAAGAGCCTGGACCCAGCCGCTGGGCATTTCCAGTGGACCAAACCACCCTTTCCCTGGGAGCCTTTGGCACACCTGATCCTAAACCACTAAGCCATAAGGATTTTCAGACAACTTCCACAGCAGTTATGGGAGCAGATCCCATGGGACAGAGTGCAAGGGAGGCATTTCATCAGCACCTTGCAGAGTTCAAAGCTGTTTCACTGCTGTTGTGCTCCTTCTCTAAACTGCTCTCCAAATGTAAGTGGTTCTGCTCTTGCCCACACAGCTGTAAATCAGAGGGACTTGCCCGTGCTCAGGAAACACATCCCTTGCTTTTATTCAACCTCTGTAAAGCATCAAAGAAAATTGTAGTGCCTCAAGCGGGCACTTGTCCTACCCTGTGTCCCAGTCACGGGTAGAATGTGTGGTGTCACCACCAGGAATCTCTTTGGATACAGAAAACCCACAAAAGGCACTGCAGGTTTTGTGTGACTACAGCCACATTTCCCCTGCATATCCGTCTCCGTTTGTTATTTAATCAAGCTATGCATGGTTAAAAATCCTCCAGAGCATTAGCAGGTGCTTAGTGGTGCTGTGTAAGTGCAGAGCTAAGGAATAACGTGCTGTAAGCACAGCTAGCATAAGTGTTCATGGCTCCCTGTGGGGCTGAGGATGGCTGCAAACCAGCTTATCCACCCTGGGCTTGCAGATGCCCAGAGAGGTTCCTACAGCCAGGCAGGTTCCTGCTGGGAATGCCTTTGGTCTCTCCAAGGTTTCTGCTGCTCCCTGTCCTCCCCAAAGCCTGCCCCAGCACACTGATGCTTCACCCCACACTATTTCTGTGTGAAAACAGCACCATGCAGCGATTTTTCCTGCCTTACACAAATTCAGTTGTCACTTTATTAGCGTGGAATAGTTTATTTATATTTATATATTTTATAGCATGGAAGTAGTTCGGGTTGGAAGGGACCCGCAAAGGCCACCCAGTCCGACCTCCCTGCAATGAGCAGGGGAGCCTCACCTTGCTCAGAGCCCTGTCCAGCCTGAGCTGGAACTTTTTCAGGGATGGGGCATCCATCACCTCTCTGGACTGCCTGTGCCAGGGTTTTGTCACCCTCATTGTAAAAAATGTTCTTCCAAAACAACTTCATTAACAAGTTCTGAGGCCAACTCGTTGAGCCACAGGACTTGCTACATCTGCAGCACCAATACTAATATTGTTAGCAAAGTAAATCCTTTCAGGGCTTGGATTAATCTTTGTTCAGAACTGAGTGTATTTTTCACCATGGCACCTGTGTTTGCAGAAATGCAAAACCAGTCACATCTCTTTCCAAAATACTTAATAGAGGAGCAGATTTTCGAGGGTTGGATTCATCATCTGAAATCACCCGTGCTAAACAAGCACAGGAGTGAGTACCTGGCAGAAAAACCAAATATATTTACCCCTGTTTTGCACATGACCTTTCCACCACACTTCCCAGGAGAGAGATGTCAGGCCTCCCTCCTCCCCAGAATTAGTGACCCACAAGGAATGAGTTTCTCAAGGCTGGAGCCCACAGCTCAGAGTAGTCCAGCACAGCCTCAATTTTGATTAAGAAGGAAAACAACCTCCACTCCCAAAGGTGAAAGTGCAGCACTGGCATTTCCTGCCCTCAGCAGCCCTGAACAAACCAGTATCCCCAGAGTCACCTCCTCAGTCAAAAGGGCACTTCAGCACTGGAAACCCTCCTCCTCTGCTGCCCAAAACAATCAGAGGGGCTTTGTGCAACATCCAGCTCCCAGGTCAGCACTCGGGCATTGGGGTGGCATCACTCCCACAGCCTGGAGTGTCCCTGTGATGCCTTAAGTTTTAGCTTTCAGATTTTTCAGATTCTGTGCTGGTTTAGTGTGTAGTTCTGGGTTTCATATTAAGTGTTTGTAGGCTCTCTTCACAGAGCTGGGAGACAAAAAAAATTCTTTCTCAAGCTTGGGACCAAGGACAACCAATACGAATTTCAGGCTCAGGAGCATTAACAACAGTGAAGTGAGAAGAGAAAACGAGGAGGATGGAGCTTCATAACCTGAAGCTATAATTGGACAATTAACTCCAATGTGCTGATGGACCAGGAACATTGAGTCTCACTCAGTTCTTGGACAGCCAACACACCATACCCACACCTGTGAGTACTCATTGTGACTCTCTAGCTCATATTTTTTAAAAAAACCCAGCTGATTTTGCAGCTACTCCATGCACACAAACATCTTTCTTGCCTGGCACCTTGGCCCAGATCCATGAAATAGCAGTCCCACAGCACTTTCAATTTCAGGTACCTAATGCAATATTCCTAAATTCTTCTTATTTCATTGTCTTAAATTATTTCAGTAGGTTTTTTTACCCAGCTTCAGCTGTTGGTGGCAGGTGAGCACATGAGAATCATCCTAATTGTGCTAAAGGATAATTAAATGTTTCTAACCTCTGTGGCTGAAAGTCCTGGAAATCAGCAACAAATTAAAAGTCTCCAGTTGAATTTTTCCTAAATTTCACTCCCCCACATAATGGCCCTTCTCCTCAACATAGAATTCAGAGCTCAGCTGGAGTTTCAGATTCATTTACACATTCTTGCTTCACTGGGATTTTTCATTGCATTGGAAAAGTGATTTTTAATTCTAAATCCCTGCAAAATCACATGCACTTTGTAGTCTTTTCTGCTATTTCCTCTCAAAAAAAAAATCCACTAAAAATAGAGGGTAAGAGGTTTTCACAAACACGAAAGGAAAAAAAAAAGCTTTGCTGAGGTTACAGACAATAAAGAACCAATTAACTACCTCATCCAAGAAACTGAATTGCTGGCCATTAAAAAAAAGATAGCACCAATCTAAACTCTGCCACAGTGATTAGAAACTTAAGGCCCAGTATATACATTTTCTGCTCAGCACTTAACCTAATGGTTATAATGAGGATATCTAAGTGACTGAGGATATTATTTGGTCAGAGGGTCACCACAGAGCCAGACAGATAAAGCATAACTAGAAAATATGAGGGTATTTTCACATCATGTTGTATACGTTGCCTTCCAATAAGAACAGAGGCATGGAAGAAAAAAAAATTGCTACAGCATTTAGAAATTCTTCACTTTAATATACATTTAAATAAACAACGAAACTACAGTAATAAAAAACAGGATTCATGAGTGATGAAGAGATGGAGTGGGTGTATAAAACTTGGTATTTGGGAAAGACCACTTAAAAAGAAAAGAAAAAGTATGTCTGAATGTAAGCTAGGAAGAGAACCCACGAAGGGGAGGAGGAATTATTCACACTCAGGAACTGTTTGCAATCTTCCATCTCTGCATCCTCACAGGGAGGGAGGGAGGAGAAGGGGAGAGAGAGAGAAAGCAAGAGGGAGAGAGAGAAAGAGAGAGAAAGAGAAAGAGAGAAAGAGAAAAAGAGAGAGAAGAGAAAGAAAAGAGAGAAAGAGAAAAAGAGAAAGAGAAAAAGAGAAAGAAAGAGAAAAAGAGAAAGAAAGAGAAAAAGAGAAAGAGAGAGAGAGGAAGGAAAGAAGGAAAGAAGGAAAAGGAAAGAAGGAAAGAAGGAAAGAAGGAAAGAAGGAAAGAAGGAAAGAAGGAAAGAAGGAAAAAGGAAAGAAGGAAAGAAGGAAAGAAGGAAAGAAGGAAAGAAGGAAGAAGGAAAGAAGGAAAAGGAAAGAAGGAAAAGGAAAAAGGAAAGAAGGAAAAGGAAAAAGGAAAGAAGGAAAGAAAGAGAGAGAAAAAGAGAGAAAGAAAAGAAAGAAAAATAAAAGAAAGAAAAGAAAAAGAAAAGAAAGAAAAAGAAAAGAAAGAAAAGAAAGAAAGGAAAGAAAAAAGAAGAAAAGAGACAAAAGGGGGGGAAAAAGGAAAACAAAAAGAAAAGAAAAGAAAGAAAAGAAAGGAGTTTTTGGTGAAAAAGAGAGACTTGGAGGTCTAAGGACAGCTGGGGGAATGTATTTCTCCAGCACCACCCTCCTTGAACGGCAAAACTCTCAGAAATCGAGGACTGGAGCCCTTTGAGAGCTGCCTCCCGCTCACAGCAGCAAAGATTAAAAACCCCAGCAGTTGCCATCCATAACTCTCCCTGTTTGGCAGGGGCATCACAGCGCTGCAAACGCCGAGACAAACAGAAGGTGTCAGCTTAGTAATTTCCCAGCTCTGCAGTGAGCAGCATGGAAAATATGTGAACCTCTATTTCATCCCCCACATCATATCCAAACTCGGATCTCCAGCAAGAGAGGATTCAAGTGTTTTTTCCCTGTGAGGGTGGGGAGGTCCTGGCACAGGGTGCCCAGGGAAGCTGTGGCTGCCCCATCCCTGGAAGTGTCCAGGGCCAGGTTGGATGGGCCTTGGAGCAACCTGGGATGGTGAAAGGTGTCCCTGCCCATGGCAGGGGTGTGGAATAAGATAATATTTAAGTTCCCTTCCAGCCCAAACCATTCCATGATTCTATGAACTAAGCTGTTCTGAATTTTTGAAAGACAGGGATCGAAGTGTAATGCAAGGAGTGTTTTAGAATATATATTAAAATACCAAGTGGAGGGTGGAACAAAGCTAATGAACTCAAAAGAAGACATCTGAACAAGTAGTTCATTACCCAGATTCCTGCATGCTCAGAAATCATAGATCATTTGCTTTCACCTAAATGTCCATTATCTCTGGTTTGTTTGGGTTGATTTTTGACGTAGAAAGACATTATTCCTGCTAAGATCTCCTGACAAAGATTTAATGCTGCCATTTGTCGTGGTTTAACTCAGCCCCACACAGCCACTCACTCACTCCCCCCCGTTGGGGTGGGGGAGAGAAGTGAAAGGATAAAAGTGAGAAAACTTGTGGGTTGAGATAAAGACACTTTAATAGGGAAAGCAAGACTACACGTGCAAAACAAGGAGTGCATCCTCCACTGCCCGTGGGCAGGCAGGTGTTCAGCCATCCCCAGGAAAGCAGGGCTCCCTCACATGAGTTTTTGGGAAGACAAGCAACTTCACTCTGAATGCCCCCCTTCTCTTTCTTCCCGCAGCTTTTTATCATCAAATATAAGGTATGGAACATCCCTTGGGATCAGCTGTGTCCCCTCCCAGGACTTCTCACTGGTGGGGCAGAGCAAGGAGCAGCAAAGGCCTTGGATCTGTGAGCTCTGCTCAGCAACAACAAAAACATCCCTGTGTCATCAACACATCCAAAACACAGCCCCACACCCGCCACTGTGAAGAAAATTAACTCCATCCCAGCCAAAACCAGCACACCATTTTGTAGCCTTTCACAGATAAGGAAATATCTCCTTCATCTTCTTAGCAAAAATCTCTCCCCCCTCCCCTGCTGACACAGTGTAATTCTCCAAATCTACAGTTTCAAGAGAAAGCGAATCTGATTTTGACTCAGGCTCCAGATGGGTCTAGCTGTAAAGATATTGTCATGTGAAAGATTAGGCGCTAGCTTAGACAAAGAGGTGTTCAGCTGCAAGCTTAATAGCCTCTGAAACAGCAACTGCCACCAAAGAGCTTCCAGGTACTGATATTGCTATCCATAATAACCACGGGATTGCAACAGATGATGGAAAGGCTGGAAACTCCCCGTGGGATTCAGTGCTCTGCACAGAAAGCTGCTCACCCCAGCCAGAGCTCCGAGTCCTTGCAGGTTGCCTTTGTCCATGCAGTGACAGGCAGGGTGGAGCTTGCTCTGGGGTGCCAGAGGGGTGGGATGCTGTGCAGGGACCCCTGTGCAGGTGACCTGCAGCTCCTCAGGGCTGGGGACCTGGGACAGAAGGCATGGAAAATGCAGGAGCAGGGTTAATCCCACCCACCCAACACACTGACCACCCACTGCTCTCCTCACAACTCTGACCCAGCACCTAGGTAGCCAAAGAGAAATTAAGGGCTGTAAGTGAAGGAGAGATGGAAAATCAGCAATTGCAGCACCAGGCCTGGGGTGAAATTGTCACCTCCTGCCCAGAAACCCCAGAAGAGATCCCAGTGTTGGGGCTGGGAAGAATCCCACTGTGCACACTGAATTGGCCTCCTGGCAGCTCAGAGCCAACACACAGGCCGTTCTTCCTGACAACCCTCTGCACCCCAAGTTTGGAGAGGCCAGTTACACCCAAATTCACTGCCCTGAGATGCTAACTCTGCACCCACCTCAGCCAAAATGAGACAGCTTGGCCACGTGGTGCAACAGGGAAGCCACAATTCCCACATGGCCTGGGCAGGATGATCACAGGTTTGAAAGTGAGTCCTTCCTCCCACTCAGTGGTGACACAAACCCAAACCTTTTGAAGTGATGGTGAATCAACCAAGTGGGTGCACCTGGACATGGAGTTTGTCATTTGGGTGCCAAAAGTGCTGAATGAAGCTTGTCAGGACCCACAAAGCCAGCAGCTGGTGCAGCAAGCCAAGCTGAACCCTCCTTCCAAAAATCCCAAACTGTCACTGTGACACCAACAGCTCTGTGTTAAAAAAACCCCTTCCTCCTAAAGAAATATTGCAAAGGGAGAAACTTCTTTGCTACCTGCCACAGCTCCTGGAGAATGAGCATTCTCAGGTCTGTGGACAACAGGAAAAGCTCTGTGTACCTGTAAAATACCATTAAAGAGAATCTGGTATAACCACCTCACACACAGGTAAAAGTGCACCTGCCAACAGAGACAGCTCAAACTGGGAGATGCCTCAGCATCCCTTCCACTTCATCCTAGAAAACCCTGCTGGCTGAAAAATCCTGCTTACCTGTAAAAAATGCCAAGCTGGGAGCAGAGAGCCGGGTTTCAAGGGCATCCCATTTGTCACTGCAGAGACACATTCCTTCAATGCCCAGTGGAGGCACAGCTGTGACCCACGAGTCCCACATCACCATCACCCACCCAGCCTCACCAGCACCCCCTGCCCAGCCCTCCTCCCCATTTGCTTCACAGGAAGTGTCACTGCCCAGTCCCACTGAAAACAAATGTCCAGAGGGAGGGGGATGTTAAGGGACCTCCTTTCTTTACCTCAGGTTAATTAATCTGTTCTGCTCAGTCAGGAGCTGAGCCCTGAGGAGCAAGTCATTACACGTGGAATTGTGGAGTTCAGCAATATTCCCTGGCACAGCCATGCAGGCAGAGCTGGGAACCACTAAATTAACCCTGGCAACCATTTGCAGTAGGCAAACACCATGGCTTTGGGAAACAACAGCAATAAAAAGACAATAATTTTGGGAAGTGCTACAGCAGAGCCAAAACACACAGAGCTTAATATAAGGACTGTTTTCCCTGTTATCCATCTTGCCTCACATGCAAGGAAGCCAAAAAGGATCAGGCTGAAGGGACACTCTTATTTTTTCCTGATGGATCCTGGAAATACAACATTTCAACGGGCTTACACCACACCAACAAGTACCCAAGGGTAGTTGAGTGATTTTCACACAAGCAGCAGGAGGAAAGTTTAGCTTCCCTAAGCTCACTTTAGGAAGCCAGACCGCAGACCTGATGAAGTGTGGGATAAACTTTGTGCAACTGTTCTTTGTTGCAAGAGGTGATGAATAGATAATGGAGTTTAAGGGCTCTGGAAAGGTCACCTGCACCATCGCCTCGCCCTAAAACAGGAGCCATAAACCATCCCCGTGCCTCCCCGTGTGCACACTTTTATATTTGTGGAGCATCCAGCACAAAAGAGCTCCTTGCTGATGGACACTTTGATGATTTAAGTGTTAAATAACAGATAGGTGCTATTTATGTGGAAATTATTTGTGCTGGGACAGAGACAAGAAAGCAGCATTTTCTCCCGTGCCTCTGCCTGCCTCACCTGCGCTCTCCCTGCTCATCCATCTCCCAGGATTGCCTGGAACATTGCACATGTAGGAGCATTTTCAAACAGCTCACATTTTCTTTAGAAAGTCAACCTGTTCAGTAATGGCTCATTCTGCTCCTCCCACCCCCTGCTACAATACTCTCTTGGGACCAAGAGGGGAGAAGATTCAGCCTGCATGGAAAACAGCTTTATGTACATTAAAATATCACCACTTGCAAGTCTGATGCCACTGCAACCTGCAAAGCCAGGAATAGCAGCTTTTTCCCAGAGGAATAGAGAAGGACAAATTTCCAGCCTCCCAGAAGGGCTCAAGGAATGCAGGTGCACTTAGTCCTGCAGTACCACAATCTGAAACAGCAAAAATGTTACCAGAAGGACAGAAAAACGCTGGTGGAGGTCATTATATATTATATAATGTCCTTGTACACCTGTGCAGTGAGCCTCCAGCTCAAAGATTAAAATGAAACATTTTACAGAAATTGAAGTAATAATCCCACGTTGATCATTTTCCAAAACACTGAAAGAACTTGATGAAGCATTTGGTGGTGTCAGGGATGTCTGCAGGGTGCTTGGGTAGGAACCAAAGAAATCACAGAATTATTTGGGTTAGAAGACGCCTTAAAAATCATCTCATTCCAACCCAGGGACACATTCCCCTAGGACTTCGTTGCCCAGAGCCTCATCCAAACTGGCCTTAAACACTTCCAGGAATGGGCAATATTTCCCTGCAACCAGCCAGCACCTCAAAATGACAAATAAAGACCCCCAAAAAATTTTTACATTACCCCCTTTCCCATGATCATCAAAACCAGTATTTCAATTTTCAAACAAAACCAGTTTTTCTTGTCCACAAAGGTGCAGGCCTTCTGGCTCTGCCACAATCACCCCTTACAACTCATTCCAGCCTGGATGTGCAGAGGCTTAAACATTTCCAAAATTATGTGAAGAATTAGGACAACCAGGCAACCAGACTTCTCCAAAACGCTCTGGAGTCTTGTAGGATTAGAAGACGATGGCAGGAGAGCAGCCCATCCCTCACCGAGGTTAGAGGGGACAGGGAGTTGTCACAGACTATCAGCAGGGCTGCTGGCAGTGGGAAGGGTGAAGAAAAACACAAGGATGAGGCTTGCACAGGTTTTCCTCCCCACGCTGGAGGATTTCCGTGGAGAACATGGGTGTAGAGCCTCCTGTGCTTACAGAACCATATCCCAAAAACAGGCTGGAGTGCAGCAAGGTGAGCCACAGCACTCAGGGCGTGGGGAGCAGCTCACTCTCTTCCCTCAGGGGCCAAAAAGCCAGAAAAATTGCCTGCTCTCCAACGAGGAGGACACCTCAGGAGGTCCAGCCACTGTGAGATACAAAGGGAGGGCAAATCAAAGCGAGCCCCCTGAGTTCACCCCTTCCCCTGCTGATTTCCAGCCCTTGGGGCCCCTCAGGAAAGCACTGGCAGAGCAGCAGCTCTCTCCAGGAAACAGATCAGGACTGCCAAGGACTGACCCCCATCTCAGTTCTCCACACACCAAGCTTTGGAGATTTTTTTGGAGGTCCACATGGTTATAGGAGCAGCAGCCAGGCCCACAGAGGGATGTGCCACCTTTTGGGAAGATTGTTCTGTTCCTTGCCCCGGGAAACCTGGAGGGGACGGGGCTCCTTCAGCACCACAGCAACTGAGCTAAAGCAAGCAGCCAGGTTTTTAGGCAGGAAGCAGCCAAAAGAGCCCCAGGAGTTAAACCCAAGAGTTGCTAACTCCAGCTCTCATCTGCCTCTCCGTGCCGTCACAGCAGCACATGGTTTTACATTTTCGCTGGCAAGACGAGAGCCTCGGAGAAGCCAAGCAGAGAGGAAAAGTATTTCACCGAGCAGCAACCACTCTTGTTTGGCTTTCAGGGACCTCCCCAGCGCTCCCAGGAGCGCACACACTCCCCCATCGCTCTGCTGTCGCCCTTTCGGGATGCAAAGCTGATGGGAAATGCACCGGGTGCAAGAGGAGAGCGCGGTGGCACTGCTGCAGAGCAGGAGCTGGATGCAGCGGCGGCGGCAGCGGCAGGAAGCGCCGAATTCCCATTTAAATAAAATGCCAAAAGGCAGTCAGCGAAAGTGACATTTATGGTGTTACTACAAATGCATTCAGTGGGAAGCTGAGTAGCAGAAGCAGGTTGGGGGGGAAAAAAACAAGCTGTAGTGAAAACTGCCATCTGTATATTGTGCCCCATTTTTAATATTCTGTATTCTCATAAAAAGTGTTGTTTCTGTCACTATTCAATCTCCCAAACTCACATGGAACACTGTTAAAAGTCAGCAGTGTGTGAAATGGTATTTTAAAATAAATGAAACCCGCTCGCAAAGCTGCGGAGGAATATTGCAATGCCAGGGTGCTGACAGACAGGCATTGAAAAGTAACAACCGTTATCATCTTAAAGCAAAGCGGATTAAATAAAAACCCACAGCTAGTGGTGCATTACCAAGTCTGATATTGACACAGCTGCCGTGGTGGTTATTTTTCATTGTCTCATCAAGACAAAGCATCACGGGATATCAATCTTCCCTCTGTCAGGCCATGCCTGCTGTAAAGTTTTTCGTTTACATTTTCATTATATCCCTTTTATCTCAGCTGCCAGCAAAAAAAAATATATATATATGTATTTTATATATATACACACACATCTACATATATATATATATATATATATATATATATATATATATTGCGTGTGTATCTGTAAGTGTGCATGTATGGATGTACTTTTGGGAATGCTGAGACTGGTGCATTTCCCACATTCCCAAGAAAACAGTCTCCAGCCAGGAGGATGCTCCCAAGACAAAGCAAACCCCAACTTGGTGAGCTACAAGGACTGGGTTGCATCCCCTCCAGCTGGGGGTGGGGCAGGGGTGAGCTGGTAAAAAGTCGATATTTTCCAAAGTATGATCCCCTGTGTGTTTTCTAGATGAGAAATCCAACCCACACAGCTGCCAGTGCCGCCTAAAAACACCCCTTCCTGTAACCACGTTTTGCTGGGTGGACCAGACACATCTGTTCTGCTACCAAGCTCAGCTTGGGGCATGGAGAAGAAGAAAATGAAGCAGAAATTGTAATTCTCCTTGGAGGGCACTGGCTGTCTCATCAATATCAGGAGCTGTTACATTTCTCCCTCACTCTGCAGGCTGGGCTCTGTATCTGATCGTTCTGCCCATCTTTTAACTTTTCCAGCCTTGCAGCACCACCCGAGCGTTTCCCAGGCAAGCCTCGCCAGGGCAGAGAACTCCCCGAGGAGCATCCCAGAGCCCCACAGAGCTCACCTATCCTCTCACTCCCACTGCCAACCCTGCTCTGTCAAGGCATGGGACAGAGCCAGCTGTTTGCAGCTGGCCGCAGCGTTCCTCAGAGCAACAGGGACTGCAGTACGAAAAAAAGAAAAGAAAAAAAAAAAAAAAAAAAAAAAAAAAAAAAAAAAAGCGCCTTTCCTTCTTCATAAGAGAGAGCTCCATCTTCCAAACCTATCCCAAATAGCTGCTCCCTGCGCTCATGATTTAATTAAGCGCAGCCTGCGACATTTCTCGTTCTTGCGTCTCCTCAGAGGCGGCTCGGCGCTGCCCGGTACAGCCCTTCAGGAGGAGTAGGAACGCTGGGAAACGTAGTTCAGAGTGGGAACTCGGGGCTGGAGCAGCCCCAGGAGAGCCACAAAAAGAGCAGGATAAACAGCGGAGCTCCTTGGAAAGGAGCTGCAAACAGGCAAGGGTCGAAGCGACCGTCACCAAAACCCCGCGCCTCGCTTCCTGCCACCCTCGGATGCAGAGCAACCCCCCCCTTTCCTCTCCTCAGCGCCCAAATAACCCCCCAAACCCTCGGCAGTGCTGGGCACACGCTTTGCACCAACCCACAGGTATTCTCTCTCTGGTGGCAACCCCCTGCGCCGAGCAGCAGGAGGGGAATATCTATTACACCTTGCCTAAGGCGGGAAGGGGCTCTCTGCACTGGCCCGCAGGGGTTTTCCCCATCCAGGCAGGGATCACCTCCAGAAAGCTCGTCAGCATCTCTGGTACTTGTCCTGAGGTCAAGCCTTGGCTGCTGAGAACCACAGTGCAAGGAAAAGCAGCTCCTCCTCCACCTCCCCTTGCCTGCCTCAGTTTCCCGAGAAACTCCATTCCCAATTCCCAGCTGGAAAGCCCCTGGCAGAATCGCCCGGCCCCCGAAGGGTCTCCCCAAGCCTGGGATCCTGCTGCCAGGAGCATTCCCTCTCCAGCCCCCGCTAATTTTTCCTCCTTCCCAACAACAACCCGCCTTCTTCCCAAGGTGTTTTCATTTACGGAGAGCATCGTTAACCCCTACGAAAGGAAAACTTCTGGCGGTCCAGCGATGCTGCAGCCCTCATCACTGCATCCCTCCGGGGTCACCCGTGTTCTTGTCCACTCGCAGCCAGCCCAAATTGGAGCCCCAGGTCCTGCCCCTCCATCCTGGGGCTCCAGGCAGCAGCATTCCCAGCTCCTGCACAGCACTCGGCACAGCAAAGGGTTACACCCGCTCCTCCAGCAGCGTTCCCTCTCTCTCCCTCCCTCTCTGCGAGCAGCAGCAATTGCCATTCTGCATCCTTAATAGCAGCGTAATCAAAAGTTATGATGCATTTTTCAGTAATCACAAGAAATGATCCCCACTTAGCGTTAAGTAAAGCAAATTTGCCACTGGAAGGATGAAGAAAAAAAAAAAAAAAGAAAAAAAAAAAAAAAAGAAGAAAAAGGAGAAGTCAAAAGCATTTCAATTTTCATTTGAAACGAATGAGTCAGAGTCAATTTGGTAAAGCAGTTAACAGCAGCTGTGCTCCCCTTCCCAGCCCCTTAACAGGTACAATTTGCTTTTAACAAACAACCTCGCAGAGGTCTCTGGCACCATGTTAACACAGTGGCATTCAACCCCTCTTGCTGTTGTGTATTTAAATTGGGTAATAGAGTCAGGCAGAGGAGATCCACCATGAATCTTAAGAAGTGCAATTTGACAGCATCTTAAAACAACAACAAAAACAACATGAAAAAAAATAAATAAGGAAAAGTAGGGGGAGCCTTTATAAAAAAATAATAAATGAGTATGAGAGCAGCTTTTGTTGGGTTATTGCAAAGCAGCATATTAAAAACAACAGAAGTCCCAGAAAGCCCCAGCATGGCAGCAAGGTCCCAGGAAGCTTGGTCCCAAACCTGGGGTTCTGAGCACTCAGGGCACCTCCACAAAGAGCTCTGCAAAGCAGGGCAGGACATTTGGCACCAAAGCACCCCCAGCCTGGGTGTATTTGGGGTACTTTGACCCAGACCAAGAGCTTCAGTGGAAGGCTGTGTGTCAGAAAAGAAGGAAAGCAACGAAACCAGAACACAACAGAGCTGCAGAACCCATGCTAAGGCTGCCCTCGTTCCTCAGGGCATCCCACAGTCCCAGCATCTGAGCATTTGCTGGCAGAGAGGGGAACCCCTGGGCTGGGAGGAAAAGCAAAGATATGTGATGAGCCTTCAGCACCCCTTGTTATCCCTCCTGACCCCAGAGCAGCCCTGTCCTTCCCTCACCCCAAAGCCAGGCCCTCGACGATGGCCTCATCTCACTTTTGGTCCAGACAGTCATCATCTCTCATTCATTTGTTCTTTGAAGAAATCTCATTTCATTACTTTCCAGGCCTCCTGAGCTTTGTGGGGTATTACAGGAGGTCAATGAAAAATTCATGTTCTCAGTCAGTAATTGGCATTTTTGTTTCCTTTTTTCCATTTTTTTTTTTTTTTTTTTTTTCAGAGGAAGGAAAGCAGAGAAAAGGATGTGAGTGGGGCAGACAGCAGGGTGAGTGGGTATCTTCTGTTGGTTATTAAGATAAAGTCTCTCATATTGCTCCTGGCCACTGTACCCTGGTGCTTGCTCCAAGCAAGCCCTGTAATCCTGCATATTGAAATCTGAAAGCATTCCTGGTACTTTCATTAGAGGGACAAGTAATGAAAGCAGACTGGACACACACAATTATTACAGTGTAATCCTCTGGAAATGAAGTCAATGCAATCACCCAGCATTCTGCTTTCTTCTCATTTTTTCGACTTCAAGTAAGTGCTTCCCAAATTCCAGCTGAAGTTACTGTTACAATCAATAGCACAAGGGCTCTCAACGTAAGACTCAATTAATATGATGCTTGCAAGTGCTCCCCTATTGATCCCAGGCTGGTCTGAAACCCCAGGCAGCACTGGCACCAACTGCAGCATTAGCAAGGAAGAAAAATGCAAAATTGGGGGATGCCAGCAAACTGAAAGGAGCAGCAGACCTCTCTAAGGATAACCAAGGAAAAAAAAAGCACAGGACATCCTCCAAAACCCAAAATCTGCCTGGCTCCAATCCACTCTTTTGGATTTGCCACTGTTATAAATGCATATTTTGGTGTTGGCTTTTTGCAAATGTTGGAATGAATGTTATAAGTATGACTTTTTTCTTTTTCTGTAGTTTTAGTGTGTTTTAACTGAATAGACGTATAATGGGGTTTTTGCTGTAGTTTGGAATTTAGGTGTAGTGTGTTTCAGCTGCCTGAATAGAGAACTTCTGAAAGAGGCCCGAGTGACTCTCAGCATTCACTGCCTGTGGAAAAGAGGCCAAAGCCCAAATCAAAAGATGATAAGAACCGAATAAAAGTAAAACTGTGCTTGACAGACCCAAGGAGTGACCATGCAGAGCAGTTCCTGGAAAAGTGAATGTCCATAAGTCCATGCATGGAGAACAGGATAAAAGGGGGGGGTTCCAAGACATCAGAGTGCTCTTGGCAGCACACCAAGACACCCAGCTGTTTAACCTTTGCTTTATTTCTTTGTCTCTTATTGTTTCTATTAAATATTTTTTAATTTTACCAGGAAAGTGACCCTTGTTTTCCACACCACCCACAAGTTTGAGACCAGGATTTCACCTGCTCTCCTTGATGCCTTTTGGGGCTTTCCTAAAAACAGAGGTCAGACATAATTAAGGGACTAAAAAGTGGTTGTATCTACTGAAGGGCCTTCAGGGACATTTGGGGCAGATAAAGCCCCCCAGGGGCCTCACCCAAAATGGATGAGGGTCCACGGGTTTTCACACTTTTATCAGTGTGGTCCATTTGCATATTGGGGATTAATTTTCCTTCAGGTAATGAAGTCATTTACCCCCAGTTTGCTTTTGCTCCCCCCAACTCACTTTTGTTTCCATCTCTCAGGGCCCGAGACAGCAAGGTGTGCTTGATTCCCAGGCCTGGAGAGGAATTGTTGTGTCTGAGCTAAACGGGAAGACAGCAGCTAGCACTGCCTATGGAGATAGAGTAATACACTAAAAAAATCACAGGATTACAAACAGATGAAAAACGCACGAGCTAAAACATCCCAAGGCCTCAAACTGGTGGGGAGAAGCTGGGCTCCAGCTCTCCCTGCTGCTGTCAGCCAGCAGACAGATTGCTCCAGCCAGCTGCACCAAGGCTTGCCATGATTGCAGCCATTAAATGCAGAGCATCCCTGTCCCCTCCACCAAGGCCCCGGCACTGGCTCGGTGACAAATAGGTGACAAATAGGGACAGGCAGCCCTGCAGCCTCCCACAAGGAGCCCCACGGGCTGGGAAGAGCCCCAGCAAGGATGGGTGATTGACAGCTGTCAATCACAGCTGGTGGTCCCAGGGATTGTGCCCCAGCAGGTCCTTCTCAGGTGGAGGATATGGAGAGGTCCTTGTGTCCTGCAATCTTCTCCAGTCTGGGCTGTCCCCAGTTGTTACTGTGACATAGATAGAAACACACAGTAACACACACAACAGGTATTCAGGCAGAGAAAAAGAAAAGAAATCTAGTTTATTGTTGACCTCTTATCTATAAGTTTCTGGACAGTGATTAGAGATTGGACAGAGAAGTTCCCACCTCTCCATCTCCACTGGTCACTTGAGAAGTCCATCAGGTGATATCTTTTCACAAAGGAATGCAAACATGATTCTTGTTTACCTTACAATTCGTGAGAACTGACTCCACTATACTAAAACAAATCAGAAGGCTGATTTTCAGGGACAACACCCAGTCCCACCAGAGAGACCACTGTGTCCTGTGACAGTTCCAAATCACTCCTGCCTGATGCCAGTGTCAGGAAAATTAACCCACAAACACCAGAGTTTCATGTCCAAAAAGGAGACAGAGGAGTCCTTTTACTTTATTTGAGTAAAGAGAGAGGCCATGGGGCATTCCCTTGGAGTCTCTCCAATTTTTGGAGGAGGCAGCCTCCTTTTTATCCCAATTTCCCAGCCCCATTTCCCTCTCTCTTTCCCTATTGGCTGAAGTACTGAAGAAGTACAGACTTCCTGGAACACCTGATACCTAACATTCCTCTCTAATATATAAACCCTACCTTTTAATTTTTAATTCTTATGGAATTTATGGTTTCTCCCCATTGTTTCTTTCATCTTTCAATATCTAATTTCATTTATCAGCAAACCTACAGTTTGTTTGTAAAGGCAAATATCTTTTTTTCCCCATTCATCAATTAACAGAAACTTCCATTGTTTCTTTTGTCTCTCAGTGCTAGTTTGATCTACCAGCAGACCCATAGCTGTTTGTAAGGACAAATCCCTCATTCCTCTCACCAGCAAAGGTCATTGCAACTCCATGTGATCCCACCTATTTGGGATCCACACTTCTCTGAGTTGAGACGAGGATCTGTTCCTCCAGACTTGTCACCTCCTCCAGGATCACCTCTCTCCTAACCCACGTGCCCCAGCAAGGACAGCCACCCCCTGGCAATCCCCTGGGATATGGGCTTTCCTTGAGCTTCTGGGACTGCAATCCCAGCCCCAGGTTCTCCTGGAACCACCTGTTCTGGAGGGTGCTAAGGCACTGGAGGAGGCTGCACAGAAAAACTGTGGATGCTCCATCCCTGGAAGTGTTCCAGGCCAGATTGGATGGGAGTTTGAACAACCTGGTCTAGTGGAACACGTCCCTGCTTATGGCAAGGAATTGGAACTAGGTCATGCCTTCCCACTCAAACCATTCCAGCATTCCCTGGTCCCACAGCTGTTCCCTCAGGGCAGAGGGAGCATTGCCCTGTGCTTTGTCCACTCAACATTCCTTGTGCTTCCTCAGCACCTGCCTCCAGCTGCCCTTTGTCCATCACCTCATGCCCTGAAACCCAGAGAAATCACAATTTTAGCACCTCGGCAGGAGGTGCAGAACATCCCACGACTGAGCAAACCCCTCCCCAATCCCTACCCCAGCCTGCTGCCTGACTTTGAGAGATCAGCCAAGCCTCAGGGCAGCCTGCAGGCCTGATTTACCTGGGGTCAGAGGCTTTCCTGCCTTAACCTGCTTCCCCAGCCCCACACCATGCCCGTGGCAGGAGAGGAAAGCCAGGCAGGCAACGCTCCAGCACCGACTGCTCCTCAGCCAGGGTGAGGTCTCCTTGCCAGCAGCTGCAGCCCAGGGTCTGGGCAGGGGAGGAGGCACGCAGGCAACCTGAAGGTGGACACTTAGCACATTTATTAGCTGCTTATTAGATACCAGGCTCCCATTATGATGAATCGGCTGAGTGATGGCTCCCGCCAGCTCCCGGTGCTCAGCGAGGCTCTCTAATTCCATTTTGCACAAGCTGGGCCAAGGCAAAATCGTTTCCGAGAGGAAGGAATAAGCAGTTGTTTTCCTCCTGCATCCAAAACAATCTGACCCTCTGCACAATCTCAGCAGGGCCTTTCCTGCATGCACTGCCTCTCCTCCTGACCGTGTCAGTGGTTTAGATTAGATATTAGGAAAAAATTAGGTTTAGATTAGATATTAGGAAGAAATTCTTCCTTGTGAGGGTGGGGAGGCTCTGGCAGAGGTTGCCCGGAGAAGCTGTGGCTGCCTCATCCCTGGAAGGGTTCTAAGGCCAGTTTGGATGGAACTTGGAGCAACCTGGGAGAGTGGAAGGTGCCCTGCCCTTGGCAGCTTCACCCCACACAAAAGGACTTATGCCAAGCTCTGCAGTAAAATAACACATCCATGAGCCTCCCAGAGGGAAATCTGCAGATGGGAACAGGTGTCACGAGGTTAAAAAGTCATTAGATGGTGCAAATGCTTTTCTGGGAATGGAGACAGTCTTGAAAGACTTTCCAGAAAACTGAAACCCAAAGAGAAGATTTTACAGAGCAAAATGATAGGAAGATAAGGAAATTCTTAATTGTTCCACAAAACCACTGCTCAGCTCTTCTTTTTCTTCCAGAAAACTGGAATCCAGGAAGGAGATTATTTTGCAAAGAAAAATTACAAGGAAATTCTTTATTGTTATACAGAACCACTGCTCAGGTGTTCTAGAGGCTGTAGTGAAAGTCACAGCCAACATGCTGATGGCTTTGGGTGCCTCTCCCGAGGGCTGTCATTCCTTTTGTGATAATTTCTTCTGTATCCCTCAGTTCTGTGGAAACCTGTCCTGATACCCTTTATCCCTCCCTCAGACCAGATTAAAAACTGCAGGGCAGGGGCAGAAAGTTCAAATAAGGCAGCTGCATTCTCACCCAGCTGCTCCCAGGCTTGGTGCTTTACACGTCCTCGAGCTTTTTCTGCCGAATTTCATCAGCGAAAGCAACCCCTGGATGCTGAGTCCAGCAGAAATGACCAAGCTTTGCTAAGTTCAGGTATTTCATCACCATTTACCCCTGCTGGCAGGAAAGGCATTGCCAAGCTGTGGTCTCACAAGTGGCACTGCCAGAGAGGAGGCAGCAGTGTTGTTTGTCCTGAACGACACAGGTCAGCTCCTCGGTCGAGGGACGCTGGCTCTGAGGTGGTTTGTGACCCTTGCAGGTTGGCACGTGTCAGTTTTTGCTGGCCAGGCTGCCTGCAAACCAAGCAGAGCCCCTTGCTGTGTGAGCAGTCCAGAGAGAAAAATGCTATGGGGCTTTTACCCACCTCCAGCTTTACCCGACGAGGTCCTGCTGACTCTTTTCCATCAGGCCCTCACTTCGCCATTCCAAAGGAATATTCACACGGAGACAGACGGGGTGAGGAGCCTCATTCCCAGAGAGCTGAGCACAGAGAAGTTGCTGCGAGTGAGATGAAAACCTGCCCCCCTTAGGGATGGGCTCCGTGCTCCAAGTTTCCCTCCCATCACTGGAGGGCCCCGAGCCCCAGCCCGGGGGAGGACCACACTTTCTACAGATCCCTGCTGAACTGTTACACATTTCTGCTGTGTTCCTCAGGCAGAGGACTCTGCTACCAGCGAGCAGGAGAGGAGCTGCCATCTGGGACTGCATGTGCTTCCCAGACAGATGGCTGCCTATTCTCGTCGTGTTTTATTTCGAGCAATGGTTCATACAGCAACAGCGCTAGTGTGAAAATGGGATGTGACAAGATGTGTATTGCTTACACCTTCTGGAAAGTTCAGATAAAAACCGAGACGTACAGAATGTAAGAATCAATATAATTAGGTAATTAAGAGAAGCGAAAGCCCCCTGGTTTAATGCTGCATTGTGCTGGCGTGTGTTGCAGGCTGTGTATGTTGTGTGTGATATGGAACATACATATGTATGGTTCCACGTCTGTGCATGCACACAATGCAAACCCAATGAGGAATAATGGATGTATACATCCAGCCATTAAAATGAACACAGCTACCTGCTCCAGCAGGCGTTTCAGACAGAGCTGCTGACAACCACACACTGTTCCACCATTTACACAGGGCAGGAAATTCCCCGTGTCATGCTGGAGCAGGACACGGGGCAAGGTTGTGGCTCAGCCCACGTTCCTCAAATGTTTTTATTCTGCTTTGCAGAACACCAACAGCTAGAAATGTCAGCAGAAAGAAGAGCAGCATCACATGCACAAGCTCTTACCGGCTAAGTTGGGATCATTGCCTTGCTCTCTGCAGAGCCAGGAATTCAGCTCTGGGCAGTATGGGGACACACATCCACAGAGCGCTTGACACGTTCCCAAGTACACAGGAGTGTCGAAACACAGCTATAAAACCCATTTCCAAGTTGTTTTGCAGCTTAGGTTGCAATGAAGGCCTGAACTGAATGTGTTAAAAGCCACTGGTCACACATGTGGAGCCTGCTGGAAGCTGACTTCCCTCCCACATGGGAGCCTGAGCAGCTCACAGCTCAACAGCTCCCATCTCCCACACACAGGTCCTCACACAAAGTCAAAGAGGAAAAAGATGGCAAGAAAAGAGTTTAGGACAGAAATACCTGTTCCCTGGCAGCTCAAAGGCACAAAGTTCAGGTGTAATGAGCTTTTGGAAGAGGCTGCTGCTGTGCTCAGGTACATCTGAGGCTGCACTTCCCTCATGCTCTGCTTCTTCAGCCCCAAGAGCAGCGAGGGTCCATCTCTCTCTGCACCATGTGAGACACTGGGCCTTAGACAGGAGAGCAAATGAAAGAAAAGCATTAACTGAGCCCCATCTCAACATGCAACCCCCCCAACAGCAAGGTCCTGTGCTCATGCCCCCAAAGCCCAGCTCCTAAGAAGGTCAAGAAAAGCAGAGATGTCCTTTAAAAGAGCAACGAGGAGCTGTGCTTGTAATCAAAGCTCATTAAAATGGGCTGATGCAAAACAGCTGGTGGTGAGAGACCCAAATGGAGTGTAGGATGCTGAGGTTATCAGCGTATAAAGTCCCTGCAAAGTTATTATCAGGCAGGCAAGAGAAAATTGTGTAGCTCTCCTAACATAAAACTGCAGGACTGGGACTCGGTAAGGAGTGGGTGGCAGCCAACACAGGGATCCTGGGCGTGTGTGCACAAGTGTCCTGTGCAGGGACACCTAATCACACTCTGAGATAAACTCAGGGATGCAGAACAGCAAAAATTCAGCTAAGGAGTGAGAGATGAGCCAACCAGGTCAAACCACTGGCTGCAGGCAGGGACCCAAGGAGCCTGGTCAGCCCAGCAAGGGAAAAACCTCCACACCCCCCATAACCAACACTGACTCAGCAAATGGGGGTTTTTGTACTTTCACTTCCCACAGTACAGTGAAACGGACGTTGCATGGAAACCAGACAGTATTTGGGGAGTTTTGGCAACTCTCTCTTTTTGTCACTTTGCAGCTCCCTGTGTGTCACTCAAAGTGGAAGCCTTCAGCCCGGCTCCCGTCAGGTGTAGATGTGTTTTCACACTTCTGCCGAGGCAGGTACTTTCTGTGCTGCTGATGGTTAATTACTGGAGGATGAATCACAGCGCTCAGCAGGGAGGTGGGGCAGGCAGAGTTGGCTGAGCAAGTCTGGAGTGGGGAGGAAAACATCTCTGCATCAGGCGGGTGGGCACACGTGTGCAGGATTCGGGAGGAATAAATTCAGACAGGATCCGCAATAAATCTCCCAGCCTGGCCACTGCGGTGGGAGTTTCTTTTCCCCCTTCCTCCCCGCAACAGGGAAATTCTGCTCTTTCCACGGGGGGTGGGAAGTGGCACAGGGCTGCATTGAAATGTAAATTCACTCAAATTATTAAGCACAAGAGAGCAGCTCCTGCCAGCCCTTTGTTCCGCAGTCAGAATGTGTAATCTAGAAGAATAAATATAGTCAGATATCAGCTAAACAAAGAGACCCGGGGCCATGCATATTCAGCGACCCTCTCCCCCAGGACATCCCTTCCCCCTTTATCAGGGAGGCTCTTTCTGCAGTCAACAATTGTAGATCAAAATGCCCTCATTAACCAGGGCTGAGCTAGAAACTTCTCCTGCTTCATACTAAGGGTGGCTTCCTTTCTTTCTCTCCAGGAGCAGAGATGTCCCTAGCCCCTGCTTTCCTCCCCTGTCCCTTTTCCATCCCGGGAGGAAAGGGCAGGGCTGTCCCTGAAGCCCACCGGTGCTGCACTCCCAGCAGAGGGAAGAGGGGGCTGCTGGACAAAGTCCCAGGCTCCCAAAATTGTCCTACACTTGCCTGCCATGTACATCCCTGTTCCAGCCAGGAGAACACCCCCAAGAGAGGGCAGAAGCCACCAAAGTACCCGAGTCTGCCACTTCAGAGTGATGACCCGGAGACTCACTGAGAGGCTTTTTTAAAAAACACCACCCAGAGAAATCATTTCAAATGGTTTTTCCCCCACAAGCTTCTCACTCCCTGCAGCCCCCAGAGCAGCTCCAGGTCCAAGAGCCTTTGCAGAGCTGCAAGTTCAGGCTGTGCTGTGGAGACCAAGGACACCTCACTGTGTCCACTCTCTGGGCATGCAGGGGCAGGTGACCACACCAGCACAAAACCACTCTGGGAGCAGCAGGAGGAGCAGCCCCAGCTTCCCACAGCCCTTCCAGCAGCACTGGGAAGCTGAAAACCAGGGATTGCCTCTGGCCCAAGCCGCAGGGGGAGGTGACTGGAGGGGAATAAAGTACCAGTGGAGGAAAAGAGGGTGCACTCCCCACCACCTAAACACAGCTTCTCATCTCCAGTGCTGTCAGTCTCACACCTGTCACTGCCACTGAGCCTGCTGCAAGGCTTAAAAATGAGGTGGTGGTGGAGGAGGAGAGGGAAAGAAAAAAAAGAAAAAAAAATCAATTTGGCTGGTTTTGAGTTATATGAATATAATAAACCCTGAGTGTCCTGCTTTTGGATGCAGTTTGCACATCCAATAACTCAGCAATATATTCATTAAACAAAGAGAGGTAAAAGCAGCAAGCCATTAAAAATAAAGCACCAGGAGAGGGAAGGCCACGCAGGCCGTAAATATCTTTGACTCTTTTTCAACCTCCATTTTCTTATCCCTGCTCATTCACTAATTGACCTCTGGATCCTGCATCTCAGAACTGTTTCCATCACTGCACTTTGTCCTTCAACCACAGGTGCAACAAAGGATCTCAGGCACTCTGTAAATGCAGAATAACTCATAGCCCTCCAAAGCAGGAGGCAGAGGACCTTTCCCTCATTACCCTGGTGCTGTGATGAACACCCCTTTCACAAGGCTGCAAAACCCCCAGTGTCAAAGATCAGGTGTCCCAGGTGAAAAAATACACCCAGTTTTAATCCATTCATGCACTGGGCACAGACCTCCTGTGCAAACACATGAAATCCTACCTTCTGGTGTTTCAGCTCCATTGCACAAAGTCCACCCAGAGCTGTGCAGACAGACTCTTCTCTCTCATCCATATGGAGGCACTGTGGCCACAGGGCACTGCTCCCTTCCCTGGCCCAGGCAGGGCTGAGCTCCATGTGGCAGCCACCAGAGCCTCACATGCTGACCCAGACTGAGGGACAGCACACACACTGGCACCAAACCATCTGGAAAGGAGGGTTTCAGCACGACTCTGCAGGTCCTGAATTAGTCCTGCAAGCCTGATTCCAGGGTCACCAGCTTCCCAGCGTGGCTGCCAGAAGGATGCCTCTGACCCAGCATGGGAAGTTTTTCTTACCTTGCCCAATCTAAGGGCTTTAACTCCTCAGTTAAACACTAACTCCAATCACACGCCACAGCAGTGATTCAGAAGACAGCACCTGGCTGGCTCAGCACCCTCCAAAAACCTCCCCAGTCACAGCTGGGATTGATCTCCCACTGGCAGGGAGGAAGTGGTTACTCAGCAGGAGGCTCAGCTCCATCTCCACAGCAGCTGGTTCTTCTCTGGAGCTCATCACCCTCTGCGTGGCCTCATTTCTTCACAAGTTTCAGCAGCATCTCAGAGCATCACCCAACGTGACAGCAAAACAGCAAGTGAGGCTTCCCTCACGTTTTCTCTGAGTGGAAAATGCTTGCAGGCTTCAGCATGGCAAGGGCACGTGGATTTTCCTGCCCCAAAACCCATAGGAGAATCCTCTATTCCTTGCCTGCAGGCACTCAGAATGCCACTTCTCCCCCTTTTCCATGGGATTTAAAAGAGCAGCCTTCTCATGCTCTCAATCCCTCCCAAAGCTCACAGCATATGGTGGTTTGGAAGGAAATTGGGTTAAGAGCATAAAGGCTATTACAGGAGTTTTGCTAAGTACTGGCTCTGCCACAGGCAAGGGACAGCCTGGGGATGTCACAGGCCTTGCAGAGCCTTGGAGAGCAGAAAGCAGGGCCAGGAACTCTGTGTCTTGCACCTCCTCAATGAGTTATTTGCATCCAGTCCCTGCCAGTGCTGAGCAGCTGAACAAAGGGCTCAAATGAGCTCTTGCACCTGTTTTCTCTGACAAAAAGGTGTTCAGGGCAAGGAGGGACAAAGGATGGTGCAGCCCCTGCAGAGCTGCAGCAGAGGGGCTGGAAAGGACCTGGGGGTGCTGGTTTTGGCAAAGCCCAGGTGTGCCCAGGTGCAAGAAGCCAAGGGCACCTGGACTGTGCCAGCCATAGTGTGACCAGGGCAGGGATTGTCCCCCTGGACTGGGAATTGGTGAGGCCATGTGGAATCCAGGACATCCCTCTGACTGCCCTGGAAAATTTATAAGAGTTTGGGTAGGATGATAGTTAACGTATCACAGGGTGAAAAAGTAGGATTTGGGGGTTTTAGAGTGTGAATTTAGAGTCAAAGATGGATAATTTGGGGTGTGTCCCTGCCCTTCTTCTTGGTCCTTTGTACATCTTCTGCTATGATGGCAGCACTTTTTAATTGGTTTAGAATAAAGGTACACTGTTTAATGTAGTTGATAGGTATTGGAAGTTATTATAAATAGAGCAAACATAATTTTTAGTATAAGAAGTAAACACCGCCCCAAGGGCAGGGAGTTTGACAAACCTGGCCAGCAAGAAAGATCTCAGATCTCAGCAGGCCTGAGCCACAAATATATCAAGATAACAAGAACAAACAATCCTTGAACAATAGAACAGACCATCTCGGCCTCTTCTTCAGATGCTGGGCTGGGGAAACAGAGACTTCACAAACTCGGGTCAGGACAACAACAAAAAAACACATTTTTTTCTATTTTTTAAAAACCTGACAAGGCCACACCTCAAATCCTGTGTCCAGTTCTGGGCTCTCACTGCAAGGAGGACATTGAGGGGCTGGAGTGTGTCCAGAGAAGGGAACAGAGCTGGGGAAGGGTCTGAGGCACCAGGAGCAGCTGAGGGAGCTGGGAGGGCTCAGCCTGGAGGAAAGGAGGCTCAGGGGGGACCTCATCTCCCTCTACAACCCCCTGAGAGGAGAACGTGGCCAGGTGGGATTGGTCTCTTCTCCCAAGAACAAGCAACAAGAGGAAAGGAGATCCTAGATCACACCTGAGGAGGTTTAGGTTGGATATTAGGAAAAACTTTTTCACCCAAAGGGTGGTCAGGTACTGGAACAGGCTGAGGGAATCACCAATCCTGAATATATTTTAAAAAAACCCACGTGGGTGCAACACTTTTGGACATTGTTTAGTGCTGGGTGGGTGGTTGGATGCGGTCTTAGAGGCCTTTTCCAATCATAATGATGCTCTGATCCCACAATTCCTGAGAGTCCTTATTCCCCACACAGCCCAAGGCTGGTGGGAAGCTGTCCATGCAACCTCTCCCTTCGAGCACAGCACGTTGGACATCTCTGCTTTGATGGGTTTTTCTCATTCCTTGAGCTGGGCTGGACTGACTGAAGTCATCCAGGTGCCAAGGACATGCCACAGCCAGCAGCTTTCACTGAACAGCCCATTTTTAACTACAAATCAGTGAATTTAAAGGAAAGTGCCACTTTCTTCCCCTAATAGCCACAGCTTTTCTCTCACTGTGGTTTTACCATGGTGCAAGTTTAGCTGAATATAAATCCGAAGTAAAAGAGAGCAGAATCTGGCCTCAGCTACTTGTGTTTTTCCCCCTAAACAAAGCCACATTTGATCAGGGGTCTCCTTTTCCACCTGCTCATCACTGACACTAGAAGACATTTTCAGAACAGCACAGCACTGGGAGAGTTTCACATGAGATTTCTCATACTGTATTTGTCAGGAGAGTCCAAAAGTTAATCAAATGCTCCTTTATCCCCAGACACCCTCAGATCCATGCACGGGTGTGTGAACTCCCCCACAGATCTGACACAGAACCATTAGAGAAGAAAAAAAAAAAATTCAGAGTCTCTCAGTTTGACTCATCAGCGAATATTAATTTCTATTGTCATGCAGTTGACTTGTAAATCAACTGGATCATTGACTCAGACCTTTTGTGCAGTAACATTACAAGTTATTTAGACACCACGGTGTTTCCTGCACTCCCACTGCTTTGAACACAGGGTTCTGCTCCCAGGGAAAGAGGGGCTAAATGGGCCCACACAAAACCAGATAATTCTCCATGAGACTGTCCTGGCTGTGCACATTTGCCAAAATAACCACACCAGGCCCACCCTGCCACCAAGCAGTGCCTTTTGCTGGAGCTGTAGGGTTCGGGGATTAAGGCAAGGCAAAGGTTTCCACGTGAAGTGTACAGGTCCAGGCAAAAGGCTGATGTTTTAACTAAGGATTTGTGGCCCTGCACTTTTGCAGAATGAACAGATCTGTATCGATTCACAGCATCAAAAGGCTCAGATCTTGTCTCTTTCATATCTATAAATAATAAGTATTGACTATAATAAACCAATGGAGAACAAACTGCTGTGAATACTGAATCAGTGATGTGAAGCCTGTTTGCTTCCCAGCTTGTTGCTGCCACACTTTTCCCACCTTGCCAAAGGTTTCTGATCACCCTCCCGAAGAAAGGCAGAGCATCCACAGCCTCTTCTGGCAGCTCTGATTTCCTTCTCCTCCAGAGAGAAATTAAACCCCAGGGTGTTTCCTTGCCGCTTTGCTGCAAGCTCAGCCCCATGGGATTGGACGGGGGTGTTCCTAAAAGGAGCTGAGGATTTGCAGCCAGCAGCCTAAGGTGGGGAGGGAAGGTGGCCCTGGAGAGGAGCAGGGGCTCCATTTCCAATTCAACAGCGACCTCTGCTCCTGGCAGCCCGAAGCGCTGGGAACACCTTCAGACGGATGGCTGGGGTCTGTTTTATCCATGGGGTAACAGGGACACATCCTTCACTCGTGGGCAGCCACCGTGACCTTCAAATCCCAGCAGATGGAGCCCAGGGCTCCACGGCCCCGACAGGTGTTAAAGCATCCCAGGATTTACCTTTTCCTACTCGGCTGATATTTAACCAGATGCCAGGAGAGACAAGGACACCTGGTTTGTAAATGGATTGTTTCCAGCGTGCCCCAAGAGAGAATATAGATAAATGTGTGCTCCCTCACACACACGAGACTTGCATGGAATCTCCGGACAGGGCTGTGCGACCGAGGCACACCAAGAAGAAGGTTCAGCTTCTAAACCCACCCCTTGGGGCTGGGGGGATCGAGGGGGTGGTGGGACAGCTGCAATTCCATGCCACAGCACTGGGATAGCACGTACAACAGGACAGTTTGAGCTCTCCAGACCGCAGAACCATTCCCAAAATACCAAGGCTAAAAGATCCAAACAGAGCATCCTCAGCTCCCAGCTCTCCCTCCCCTGCTGGCCTCAACTCACACTCCACATCTCAAGATCTGGGAGGTCCAGGACTCTCCTAATCCTTCACAAACCACCAAGGCAGATCACAGCTCACAGCTGTGGGAGTTCCCCTCCCACTGCAGCAGAGGATTCCATAGAAAATCCCCCCTATGCCAGGCTCCAGCACTACAGATCAGTCAGGCTGCAGAAATCAGGGGCACTTCTCACTCTAGCACAACTCAGTCAAAGAGCACCTGCCCTGGGATTCGAGCAGAATGTGGTTTCCAGCCCCTCTGAGGGTCAGCAGAATAAAAGGCTCCCTCTCCCCGGGAACTGAAGGATGCTTATGCCCATGGCAGCAATTCCAGCTGCAGCTCCCCACCCCAACAAACCCACACACAGCAGCCCCTTCTACCCTTCTCCAAAAAGACCCAAGCACTGGGAAAATCTAAACTGAGACAGCAAAGGGAGCATCTCGCACTTTGCAAGTTCCAGAGGTGTTTAAGGAGCTCCCCAAAATATTAATAACAAGCTGAACATCCTAGTGCTCTTAGGTAAAGCAGCTTTTAGGACTGCAGTGGGGGAGAGCTCCTCTCTGCTCCCCCTTTCTCCATGCCCACTCACACTACTGCAAGTCGTTGGGATAATTCTTGGAAAAAGCTGCAAAGAAAATGAAGGTCAGTTTAAAATACCCTCTCAGCTGTAGATTAAAAAAAAAAAAAAAAAAAAAAAAAAAAAAAAAAAAAGAATCCAGCTAAAAATAACTGTTTTGAGCAAGACAGAAGAGCTATTAAGCAACTTTAAATTGCCCAGCCAAAAGAGTCCAAAGCTTGGACAGAAGCTGGCAGAGAATAGATCTCTGTAGATCCTGAGGGCTTTGTGTTCTCACCTTACATATAAATATATATATTAAAAAAAAACCCCAAAACATTTAAAAACCTCTCCTTAACTCTAACTTAATGTCACCCCATATGTATATTTTTTTAAAAACAAAATATTTAAAAACCTCTCCTTAACTCTTAATTAATGTCACCCCATATATATATATTTTAAAAAACCAAAAAACATTTATAAACATCTCCTTAATGATAAATTAATGTCACCCCATATATATATAATTAAAAAAAACCCAAAAACATTTATAAACATCTCCTTAACTCTAATTTAATGTCACCCCATATATACTAAAAAAAACCCAAAACATTTATAAACATCTCCTTAACTATAAATTAATGTCACCCCATATATATATATATATATATATTTTTTTTAAAGCCCCAAACATTTATAAACATCATCCTTACTATAAATGAATGTATTGGTGTTTGTAGGAAGCATTCACATTAAATTTAACAAATAATTTGCACCAAGTCTGTGCCTTTTCCACAGCTTTGGGTGGCTCAGTGTAATCCCATTTGTGCTCTCAGGGCTGCACCTGCATCCCTACCCCATTGACACAGAGCTCCAACAGATGAAGTTGCAGCTCACCCAAAAATATTTATGCACAGACTTCTGTGTGTTTTTTAGATGCATTTCTGTCTAAAGATCCTACATAAACCAAGTCCTTACAGGGACTTCAGTAAAAATCTTCAGTAAAAATATCAGTAAAATAGGGATACTATTTTTATATGTGTATTATATATAAATAAAATATTATCTATTTTTATATATTAAAAAAAACCCAGTAAAAATAGGGATACCAACCCTTCTCTCCTGCTTGGTCCAAGAGACGGTTTGCCAGCTCTGCCAGCTATTCCTAGGTCAAACATTTCTAACACAAAGAGCACACAGCATCAATAAATACACCAATTTCTTGGGCAAGAAATCTGTCCCCAAACACAAGTGACGTGGCCCTGTTGGGTGCAGCCTTGAGGTCCAGCCAAAGGCCCAGAAGCAAAAAATCTCAGCATCCCTTCAGCCTGCCAGAGCTGCCCAGGCAAGGTAAGGATGTTCTGCATCACCACCACACCCAGAGGTGCTCGTGCCCTTGTCTCCAGAGCTCTCTGATGGGGACAGGTATATTAGCATCCATCCCATTTTCAGCACTTAGAAAAAGTGCTTCCTAACTCTAAACTTCATAACTCTTCCTGTTTTGTCACCCTTAATATTTATAATTCATCCAGAAAATGATTGATTTTCCTTTGGACCCCCTTGTCATTCACGGTTGCTTATCTCCAGCGTGTAGGGGGCAATCAACAGATTTATAACAGCCCATAAAAGTTGTTACCAAAAGTACAGTTTCTTTGTGTGTGATCATTTCTAATAACTCTCAGGCACGATAGCAATTACTGACAAAAGTCAGCCTCTGTTAATAGAGTTTATCTCAGTTCATCATATATCCTTTGTCAGTGGAAGCATTTTGACAAGCCTGGGGTTAATTAAAACCAAGAAGACAATAAAATACACCTAATCAAACATTACAGGTACAGAAATCAATTAGCAGATTTATGGCACTTTGGAGCCCTCTATAACGTGCAAAATTCAAAGAAACTGTCAGTTCCATCCCCCCCAAGACAGTGTAATTGAATTTCTAATTGAAACTATTTTTCAATAGGTAACACAATCCGCAAAGTTTGATTTGCATTAAAGTGGCATCTGCAAAGGACAGAAGAATCTAAAAAAATAAAGAAATCCCAGGCTGCTCCTGTTATTACCAGCAATAATTATTATTATTATTTGCATATTTAACATTTTGATGAAGCCCTTTCGAGTGGCCAAGCCTTCTGCCAAGATGCTGAGATTTCTGTAGGAAGAGTTCATTTGGGTAAAAAGGGGGAAGAAGAAGATTCAGGGTGGGGCAGAAATGGGAAATAAGGTGGGCAGAAAACAGTTTGTGCCTGGTGATCAGCAGAAGAGATTCCAAGTGATGATGGTGCATCCTTTAGAGATGGACATGGGGACCAGTGTGTGGGACAGAGCATCCCAGCCCCAGGGAACACCAGGCCAGGGGGATAAGCTGTGTGCTGGAGGGTGCTGCTGAGAGCCTGGGGACACTCAAAAACCTTCCCTGGGATGTTCTCAGGGTTTGCTTTGGTCCAGATGAACCCCAGATGGATAAAATTCTCTGTTTCCCAACCCAGCTGTGGAAGAATGAGTCAGAAGTCTTCAGCTGATGCTCTCAAGGTTGTTTTATTGTTTCTTATCTCAGATATTTTCTGTCTGGGCTGCCCAGGTCTGTTCAGCAGGGCAGCCCCAGGCACACTCTCTGCCCCAGGGGCAGGCACTGATTTTTATACTCCAAATTCCCTGTTAGTTATTGACAGTGATGATCCAATGCCTCTCACCTGTGTTAGACAGTTCCATTCTACTCCAATCCAATCCCCAAGTGCCACCATCCCCAAGAAGATGGGGTTAGGAAGAAGAAGGAAGGAGGACAGGACAATGCCCAAATCCCTCCACCTTACCTCCTAAGCCCCCATGGTAAAAATCCAAAAAAAATCCCTTTTTACTCTACAACTACTACCATAATTCTATCTAAACTTTTGTGACCTTTCGTTCTTCATTCACAGGTGGTAATTTGTTCCACGGGTCAAACTCAAAGCCCCAGGAGTCCCTGGCTGCCTGCCAGGGTTTGTGACCCTCCCCCCTGCCAGGGCTTTGGAGCCCCCTGGCTGGAGCTGGGATCATCCAGGACTGTCAGACACAGCCTGGGTTCTGACAGGATGTTTGGCTTTTGGGACATTCACTGGGATGTTTGGGTGCAAATCCTGACACAGACAGAGCAGTTGTTGCCAGTCTTGGGAGAGTGGCCACACCAATCGTCACAGAAGGGGTTCAGGTGAGAAAGGATTTTATAGGAGAGCACCCAGCTCCAAACTAGGTCTTGTCAAGAGTAACAAAGTAGGTTCTAAAAAGCCAGAGACACAGGGTTATTGCCCAGCTTTTGTCTCTGAAATGCAATGAGACAAAGCACAGCAATGCAGCCTAATTGCACAGAGCACTGCTCAGTCTCTATTATCTATATTTCACACTGCTTCATTTCTTCTGCTGCTTCTAAGACACAGCTAGGAGCTATGTCTCAGTAATTTACTGGGAAATGGGAAAGACTAGAAATGAGAAGTCAGGAGAAATGAAGATACAAGGTCAACAGAAAGCTTTCCCAGCACTTGCATCTCTTTCAGTGCAGTGAACCAGATTAACCTCTGATTTCAGCACTCCGATATCCAGAATCCAATATAAACAAAAGTATGCTATTCAGAATGAAATATTAACTATTTGCTTAACTTGTAGTAGAATGTTCATTAAAATTCTTATGTTACGCAATGAAACAAAAGAAAAAGGAATTCAAATTGGCTTTATTGAAATATAGCAAGTCAATTCTTCATTTCACTGGGTCCTGCTTTGTGAGGACCTCAGCAGGAATAAGAGCAGAAGATACCAGAATTTAAAAACAACCCTCTGTACAAACCAAAACAGCAAAGAGAAAAGAACGAACCAACAGCAACATCTCTCTAGTGATATTCTTGTATTTTAAGGACACTGGGAAAATACACAAAGCTCTGAAATTCCACCCAGTTTTGTGTTCCCACCAGAGCAGCACCTCATCTGGAAGAAAAGCACCTGCAGGGAACACATCTAGAGGAGCTTCACAAGGCACTAAATCTCATCCCAGAGAGGAAGGGCATTCCCAGGCAGCTGCCTTGGCAGGATAAATCAGCCAGCAAGGCACAGGGACAGGGATCTGCTCCCAGGGAGAGGGAGCAGCCACCTGTAGCAGTGATGGACTCTGCAGAGGAGACATTCCCCACCTCACCAAAGGCAGCCTTTCATCTGGATGGCACTCGCTGTGAAATTAAATCCTGGCACATTTGGGAAATGGTCCATGGAGAGGTGATTAATTCTATTAGAGGATGTGGAGGGAACTAATTTCCTTTGTTAAGGAACAGAACAGGAGTCCAGAATTCAGACTGTAAGAGAGCAGATCCTTGAAATTGTCACTGCCAACCTACAGTGCCCCCCATCTGAGCTGTTCTAGAGGTCCCAATGTGCCCTTTGGAAGGGACTTGATCCTAGATGGCAAGGAAGCATTGCTAAAGAAGGGAACTGTAAGAAGGGAGACATTTTCTGGTTTCACTGGGGGGGGGGGTTGTGGCTGTTTTTCTAGTTGTGGTTGTTTGTTGTTGGGGTTTTTTTTCTCATTTTAATTCTTTTCCTTCCTCATCTTTCATTCCCTTGCACTACAAGCCCATCGTTTTGCTTACGCTGCTCCTCACACACACAGCTTGTTCCAAAAGGATTGGAGGATTTCTGGCACTGAGAAATCAAACCTTTCCCCTGGCCATCACCAGAAACTGCTCTCAGTGCCAGCCCCCACGGGGATTTGCTGCCAAGCAGAATGAAAAAGGCAGCAGGGAACAGGAGTTAAGAGTAAAAGCAGGTGGAGCTGGGGGGCCAAAGGGCACATCCAGAGGGTTCCAGGTCTTTTCCAGGCAGGCTGATATGTGAGAATTGAAGACTGTGGTTAAGGTTTTCCTGGTATCAGCTTAATTCTCTCCTGCTGCAAGTGAAGTTTAATTTTCTCCCCCTGTAAGGCTTGTCATTACTTATCCCCCAGATCATGATTTCCCAGCTCCTTCCCCATCCTTGGCTTTTGAAATGCAGGCTGCAAGGCTGGATACATTCTGCCAGCCTTCACCCAGCAGCTCAGAGCAGTCATATCTCTCCCCCGACCCCACAACTTGCTCCTGACACTCCTATTAATGCTTCCAGGAACAAGATTTCTGTTTAAAGGCACATCACTGACTCACTTATCTGTGATTCACTCTGAAGCCAAACCCTTCCCTGCAGTACTGCTTGCCTAGGCAGCTGTTTCTCATTTTTTTAATCAGATGTTTCCTCCCTAAAGGTAGCATTTGTCATGAATTTCATCTTATTGATTTCTAACCATTCCTGCTGTATAGATAATATTGAACTCAAAGCCTTCTCTGCAGACTGCTGGTAAACTCACACCTCACAGCACCTTCCTGAGGCATTGCAAGGGATTATTTCCTGTAGGAGCCAAGGTATTCATGCAGGAGAACTGAACTCAGTGAAGGGAATTTGCAGAACTAGGGGGAATTTATTTTTTTATTACAAAAAAAAAAAAAAAGACTCTTTGACAGTAAGCCAAGGGCAACTGTTCTTTGAGGAATGTTATTCCAATAAAGTGTGATCCCACTTGCTAAGCAAATTCACTTTATGCTGATTTTACTGTGGTGTCCTCAAGGATAACAACTGCAGTCAATAGAGGCATTGCACCAACTGCTCCTTCCCTCACCCACCAGCAGCCTTGCAGCCAAGAGGAAAGATTCCCTCTGGATGATCCCCAGCCCAAGGAGAGAGGCTCAAAATGCTTCCTCATCCCACCCAAATGACAATAACTTGACCCTCGCTATCTGGCATTTCAAAAGCCTTCAGAATCCCAACGGCTCAGACCTTTCCACACCCCAACCCAGGCAAGAACTCTGGGGTTTAACTTCATTTCATAGAACAACAGCCTGGTTAGGGTTGGAAGGCACCTGAAAGCTCATCCATGGCAAGGACACCTTCCACTATCCCAGCTTGCTCCAAGCCTGGCCTTGGACATTGCCAGGGATGGGGCAGCCACAGCTTCCCTGGGAAAGCTGTGCCAGAGCCTCCCCACCCTCCCAGGGAAGAATTCCCTCCTAGCATCCAATCCAAACCTCCTTTCCCCTCAGTTCAAAGCCATCTGACAGCAGCAGAGAGTGCCAGCACAGCAAACCCTGACCAGCTGACACATCTCCACCAGTACAGGGCAGGACAGCTCAGACAGAGCCAACACGTGCTCTGCAATATGTTCACTGCTGCCTCAGAGCAGCACATTACACCAATGCCCCATTCAGAAGATGTCAGGCTGTGCTGGCACATGGTCACAATGTGTTGTTACATGGTAATTTTCCCCTCAGCCCAAATATCTGTAACTCACATTCTGGCCAGCCACTGCAAGGTAATCCCAGGCAAGGGAAAAAAATAATAATAAATCCCAAATTCCTTTCCTATTGAGTGGGTACAACATAAATCTGTCTCGTTTTTTGCCCCTTGCATTTCAGCCTTTTGCCTGGCTGCAGGGAGACAGAGGTTTAAGAGGAATACATTAAAAAATGCTTTCTTCACACCAACTGCAAATTCACCTGTCTCTTCAGTGCTGATACATTTTCCTTCAAAAGTTTGCATCCTTTGACATCTTTGCAGTCCCTCCATGTTCCTGCTGCTGTTTCTCAGCAATAGATAAGAAAACTTTAGAACCTTGCTCTGCAATAATGAGATTCGAAAGAAAAGATTTTTTTTTCCCAATCTTTCTACATAAAAAAGGCCTGAATCGGAGCCCAGCAGTGCACAAATATTACTCATGTCATTGACACTAAGAAAAGGGGAGCTGTGAATAAAAAATGTTAAAAATGAACACAAGGAGCATTGTTTGCATATCAGAAAAATTAATCTACATAGAGAAGTGTAAGAGCCTGCAATTCAGAAAGCAAAGAATTAGGACAGCCCAGCTGAGAATAATTTTCTAGCCAGTTAATTTAATTGCATAAATCATTCCTTTGTTAGCAATAAAGAGATATAATTAAAATGAGATTGCTTCTCATTTCTATTCTCTGGAAACTAAAGGAATTGATTTTGGGGAAAGCATTCTTCCAAATACCAGATCGGCAAATTACATTTACCTTTTTAGAAAGGCTAAATTATTTTGCGCTAATATCATGGAGGGTTTAATTAATTATAGATCTGCCATATGATCTTAAAGAAATAATTTACTCAATGCCCACAGAACAGAAGTTTGTAAGTGCATGCATCCCTCTGATAGATGGTGTGCAGATTTTTACAAACAGGTCACAAGTTGAACAGGTGGCTGTCGGGAGAAATGAGAGGAAATACAATAAATGTTTAAAGATAGGGGATGGTTTGTGAAGAGATATTAAAGCACTGCTTCCTATTTACTAGCACGTGCCTGGATTACTGGTCTTTGAACCCCACTGAACTGGTTCTCCTTTAAATATTGTGGTGATGGTTGTTGTCTACTCACAAGTCTGCAGGGCTCAATAAGCAGTAACAGGTTAATAACAGAACAGTCAGAGAGTGGGAAAACAATCCAACATAAAGTCCACCAATTAAACAGAATATTGCTTTTGCTGAATAGTGCAGGGGTTGGCCACTGCCTGGCCCCTAACAAGGCTGTAACAAACACATCAGACAGAAGAAATCCTTCCCTGTGAGGGTGGGCAGGCCCTGGCACAGGTTGCTCACAAAGCTCTGGCTGCCCCATTCCTGGGAGTGTCCAGGGCCAGGTTGGATGGGTTTGGAGCAGCCTGGGGTAGTGGAAGGTGTCCCTGCCCATGGCAGGGGTGTTGAAACAAGATGAGCTTTCAGGGCCCTTCCAAGCCAAGCCATTCCCTGATCCTATGACAGTACACTCAGCATCCTTTGGGATCCCTGCCTGCCCTTACCACCCTCTCTTTGGAACTACTTACCACGCAGGGCACCCCAGAAACAGACAATTCTGCCTCTTCCACCCCATTTCCCCCCTCCAATTTCCTTCCTCCCATTTTCCCCTCTTGCATAGCCTGCCCAGAAGGCAGGGAAGAGAATCCATTTCCTCTGTGCTGTACTGGATGGGCTCTCACATCCACTCTCTCCACTTCTCTCCCCAAAACAGACACTCCTTTCTGAATATTTGAGACCAGTACCCATCTCATGAACATTTGTGGTGCTTTCCACTCTCTTAATTGTCCCTTTTCTCAGGCAAAAGCTGCCACCCCTTCCACCTTCCTCCACAAGAAACTTCCCCTGCCACCAAGGATTCCCATTCCCCACAGCTGGGGCTTTTTAACAGGCAGAGCACCAGGTACAAATTTGAGGTCAGGTACAAATTTAAGCCAGGCTGCTTTGATGAACTCTCCAAAGAGTCACAGAAAGTCTTCCCCAGATCTCAGGCAGAGGCTGCCCAGGATCAGCACACCTGGTAAGACTTTCCTACACACAAAAGCTGCCTCTGCCTTGCAAGCTCTTCCTTTCCTGGGGGCTTTGGAAGAGAACAGGAGCAGCCCTGTCTCAGGAATATCATTCCCCATGGAGACCACCATGGAGCAGTGACAGCACACCCAGCAGAAGGGATTGTGCTGTGAAGGAGACAGGTAAGTCAAGAAAGAGGGCTTTGCATGCAAGAGTTAAACAGCAGATAGATTAGATCTCATCATCTGAGTTTTCCAGGAAAAGTATTGTGTTGCTATGGAAACCCCAACATAACCTGGGTTTTCCCTCCTTTTGTTTGTTCATTTTCTACAAACACTGGCCTCTCCCAGTCCTCCCCAGTCGGACTTGCAGCTTACAAAAACAGTGATTTTTTTTTTCCCCTCTAATGCCCATTTCTCTTTGCATGTACATTTTTCAGCGATTGCCTTCCTCAATATCACTGTCCCAGCCTCCAGACTCTGCCTTTGCAGTAAAGGACTGTTTAATGTGCTATCCAATAGAAACTCCGCTCCTGAACACCTTGCTCTCTTTTCTTCCTGGGGAAAAAGGGACAAAAGCCTCATGGCAGTAAAACTTTCCAGTGAAAAACCACATGGGAACTCCTGCAACTGTGACTCTCTCTTGTCACAGAGTTTCCCCATTTACAGCTTATCAAAAAACAGCATTCCCTCATTAGCTTCGGGAAAAAAGAATTTTGCAGGCAACAAGAATGTGGATGTTCAGCTCCAAGTTTTCTTTGGTTTTATTCCCAGGTATCTCCAGCCATTTATTTTTCTGTATCATTATAAGGATTACCTTTAATGAGCCTGATGGAAACATCAAGAGAATCTTTCCAAAACGTGCCCTAGATACAGGAGACCTCAACACACAGGAGCATTGATCTGCCAGATTCCTTTACTCTGCACCTCACAGCCTCGAGATCTACACACACTTGAGCCTCTCACACTCCCTCCTCATTCCCCTGCACAAATAACAGGGAGCAGACTCCCCAGACTCCATCCTCCAGAGGAGCTCCTACTTTGGCAGCATCAAGGGTCACATCCTCAGATGGAAACATCTGCCAGTAAGTTTTAACTCCCAGCTTACCTGGGCTTGACTAGTCCTAGAATAGAGGAGTGTCAAGCTGAAAAGCTGTTATCCTGAAGCTGAAGAATCAGCAGGTTTTCCTTTGGCTTCCTCAGCAGAGCTGTGGCAGGAATGGATGGCGAATCCAGGGCCGCTCTCCGTGCCAACATCCCCACCAAGTGGCCAGCACACCGGCTCCTCTTCCAGCTCATCCCACTCTGCATTTGGAAACACAAACCTGCCTCACCCAAAACCTACAGGAAATCTGACTTTTGAGACACAGCTCTGAAGAGCTTTCCAGCCACACTCTGGAATAAAGGCAAAAGAGGAGTGATAAAGGTTTCCTTCCGTCCCTTAAAAAGGTGTCACGATCAACCCATTTCCCACCTTAGCCACTATTATTTTTATTGCTGGCAGAATTTAAAAACTTGCTTACAGGTTACTGTTAGTAACTCCACACATTTCAAACGAGTGTGGCCAGGCTAAGCAGTACAATGCAAACTCGCTACAAGCTTTACGCTGTATACAAAATACTGAAGTACATGCAAAAATAAAATTAAAAAAACAAAAGCTAAGGCAGAAAGATTAGCAAAAAAAAAAAAAAACCAAAAAACCAAGAAAATTTTGACTAACACTGCCCTCTTGAGGGAAAGGGAGCTGAATTGCCTCAGCAAAGCCATTCTCCCTTCCCCTGCTCTTGAGGCCACACTAAACTCCCCCCACTGCCTTCCCCTATGGTTCAGGGTGGGTAAAAGTTTTTGACAAGCAGCAGTAGGAATCAATTCACACCTAAGAATCAATTATCTCTACATAAATCAGCCCTTGGTTATGTTTTATTTGTAAGTATTTTAGGCACAAATAAGCAATTGTGAAAGCACAAGAACCTATAGAAAATGCAAAAACCTGGAAATCAGAGATTTTTTTTTTTTCTTCATGAATTGCAGCCTTTTATTTTACCCAACAGCTGGTGTGGCAAAATCTCAGAGCAGGAACCAGGCTCCAGTTTTTTCTTTGTCCTGTAAATTCCTCATCACTGGCAGACACAAGCATTATCTCTCTAGCCTAGTATCTTGGTCTGCTGATTGGAATAACCCCCTGCAGTATTTATTGGAAGGTTTGGGGAATCTTTCCCCAGGGCTGCTGCAATATCCAGCCTGTGAGTGCAGCTCCCACCAGACTTTAGAAGGAAGGAGATGCTTCTGCAATATTTCAAAGGGTAATGGTGGCACCTGGGGACAGGGTTTAATGCTGGAGGGGGAAGTGCTGGGTTAATGGCTGGATTTCATCTTACAGGGCTTTTCCAACCCAAACAATTCTGTTACAGTGTAAAAATAAAAAAAGCTTAAAGCAGAACTTCAGAAGGGTCTAATGCCTCCGTAAAAGCTCTAGAAGGAACAAGCACCTGCTCTTCCTAACTGACTTCCTACCACCTCTGGCTGGTAAAAGATGAAGAATTAAAATTTTAAAGAGGGCTTGGATCATCTTCCTCCTTTCATCATAAAAGACTGCTCAGAGCATAAATTCCTACCAATGCACAAAGCAAAATTTTTCAACTGAAGTGTTCTGCCAAGTCAGTTAGGGGAGTGGAAAGACCCAAGAGAAAAAGGGCTAGATATCTTTATATCAACTAGTGTAAAAATGAACATTTTATTTTCCCAAATAATGAAAACCACCATGGCACACCGAGCACCAGCACAAGTCAAAGTACAAAGCATCAATCTACAGTTTTTAAGAGCATCCTAACACAGACTGATGAACACAGATGAGGGTTCAATACCCCACAAAGCAGACACAATGACATCAAGCATTGAGGAGGAGTGTACTGTTAACCAAAACATTAGAATGATACTTCTGAGTGTTTGCAGTTACAAGTAGTTCTGAGGCATTTAGATTGTTGCTGCTGCTCTGTCAGGATTTCATCTAAATTCAATAATGGTGGTGGAGCATCACCTGTTACTGACTTATCTTGAGCATTCAAGCCAGACCAAGGCACCAGGTGTTCCCAGATCAAAGTTTGCAGAACAGCTTCTACAAATGCAGGGTTCTGTCTAAAATGTTGAGCAAGACTTGCAATATTACCCCTAAAACCAGGTGCTGAGTGAAACAACAGAAACTGAGTGTTTTCTTATCCATATCAGCAAGCTAGTGACATGAGGATCAGCCTGAAAAGCTAAACATGTTGTGACCTGGTTTTTGAGAAAGCTGGGTTTGCCTGGAATTATTATCCCTCCTATGCAAAGCAGAGCTCTTGAGTGCAGGCATGAGCATGAACACAGTGAAAGTGGAACACAAGTGCAGACAGGACTAAGAAGTACTTCCAGAAGATTGAATGCTGAGCAGCCCTTCTCTTATTTCATCAACTTTTTTTGCTCTTGAGGCTGCAGAAGTCTTTACTGCCTTAAGGAGAGATTCATGACACTTGTCCAATACAGCCTTCAAAATTAGGTGTATTTCCTGGAAAGAGAAGATAAAGAAGGGGGAAAAAAAAATCCATCAGCAAAGTTAAATTTTTATCAAGCACAAATGTCAAGTGGGTGGTCTGGTGGACTCAAATGATTTCAACGGTGTCTCCATCCATGGCTTAAACAGCAGCATTCACCAAACACAGGGGAGGCTGCTTAGAGGATCATTGCACTGTCCACACTACAACAGGAACATAAGAAGATTCCTTTGGGAGGGGGTAAAAAAAAAATTTAAAAAAATCACTCACTTTGGCTTTTGCTGCTTTTTCTTCAGCATCATCCTTCAGCTGTTCAATTTTGCCCTTCTTCTGTTTGATTTCCTTGCGAATGGCCATAACTTTGTCATACACAGCACCCCTCTTCTCCTGGACTTTGTTAAAATGTCTAAAGGTGACCGGGACAAAAAAAGTTAGTATTGAGCCTTTTGACTCATTCCAGATTAAAGTGAAGCCCACGGTGAGCAAAGCTTGCATTTTGTAGCACAAAATCAGCAGCTCCCAGAAGCAATGATATATAGAATTTACTTTCTCAGAAATTAATGTGATTTGTAAATTAGGGCAACTTAGGTACCAAGAAGTGACACTCATACTTAGCAGGAGCCCATATGCACCTTCCTACCTCAAGGGAACAGTCAGGACACATGTTTTTATCCACCAGCAAAAACTCTTTTCTTCAGCCAAGGTTACCCCCCTTCCCCTCTTGCTTATCAAAGCACCTAATTTTATTACTCAAGGGAAATACCTGACACATTAGGAACAGAAATTGGCAGCAACTTGTGATGAAAAGGAGCATTATATTGTTTTCATTCCTAAATTAAAAGCTACTTTTCACAAAATCATTTAAGTTGGAAAAGACCTCTGAGATGGAGTCCAACCTATGAACATGGCCTCATCTCTTCAGCCATGGCACTTGGTCTGTCCTTAAACACCTCCAGAGGCAGTGACTCCACCCCACCGTGGGCAGCCCATTCCAAGGGCTAATCACCCTTTCTGTTCAGAAATTCCTCTTAATGTCCAACCTATTTTCCTCCCAGATCATCTCCTTTAGCTGGTACAAAACACCAAGTGCCATTCTACACCCAGATCTCAAGTGTGACTAAATCTTACTCGACTCTCTCAGCCATGTGGAAGAAGCTCCCTTCCATCACAGCCAATAAATGCTCCATATTCCCTTTCCTATCTATCTGTGTGCAAGAAAAATTGTTTTAAAATCAATTTTCTCCCTAACAGTTCAGCACTAAGCTCACAGTGAAGCCAGGGCCTTCCAGGGCTGCAGTTTGGTGCTGCCTTCAGCATATGGGAGGAAGGGAGAGGGGCTGAGAGGCTTTGATCAAATGACACTTTTCCTTTTGTTTTAGAAGCATCATGTCAGGATAATGCTCCTCTGAGATGTGAGCCCCATTTCCCCATGGGTCTCGAACATCTTTGATAATGAGCAAAAGTGGCAAGGGAAATTATGAAAAATTCATGAAAGGCAAATGGGGCTTTGTTGAAGTCTGATAAGTTGGAAAATTATCCCAATGTGACATTCTCTTTAAGAAGATAAAAGAATCAAGAATAAGCATTATAAATTAAATTAGTGCTCCAATAAAAGAATTGCTGTCAAGTCACATTGCAATTATTGATTTGAGACCCCAACTCCCTGCCTGCAGCATTACTGGTCCTCACACAGAGCTGTCCCACACTGCTCATTTTCCCCTCAGTGCTAAGCTGTGTGCTTGCAGCACACATGAACTTTGGCAGCACATAACAAAGACATAAAGCAGCAGCAGCTCCTCCATACTCGAGCACGGTGCACTTGTGCTGCTCAATATCTTCACGCATCTTTTTCAGCTGGATCTCAGCTGTAGCAAGCTTCTCATGCTTTGCAGTGACTGCTCTCTTCAGGGACATTTCATCTGTCTTGGCCTTTTTCAGCTCTACCTGAGCACTCTCAAGCTGGTCCTCCAGGTTTCTGGCCTAGAGTACAGAAGTATTGAAATAAATTAAATAGGAATGAATTAAATAGGAATAAATTAAATGGGGGGAGGGGGAAATTATGCAGACAGCACACCCTGTAAATGTGCTAAGATTACAACTAGCTGCCTGCTTGTTGAAGATCTGACTGCCAACTCCTCCTCCCAGCTCACTGGTCTTTATCTGATTATAAATACATCCAAATGGACAAGACCCCCATCCCTTAGGATGATTTCAGAAGTGGCTGTGACTCCTGCTACAGCTTTTTGCCAAGGGTAATTTGAACATATGCTATATAAATACCCAAAAAGACTCCCTTCCATTTTTCAATTGCTCCTAACAACTGCATTCTCCCAAAACCTAGCAGCAAATAGCAGGAGACTGTATTGTGACAAACATTTCATCAGAGAATGTCTGGATTAGTAATATTAATAAAGTTCAAGGCACTTAAGATGTGACTCTTCTTGAAGTAACAATTTTTTGTTCTTAGTTTCCACTCTCAAGGCAGAAGAAACCCGATTTCACTTTTCTCTTCCCATCATTTCCTACCAACAACCCCAAGACAGTTCCAACTATTTTAGGTCAGGTTTCTATGGCAACAAAGGCTTTAACTATTCAAAGTGGTCAATAGCTAGTGCATAGTACATTAGCTAGTGCCACCCAGCACAGCAGCAGCAATGTTTTACTGACATTTTTAAGAAAGAATTTGGAAACTTCAAAATGTCATTCTTTACAGCGAGGGGAACATTGCTTGGACATCAAATTCTCCCTAACAGGATATAATTTGGATAATACAAACCTCTGAGGATACACTGGCCAGTCTCTCCACGTTTTCTCCCTGTATTTCCATCTTCTTTTGGTATAACTGCAATTCCACTTGGCATGATGGCAGAACCTCAACTATGTCTCTATAACCTTCATATTTCTCAGTAACTTCTTGCTTTAAAGAGAGAAAAAGACTATCTATAAACAACTTTAGACTTCTTTTATATAGAATTAAAGCATATTGAACTTTGAACCCTCCCCTCATTGTTTAAACACTGGAAGTAATTTTTATGAGTTAATGAAATGAGCCCTTCACTTTGTAAAAAAAAAAAAAAAAAAAATTAAAAAGGTATTTATTTGGAAGCACAGAAATAAAGGTGACATACAAGTTTTACATTGAATCAGTAATCACTTTTTTCCAAGAGCTTTCAGAAGAAAAAAGCTGTACAGTGAAGAAATTCTACACTGGTAAAACAAGAGTTATGTAAAGCTTTGTACTTGAAATTACAGCAATCAAGTTTTACACCTTTGGAACAAAAATACCTTCAGAGGCAAAGTGCAAACTTCACTGATGTGTGAACAATCACAAACCACAAAAATGAGGGGATATTATAATAAAAAAAAAGGAAAAAAAAAGCCAAAAAGCTAGGAGGGAACTCAGTGTTCAGCATATTATTAAAGACAGCCATTGATTCCAGAAACAGTGAATGACAACAGAAACACTATGAAGCACACATTCTAGATCCAAATATATTTGGAAGCTGACAAAATATTGTCTCCTGTGGAGAAAAAAAACAGCCAAACAGATATAGATTCAAGATTTCAGCACCTGGTTTTACAAGTGACTGCAATCTTGCTTTTCAAAGGGGAAAAAAGCCCATTAAAAATAAACCACCACCGCTACCACAAACCTCCAATTTTCTCTGAGGCTGTGACTTTATTTCAAACTAACCACTGTCCTGCTGGTGTTCTACCATAATTCAAGAAGCAGTTCTAGATGATGACAGTCCAGTAAAACATGCTTTTTCTAATAGAATCCTCCTAATAGTCCTCCTTGTGTGGACAGAGGAAAACCTCACCTTAGATCTCTTCAATTTCTTAATAGTCTCTTTCATCATTTCGTTGTAACTCTTCCGTTCTTCTGGACTCTCCACAATTTTGGATTTCAGGTGCTCTTGTTCTTCTTTCAAAGTAGCCATAGACACTTTACACTCGTTCTAGGTAATGAGACAAACATTTTCAATATTAGTGATTAGGTGGACAAAGAGGAATTGTGTAGCAAAGTCTGCCATGAGCTTATGACTAAACAGGTTCTTTGGTGCGTAGTCATTCCTCATTAAGGAGTTCTAAAAATAAATTCTTCTAAACAGCATTAACATTCCAAATCAAAGCAATTAACAGCACAGTTTGCTTCCCAGATTTGCTTACAGGGGTGCACGAGAACAGCAGCTAACTGGGATTTTCCACAAAGAGCCTGCCAACTAATCCTAGAATGGTTTGGGTTGGAAAAGCCCTCAAAGATCAGCTCCTTCCAGCCCTGCCATGGGCAGAGACACCTCCCACTAGACCAGCTTGCTCCAAGCCCCATCCAGGCTGGAATATTGCCAGCAGCTCTCTCCCTCAGAACTCCTGGCCTAGGGATACTGAGGCAGTGACTGCAGCAGTCCAGAGCCAGCTCTATCACCCTGGGAGAAGAGCAACAAGATTCCTGTGCAGCCTCTCCAATGCTCCTGTTTTGCCCCACTAGCCCACTCTGTGCATGCAAGGTAAACCCACGGCACCTCAGAGGGCCAGATTTCCACTGACTTAATGCCAGGAATAATCTGTTGCTAGAAAGAGAGATGATCTCTCAGTTGATCTGAGAAAGAAGCTGCAGCCAGCACCCATGCAGAGGTGTACTCACCAGTTTTTGGGTGCTCTCAGCAATCTCTGTCTTCTTTTGAGAGGTCACTTCTTGCAAAGCTGTCTGGAAAAAAAAAAAAAAAAAGCACCAAGCTTTCAACAAGTATCTTTACAGCTGCTACCTGCCTTATCCTTCTACCACAGGAGAAATCCCATTTATGGGTCCTTTGGAATGCCATAACCAGCAGACAAAACTGCAGTCTGTAAGATTTCAAAGGCAGGAAAGGAGAATAATGTCACCAAAGCCACTGGAAGCACTAGGGAGGCAGCCAGCAGTGGGTAACTAGAAATAGGGATAAGAGACTGGCCATCCCTATTCTCACTGACCCTGGCAGTTGTTATACCCCCACAACTTTCTTTGCCAGGGCCCCTGTTCTTCAGGGAAAAATATAATTTAATATAAGGTCCCAAATAATAGTCAAACACAAGGTTAATAATGTTAATAATAGAGACATAACTCGACAAAACAAAAAAAACCTGACCATAGATTATCATTTTCTTTCTCCCAAAGGAGCTAAAAAGGTTATCAATGAGACCTGAGAGGCAAGTTTCCACTGCTGAAAAGTTCCCCTTGCAATTAACCCTACTCTTTTTGCCAGGCATTCCCTTGGGTGACACCTCTTAAACCTCATTTCTTGCCATGGCTCACCTCCAGTTCCAATTCTTTGAATTCAAATGGAAAACAAAGAGGAACATCCCTGTGTTCCTGTTTGGAAGTGTGATGTTCATCTCCCAAGCCATGGCAGAAATGCATTTCCAAAAACAAGAGTCAACTACACTTTTGCATTCCCCAGGTCTGACTTAAAGCACATTTCATATTCCTTACATTAAAACAGAGAGGGGTCCAAGAGCATTTTGCTAAAATGGCCATGGTTTTAAATCAGAAAAATCCCTTTTTTCCACAGAGTTAGAGGGAAGGGAATAAAATCAGGAGAAGTGAGGGACCCACAGCAGCTTTCCAGAGAAATACAGACCAAGATCCTACCTGCTTCCGACGATAGTCCTGCCTCAGCAGCTGCTCCAGCTCCCGAATGCTCTCTGTGAGCTGCTTGATCTCTGCCTCATGCTCAACTGGACTGTGCTGGGGGGAAAATAAACATGCTGGGCAGTTTCAGCAGCATTATAGCCCAGTCAGAATACAGCAGATAAAACCACCACTGTCTCCAGAGTTTACAGCCACCAACTTTAGTAATCAGAGCAGGACAGTCTCAAATTAATAGATCTTATTTGCCTTTGCTGGTAAGATTTTGCAGTTGAAGCATAATCTGAAGTTATTTTGGCAAGAAGTGGCACAAACATAGACGACTAAGTTTAAGGATTATGTTAAGCAAAGCATGAAAGTACAACACACCTACCAATTTTGGTGGGGACTTTCATTTCTGAAATTTGCATATTACCTGTCCTACAAATAGCTTATGTTAGTGTAGACCTATCCCAGCTAGAGAACCCCCTGTGTAGCACACACCAAGAGAAGCTGTCAGAAAAAGAAACAAAAACAAAACAACACTTGGTTTTGAAAGCTCTCTTGGAAACCAGCCATTTCTTCATCCTATTATCCACAAGCAAAACCAAAACTTAATGGTGCAAAGACACAGGCAGTAGGGCTAAACGGCCTGAAACAGAGATTGTGGCAAACATGTCAAATAACTAAGGAAGACAACTTTACTCATCTATTAAGTTAAAGATGGGCTTCCTCCAGCTGCTGAAGGGATGAAGAGATATCACCAAAAGTTAACTAAGAGCAAAAAGTTTCAACCTAGTTGCCCACATACAAATACTCAGGATACTGAGGATTCCCTCAACACAACCATACAAAAAAAAGGTTGTTTTTTTTTTCTCTGCCAGCAGAGAATAAACACCCCCAGCTCCCTGTCTCTGTGGTGAGTAACAACACAACACGATTTCCTCGTTTAGAACATGATCTGACTCCAATTTATGCAAACAACTGATCCCTTTTTATACCTTTCTGGACAGGCCACTCTCATTGGTAGGGAGAGTGACAGAACTCTTCACCCACATTGGCCAAAGCCCAGAGACATCAGAGAAAGTCTGTCCCCCAGAAAGAATCCAAAGCATTAAACATTCCTTACAAAAACAATGGCAATGTTTATGTTCAAACTGTGAGAACAGGCCTTCCAAACCATCACAAAGGAATAGAACTTAGAAACTGCAGGCCTAAGGAAACCAGACTACAGCTCCCCCTCCTCAGGCTTGTGCTCCAGACCCTTCCCAGCTTCACTGCCCTTTCTGGACACTCTCAAAGTCCCTCTTGCAGTGAGGGGCCCAGAACTGGATAGCAGCACTCACCAGTGCCCAGCACAGGGGGATGGTCACTGCCCTGGGCCTGCTAGGCACACTGCAGATACAGGCCAGGTGCCATTGGCCTCCTTGGCCACCTGGCCACACTGCTGGACCTTGTTTGGCTGCTGTCAACCAGCACACCCCCAAGGTCTTTTTCTGCTGGGCCACATTCCAGCCTCTCTTCCCCAAACTTGCAGCATTGAACCAAGATATTATGACCCAAGAATGGGGCTCTGCACTCAGACTTGTTGAGTCTTACACAACTGGCCCACTGATACAGCCTGGCTAGGAAAGGCAAGCAGGGCATCTCACAGTCCTTACTCCTCACACTCACTTCAGTTTCTCCACCTTCAGAGCTGCCTCCCGATTCACAGCCTCCAGGTGTTGGTTTTTCTCCATAGCTGATTTCTGCAAGTTGAATATTTAATTTTAGAGAAGTGTGGTTTCTCTCTGGGCTTCTATCAGAGCCTTGCTCATCATTATTTCACATGAAATGAACCATCTCTGAACTACTGAGACATTCGGAACAGAAGCAAGCTGCAACTGTTGCATCCCATTTTTCTCAAAATGATACAAGGTGTCACTCCTTCACTTACCAGGCTAAAGTATCCAACAGCTAAGTGAGAAAAACAAAAAACAAAACCCAAAACTTTCAGTATTATCCTGAGTAATAATCAGCACTTTTCTGAATTACTTGGCTACATTTAGCATCCCAACATGCTACATAAACCTGAAGTTAAACCACAACCCTCATGCTCCTCGTGCTAGGTTACTGTCAATAATACTTTTATAGGTATCTGGAATAAAAGAGCCCCCAGTCTTACATAACCCAGTTGCAGCTCCAAATAGACCTCACGCCGGAATTCCCTGAAGTTCACAAAGTTGAGGATGCCACTCAAGAAGCGAACAGTCCTCTTTGTCTCTGAAACAGGAATTGCAAGACCTCGCTCAGCTGGTTCCCAAAAGCAATTGCTTCAGAAAAGTTGGGCCAAGCGTAATTCAAAGGAGACAGAAATTACAAAACACAACCCAAATTAGTTCTTCCCCCACTCTGCTTGCAAAGATTTCAGACTACACAAAAACTAGCACCAAGCTGGTTACCAACACTCAGCAATTCTGTGCAATTTAACAGAATGAATAATGGCACCTGGGAGAAAAGGCTGTTAACACAGAGCCTCCCATTCAAATAGAAGCCAGGAGAAAGAGTGTCAGTCTTCAACTACAGCTCTGAAGAGAGAATCTCTCTGTAGCTATCAGCCAAACTGAAGGCAGCAATTTGAACTGCAAGGACTTCTTGGCTTTATTCCAAGCAAACTTTCTGAAAGACAATTACAAAAGCTCTGAATGTCTTAGACAAGACAGATCCAGAAGTGAAAGAGTTCTTCAGAGCAGCCTTTTCCACGTTGTCTATGTTGTGGCAGAATCACCACAATTGGGTATTGAAAGAAGTGGAGCACAGGCATCAGCATAAGAAATTTCCTAAAGCATTCCAGAGCTGTCAGGGTAATTTTCATCACCATCTGTTATTACACTGTTATAAGTATGTCACAGCCCTTCTCCAGACCAGCAGTTCAACAAATTCATAGCATTCAAAACTGCTGTCAGTTACTGCCCTGCACCAGCCCACATAAGGAATAAGAACTGTTCACTAGAACCAGATACTTTAAGGATCAGAAGAACAGCAGGAAATCAAGGACCCTTCTCCACACCAGATGCCCATTTGGCCATGCCCGAGAGGAAAAAGCACCTGCAATACCAAGCAACACCCAGCACCCCAGGATACACAAGGATTACAAGGCACTTGCTTACTTGGGTTTAAAACATCAGCAATCTGAAAGTCACTGATCCGGCACATCGGCAGCAAGCGCTCCCTGTGAGGAAAACAAAACAGCCTCAGCTGCAGGAACCATGGCTCAGGCGCTGTGATCATGCCTCAGGTCTTGTCCTGAACAAGGGGTTTTTTTGCTACAAAACAGATCCGTTCTCTCACCCCAGAGCAAGCAGCAAGACAGGCATCTTCTACTTACATGTGAATATACAAATTACAGACAGGTAGAAAGCCTTCGTAGATCTGTGGGTATACTATGTCAACGTTGAGCGGCATCTGGAGTGTAAAAAGAGAGTCAGTGCATAAGCAAAGAATACTTAAAACAAAAATTATGCAGCATTTTCCACGGCATAAAATAACTTGTATAGATCAAAACCACTGAGGATGGTCTTCCCATCCACAGGGAACGCTGAAAAATGCCATCAAGTCAATCAGTGCACTATTTTAAGGGTCAGCTTTGGCTGAGAAATACAAATACAATAAAAACACAATAACAACTAAAGCAGCAACATCACAAACTCTGGAACTCAATCTAAACTCTGTTTTAATTTGTTCATAACTTGTGCAGCACAACAGTCTTTGCATTATACAGCTGCCAGCAAGAAGCTCCTTCTTTAAACACCCCAAAATTGACACACTCAACCACTTCATGAAGAAGTCAGGAGGAGAATGTAGTGTTCTCTGACATTTCAAACCTCACAGCACAGCATGGCAGCTGATGTCACTGCCTGGGAAGAACAGAGTCACCCTGTGCACATAATACTCTTCCCTTTCAGTTTATCCATAAATGCCATGAGACAAAACCATTTACTCCCACTTTCAAGGATCAGTTCTTGCCCAACAGAGACAGTAGATAAATTAACTGTTAGTCAATTTAGGTACCAGCCTCTCCTCACTTTCCTCTCAGTTAATGGAGGAGTGGAGATGATCAAATACCAAAAGCAACATTTAAATTCCTTCCAGATCAGTCAAACCTCCTCCAGCCATAGCCCAAAGGCAGGAGCCCAGTATGGATTTTCTAGGCCTGGTGTCCCTCCAAAAGCTTGTCCAGTCCCTCCTGGACCTTACAGACATTTTTGTCACTCTTAACATCCCAAGAACAGGCAAGGCCAATATTCTTTTCCTTTCACACCCATCACCCCTGCCACAGGCAGCCCTACCATGTAGGCATGCTCCAGTCGGATCCCACACACTTTCTGCAGGATTCTCAGGTAAATCAGGTGTAAAATGTCAAGCTGCAGGAAGAGAGGACATGAATCAGTATTCCATATGTTTGGTTACTCAGGGCTCCCAGACCAGGCCATGAAAACATTCAGCTTTCAACACATGGAGGCTGATTTCACTGAGCCACCACAACCACGTTTCACTTTCCAATGTTTTGCAATTTAAGCATGACTTGCTGCTAATCCAGTTTTAAGGGGCAGCAGTCAGCTCGGGCAATTACAGCCCCGACTGTGTACGCCAGGCACTGATTTTCATTACACTGCTGCTTGCTGAGCAGTTTCCAAACCAAGTGATGCCAAAATCCTGAGAAAAAATGTCACAGAAATCATAATCCTGTAGCAACGAGGGTCCTTCGTTAGATTATTAAAATGAAGAGGGAAAAAAAATCACGTACAAGCCAAGCAGTTTTTCATTTACAGCACTAACCCACGATTACTTTTGCTTCTTAAAAACCATTGAAACAAGCAGGGGCAGACCCCTCCCACCGCAGGCTCAAACATAAGCGATAAAGCCACTTCTCTTCCGCCGAGGACACTCACTAGCATCAAATGCTCAGAACGATGAAAGGGGGCGAAGCAGGGAGGGGTTTAAAAGCAGGGCTTGGCTTAAAAGCACTAAGCGGATCCAAAATGCTGGAACCGCACATTCCCGCGGCTATTTCCATCCCGCAGAACCGGGCAAGTGGTGACACCCGCCGGGCTCCCTGGCGGAGCCAGAGCGGCGAGCAGAGCCCCGGGGCTGCTCCGAGCCCACCCCAGCCCCGTCCCACCCCATCCCGGGCTCCTCCCGGGATGGAGCCCGCAGCCGCCCCGCGCCTCCCCTCACGCACCCGGGCGTTGCCGAACACGTCGCCCTTGGCCAGGTTCCGGGCCTCGGCGCCCTCCAGGATGTGCGAGCGGAGGTAGCTGATGATGTCGTCGGGGCTGTAGCGGGGGAAGGTCATGGTCTCCATGGCGGCGGCAGCGGGGACACGGCGGGACACGACGGCGGACACCGGAGCGCGCCCGCTGCTTGAAACCGACTCGCCCCGCCCCCTTCGCCGCCGCTGGCCTATCAGCGGCTGCGCTGCCGGCGGGAGGCGGGGCTCTGCGCGTTCCCGCCCTCTCCTGGCCTATCCGCGGCGGCGCTGGCCCTGGGGGGCGTGGCTTGCCGGGCCCCGCCCCGCCGCGGCCGTTGGCCGTGAGGGGAGCGCGCGGCGACGCGGCCGCGTCCCCTGGGTTCCGTCAGGCGCGGCTGTCACGGCCTCTGGAAGAGTCATAAAATCCCTGGAAGGAGCTTAAAGTTCAACTAGTTTTCCCCCTGGCATGGGCGGGTACACCTTCCACTATCCCTGTCCGACCTGGCTTTGAACACTTCCAGGGATGGGGCAGCCACGGCTTCTCTGGGCAGCCTGCACCTCATCAGCTTCTTAAGGGAGATTCTCTCCCTAACATCCACTCTAAACCTGCCAGTTTAAAGCCATTCGCCCTTGTTCTTTCATTACCTATCCATGTATAGAGTCACTCTTCCTCGTTTCCAAAAAGCCTTTCAGTGCGGTCTCCCCAGAATCTTCTCCAAGCTGCACAGCCCCAGCTCAACCTGATAGCAGAGTTGCTCCAGCCCTCTGAGCATCCTCATGGCCTCTCTGGCCCGGCTCCAGTGTTGTCCTTGAAAATCAGCTTTCTGATTTGTTTTAGTATAGTAGAGTCAGTTCTCATGAATTGTAAGATAAACAAGAATCATGTTTGCATTCCTTTGTAAAAGATATCACCTGATGGACTTCTCAAGAGACCAGTGGAGATGGAGACGTGGGAACTTCTCTGTCCAATCTCTGGTCACTGTCCAGAAACTTACAGATACGAGATCAACAATAAACAAGACTTCTTCCTTTCTTCTTCTCTACCTGAACACCTGTTGTGTGTGTTACTGTGTGTTTCTATCTACGTCACAGTAACACTCCAACATCTCCACATCTTGTGCCGAGATCCCCAGACCTGGACACGCTACTCCAGATGGAATAAAACCTCCTGGCTCCTGGAGGGAGGCAGTGCCAGCCCAGCATTGCACAGGACTCTTGCCTAACCAGTACCACCTCCTACAGTGTGACGCCGTTTCTGACAAAATTTGAGCTGTTCCCGCTCTCCCCAAAAACTTCCAAGGTTCCCACGCCGCACACTGTCGCTGTGGGCGATGAACAGACGACATGAGATCTCGTTATAAAAACTGTATCTGACTCTAGTTTATTAAAACAATTACTTTTCTTATATACCTTTTAGAACAGGTCACTCTTATTGATTAGAAGAGTGCCAGAACTCTTCTTCCTGTTAGTCCAAACTGATGGATAGAGACAAGTCCATCCTACAGAAAAGAATCTAAAACATCACTCTCGTTACAATAATACTTAAGATGTTTATGTCAAGTCTGTAGGAACAAGGTCTTCTTAAACTTAAACACTACAAAGAAACTGAGTTCAGAAATTCAGAAACTTCAGGTCTAGAAAACCAGACTACAGCACACTTCCGCTCTGCTGGAAGCAGGTCAGCACGGTCACAGCGGTGTCCCCAAAAACAGGCGGCTCTGCAAGCCACTGACATCACAGAGGTGTCACCTGGCACCGGGTGTGAGACAGAGACGCTCCAGCCACTGTTCCGCACTTGCCGATGTAAAAGCCGGGCTCGGTTTCCATCTCGGCACTCGGCCAAGGGCTCAGGTGAGCCACGGACACAAAGTGCTTCCCCACCTCCTCAGCGTGGCTGGGAGGGCAGTGCAGCTTCCATAGGGCTGCTTGCAATCCACAAAGGGCTGAGCAGCCTGGAGGGTCTCAAAACATGTCTCCTTCAGCTAGACCATTCTCCCTGAGCCTCGTGTTTCTTCTGGGGATGGCATCGGAGGGAATCAGCTGCCCGAGCAGGTGTAGCTGTCAGTACCTGGAGGTGAACTGCACCGGGCAGCAGTTGCAGGAGTTCCCCGTGGACATCCCTCTGGACACCAGGCAGCTGATTCTGGCAGTGAACAACGTCTCGTACCTGCCAGCAGTGGAATTGAGCTTCCTGGCTGATTTGGTCTATCTGGACTGCAGAAAGAACCTCTTGGGGGACAACCTGGATTTCACTTTCATTGGCGTGGCCAAGCTTGTCTATCTGGACCTCAGCTTCAACAACCTCACAGAGGTCACCTTCAGCACCTTCTCCCACCTCCTCAGCCTGGTGGTGCTGAAGATCTCGGACAATCCCAACCTTGTGGCCATTGAGAAGGATGCTTTTGCCAACAACACCTGGCTAAGGCACCTGGATGTGAGCCGGACAGGCTTAACCTTCCTGGACACCAGCACCGTCCAGGACTTGCCCAACCTGAGGCTTCTGGGGCTCAGTGACAACCTGTGGCACTGCAACTGCTCCTTTTTGGACTTCATCACCTGGATGATGGAGAGCGATGTGCATTTTCCAGGTGAGGGCTGTGTGAGCACAGATCTGCATGGAACAGAGAGAGCCCTCTCTTCTCTTTCCCAAAAGTTCAGTTCACGGGGCTGTGCCCCTGCATGCCAACTGTGGGTGCCATTTTCTGCTGTCACACAAACCAGGGGTGGGAGCAGCTGGGTTACACGCACTCCACACACAAGGAGTCCCACTTGTTCACATCCCCAGGGCAGCCAGGGAGGTGTAGGCTGTAGCTGGAACACTGCTGCTTCCCTAAAACACCTGGATCCAGCTTCAGGAATCTCTGTGCCTGCACAGCACCCCGTGGCTGCAGCACCAGGAACGAGGAGCCCAACAAAGCTCCAGGGAGATGTGCGCTGGGAAAATCATTGCTCTGAATTTCCTGCCTTGTCTCCACCCCAAAATCAGCTGTTGCCCATCATGCTGAGAGATTTTATAGCTGGGCCTTGGAGAGGCTGAGGCAGGGTAATCACCAGTTCCCTTTCTCACAAAAACACTGGTCCCAAGGGGGATGTTTTGCTTTGCAGCTGCAGCACATAGATTTAGTTTTTCCAAACTGGAAAGAGATGCAGCACAGCACACAGGAACAAGGAAAGCTTTAGTTTCAGTAATGCAGGGCACAAAGGTGAGAGAGAGCTGCAAGAGAGAAATTGTTTGAGAAAGTCTGTCCACTGAATGAGAAAGGGCCACAAAAGAGCCCAAGGGGAAAAAAAGGAAGGGCAATTGGAAGCTGGTGTTAAAACAGAACTGAATTAAAGACATCATCAGTGTCTTTATTAGATATAGTAAGCTCCTTATAGACAATAAAGGGTGGGTTTTTTCCACATACAGGCAATTATGGTAAGAGTGGAATAAAGTACAGCTCTCAGCAGAGAGATTGGAGATAACCCACTGAACCCTGCAACAGGAGAATAAAGCTCATTGCAGGCTGTTGGGGAGGGGAGGAGCAGGAAAGGCAGCCTTAAACTGAGGGTTATTCCAGGCCAAAGGGACACTGGGACAGAGCCCTGGAATCTGCTGCAAGCAGACCCCAGCCTTAGAAATGCTCCTCACCTTCAGAAATGTCTGTGCACCAGAGTTTTGAGCTCAGCCTGGGGGCTGACACAAAGCTGCCCAAGTTTGGATAGGTTCGGGTAACAGAGAGATAAAAGCTCTCCAGTTTTAATCAGGACCAGGAGCAAGATCAGCATGAACAACATCACTCAGTCACACACAGCAGTGTGTAGTGCAATAAAAATCCCCCATGCCTTGTGCCCCTCCACCACTCCCATTCCATGCATTGAGCAGTGCCCAGCCCAGGGCTCCCTTTCCCTCAGGCCCTGCCATCCTGTCCACCAAGCAATGCCCACAGTGCTGACCACTGCTGACCACAGTGACCCTGTCTGTGGGGTTCAAAACCTGCAGGGGAAGGAGAGGGCTGAGGGCACCGCCCACACCACATTCATCCTTCACTAACTGATAGGGAGCAGGCAGCCTCTGTTTTATCACTGCAGATATTGCAATATGACAGGGTATGGTTGTTATTTCAGTGGAACTGAATCATTGATGAGTTGTCTCTGCTTGCCTCACAGAGCAGGTAAGGTTGTGCTTGACTGCAAACCACCCTCGTTGTCAAACACACAGCAGCCTCATTATTCCAGCATAATTTAGGCTGTATCACTTCAGAGGGTGTTCGAGATTTAAAAAAAAAAAAAAAAAACCAACAAAAACAGGTGCTCTTATATGAAGATGAAAGTGCTCAATCAGCAGAGATGAGCAGGGCAGGGACAGCAGTTAGTCACACTGGCATAATCCAGAGGGCAATATTATCCTACGGAGCCAACACTGCAAAAATACATTCTGGCAACCTGGGAATTGTGGTTTGGCAAAGGTTTAGCACAGGTTTGGCATGAGTTTGGCTGTCAGATTTTACCCAGGCCATGGGGGGAGATGGGGGGATGAAGTCCACAGCTATTTTTCAGGCTTTTAGCGAGCACTCCCATAATTTTTCTACCAGGAGTCCTATTCATTAAACTATGATACAGGCTAGAGAGTCCTGCTTCTGCTCATCTCTCTGCAGATGCTGACAACATCACCTGCTACACCCCAGCAGGCCTGCGTGCCCTGAGGATGCCAGCAGCAGAGGCACAGCTCCACTTCAGCTGCCTGACCCAGCTGTACAAGCAGGATTATGTCTTTCTATGCCTCGTTGGCTTCTGCATATTCCTTGCTGGCACCATGGCAGCCTGGCTGGCCGGCGTCTGTGCTGTCATCTACGAAGCCCATGCCTCAAAGGAGAGGAAGAGGAGGAGGAGGAGGAAGACACAGCCACTTAGAATCAGCCCTTCTGCACTCTCATTGTGGAAACCAAAGGCAAGCCCTTCCTGCCTGATTTCCCATGTGGCCCCACCTTAGAGATTTTTTTTTTTTTTTTTTTTTTTTTTTTTTTTTTTGGGGGGGGGGAAGTGAAATAAAGCTGCAAGACAAGCAGGTATCTGTGCTCCAATTTTACTTGCTGCTTTATACTCAGTCTTCTGCCACTGGGACTCCAAATATTGGCAAAATATTAATTATGGGGAGATGTGAGAGGTGTGCACAGTGCCAGGCATTTCCACCTCCACCCTACCTTGAGACCACAGAACAGTGGGGACATAAGGACTGGCTTGAAAATGTACTAAAATATGGGAAAGGTCCTGGCATTGTGCTGTAGCCAAGGAGGTCACCAGGCCCTTTCTGGCCAAAAAAACCCAGCAGGGCTTACTGGGATCAGCCTACGCAGCTGGAGCCCGAGGAAATTGCTGAATTGCTAGAGCCCCAGGGAGTCCAAGAACTTCCTGCCGTGGAAAGGCAAAGAGATTAAAACCAGGACTTTTAGGAGCCCAGGATCCCACTGGTTCTTCCTTTCTTTCCCATTACACTGGTGACAGCAAAAGAACTCTCTCTGCTCCTGCAGTACAGCCAGACCACCTGCGCCTCCACTGTTGTATGAATATTTATAGAACTGGAAAGTCCAGCTCTGCTTTTGTGTCACATAACGCTAAAACTGGAATGTTTTATAAAGTAACAATATTGCGTACACACTCTCCAAATACTCTTGGAAATGGGTTGTGTGTCCATATCAAAGCGTCAGAGTTACATCTACAGGGAGATGTAAAATCCCTGTTACCGCCAGCGCTGGGAATTGCCAAGGGAAGGATCTGCTTACATGACCCAGCAGAGCAACTCCAGGTGTGAAACACCGGCTGCTTCAGCTGACACTGCAGGGTCTGCTGAGACAGCAGGGGAAACCAGATTTCAGCAAGCACGCTGTGACTCACCAAACTTACCCATTAAACCTGCGAACCAAACTGAGAGCTCTTAGCTATAACGGGCACGGCAAACAGGGCGAAGATAAGGATGTCTGTGCGCAGAGCTGCTGGGGGGCAGCGGCACGGCAAATCCCCCAGCACAGCAATGCCCACGGAGCTCTCCTGTCGCGGCAGCGACACCGATCGCGCCCGGCCCAGCGCCGGCCCCGCCTGCGGGCGGGGCTGCGGGCGGGGCGGCCCCGGCCCCGGCCCCGGCCCAGCCCCGGCTCCGGCCCGCAGTGCCAGGCTGCTCCGCGCCGCGCCGACGGTGAGTGCGGGGCCGGGGGGATGCTCCCAGGGCATGGGCACTCAGGTGGCACTCATCTCCCAGCCGGGGGACGCTCCGGGGGAAGGGGGGCTGCGGGGACGGGCAGGGCGCGGGGCTCCGCCTGGCCCCGGGAGCGAACGGGGGCGCCGGGCGGCCAAAGGCTCTGCCAGCTCGAAGGGCTGAGCTGATATCGGGTAATCCAGTCGAATCCACGCGCCGGTCTGTACGAGGAGCCTTAATGCGCTTTGCTGACTCACAGCAGCTGCAGTGTGGTGGCAGAGCGGGGAAGGACCCTCTTTCTGCTGCCGCTCTGCGCTGTGTCATGCTCCAAAATCTCGTGTCTGCGGCTCCGGCCGGAAGCGTCGCAGCGTAAAATGTAGAAATTGAGACTTGTACGCCGTGACCGTGCCTGTCAGCAGAGCCCTTGCAGCTGCGGGCAAAGGTTGCTGAAACGCTCCGGGAAACACAATCCGGAAACGACCGTGGGAGTCCTGGTGACTTTGGAGTGCTTTATATGGCTCCAAATGACGAGAGCAAAGGCTTGAGGTGCACTTTAATATCAGGAGCGTAAGAGTAGCAGGTTTTTGACACACCCGGTTTAATGCTTTGCCGTGCTCTTTGCTCCCAAGATAAAGCCCCAGATTATAATTTAGTGCTGGAAGATAAAAATGCCTGGTTCTCCAGCAACCTTGTAATCTGAAGGGGGAAATGTGACCACCAACCTGCTCTACATGTTCTATTTTCAGTGTGTCACCTCTCAGGTGCTAACCTCAATTACAGGTGCATGCAGCTGACTTTTCTTCATTACTTCAGGGTTTTAATATTCTTACTGATAATTGCTTACCACACTTCCTGTGGACAAAGCCAGTTTTCTTCATGTTGCTCCATCGGTGATAATCCTTTGCAAATGAGAACTAAAACCCTCTAGTCCCCAAAGATCCTTTGTGAGTGGTGCAAGAGGAACACTTTGCAGCAGTTCCCTGAGGTGGCCTGTTTTTCCCCACACTGACAGATTGTGCTGATGGGTCAGTGCAAGAGATGCCAAAACCTCACTCCATCGTGGAGGCACCATCTGGAGACAGGCACCAACTGGGGTTTGGCTGGGAGGATTATCTCAGTGCTGGAGGGAGCTCTCTGCTGTCTTCTGCTGTGCTGTGTCATGCAGCACCCTCCAGGGTCACCCAGACAGGCGGCTGAAGTTTGGGCTTGTGCAAGATGGTTGTGGGGAAGGGCCCCTGTGCTCTCTGGCAGCCAGGAGGGAGCCAGAGTGCTCTCTGTGGAATGTGGGGCAGCACGATGCACCTTCTGCCCCATGCTCCTGTCTCAGGCCTGCATGGGGGAGCACAGAACCATTAAACAAAAGCCACACAGGCCCTGGTGTCCCCTGGCCGCTGGTGCAAATGTTTGTAAATGCCAGCAGCTGTGTGTTGTTGGAGCTGTTCACCAGTTTGTGACTCTTGAGAGGGTTCCTGGGAGCTGCAGGGCTGAGCAGGTCATCTGGCCAGTGGCTCTTCACCCAGAAGTTCAGTTATCATTGCCATGATGGTGGGTTTTATTAGTATTTTATATAAGGATGACCTTAGCAGTACAAATTAATCATCGATGTAGCCCAGCTCCTTCCAGCTCAGGGGATCTCTGAGCCAGGTGTTATTCTAATTCACAATTTACATCTTATTCCCAGAACTTGCACAGTTCCTACTGAATTTATGAGAACTGCCTGCATTCACAATGTCCTTTGGCAAGGAGTTCCACAGGTCTGGTTCCTAGTGCATGAAGAAACATCTCACTTAGGGAACAGGCTGGAAATCAACTGACTTCATCCTGTGGCCCCCAGCTCTGGGGCTGGAAAGGCCCATGAATTTCTGCCCAGGCTGATAAGGTTCTCCAGACACCACTTCCCACCAATGCTTAGGTGATTTTAAGGCTTGCTTAACAGCAACTATACAGAGAACTCCTGCTTTGTGCAGGCTCCAAGAGGTACAGAGTCTTTCAGTCAGCCCTTTTGCTGGTAGCTCTCGGGATCCAAGCTCAGCAGCTCTTCCAGGCACGTGTATCCTGTGTTGCCACTCCCCCCAAATACTCACAGGCTCCCTTTCTCTGGCAGCACCACGATGGCTGTTCTCTCCAAGGAATATGGCTACGTCATGCTGACCGGGGCTGCCAGCTTTGTGCTGGTCATGCACCTCGCCATAAACGTGGGCAAGGCCCGCAAGAAGTACCGTGTGGAGGTGAGTGCTCAGGCTGAGGGCATGGCAAGGGGGGATGGAGCCAGGCTGCTGGCAAGCTCAGTGACACCTTCATCAGTTTGGGGTGACTGGCTGACAATTCCTGCCCCACCACGCAGGTGGAGAAGGGACAGAGCTGCCATGGCTCTCCAGAAAGCTTAACGGAGTTTGGGATTTGGGACATCAGGTGATTGGCACCAAGCTGAAAACATGTGGCTTTGAGCTTGGCAGCACTGATGGGCAAGAAACTGCTCAGCCCTTTTTCCCTGCAGATCAGACTTGATGCAGCACTGAGGGGAAAGGGGTCAGAGCGGCACAAAAGTGCCAGGAGGGTTTCTCAAACTCAGGGGGAGCACGTGAGCCCAAGTCTTTCAAGTGACCTTCCCTTAGCATCCATAGGGAGCCTTTAAGCCAGGCAGAGCTGTGGGCTGGGTGGGGACAGCTGTGAGTCAGGGCTGTGGCATGCAGTGGCTGCTGTGCCACTTGGCTTCAGCACAAGCCACTCTCCTCTGCTCTTTCACCACATCGCTCACAGGAGTGACGAGCAGGGGTGAGCACGAGGACAGCTCCAGCTGCCTGTTGGGGTGATCCCATTCCTGCTGCACCAAGGCAGGACTATAGCAAATGCACCCAGTGTGTGTGGTGCACGGAGGGCTGGATTTGAGGCCTGGGGAAGCCTCTGCAGCAGCTCCAGGAAGGCATTGACCTTGAGCACAGCTTTTATGGGCCCCAGGGCAGGCACAGGCTCTAACCTGCCACTGCAGGTTGGTCTCACAAGCACCCAGGCAGCCCTGGGCTCCTGGGGAGAGGAGCTGCAGGCCACACTTGCTGATGCTTTGCTGCTGGTTGTTTTTTTTGGCAGTACCCAACCATGTACAGCACAGACCCTGAACACGGGCAGATATTCAACTGCATCCAGCGCGCGCACCAGAACACGTGAGTGACGCCTCTGAACGGGGGCCTTGGAACACACAGGGCTGAGGGGCAGGGCCCACAGCCCCAGAGGTGCTGCTGCCACTGCTGCCATCCAGGCTCAGCCCTGCAGTGCTTAGCAGGAAGGCTGTGCTGGCTCTTTCCCATGCCTTAAACCATGGGACAGTGCTGCGAAGCCATCTCCTCTTCCCCAGTTCCCACCAATTTGCTTCCATGGGTAGATCTTAACATGGGAGGAAGTCTTGTTTCCAGAAGGTGCTGATCTGTTGTGCTGCCCAGGTCTCCCTGGGGAGAGGCCAAAGTCCAGCCCATCAGAGGGGTGCTGGGAAGCACAGCTCCTGGGGAATGCTTACAGTGGGAACAAAATAGGAAGAGTGGGTGGGTATCCTGGGAGAGAGGCACAGGCTGGGAGGAAGCCCCTCAAACTGTGTGTGCTCAGATCCCTCCTTTCCTCAGCCACAGCACTGAGCACAGAGACTTGCAATGAGCCCAAAATGCCCCTGGCAGGGGATGTTTGCAGTTTCTGTCCTTCTGGAGTTTTGTCTTTGTCAGCAACCTAAGCAGAAATGCAGCCTCCTCACTTTTATTTTCAGATTGGAAGTCTACCCTGCCTTCCTGTTCTTTTTAGGCACTGGTGGACTCTACCACCCGGTAAGTGATGCACAACTCTGCTCTGGCTTCCTGACGTGGGCAGGGTGGGGGGCAGGAGGCCAAGGTAGCCCCTTCAGTAGCCACATCACACTTAACAGCAGTGCCCCTTCTTAAAATTTAGTTGTAGAAGGTCTTCTGCAGGAGAATCACAAGTAATAAACTCATTACTGCAGTTCCTTTCCTTCCCCTAAAGGTGCCTTATTAGACAAAGCATTTGTGGCCTCCAGTCACTGAGTGGGAAGAATCCCTCCAGCCCAATTTTTCCAAGCCCTGCCAAAGGAAGTCACACAAAAGCCAGGATTACTTTTAACTGAAAGATGCAGACAACTTGGGAGGAGGCAGGCACGTGGGAGATGCCAAATCCACTAGCTCTGTCTTGGCCATCAAAAGACAAATTAGGTCTTTCCTGAAGACAGGCTCCTTTTCCAAGAGGGAAGGAAGCAGCATGGGCACATCTGGCAAATGGGGGCCACACTGGAGCAAGCGCTAAACTAAGAGTCAAGGTGGAAGTTTGCTGGAGGCAGTGGAGCAGGGCTGGGAGCAGCAGCTGCCTCCACAAGCCTGGTCCTTGCTCAGGGGTGAAACAAGCATGAGCACCTGGTTGCCTGCACGACTTTGCTCAAGCCTCCAGAGCCTTTAATGCTTCTCCTTTCTCTGCAGCGAGTTGTCACAGGGCTTGGCATGGCCTGGATCGTTGGGAGACTCCTCTATGCCTATGGCTACTACACAGGAGGTAGGAGGGTGTTGGGGCCTCAGGGCTCCTGCAGTGACCTCAGCACTCTGCTCCCAGCCAGGTGTGCAGGTCTAGAGACTGCAGCACGCTCTTCCTGCCATTGGGAAAAGCTCTCCTCCAGCAGGGGTGCCTACCCTAAGAGGCCTGAGCTGGTGCCTGCTGTTTTGCCCTGGGGATTTCCCTTTAGTTCCTGCTCCCTCTTCAATCTCCAGGCTGGGCTAGTCTTTCAGTGAACTGACAAATCCTGATTTTTTTTTTTTTTTTCCAGATCCCAAAAAACGAATGAGAGGGGCCCTTGGCTCTGTGGCACTCCTTGGGCTGGTGGGCACAGGCATCTATTCAGCCTGCCAGCACCTGGGCTGGGTCTGCCAGCATGGGTGCAGAAGCTAAAGGGAGTTTTCTTCTGTTTTCTCTTAGAACATTTTGCTTCCTGTGATTTTTCCCTTTTCTTACTCAATAAAAGGAAGTTGTCCATTCTGTATTTTCATTCTAAAGTTACAGAGGGTTTTCTTAAGAAGCTCTGCAGATTGCTATAACTACTCTGGCTTTGTAGAACTGCAGAAATCTGTCTTGTCAGGCAGAGATGTTCTTTCTAGCTTTTATGATTTTAGTGATCAGAAAGCCACCTTGCCATTTAACCCCTACAGCAGCAGCACCATTTCTGGACCCCTCCATTCATGTCACTCTGAGAAGATGTTCCAGAATAAGTATTTATTTGATTGCTAAAAAAAGACTTAGGCAAACAATTGGAAGTTGTTTCTTTGTCGTGTGTATAAAGAACAGTAAGTTTACAGGAAGGAAGTGAGATAGCTTTCACTATTCTGTGCTGGAGCTCACCACCACTCTTGTGTGGAGGTGATTCTCAAGGCCAAGCCTGACCCAGGCAGCATCAGCCAAACCTCCCCACAATGTTTTGTCCCACTTGTAAGTAAGGTACAGATAGAAAAAAACAAAACTTGATGTTACCAAGGGACTCGGAATAAACAATGCTACACTTAAGGCTTTTATGTAGTCACAGAATAGACAGGGTATGGGTAATTACAGGATATCATTCTGTCTAAGAGCTTATATGTGCATTGAGTAGGGTCCTACTTGTTAATAAGCCAGAACTGAAGCTGACAGAGGGTGGAAGGCAATGGGAATCAAGGCACACAGCCTGGGAAGCCTGGGCCTGGCCTTGGCCACTGACAAGCCTCCAGTAACACCTCTGTGGCTGCAGGAGCTGCTGCCAAAAGCCAGATTGGTGTCTCCTGCTCTGAGCTTCCCACTGTCCACCAGCCAGGCCAGGCTGAGCCCTGTGTGTACAACCCTCCCTTGCAGGAGCAGGGTGAATAAATGCTGCTCCAGCTCTGCTTCCCCCTGGGCACTGACAACTGTAGGGTACTGTATTGCTGTGTGCATGATCCACAGCTCTGGCTGGCAGGCAGGAGCTGCCTGCTGCTCCTCTGAGCAGGCCCCAGAGCCACTAAAACACAGACTCCACATCACCCATCTCCACACAGACAGTCTTCAGCTGCGAGTAGTACTCGATGGCTGCCCGGCCGTTCTCCCTGCCAAATCCTGCAGGGAAGAGCTGGAGTGAGGACACAGCTCCAGGCAGAGCCAGGGGCCACTCACAGCCCCTGGAGCTGGCATGGACCAGGGAGGTCACACAGAGCTCACCTGAGAACTTGTACCCTCCAAAAGGCAGCTCCACAGGGCTGGCGTTGTAGTTGTTGATGAAGCACATCCCAGCCTTGAGAGCAGCCACTACCCTGTGAGCCTTCTGGATATCCCTGCAGGAAAAGGGCTGGATTCAGCTGGATCCCCTCCTGCCCTGCCAGGCAACACCCACTGGAGAAAGGCCAGCAGGCCACACTGCTTTTTGGACTCCAACCTGCCCTACTCTGGCTTTGCCTGCTCAAAGCTGGCAGCACCAATTCCCAAGAATGCTCCAGGAGCGTTCGATTCAAGAGGGCAGGACAAGGACACCAGCAATACACAGTGGGGCAAGAGCCAACAGCAGCACAGCAGGCTCCTGATGCCTTGTGGAGGTGCAGGAAGGCAGGCAGCAGGCCAAGCCAGGCTGGGAGAACCCAAGGGACAGCTGGGCCCACCCAACACTTCAGGAAAAAATGGGAGATGTGCAGTCATTTACAAATTTCCCTTTTGGCGATGCCTTGCTTCAGCTTTTCTGGAAGAGGATACTCGTGCCTAGGCACTACAAGGGGAGCAGCAAATCACTGCAGTATTTCCCTCCCCAGAATAATTCCACAACACTCATACCTGGTGAAGACACCACCTGCCAGGCCAAATTTGGTGGCATTGGCTCTCTCCACAACCTCCTCTTCCGTGTCAAAGGGCAGGATGGCCATGACAGGCCCAAAGATCTCTTCCTTCACACACGTCATGTCATCCTTGCAGTTCCCTGGAAGCGTGGCAGAGCTTCAGCAGGAAGAGCAGCAGCAGCACAGCCTGTGCATTCAGCAACCCACAGAGCCTTGGAGACAGCCCCCAGCAGGGCAGAGCAGCCAGGCACACCCTGCACCTCAAAAGCACCAATGGCTCCGTTCCTATCAAGCCCTCCAGCAGCACAGATTGCCCTGGATGCAGTTCTTGGAAGCCTCAGCTCTCTCTAGGACCCCCATCCGAGTGCCAAACCACGCTGGGGACATCACAGAACCAGGCTGCAAGCTGAACCCAGCTTTCTCAGGAGAAATCCCACAAGAACCACAGTCCCACGACTGAGAGGGCTCCTACCTAGCACACAGGGCCGCATGTAGTAACCATTCTTCAGCTTCGGGTCATCTGGCACATACAGGTCCCCACCACACAGCACCTCTGCCCCCTGCAAAAGAGCCAAGAGAGGAAGGGATGCAGGCACATCCCCAGCAGCATCCTGCTCAGCTCTGGCTGGCCCTTGGCCTATCCCAGCAGGCTCTGCTAAAACATTTGTCCCCATCTTTCTTCTAAGAGGTTATGTACTGAAATCCTGCAATCAGATGTCCCCCAGAGCCTTCTCCTCTCCAGGCTAAACCACCCCAACTCTCAGCCTTTCCTCATGTGTTCTTCCTGTGCTGAGGATTCCAGAGCTTGAAGTGGGGTCACACTTGAAGAGGGGCAGAATTCCCCCTCCCCTGCTGCCCACACTGCTTTGGGTGCAGCCCAGGGCATGGGGGTTTCTGGGTGCCAGCACACATGGCTGGGGCATGTCCAGCCTCTCATCCACCAGCACTCCCAAGTCCTTCCTCACAGGGCTGCTCCATCTGCTCATGCCCCAGCCTGGATTGATACCAGGCATTGCTCTGAGCCAGGTGCAGCACCTTGTATTTGGCTCAAATCACCTCCCTGTCCTCCACATGCCTTAATACAACTTCTAGGAGGATCTGTTCCATGATCTTTCCACAGTCACAGGGGTGAGGCTGATGGGTCTGTAATTTCCAGGCTCCTCCTGTCCACTTTTTGAAAATGTGAGGTTTTCCTTTTCCAGTCACTTGGGACTTCACCTGACTGCCATGACTTTTCAAGTATCATGGAAAATGGCTCAGCAACTACATCAGCCAGTTCTTTGAGGACCCTGGGATGCATCCCATCAGATCCCACACACTTCTGTATCTAGTGGTCCAACACACCCACTGAGTACAACCAAAAACAACCAAAAAAATCCAGCTTATCTGGGAAGGCACAGGGCAGGAGAGCAGCTGGCAGTGTGTTTGTCTAACAGGAGAGACATTTCAGGGTGGTCACAAGGCAGCACCACAATCTCACCTGCTCCTTCGCCTGCTTGATGAAGCCCTGCACACGATTCAGGTGGGGCCGGTTGATGAGGGCTCCCATCCGTGTGTCTTCCAGAAGAGGGTCTCCAATTTTGATTTTCTGGGTGCGTTTCACCACCTCCTTTGTGAAGGTATCCAGGATCTTCCTCTCCACAAACACCCGGGTGCCGTTGCAGCACACCTGGCACACAGGACAGGCAGCTCAGAATAGGAAACACAGCACTCCACAGTCCTCCCCTGCTTGGGTCCTGCTCCAGAGGCTCTTGGAAAAGCCCCTTCACAGCTGCTACAACAGCTAAACTTGTCCCTGGGGACAAGGAACACAAGGCGATTACCCTGGGGCCGTGACTGCACTGAACAGTCCTTGCTGGACACAGTGGTTCTGATGCCACCAGGTGGCAAAAACGCAGCAGGTCACCAGCAGCAGAGACCTTGAGCTGACTTCTGAATGCCCAGAAATGACCCTGCTGAGCAAATTTGCCCACAGGATTACACAAAACCCAGCAGCACAGGTGGATATCCCGAATTTGGGAAGGACAGAACCCTGTCCTCAGGCTCAGCACGCCAGGCTGCCCCTCCAAGGGGCACACCAGCACAGCTCCTCCTGACCTGTGAGTGCCAGACTGGTGCCCAGGGCACAGCAGCAGCTGTGCTGAGCTGGGTGCTTGGTGCCAGGGGGGCTCCATGTCTGGGAAGGACAGGACACTGGCTAAGTGTGTCCTGTGCCTAAGGCACACTCTGCTGGGACACCCTGGCTCCTGCAAAGGCATCCCTTCTGACAGGGCCCCAGGGAGAGGGGTGGCAGGATGGGAGCTTCAGGGCACCCCTCACTCACAGGAGGTGACAGGCTGGCCCCAGTGCTGAGCCCACCCTGCTGCCCCACAGACACTCACCTCGCCCTGAGTAAGGAAGTTGGCCATGAGGGCTCCCTTCACAGCATTCTCCAGATCAGCATCTGAGAAGATGATAAGGGGGGATTTGCCCCCCAGCTCCAGGGTGACTGGCTTTATCCCTTTAGCTGCCATCTCCATGATCTGAGAGGAACAAGGACACAAGAGATAAAGTGATCCACTGGCCAAAGACAGGCTGGTGGGGAGAGGAAAGAGAGAAACCCAAAGGGAGAAACCATGCAGGACCATTCACCAACAAGAGAAGCAGCACAAAGGGCAAGCTGTGTTTCCTAGATGGGGTTATTCATTCTGAGGATAGCCTCAGAGGCTTTGGGGGTTGCTTTTTTACAGATAAACCCAACAAAACCTGGAGAGGCATTTGCAGGAGTTCTTGTGCTCAGTGTAAGCTGCAGGCAGCTGTAGCTGCCATCTGTCATAGCAACCCACAGGTACACACACATAGGGAGCGTTCACAGGACATTTCCCCTCCTTCAATTCAGAATTTATTTCCAGAAGTCTTGAATTTTTGGAATAATAAACTGAGTTCTGTGAGAAACTCACAGAAACCATCCCCTTGCTTAGAAACATTAAGGTTGCACGCAGCTTCAGTGCTTTAGAGCAGCCAGAAATGCATTTTTCTAGTGCTGCTGTTTCGTGTACTCTTCTTCCAACATCACCACCCACCCGAGCAGCTCAGAGACTTCACTGCAACCAGAGGCCAAGCAAGTGAAGCTGACCAAGGGGCTTCTCTCCCAAGCCCATGCCCAGCAGGTGACCTGGATCCCAGCATGACCCTGCACGTGCTGCAACTCCCTGCTCAGCCCCAAAAATGCTGACCCACACCCCGCCTCTAGGGGCCCCGTGCAGAAAAGCTCAAGGAGGAATCAACTACAGCCCTCGTCTCAAGGTGCCTTTACCTTCATGCCAGTTGGCACACTGCCAGTGAAAGAGATTTTGGCCACATCTGGGTGCTGGCAGAGGAACTGGCCCGTGGCAGCCCCACCCTGCACCACGTTGAAGAGCCCCTTGGGCACTCCAGCCTCTGTGAAGATCTCTGCCAACCTCACCACAGAAATGGGGGTGAAGGGTGAAGGCTTGAAGACCATGGCATTGCCTAAGGGAATCCAGACACAGGCAAGGTGGGGTTAACACCCAAACTGCTTCAGGGAAGACAAAACCAATCCCACCCCACACTGTGAGTTTGTCTCAACAGACCCCAGAAGTTTGCTCCAAGAGAAGAGGAAACAATTTCAGCTGATCACTGCAACTAAAGGTGCCCTTCCAGGGGGAGATGGGGCTGCTGGTCTTGCCCTGCAGACATTTCCAGAGAGACCTTTCCCAGCTGGTACAAAGCCAAGCCATCAGTATTTTTCTGATGCACTCCTAATCTCTTGACATGTGACATATTCCTCCTTCCATTCCCCTTCCCTCTCTGCCAGAATAGCAGCCTGAATATTCTGATAATCCTTCAACACTTTGAGGTAATCATAGACCTCATCCCAGAAATCACTCTCCCCCACAGGATCGCTGGGCTTTGAAGAGACTCTTGTGTGGGCAGAAAGGCTCCATTACCACAAGCCAAGGCTGGGCCAGACTTCCAGCAGGCAATCTGGAAAGGGTAATTCCATGCTCCAATCCCAACACACACTCCAAGTGGTTCTCTCCGAGTGTACCCAAAGGAACCCCCGGAAAGCTGGATGTGTTCACCTGCAAAGAAACAGCCAGGAGGTAGAAAAGAGCAAAGTCCCTTCTTATCTGATCAGAACCCCCAGGGGTCAGATCTGGCTTTGCCTGGGATCAGAGACACAGTTTAACCCCAGCAAGCTCACAGAAGGTGTGTGGGTGCCCACAGAGCATGGCAGCATTGGGCAGAGACCTCTCAGAACCCTTCCAAGGTCTTCAGGAAAAGGAATCTCTCAGAGAAATCAGCAGCAAAAGTGGCTTGGTGCCATTGGAGTTTGTTGTCCCTGAAAATCAGCCTTTTGATTTGTTTTGGTATAATGGAGTCAGTTCTCATGAATTGTAAGGTAAACAAGAATCATGTTTGCATTCCTTTGTGAAAAGATATCACCTGATGGACTTCTCAAGTGACCAGTGGAGATGGAGAGGTGAGAACTTCTCTGTCCGATCTCTGATCACTGTCCAGAAACTTATATACACGAGGTCAACAATAAACTAGAGAGTTCTTTTCTTCTTCTCTACCTGAACCCCTGTTGTGTGTTACTGTGTTCCCTCTGTGTGTCACAGTGACAGGAGTTACCAGGGAAGGTGGGACAGAGAGCAAAGAGCAAACTCCAGAAACGTCCTCACCCGCCAGAGACCCTGCCAGCCCGGCGTAATACTCCAGGCACTGCCAGGATATGTCGATGTCCACTCTGGCTTCAAAGATGGATTTCCCATTGTTGATGGTCTCCATGGTGGCAATTTCCTCTCTCTGCTCCTGTGAGAGGCACGGGACAGAGACAACCTGTTAGAGAAGCCTGGAGCAGAACTCCACAAGGAGACAGCTGCTGCCCAAGCACACAAGTCCCAAACGTGATCCTGCCATGAGAAACAGTCATCTCCAACAGGGACATTCCCAGCTGCTGTTTATCAATTTCCCCATGGTGACTGAGTGCAGGGCAATGTCAAAGGGAAAGTTGCTGGGGTTCACTGCTGGGCCAGTCTTGTTTAACATCCCTGTTTATCTAGAAGATGATAAAAGATGAACAAACATGAACTCAGAAGCTGGCTGGCAAACAACTACTAGAATTCACAGAACTGAACTGGGAAGAGCAAACAGCAAGATCAGGAGGAACCAGAGGGACAAAGCAATGCAGCTGAGAAACATCCTTTAACAGTCCATCTCCCAGGCAGAAACATTACCCTGCTCTGGAAGTCTGGCAAATGCAAAAGTTTGGCACAAAGAGAAGTTTTCTCATGACTTATATGCACTGGGGAAAGAAGGTCTGGGTTCTTACAGACCTGTGCCTTGATGGAGATTAACTCTGATGTCCAAGAACCTGTTATCTCAGAAAGCAGTCTGTGTTAAACCTCACTTATGTGCATCCTCCCCTATGTGTATTATCTGATAGATAAAAACCAGTACTCCTACTTTCTCTTATTGCCAGGACACATTCCAGTCATGTAACAACAGCCTCTGACAAGCCAAAAGTTCAGCCAGTTATGCAATTTCAGCTTTGAAGCTCTGTGCATTGAAATTTAATCTCTGGAGCTGTTAGAAGAACCACAAACGCTGCGAGATGCCAAATGGGTGGCTTCAGTTTTATGTCTTCTAGCAGAATTAAGCTGAGAAAGCACACACTGGCCTTGAATTCAGCGATAAGACCAGAGCTGCACACACGGATGCTGACTCCAGTGATAAGAGCAAAGCCTGCCTGAGGCAGCCTCATGTCTCTTCTGGCCAAAGGTGGCTTTTAACTCCCAAGCAACTCCTGGAGCTCTGCAAGTTCTTCTGAAGCCCCCAAGAGCCACAGTAACCCACAAAGCAGCTCAGAGACAGAACCTCCCCAACATACCCGGATAATTCTGGCAGCCTCCAGCATCACCCGGCACCTCTCCATGCCCGACATCTGACTCCATATTTTAAAGGCAGCCTTAGCACTCTGCACAGCCAGATCAACTTCCTTCTCCCCAGAGCAGGGTACCTTGCACAGCACACGACCTGGGCACGTTTAAAACAGGGAGTAAATGAGATGGAAAGCTCAGGAAAGGGGTCCAGAACCTGGTTTATCTTGCACCAAACCCCGCATACTTCAGTCAAGCAGGCACAGAATTTCCCACTGAAACCCACTGATTTGTAATCAGCCATGCAATTCAGCTGGTCAGAATTAAGAGCTGACACACTCCACAGCTGTGTTCTGGTTACTAATTAGCCCCAGTTGCTACAAAATTCCTGGGGTTTTGAGTTTGTTACACTTCTACCACCCTCTTCAGTGCTCTGGTTATACATTCCTCACAACTTGGGAGCGATTCTGCTGAACGCTGCATGCCGATAACTACAATTACATAATTACAAATACACTTCTACCACCCTCTTCAGTGCTCTGGTCATACATTCCTCAGAATTTGGGAGCGACTCTGCTGAACGCTACATGCCGATAACTATAATTACAAATACACTTCTATCACCCTCTTCAGTGCTCCGGTTATACATTCCTCCGAACTTGGGAGCGCTTCTGCTGAACGCTACATGCCGGATAACTACAATTACATAATGACAGAGATACTGAGACCGCGGGGGTCTCGCCAAAATCAGACGGCAGTCCGACAGAGCGAGAGCTGATTTCTGCATAAGGAACGACGCCGGCTGTAGGCACAGCGGGGAGCGGCACCCGCACAGCGGCAGGCAGGCGAGCGCACGGGGCCCGGCGGGCACAGCACGGCACAGCGGCTCTCCCTGCCCGCGGAGGTTCCCCCGGTACCTGTGGCCGGCTCGAACACCTCCTCCAGCTGCCCGCCGTCGGCCGGCTGGACGCGGGCGCCCCCGCGGTAGTTGAGCGGCCGCTGCTCGGTGGCGGTGCCGGTGGCGGAGCTCGTGGCGGAGCTCATGGCGAAGCCGGGGGCGAGTGCGCGCAGCCGGGGCCGGAGGAGGAGGAGGCTCGGCAGCCGGGACTGTGCCAACATCGGCGGGATCCCGTCAGGCGCCGCGGCCCGGAGGCGCCGCCTCTCCCGCAGACGCCTTTTCACGGACAGCGTCCGCCCCGCCCGGGGCGTGCCAGCTGCGAGGCAGCCGGGCCCGCTCCCCAGCACCCAATTAAGAGACGTTGTTAACAGAAATTAACATGCCCATGCCGTTTTTTATTACTTAGAAACAAAGGTCGCGTTATCTTCCGTGAGAAGTTTCTTGGTTGGATGAACGAACAACTGCTGGTGGAACACACTCCGAATGGATGATGATGTCAATACTGCATAGGCTGGTTTTGGACAGGTGGCGCCTGGCGCAGAATCCCGGCTTGTTACCTCCCCCAAAGCAGTCTTGTTGCACTGGTCGGGCTTCCCGTGAGGGCTGTGCTTCAGGAGAACTTCCCTGCCTGCGGGGGGGCCCAAGAAAGCCTCCTGCCTGCTTGGTGGCAGCCCGGGAAGGAGCGAGGCCGAGCATCTTCTGGATGTTCTGCAAGAACAACAAAGAGCGGGGCAGGTCAGAGTATGGCAAGGGAAACGAAGAGGAAGAAATCCTGACTCTGCTCACAGAGTAGCTGGGGTTTGAAAGAACCTCTGGACATCATCCAGTCCAACCCCCCAGCCACGGCACCTGGAGCAGGTGACAGGAACATGTCCAGGCAGGTTTGGAATGTCTCTGGAGAGGGAGACTCCATTGCCCTCCCTGGGCAGCTGTTCCAGTGCCCTGCCAGCCTCATTGTAAAGAATTTCTTCCTCACGTTGAGGTGGAACTTGTTGTTTAGTCCATGGTCACTGCTCCTCATTCTGTTGCTGGGCACCACTGAAGAGTTTGGCACCATCCTCTTGAAACCCACCTTTGAAACGTTCATAAGTTGAGATTCCCTCTCAGTCTTCTCTTTGGAATAAACAGGCTCAGTCTCTCCTCATTACAGATGTTCTAGACCCCAAATCATCTTTGTGGCCTCTGCTGGACTTTCTACAGTAGCACAAGCAAAACCTCCCCATTTGTTTCAACAGATTGAGGTTCTCACCCACATAGTCTTAATCCTTCTGGCTACTGTACATTGAACCTCTCCCCCTGTATGTCTAAAACAGCTCAGCATGGAGCCAGACGAGAATGGCTGGGCCATTCTTCCCTTCCTCAACAAAAGCCTCTGAACATCAAATCCATGTTTAGGCCGAGGATTCTTTCCCACTTTCAGCTCCACAGCCCACAGCCAGCTGTCTTTACACACACTACTTACATAAAACACCATTGCAATTTAACTGCAGTGCAGGTTCCCAGTGCCTGCTCACGGGCAGCCCCTGCAGCCCTCGGCTTTCCCAAATTCCAGAAAGCACTGCTGGTGCTGGCTATGGGAGCTGGAGTCTCCTAATGCAGCTGGAATTTGGGACAGCAGCATGGCAACCAGAGCGTGTGCCAAGTGCAAGTCAGGAGCTTAGTCCCAGAATTAACATGAATGCCAGTGCTGCACACAGAACAATGGGGCACTGGAGACGTGCAGGATAACAGGACATATGGAGCAAACCCCAAAACCTGACTATTGGGATGACCTCATCTGCATCCCAGCGGGCTGTTTCAGTGGAAAACAACAAACAGGGGAAGAATTAGTTAGCAGAGCCAGGCATGAGCCAGAAAAATCTCAGCAAAATATTTAAATTTGAGGGTTTTTTTTTATTTTTGTGAAATTTCTTTTAAATTTCACAACAGTGCAACTACTAAGAGCCATCAGTTCTTTCAGTTTCATCCTTCACTGTAAGGAACTCCAGCTCAAGATGCTGCTCCTGGAGTGCTGGCAAAACAGGGACACCTGAAGAAAACCACTGTGTCCTCTTTGTGTCACCACCTGAGTGCTGGCTATCGAGACAACAAATGGAGGAAGGATTCTCTTCAAACCTGAGTGTCCTCTCCAAAATAACTGTCAGGATAGGTCACATAGCAAGGTCACAGAGCTCTTGAATGTCTTTATCACAGAAGGTGAATAAACAAAAAAACAAAACAAAACAAAACAAAAAAAAAAAACTAGAGAAGGCAGATAAGTTTTGTAATTCCGCAGTAGCTAAAATAAAATAAAATCAGGATTCACCCCAGCTGGAGATTATGAAAAGGAAGGTTTCAGCCCACACACAAGGAAGAGGAATTACATCAGGTTTAGTCCATGGCATACATAAACCAGCCACTCGTTTATTCAGTCGGTTCAGCCACTGAATATGTATGAGAGCATTAACTCCTTGCGGTGGTTCCTCTCAGGCACAGACAGAAAGGAGGAAAGGAGCAGTCAAAGGACACACCAAGCACAGCAGAGGGTGCTGCAGAGCCAGCAGCCCGCGGGACCCGTGTCCTGTCAGCTTCCTAGGGCAGAGATCCTAGCAGGGATCCGTGGAACCAAGAGCGCACTGCCTCCTCCCTGCTCCTTCTAGCAGGGAGACAGAGAAGCGCAGGGCTAAAGGTCATTCCAACTGCTTGAAGACGAAGGGAGATGACAATCTGTCTGTCTGTCTGAATTCCAGACCACAGACACTGCCCAGCATCACCCTTCCATGCAGCCCCCCTCTGCTCTGGAAAGCAGAAAGCATCACACATTAGCTCCAAAGCAGGCTTTGCTGAACAGCAATCCCAAAATCTACACCTGGAAACACCACGAATGGGGCAAGGTCCAGCATTAACCTTGTCCCATCTGCTGTGGGCCACGCTGGACAAAGAAATCTGTGGAGTCCAACACAGGCATGACCATCACCCTCAGGAGCAGGGAGGGAAGAGTAAGATTTAGGGATCCAAATCTCTCATCTGAGCTCTTCTGATCTTTCCTCAAGTGACTGCAGGAAGCACAGGAGCTGTTCCTGCTTTGGTCTTCCGACCCAGAAGGGACCTCAGACAAGGCAGCAAGCAGCTCCCTGCCCTAAGACCAGGCTCTGTGGGAAAGGACAGTCCTGGCAGGAGGGATAATCGCTGGCTCCCCTCCCCGCTGGGAATACACTTCGGTGAGAAGCAGCCTAATCTACAGTTCAGATGTGTGTGAAAAGGAAGTGAAGAGCAGCAAACACCCCAGGAACAGCAGCATATCCCTCTTCCCAAAGAGACAGGTGAAGGCTGGGAGCTCAGAAACGGGAGCAGCGACAGAGGATGTAACCCTGACACTGCACCTCCCACCCAGCCCTGCAGCAGACTTTCCCAGCTGAAAACCCAACAGCTCAAGGACCCTTGGAAGGCCTCTCCCAGCAACCCTCCTCTCTCCAAACAGGAAGGCAGGAGGAACTAGGGACAGGATTTACGTGCCAGGGAGAGCTGGGAACAGCGCAGAGGAAGTTACTCACTGCGAGGTGACTATTTTGGGAGACGCTGGCCAGGTCACAGGCAGCAAAGCTTCCCAGTCAGTTTTGAAGAGTTTATCACCCCCACATGAAGAGAGTCCCTGATGCTGCTCCTGCCTGTCCCACTAGTGTCACTTCAATCACCGCCCAGGCAGCCTCCCACCCCCACAGACTCCCCTGCATTTCCCACCAGGTCGCTGTTTTTTCACACACACCCGAGTTCCTGCTCTACCTCTGAGCTCCACAGGAACACCTCTCTTCCCTGGCTTTGATGGTTTCACAGGCAGCTCCAGGATTTAAGGAAAGACTGAGGGACTATGGTCTCCTTGGTTTGTTCACAACCTTTCCCCTGATTTTTGGTACATCTCCACTCCTCCTCTCATGTCAGCAGCATCAAGCCAGACACCAGCTCCACACCACTCATCCTCCCCTGGGCCAGCACCTGTTTTGAAGCCAACTTGGCAAGATTTCCCCCTGTGCACACAGGGAAATACAAAGGATCACAAAGCCTTCACCTCCAAGGTCACCAAAAGCACAAAGTGCAAGTCTTTGGCACCATTTTAAGCCCTTAATTGCTTTCTTGCCCTCTCCCCCAGCCTGTCACAGCTCTGAAGTCCCTTTCCCAATGCTGTTATCACCTAGGCTCTTTCAAATAGCAATAAAGCCAAGAGCAAGATGCCAGCAGCAATCTCAGCTTCAGTTCTGTACCCTTGTGCAAACTCAGGTGTCCCTGCCTTTCCCTCCAGTAGCATGGAGGAAGAGGCTGAGCTGCCTGACAGCTGGAGCAGTGCAGGAATTATTAACCATGATCACATAGGTAAGGCAGCACCATGGAGACTGCAGTCTCACACCCTCCTCCAAAGCAATAAATTCACTCCCCTCCTCCACAGGGCCATCAGCTGGAACTCTCAAGCACAAGGGCAATTTTTTCCCAGAAGTTTTATGGGTAGCTCAACCCACTGCAAAGATCTTGGCATTTCTGCCCCTCAGTTCATGCCGCCCACCAATTTCACCATATAAAACATCAGGAAATGCCCAGCATTAGAGTTAACCACAGGAATTATATTTTTGGACAAAAAAAAAAAAAAAAAAAAAAAAAAGGATTTTTCAGTAAGAGAATTCCCCAATCAACCCAATGGGTGCAGAAAAACCTTGCTGGTGCTGCTGTTTAGTCTCCTATCATAATCTGCAACACTGTAAAGAAAGGACTTTCCATGTTACAGGTAATGCAGAGCAGCACAAGCCAAGATGGCCTGAAGGAACAGCACTAGGTCACAGCATCCAGGAATTCTGGAAGGTGAGCTTAAGAGCTCAGTATGTGTCAGTGCTTTCAAAGCAGCACACCCTGTCCTAGTCACTGGGAAGTGAAAGTTTGTCTTGCAGCAAGAAGAGTGAGGAAGCCCCAGCCTGGCCTTTGGTGAAGCCAAGCCTGCTTGGAATAGGGGTGCACATCAGAACCCCCAGGTGACCCTTTCAGCATAAATGATTCTACAATTCATTAGCTGCTTTTGCACAGGACCAGACTTGGATCCATTTCAGCACAAGAACCCAACACAAAGGGCTAGGGGGAATTCCACTCACCAGCATGCACTCTGTGACTAAAGGAACTCTGTGCTATGGAGCTGCTCCATCAAGCTTTCCCCAACTCCTGGCATTACACACCACTTCCCTTTGCTGATCTGCTTCAAGTCTAAGTCCCTTAGTCTAAGTTTCCTTGGCACCCCTGAGGAGAAGCAACAAGTGAGAAAAGCAGTGAGAATTCAGGAAGTGAATCAAAGAAAAGGGAAATATAAATACAGAAGAGAAGGTAATTTGCAGCTAGTTGCACCAGCATTCATCCAGAGAAGATTAACTTATCCCCAGCACCCTGTGGGGAAAGTGGAAAACAAAATAGACTTCTTGTTGCACTGAGAAGGCCCTCATGTCCTCACCAGCCATTCTGCCACTTGAGCTGCCAGTGAACCTCCCTGAACAGGGCCTTTAACCTCACTGATATCCTCACCTTCTTCCAAAAGATGGGAATGTGGAGTCTTGCTGGAGAGCTCAGTGGAGCCACCTCTTGGCTTAGACCCCCTTTCTGTGTCACGTCCCTAATGCTGGGAGAGACTGGACACCAAAGGTACAGTTCTTAAGGCTCTGCAAAAATCAGGCAGCCAGCAAAAACAGGAAGGACAAGCCCAAAAGAACAGCTTTAACTCTTTCCTCACTTTTCTAGCAACTTTACGGACTGATGAAAGTCCATAAAGTTTCAAAGAGCTGCAAGCCACCTAGGAAGGTTCCCCCTAAAGATGCTGCTGTTTGTAAAGAGGCACATATTGCTGTAGATGTCATAATTACTAAGGAGTAGGATTTAGACCAACTTCTGATGGAGACAATCTCTTGGTATGGCAATCCACAAAGTTATCACACAAGTCAGGAATTCAATTCTACCAGCTCTGTCCCAGAGCCCTGGTGCAAGTCTCCAGCCAAGTCTTCCAGGCCCATCCAGGACTGTTTTAATGATCCCAACCTAGAATTGCTTTGAACACAAGGCACAGGAATGAACACAGACACAGAAACCACAAACAGATCCAAGATTATATGTGCAATACTGCTCTTCCTGGATGGGGATACGCTTTCCCTGCTGCAGGGCAAGCGTACTCACCTGTCTGATGGACATGGTGCAGAGAATGTAGAGGAAGATGAAGGAGCAGTCAGTGTAATCCTCACCCAGGAGGTTGCGGTGGGAGAGCCCTTGGATGTAGGAGAGGGGGATAAACGGAAGCTTTGCCACCACTCGGCCGTCAAATCTGGAAAAGAGAGCACTGGATCACCACTGCAGACAGCAGAAGGGCTTCTGGATATAGAAAGGACAAGTGAGCATCTTCAACAGGCCACCTGAGCAGCTAAGACCACATGGAAGGCTAAAAGGCCTCGCTGCCTCCTCCAGCCTCTCTCCAGACACTGCACCAAGGAGGATAAAGACATCTCTCTTTCCAAGCCCTCCACAGGGTAGGATTCCCTCAGGAACAGTTTTACCATAATCAAAGTGTTTCTTAGTGATTTAAGTGACCAACTGGACAAGCTGCTGGCTCATGAAATCTTGGTGGTTTAGAGTTTTCCGGTGCATTTTATTTCTCAGTCAGATTGAGCAGATCACTTCCCAGAACACAGTCAGCACTTCAGTAAAAGATGAATGACTGTCACCCTGCTGTACTGCGGTTACTGCAACAAGACGGACCCTTCGCTTCGAGCAAAACAGCACTTTCTAAAACCAGAGCATAAATCAGAGCCACCTTTTCCTTCCCTGGAGCAGCTGTGCTCCTCAGGATGCACAAGAGAGCCTTCAGCAGAACCCCTCCTAGCCCCAGTTTCTCTGCAGTGGCCATGGAGATGAAGGCAGTGCAGAGGCAGGATGATACCGCATATTCCGAGCGGCATGTCCTGCTCCTGGAATCCCTCCAGGCCCACATTCCAGGGCATCAGGCAGAGTGTGAATTTTGGCCAGTTTGCAAAGATTTCTCCCAAGCCAGACAGTCGACCCAATCTTTTGATGTAGATGTGTACGATGCCTCATCAGCATGTGCATATTTGGATGTTATTTTCTCTGCATGTGCTGATTTTTGAACAGGTGTTTCTTGTTTCAAGAGATCCTAAATGAGCCTTCTTTCCTGTGGAGATGCAATCACACAGCCACGGCTCAAACACACGCCAACTTTGTTTACATCTCACAGGCACTTTGGCAAAAGAACTCAGAACGGATGTTTATCTCCCTGGAACATCCCCCAGTGGCTTAAAATTCTGCGTTATTCCTGCTGTGAGAATGACAAGTACTTCAGCAGTAGCACCCTGAGGTCCCTGCTTTTAATTCCAGCAGGTTTGCACAGTTACCAAGAGGAACTGGAATGCACAGCTCTTAGAGTAAGGCAGGGAAGAGACTGCATGGAAAAGTTCCTGGCAGGAGAAAAATTGAGACACACAGAAGGTAATTTCTGCCCCAGGTGAAATCCCTGGTGGCTGCTGCAAATCTCACTGCCATAATGAACCTTTTAATCCACAACAGCCTCTCAACTGTTTGTCTTGGGCACAGCGTTCTGCTCTTTGGGTTTAACCCAGCCTTGCTGACACCTCCACATCCTTCCAGCATGGTCCAACCTGCAGCCCCAGAACTGCTGACGCTCCAGGAATGACAGCAGGAAATCATGGCAGTGATTTCCAGCTTGGCTAAAGGGGCACTTGGCAATGGTGAGGTGCTCAGACAGAGGAGCAGCATCTGCAAAGTACCTGTCCAAAGGGTGCTGCTTCCACACAATTCCTGCTCCTTTTTTCCCAGCAGCCATGAACTCATTGAAGAACAGGAAAAGCAGCAAACGTGGCCACAGCCATTGCAGGTGTCAGCCACCCTTGTCCTCTTTTTCCTACCACACCCTACAGTGCCTCCATGGATACTCCTGCTGCTCAGATTCCCTCTAAAGAAAGAGGCAGTTCTTTTTGAATAAAAGATATGCCCAAAGGTTCACATCAATTCTTTGTTCAGCAGCACGGTCTCCGTGGGCAAGAATCCTCAAAAGAGGAACAAGGCAAGTCAACTTGGTAGACATTTATTGGTTTCTTCTACCTTTTTCTTTCTTTTTTTAAGTTAATATCTATAGAAAGAGGAGCCATATAGAATTTAACACAAATCAACCCCTTCCTAAAGCTCTTAACAAACTTACAGTTCTGTAGTACTTGTTAGTCACAGAATACTCAGAGCAACTGCCTCTTCCCCCTCTAGGAAAGTGGGCACAGTGGGGTAAAACATTTTTAGGCTGTTTTTCAGTTTGTTTTAGGGGCAGGTGCTGGTGTCTGTATTGTACCCAAAGAGCAAGGCAAGCACTTGGAGGTGTCAAGTGCAACCCTACAAATGCTCACAATACACCTCCAGCCCTGCTCAGGGCTGCAGTGAAATGAGACATCACTGACTCAAGACTGTACCCAGATTTTAACATCCTCCAGTGCTGGGTTGCTGTGCTCTGCTCAGAACGCTCGGTGCTGAGGTCTGACTAAGCTGAATAAATAAAGGATCCACACAGTGGCACTTCTGTTATTATGTTACCCTGTGTTTGCAATTTATCCACCCACAGATATCCAGTAAAATAACAATTGACTGTATCCTGGGGACTGCCAGCACAAGAGCCAAAGGCTTTGGGGCCCAAGAATGTAAATTCCTGTTTGCAGGGCAAGGATATTGCCCAGAGAGCAAGCAGCCTCCTAAAGGTTATCCTAACAACATTCATGTCATCTTCAGATTTAACAGCCAAAAGTTCATATTTCAAGTGAATCAAGTTTTAAAAGCCAAGCACAGCCTTTCAGATTTGCAGCATACCTGAAACAAAGCTGTCTGTAACTGTGCAAACCAGTTTGGGGGTTCTTCTCTGTCTGTTTTTTTAAACTACACCTATCCCAGGTCACTTTTAAAACAAATGAAGCTTGGAGCCCATGCCTGGACCTGTTTATATTTGGACTCTGATTACCTCAAGCAGGGCAACAACAAACTCTGTAATTACAGCTCATTTCTAAGGGCAAGGGAGCTAACCCAGTTTTGTTTGCAAGAGCATTCTTTGGTCACACCATTAGAGCAAAGCCAAAGCAGCTGAAGACTGAAGATGTTGCCTGACATGCACCAAACTTGCCCTAATCAGGATGTTCCCATGCAGAAAAGATATTAAGGCTGTGTCTAGACTGAATGCAATTTGTTCAATTTGGTTGTGTTCAGTACTCAATGTTCCCTCTTGAGCAGAATGTGCATGTGATGGCCAAACCACCACATCTTCATATGAAATATGGATTTATTTATGGATTATTTATGGCTCTTGGCTGGACAATGTCACTCTTAACACTTCAAGTGACGAAGGGAAGGTGGAAAATATGTTCACCATAAAGATTTCAGAAAAAAATCCTGAGTTGTTACTTACATGGAGTTGAACATTCCCATCAAGGCAGTGAAGCAGAAGCCGATGGCAAACATGGATTTCATCCGAACCTGCAGAAAGGTGAGAGATACTGAAAACAACAGGCCCACACTGAGGGATCATGAGCTCACACCCTTAAAAACAGGCTTTGTACAGATCACTGAAATCAACAGGGAGAAAGGATGACCCAGGGGTTGTAAAAGTTACTGGAGAAGTCCCAGAGAGACTGGGTACAAAGGCAGCCACAGTGTGGGCCACTGGTGGGAAGAGCTGCTTCAGGGAGACAAAACCAAAAAGTGCTCCAGAATTGTCCTGTCACCTGGCACAGGCCGGCTTTGCTTTCTCCTTAAGCCTACAAAACCCAGCAGGGGATTCCCAGGGGACTCCCAGCAGGGGTTCATTACAAGGACCAAAGTTATAGGAAGCCACAAAAATCAATTCTACTTTGAAAAACTCTCTCATGGAGACTTACAAAGATGAAAGTAGCTAAGGTTTGGCATGAGATGAGGCAGTAAGTCTGTGGCTCATACTAAAATCTGTAGTTATTAGAGAAAATCCAGAAGGACCTTTCCAGCTTTGTCTGCCAATTGAACAAAGTCTTTCTGTTGGAAAACTGACTGAAATCATCAGTTGGGAACTGGCTTTCAATTTTCATACCATTGACAAGTCCCTGTTGTTATTCTTCAGCTTCTCTTCTTGTCTCTCTAGAAAGACAAAACCAACAATTATAATCAGTTATGTCAACCTAGAAACCAGAGTGTTTTCATTTCCAGGAAAACTTAACCTTTTTGGCTCTCCAAACAAATAACACTTCCAAAATCAACTCCAGCTCTCTCTGCCAGACAGTAGAAAGTGAAAATCTGCACATAGCCAACTGCTTCTCCACCAGAGCCACAGGCAGCGAGTCAGGCACAAAGAGAGGAGGCGGCTGGAATCACACATTCAGCACTTTTGAAAGAAAGGCACCCAATGGCAGATTTGCTAACTCAACCAACTCACAGAGGAGCATGAGCACTGCTGCCAGGAAACAAAAACACTGCCCCTCTACCACAGTTCCCAAAGGGAGCAGTGATCAATCTGCTGCACACCATCATTGAAGAGGTAAGGATTTCCTTTCGGAGGTCTCAAAAGGGAAAACCGTGCGCACAGCTGGGAGCTGCACCTCAGCAATGCCAAAATCCTGCTGGCCTTCGTAATGAATTTTGTACCCTTCTCACACCTAGGAGAGTCTCCAAAGAGGAAAGACTTCCTACATGAAATTCAGTAATGAGTGTATTACTGTGCTTTGCAGGAAATACTTTGGAAGTTTAGTCTGTCCTTAAATCACCAGCGACTTCCAAGCTACTCAGATTTTCAAGAGGGCATTTTCCACGTCCCTCACTCGAGGGCTGCTCTGGCCTTCAGCTTTATCCACTCTCTGTCACCTTCCCTGTCCCATGTGCCCATCATGCCTTGTGCTCCTGTCAGACCGAGGATGCACAGGGCAGCAAGGGCTGGGAAGCAACAGCCAGCTGAAGTGAGGATGTGGATAATGAAGGAATATCCAAAGAACAGCATGAGTGAAGAGGATGGTGCCTTAAGTTTTAGTTTTCATACTTTACAGTCTGTGTTGCATTAGTGTGTGACTCTGAACTCCGTATGAAGTGTCAGCCAGTTCTCCTCCCAGCTCAGTCACACAGAACAATCCTTTTCCAGCCCCACAACCAAGGACACCGCTGCAGCTTCAGCCCCACAAAGTGCAAACAGCAGAGAATTGAGGAGAGCAACCTGGGATCTGGGTGGGACTGCATCACCTGGAGCTGCAATGGGACAATTGAGCCCAAGATGGAAATGGGCCAAAACTGATCCAAGTGGAGAACTCGTGACTCAGGGTCCATCTTGGGTGCAGCCCCAGCCAGGCTCTTGCACTGCCCAAGGTGTGTCCTGTGAAGGCCTTGTAATAAATCCCTGCTTTATTCCTTTAACTCTGCCCAACCTCTGCTCCAGGTCAGCCTCCCAAGGCATCAGGGGAGGATGCAGAAGGGCTGCCAAGGGCTATCCAGCATGGTAATTTCAAGGGATCCTCACTGACGTGTCAGTACAAGAGGCCCACAGCTCAGAAACTCCACAATTCTCTCCCAAGGCCCTGCTAAGCACAGGAGTCACAGTCACTGATGAAAAGCAACAGCAACACCCCTACCCAACTTCTCAGAACCCCCTGCTATTTCCACTTGCTCCTAAGGACAGACCATCCCCTCTGGCAGGAACGTTTCAGACACCTGCTTCCTGAGCCAGGTGCAAAACAGTGTCCTGGGACATTTCAGCAACCACAGGCCAGCTCTTCAGGAATCCCATTTGGCACAAATACTTGTTTTTTCCCCTCTGCTGCATAACTAACCATATATTTAGGTGGGCTAAAGGTTACATACAGGAAAGAACACAGCTCGATTGCCCAATATACCTGACCTGTCTCTCACCTAGTTCTACAGGTTCAAAATGAACATGTTCTGGGTGATCTACCAACTTATATAAATGGTCTAGTCCTGCCCAAATCACACACAAACAACCTGTTAAGCACTTGGCTGGGAAGTTTACAGTTGGGTAAAGGCACAGAGAAAGAGGACTGGGTTAACAAGCAGCTCCCTGGAGTCCAGAATCATCTTACTCCGCTCATTGGAACACAAACCATGAGGACACAGGGACGCAGATTTGCCAGGACTGGGGGTTTTAATTTTGTTTTTAGTTTTGCTGTCCATCCAGCACTCATGTGGACTCCTGGGAATATCACTCTTTTCTTCCAGAAGCACATGGAGACAGAAGGCAGTAGCAAGGTTTAAGCTAACAAATCATCTCTTTAAACTGAAATGACAGAAGGCTACACCAATGCTAAAGGTGTCCTCTTCCAGCAATGCCCAAGGTGATTGAGACACGATGACAATAGGTTCATTTTACAGCTACAAATTAAGCTTTTTTAAGTAGGAAACACCAAATTAAGCCTTCCCAAGCAATCTTCCCCCTACCTCCTTGTGCACATGCATGATTCATCCCTTATAAAACCGATCAATATCATCCACACACCTCCTGTCTTACTCTGTGCACGGAACAGATGGCAACTGAGGCAGGTCTGCACCACAGCTGTTACTTATCCATAAAGCCTCAGCTCAATATTTACTTTTTGTTAACTAAAATGGTAGAACTTGGAAGAACTCCAGCACAACTAGATTCACTGTGACAACAATGCCCCATCTTGCAGAATGATGTGACATCCAGTAAGTTACTGAGATCAGATATTTCAGAACCATTTAACAGTTGTGTGTCATTTTCTGGAAGTCCAGTGTGACAGTTAGGGTCTGGTTTTTCAGAAACACCAAGAATTCATCTTTGCCTGAACACAAATGAAATACTGAAGTTATGCCACACTTGTTAAAAAAAAAAAAAAAACAAACCAAAAAAACACCCCAAAAAATCGGTGTCAGAATCTTGAGCTTGGCCAGCAAGCATCACAGCAAACAAAATCAGTGGTCATTTCCTAAGTTCTGATCTTTGTCCCTTTGTGCTTTGTTTTTCATCTGCAGAACAAGATTATTTCAGTGTATAAAAACTGGTGGAGCATCTGAGGTCCTCAGATTCTACTGTTTATTGGTTTAGCCCAAGCACAAGTAAAATATTGTGTGCTGAGAATACGGCTTGGATGGTGCCCTGCAAAAAAGTCATTGTCACACTTCTTTTATTGAATGTTATCTGCAGTTGTTACACATGGTCGCTTTCAAAGTTGCCTTATCCACCAAGCAGTGTTCATCCCACGCAGGGATTAGTCAAGATAAGAACTGAAATGAACAAGAGGAAGCATTTTGGCTCCTGTCCCTTCAGGAATCTAAGGACAACAGGTTTTCTACCTAGGAAGAACTGTTTGAAGATGTGTTTATAATTCCCAAGCTTTGTACAGATCAAATGACTAATCCAGCTACCTGGTGTTACAGAGGAATGAGGAAACCAACTCCCAGGAGCTCTCAGAAGTGTTCCTGCCACAATCTCTGTAGTAACTTAACTGAGCTTTGCTGCACGTTGCGAGTCCTGCAGATAACAGACCCTCCTAAAATCTTTAAACCTCTCTTTACCTTGTTCTTGCTTCAGTACTTAGAGAGTTACCCTAACCCAAAAAGAATTCAGCTTACTGACAAAGAAAAAAAAATGGGAAAATAAATCACTGCCTAAAGCTGAGTAAAACTGATTTACCAAAACTGAAATTAATCTAAGCATGGTTACAGTTAACATGAACATCTTCAGCTCTAAAGTGTTCAAATGAAGGGGAAAAAAAAGCAAACTAAAATCACAATTAGAATCCTATAGCTACAGCAAGCTGCCATGCACTGCAGCAAAGAGCTGAAGTTCATAACAGCCACGAACATCAAGGCTAAAATGGGAGAAAAAGGCAGGGAGCTCAGCAAGAGGTGTTGCTCCTCTCAGTGATCCACCCATTTGATGAAAACCATCAGGAGGCTGGGTATCTCCTGCCTTGGAAGAGTCAGACAAAGGAACAAATAGCCTTGAAAGGAAGGAAAGGATAACCACTTCCATCAGTTTCTCAACTTTCCACCATCCTGGAGGCACCAGTCTTACCTATCTTCTTTTTCTGCTGTCGGCCTGCTGATTCAGTTATCGTTTCCTTCTTCTTTTCCACTGCAAAATGAAAGGATACTCCATCATTTCTGCACAGTGACACCACTGCTCCTTTTCCACACTCCAAACAAAATGTTTTATTCCTCTGCAGAACAGGGGCACAAAAGCAGCTAAGTAAGACTAAGAACATGTTCAGAATCAATAAATTATCAACTACCAAGACTGATTACACCAATCACTTGAAAACTATGTAAAAAAAAAAAAAAATAAAAACCCTGGATAAGATACAAATATATTTAAAGGGTTAATTTTGAACTCTGTCAAGAGCCCATAACACTATGGACTGAGCAGTCTAGGGACAATTTTGGCTCAAGTGACCCTTGCTGATTTGTCATTAGTATCAGACAGTACTTTTGATTCAGCAAGTGGAATGAAAAGAGCTTTGTGGCAAGCTCTGCTCCCGATTATCTGCAGTGGGAAGCAGAATACAGGAAAGTCTGTGTTCTCCTACATCCCTTCTTCACAGGCAGGCATTCTCAGGGGAAATGCTGTCCAAGCAGGCAGCCACAGCCTCTCCCTTCTTCAATTCATCAGCCCTCAAGTATTTCCAATATTTTAAAGCAGAAGCCTAAGGTCAAATGTACTAAAACCCTAAATCAGGCATGCACCAAGCACCTGCCACCAACCAGCACTGCAGCAAAGCAGGCCAGCAGAGCCAGCCCAGGGAAATGGGAACACAGCAAATGTGCTGCTCAGCTCCCAAGGAGCTTCTGGGACAGCAAAAGGGCTTTCCCAGGAAGCAAGAGACATTTTCATTCAAGACCTATAACGAGAGTACTCCAGGAAGCAAGGATGATGAAGCACGACCATGGTCTAAGAACAGAGCAGCCCTTCTTTACTTTAATCTCTCTGTATTTATGCCAACTGCACGTGCCATATCTACTCTACCAGCAAAGAGCCTGGGCTCACTGTCAGCTCACAGACACCTGAGTGCTGGGGCTCCCTTCCCTCATGAAGTACCAGCTCAGCACAGACCTTCCAGCCCTGATTTCAAAGCCCAGAGGAAATGAAGACAGCTAGCCCCCCAAGCCACACCAGGGTTTGTAGAGCTGCCTTATGAACTGCCTGTGAGTCAGTCACAACTGCTCAGAAAAATCACACCAGCCCACACAAGTCACCTCGACATCAACCCTCCATGGCAATGGAGTGAGACACAACTGCTTTTCCCAAAGAGCAGGAGGAACAGGAAGGCAGGGAGGAAAAAGAGAGTGTGTGGCCCTTGGGAATACTGCAGAGAGGTGTCAGATGACACAATGCACCCAGGGCTCACAGAACACTGTCTCCATAACCTTCCTTATGCCAAATCCAGCTGGGAAACTCCATCAGTCCCTCCCTGCCCTGGCCTACATAACCCCACGGCCCCAGCTCTAAATTCTAGGCAGTGCTATTAACATTTATGCCAAGCCCAAGGAACTCCCAGCCCCAAATCCCTCGGGACTGCCCATGGGAACATCCACATCAAGACATCAGAAATTCCAGGGACAGCCTTCAGCCCTGTAAATTTACCCCTAGGTTCAGCCAGAATAATCCCTGCAGCAGCCTCAGACACGGCTGAGCCTCTCCCTAGGCAGGAGAGGACAGGAAGAGATGAAATTAAGGAGTAACAATGTCTGCTCAAGCACACTACCCAGCCCCTTTGTTTTCGCAAATCCTAAGGATCGCTAGGACTCTCACGGGAGAGCTTAAAGGTCTCAAACGTGTTTTTTTCCTGTTTCAGATGTGTTAGATAACAGTTGAAAGGTGTGGCTCAAGTGGTCCACTTGGCAAGCTGTAAGCTCTCGGGTCAGCCAGCTGTCCTCAGCACAAGAGGGGAAGGGTAAAAAAGTAAAGCTGAATTTTTACTGACTAATTATCCAGCTTCACCTTTTTTTTTCTCTTTTTTTTTTTTTTTTTGGATTTTTTTTTTGTTGAGGGTGGGGAATCAAACAAGGAGATCAGAAACTAATTGAGATGCATGAACCTCACATCGCTCCTTTCACAGACCATAGCCTAGTTACCAGAAGTGCTGTAAAAGCAAACAGCATTAAACCCTTACAGCAATCATTAAGCCCTAGAGATTAAGCCCTGCTAACTGCTTTTGGAATTGAACAGCATAAACACCAGAGGACACTAAGTTTGCAGCTGGGTTTCAACTCCTTCTCCAAACTTGCTCTTCAGGGGCCAATTTCATCCCAAACACAGGACAAGTGGGATTCGAGTGAGGCAGGCAGAGATGCAATCCCCATCTGCTCCTGCTGTGGTGACAAAAGCCCCTAATGACACAAACTTGACTATACTTCAACTCCTCAGCTGAAACTGCCCAGGGGAAGGCTGGAATGAGCTGGGCTGGTAAGAGCAATATGTGAGAATATGGCTCTCTCATGCATTAAAGAGCACTGACACCATAATGAGATATTTGTAAGGTAAAACCAGCTCTATTTTGGCCCCAGTTGTCGTGTGCTGTCTCTCATTGCTGTAACTTGGGTAGGGTGCACACAGCTGAGATTGACAGGTCAGAATTTCTCCCCTGCAATTTGGCTTCTGATACAGACAGGTCCATTTAAACACTCCATTCTCCCTCCTGTTTACCATTTCTCTTAATATTTGATGCAGATCTTCTGACTGCTCACCCTCAGCTCCCTTTTCCCTTCTTCCCTCATCCTTTGTTTACCCTCCCCCAGGCCTCCTCTCTGTGGAAAGAATCTGGGACTTATTTCCTAATATTTCCTAACCTATTTGCTTCCAGTTTACATTAATTTGGGTTTTTTATCAGCTGATTGCTCAGACCTTTCTATGATGGCTTTGTCTTTACTCATCCTCTACCATCAACCATCACTTTTAATCCTTATATAAAAGGCTTTTTCCTCATAGTATTCATCACCCAACCCTAGTTCTTTCTTTCTACAGACCTCAAATCCTTCTCTTCACCCCTGAAAGTCAGAAATTACAACTCTGGATGTAGTTCAGGCATTTATTTCAGACACTGGCTGCTCATACGCAGAAAAAAAAGATGCCAGTACCAATCTCTTACTCCCTCCTGTCCTCCACTGACAGCAGGGGCAATTTAGACAAGGCAAGAGGTCTTTGGCTGAGCTTCCTCCAGCAAAAGACCAAGAATTAAGGACAGGAATAAGCCCCTGGTGAGTACTTACATTTCTTGCTCTGCTTTTCCACTTCAGCCTTTAATCTCTTGTATTTGTCTGTCCGATAAACCAGCACCCAGGTTATACCTGAAACAAACAGCCAGTGAGGAGGGAAGTGAAAACCTCCTGCAAGAATGCTGCTGTGAGGGAGCAAATCCACGTGCAGAAATTCCAACTCCCATGTCAACAAAACCCCGCTGTAACACAGGCAAGGGAGCACAAAAGCACCAGCCAACTGCACCAGCCCCTTCCCTCAAATCCCCATGCCAAGGTTCATGTAAAATGGAACTGTAAAATAAATCTTGAAATGAGCTATAGGTGTAAAACTGAAACAACTTTTTAGTTTTTGCGTTTATTGATAAACCTGTTTTGCATGTGTGGGATGAAGATTTGGGGATAAAGGGGATTTGGGGACATAGCACGATGCCAGAAAGGGGAGCTGTGACTTGTAACTCCCCCAAAAGGCACCTATCCAGCATTTCCTTAAAAAGCTGCCCGTCTTTCAACCACTGAATATAACAAACCTTTCCAAGCAGCTATTTCAACCCCTGAAATACAAAACACCTTTCCAAGCAGCTTAAAGCACCACCATGACTACAAGGTCAGGCAACTTCCACACATCCTTCCCGCAACAAATGGGGGAAAACCCACAAGCTATGGGGGAAAACCACTACGTCCTCTTTCATCCTCCCTCCTGGAGCCGACAACGCCAGTTCGCAGCGCTTTGCACCGGAGCTCAGCCCGCTCGGGGGGGACTCACTCACCGCTGTCCTCTCCGTGAGGCGCCTCAGGTGACCCCGAGCCCCGTGTCACAGCCCCGCTGCTCACGGCCGCCCCCGGCAGCTGCCCCCCGCCCCCGGCCGCGCCCTGCCCGGCTCACCCTCGGCCAGCAGCGCGGTGCAGACGGAGATGAACACGATGAGGAGGGTGTCGGCGAACATGGTGCTCATGGTGCCGCCGCCGCCGACCCGGGAACGCCGCCGCGCACCCGGAAGTGCACCCGCCACCCGGAAGCTGCCTGCCCGCGTTGCCTAGCAACGCCCGGAAGCGACCACCTGCGCTTCCGGCCGCGCGGAAGCCGCGGGAAAGGCGAGGGGCGGGGAGGTAGCGTCGGGCGCTGCTCTGATTGGGCAAGAGGATTGTCAATCTTTCAATCGTCGCGCCGGGCGCTGCGTTGATTGGGTGACTCCGCCGTCAATCGTGGCGGTGGGTCCCGCCCCTCGGCGGGGCTGAGGGAGGGTCGTTGTCATGGCGGGGTGTGCGCCCCGCACTTGCTGTAGCCCGGCTGAGTCCCGCGCGCCGGGCCGGTTCGGGGCTCGCGGAAGGCTCCACAGAATCTGTTAGGTTGGAAAAGACCTCCGCCATCATCGCGAGTCCAGCCTGTGATCCAACACTGCCGTGGCACCAAGCGCCATGCCCGCTGTTTCCTTAAACAGCCGCAGGCACGGTGACTCCATCACCTCCCTGGGTAGCCCGTCCCAGCGTCTAATCACCTTTGTGAGAAGAAATTCATCCTCATGTCCGACCTAGACCTCCCCTGGTGTAGTTTGACACCGGGTGGGTGTCTACCCTCCCTGCACCTTGCTGGGATGCGGTGCCTGAACCCGCCTGCCCGGGAAGATGCGCCCGGCGTTTGCTCCCAAAATGGTTGCCTTGGAGAAGCCTTCCTGGTTTCGACAACTCTGCCCTGGGTAAATTTGCCGGTGGTGTGAATGGAGGGGTTGGAGGCCAGCATGGTCAGGTTTTGGAGCAGCTGGTCTAGCGAAAGGCGTGCCCGTCCATGGGGGTGGAATGAGATGGTCTTTAATGTCCCTTTCAACCCAAACCCTTCTAGGATTCTGTGATTCTCTGAATACCCTGTTCGTGCATCTCACCAGGAAGCGCTCTCTGGGATCGAATGTTTAGGAATATTGCTGCCTGCCCTTTACCGGGCACTCTCCTTGTACAGCCTTGGAGTACAGCACTCTGTGATTCACAGGGAATTAAATCTCCCATTGCTCGTGTATGTAAACTATTCACGGATGGGATGGGACTATGAAGTGCATTAATGAGGACAGTGCAATAATGGCGAGGATTTGGCAGACAAATTGGCTTTTACTGAGGCTCCAACGATCACAGCCGGAGCATCAGAACTAGACCAAATCCACGGGTTGTAATGGGGTGAGGAGACCTAGAAAGCAGAAATACAGAAAAGGAAACAGGGCAGGCAGGGAAGGGCAGGTTTGTGCCTGTCCTTACGTAACAGAGGAGTTTGCTGTCGCTGCCAGCGGTGCACTGTGGGATTACACGGGCACAGCTGAGTGGAAAACAGGGAAAGGAAAAAAAGCTACCGCCCTTAAATTAAACACACCAGTCAGAAAGAGGGCGAGGAGCTGGAGCTCGGGGAAGACAGCGCAAGCAGCGAGTGAGGGCGTGAGGGCAAACAGCAAACAACCTCTCTGAGCCTGGGGAGAAAGAGGAAACCAGAGAGCCACGTGTGTGCAGGTGGCTGAGTCAGGTGTCACTGAGAGGTGCAGCCACACACCGCAGGAAAACTCCCAGCACCGTGTCCGGGCACGGGGAATTTCCTGCGACACCAAGGCAGAACTGAGAACTGGATGCCAGCAAAGTGAGACTCAGAGCCATCAGGGAGACAGGGATGAAACCAAGGGTGGGGTTTTCAGTTTGGAGGGAGCAGCTGGAAGATGTTGACAGCTGGCGATGAGGCAGGACTTGTGATATACAGAAAAAATTCTTCCCTGCGAGGGTGGGGAGGCCCTGGCACAGGTTGCCCAGAGAAGCTGTGCCTGCCCCATCCCTGGAAGCGCCAAGGCCGGGCTGGGCAGGCCTGGAGCAACCTGGGATAGTGGAAAGCGTCCCTGCCCATGGCAGGGGGCTTGGAATGAGATGATTTTTAGGGCCCCTTCCAACCCAGTGCATTCTGTGGTTCTATATTGTTTTGTGCCACCTCATGCAGTTCCCTGTGCTGTATGCCATCCTCCACCCTCTCTCCTCCTCTTTAGAGCTCCCTGACTTTGCTGGCTGTGAGATGTATCAGCATCTATCAAAGCAGTATTTTGCAATAGTCTCTCATGCTGCTGTGGGAAATGATTCACATGGTATCACTTATTGATACTGAATGGGGTTTTTTTTGCAGATGTGGGCCACAAGGAGATGGTCAGTGACATGAACCTCTTTCCTCTGCAGTGTCCTGCTTTGAACTGGAGGTAGAGGTGACAACAGGCTCTTTGTAATTTCATCCTGTCACTTTGAATTACACCAGGATCTTTATCACCAGATCCTTTTTTTCAGACAACACACGGCATATTACCCTCAATGGCATTTCCTTTTCAAAACAGCATTCTGTGCTTTGATCAAAGTGTGAAGGACAGATGAGAGTTGGGTGCAGTCTGATTTGGTCTACCAGCCTGGGATATGAGAAAAAGGAAGGCATTTGCATAATACATCCCTCTGGTTCCATGAGCCAGGGGCTGGTGTAGTCTACAAACATTCTAGATATAGAACTGGTAATATTTATGGAGGCAACCTTGAAACCAGATTAGAGAGACACATAATCCCAGCAGGGATCCCCTCTTTCATGTACTGAAGTCTCCAAACTTAAAATGAACAAAAGGTTCAGTTGCTTTGCACAGTGTGTTAGTGACCAGCAGCCAGTAAAAGGGTGTGCAAAATTCTCGGTTTTGAGGAAAGGTGCCATCTGAAACTTAACTGGGACTTGGATTTGGTTCACTTCTAGTTCACAGCCCTGGCCTGGTTTTGAGAGAGCCATTAACCTGACCTCTGCAAGTTCTCCTTGTGTTCTGTATAAATAAGCCTTGGCTATCCTTACTCAGACGCCTCCAGGGCCCATCAAGAGGCTTTTACTTCTCCTTCCCCCTGCAGGGGTGTCAGCTCCTGCCAAGTGTCCAGCGATAAGTGGACCTGGAGGTGAAAAGCCACGATGGGCATCCTACAGAGAAGCACAGCCTGAAACAGGTGCAGCACAGCAGAGGGTCTGGCCTGTCCCCAAGCAGGGCAGCAATGAGGGCAGGCAGGAGGAGACCCCCACTAACCTGGAATTCTCACTGTCCTGAGGCAGTTTTGCCATCCAGATACAGCTGTGTCAGTGTTGGAGTAAGACAGAAGAGCTGTGAATAGCTCCTGGGTCCCAATGGGGTACACAGGAGCTGTGCCCATGGGCAGTGCTTGGAAACTGGCAGGGGGCCATGGGAATGCACAGGGATTCATCCCTGCAGGAAGTTCTCATCCATATATAGCACTTCCTTCCCTGGCAGTGGCTGCATGCAGTGCCATTCTCCCATGGCGCCACTGCAGAGGGATTGGGAGCAGTGGGCAGAGGGGTCCCCAGGGGATCCTCTCTCACATCCTGCATGTGATGAGGGCTGGGACGTGGGACCTGTCTGGAAAACATCTCCACACCTGTTTTGCAGCGTTGAAGTAGGAAGTTAGAAACCTAGGTGAGAGTTCTGATCCTTCTGAACAGGGCTGGGAGGAACCTTGGGGCATTGCCTCAGCTGGCTCCTGCCCCAAAAAAGCATCAGCAGTACTAAACACTTTCCATACAGAAGCAGGTCTACTGTCCTTTGTTTGGTTTTTTTTTTTTTAATTCTCAGATTTAAAAGTGGAGACTCTTCTAAAACAACCTTTTCTAGGATTTCACCATTTTCAACACAAGAAAATGTCCCTGAATAGTTTTTGTTACAGTGTTGACCCGGCAACATTTTGTATAATCCCTACTGGTAAAAGAAATTTATTCCCTTTTTGTTCGTGGCAGTCTTTTATGTATTTGGAAATGGATATTATGTCCCCACAGTTTTACAGCCCAGCAGAAACTTTCCCCAGACTAAACACAGGTGGGCCCTGCAGTCCTACAGAGCCAGACCCTGGGCTGTTCCCGAGTCCTCACTGGAGTCTCTGCACCAGGCCTCACCTTTCTCAAAACACACTGTGGCTGTTTTACGTGCCCCAATGGGATGTTTGCCTTTTGCACAGTGGCATCACCAATTGCCTCTTTGATCCACTCTGCACCTGATCTTTATCTGTAAAAGGCCTGGCTAGCCAGCAGGTTCCTATCCTGCATTGTCATGGATCATTATGACATTTGTCTGCATGGACTTGCACCCTACATATTGCCAATCCTTTTTCCATTTTGTTGAGGTCATTTTGACTTTGAATCCTGGCCTCTCCCAGGTGTTCATGGCTCTTCCCAGACAGATCCCATTTGCCAAAGACATAAGCATAATTTTTATTCCTGGATTTGGGTCGTTAATAATAATTTACGAGTGCTTGCAGGACCAGGGCCCGGGTGGGAGATTCACAGAACCGTTATGGTTGGGAAAGACCTCTGAGATCACCAAGCCTAAGCATTGTTCACCAAGCCTAACCAGCACTGTTCACCATGAAACAGTGTCCTCAAGTGTCACGCTTGCCTGGTTCTTGAACATTTCCAGGAATGGTGTTTCCATCATTTCTCTGTTCAAATGCCTGACCACCCTTCGGGTGAAGAAATTTTTCCTAATATCCAATCTACCCACCCAAACCTTGGAATAATTTGAGGGTATTTGCTCTTATCCTATCCCTTGTTACGTGGGAGAAAAAGGCCAACCCTCACCCAAGCCATAACCTCCGTTAAGGTGTAGAGTAATAAAGCCCCCCCTGAGCCTACTTTTCTCCCGGCCAAGCCCCCCCAGCCTGTGCTCGACCCTTTCCCAGCTCTGCTGCCCTTCTCTACACACTCTCCAGCCCCTCAGTCTCTTTCTTGTCGCGAGGGGCCCAAAACTGAATCCCCTTTTTGAGGTGAAGCCTCAGCAGAGCCCAGCACACGGGGATGGCCACTGCCCTGGTCCTGCTGGCCGCACTATTGCTGATCCAAGCCAGAACGCCCTCGGCCTTCTTGGCCAGCGTGGGAGACAAATGATGGAGGTTCTGCCGCGGGCCACGGTGGTGTGGTCCTAGCGCTGTCTGGGATGAAGCGGAGCGGCCAGAGCGGCGAAGGGAGCCGGTGCGGGGCCGGCGCGGCCGCAGCGCCTTTGTCCGCGGGCGGCAGGGCGGGCGGCAGGGCGGCGGCGCGGTGCGGGCCCATGTGGCCGCAGTGCCGCCCGCCGGCGGGCTGGGCCGGAGCATGTGCAGCTGCGGCAGCACCTGGCAAGGAGCCGCAGCGCCGGGGATGTGAACCAGGCGGGGAGGAAGGCCCTTGACTCATCAGATAAATCCAGCCCCGCACGGCGAGCGAAGGCGGAGGAGGCGCGGCGGCGAGCCGGGGAGGATGGCGGGGGACAGCGAGCAGCGGCTGGAGGAGCAGGGGCAGCCCAGCGGCGGGGAGCCCTTCCTCATCGGGGTCAGCGGCGGCACGGCTAGCGGCAAGGTGCGGGGGTCGGCGGGGGAGCCGGGCCGGGCGGGCTCCTGTGCGGCGGCCCCGCCACGCCGGCCACATGGCAGCGCGGCGGGTCCGAGCGGCCGCCCCGCCACGTGCGCTGCTCCGCGGCCGGGCCGGGGCTGCGGGGGAACCGGGGCTGCGGGGGAGCCGCGGCTGCGGGCTCGCCGCGCGGGCTCGCTGGGTGCCCGGGGAAGGATGATCCGGTGGAGGGAGCGCGGCCGCCGAGGCCTCTGCCCGGCCACGGACGGAGCCCTGCGGACACGTGGAGGGGGTGCGGGGTGGGTGTGGGGTTTATTCGCTCCTTCTCTCCGGCCGGCACCTTGTGTCCCTCTGTGCCGGCAGCGGGCAGAGCTGGGGGCCGCGCGGAGCAAGGGTGGCCCTGGCTCGGCCGGGGTAGAGGCGGCATCTCCCCTCTAGAATCTTTCCTGTGGCTGTGGTCAGCGCTTCCCCCGTCCCCCTTCACCTGCACCGACCCCAGGGGCAGCCCGCCCCGCAGAGCACCTCGGGGGGGAGGGGGGGGGGGGAAATGCGATTTTTTTTTTTTTTTTTTTTAATTTCCCCGCCTCCGCCCCTAATTGTGCCGGTCGTGCATGGGGGGTGCTCTTCTCTACCCAACTTTAGGGTAGCGGGAGCGGGGATTCTGCAGCAAATGCTGACTCACAGCGGCAGAACGACCTCCTGGCTGCTGTGCCGGGAGGGGCTGGCCCTTGGCAGCGGCAGGTGGGAGCGGAGCGGGCCGAGGGCTGCGGGCGCGGGGCAGCCGCCCGCCGGGGCAATGCGGGTGTTCCCGGCAGGCTGCTACACCCGGACTGCAGCGCAGGGCAGCCTCCAGCCGCTTGTTTTCGTTGTTTCATACAATGTATCTGTCTGGATTTGTTTAACCTCGCTAGGTCACTTTCTTTCTTAATAGGAAAAGAAAATTGCTTTTTTTTTTTTTTTTTTTTTTTTTTCCCTTCTTATTTAAGAGCAGTAAAACCAGCTCTGCAGCTCGTGAGGGCTCGTATGCAGGGCAGCGCATTCTACCTGTGTTTTGGAAAGGATGACTAGATTTGGAAGTAGCTATACCTGTGAAATATTTCTTGTTGAGGAAACCGAATGTGGGCTGGCACAGGAGAAGGATGAGCCTTAGCTCTCCGTGTTGATCCGTGTTTGGAGGGGATCCCTCCTTCTCTCGAAGGATGGCTGTACCTCAGCCCAGTGTTTTAAGCATGTCTCTCTGAGTACCCTAGTGATTCTTGGACTGCTGTTGCTGCTGCAGGGGGAAAAAGCCAGCTGTAACAGGGGAGGGATGGCGAGAGAGGATGCAATCTCCTCCGGTGGGAACCAAAGCTGGATTGTTCTTGCAGTACAGCTCCTGGTGACTCAAACACGCCGGGTTTGTCTGTTCTCTGATGCGTGGGTCTGCCTCTCTGTAGTTGTCCCAATAACATCGCGTCTGGCGCTGCTGAACTGTTACTGAACACTGTGTCTCAGGCCCACAAGGTAAAACCAGCGATTACAGTACAATGCACCACAGTGGTGCTCAACTTCAAAGTGAAAATGCTCAAGAGCAGCAGGCTGCCTTAGGGAAAAAATAGGGAAATGGTCCTTTCTAGCAAGGGAGATGTACTAACTGGCTTTTCCTGTCTCTCAGCTTTGATTTCCCCCCCTCCAGTGACTGCTGAAAACCTCTGTGCAGTGTTTCTCATTGAAGGGAATACAGCAGATCACTACAGAGTTGGTGGGAAAAGGCTACAAGAAATATGCTGGCAAAAAAATCACAAGCAGCAGGAAAAAAGGACCTGGAACTTGTGCCCACAGCTCCTAGGTTCACATTTGGTGCAGCTGCAAGGCAGGGATGTGGGGGGCTGTCCCTCACCTGACTGGTGACAGTGCCCTGTGCCTGGCAGTGCCGGGTGCCACAATGGGGCTGATGAAGTTTGCTTAGCTAAGGGCTTGCCTGCTGCCAAAATCCAGCCCAGAGGCTACTGTGCTAATATGCTGGCTCTGGGTGAAAAGTGAGTGCTAGCAGGAAAACCGGGAAAGTGACAAATCCATGGGACTCGCCTCGACACCAATTGGGGGTTGTTGTCACAACACACCCCTTTGGCGGCACACCAGCCCAAAGATAACGGAGGGAATTTGCCTTCCAAGGCTCCCCACAGCTCCTCCCACTGCTGCTTTTGGGTCTGACATGGGGATAATCGGCTCCAGAGTCCCCTCCATCCCTCTTGGTGTACCAGCACTGCCGGGTTATGGAAGGATGGGGTTGTGTCCTGTGGATTGCCATGATTTCTCATGTGGTGCCCTGGTGAAGCTGGTGTTGGAAGCAGCCGGCCTTCCCGAAGAGCTGGGCATTGTTTGGCTGGTGTTCCTTAAATCTGGGAGAGCTCAAGTTCAAAGCTTGAGTGCTCTTCCATAGTGAGCAAAAGAGGCTTGAGACACTTTGGCCGCTCAAATACGGGCAGAACACTGAGTGCTTTCCTGGTTTTTTGGCTCTGGGAAGAAAGCTGGGCTGCGTTGGGAGCAAAACTGGGGAGCTGCAGAGGTCCTGGACAGTCTGGGATGTCGCAGCCTCTCTGAGGGCAGTGCCAGCTGCACAGTGGCTGTTTTGAGTCAGGCTCTTCACAAAAACTAGAGCTGTCCCCTGAAATCCAAGCACTGTGCAGTCTGGGCAAAGCATGCTGGGGTTTCCTGGGGTGGAGATGACTTGGCATTAAGACCCCTGAGCTGTGTCAAACCTGAAGAAGACTGCCTCGTTCCCTCAGAGCCATTCCCAAGGCTGCTTGTCGCGTTTTCTTTCGCCCTCTCTGTTCTCAAGTGTTCTGCTAGAGTTGTCGTTTCTCTCTTACACCCTTGGCCTTTGTGCTAACAGCTTCTTCCCTTGCTCCTGCAAGAGATTCCTGACTACCGAGGGCTCTGCAGCGTCCAAGGCAGGCAGCCAGGCTGCGGGCTGGGGGAAAGTTCAGCAAACTGACTGCTGAGATGAGCTGGGAACTGTTGGGATCCCTCCTTAAGCTCTTTCTGTGTCCTCACTTCAGCTTAGCTGCTGGGACCTTGCAGCTCTGCCAGCAGTGCCTGGAGTAGCTTGCTCCCAGCAGCAGCCCTGGCATCTGGTGCTGGGGTGGCTGCAGAGGTGGGGAGAGCTCTTTCAGCTCGGGCTGAAGTGTTAATTGTTGTCCCCACGTGAAGTGAGGTGCTGATTGCTGCCTTCCAGCAGGAGCTTGTAAGAAAGGACACATCTGTAAAGGGCTGATTGCTTTGGTTGGGTGCTCACAGCTCAAATTACGGTGAGGGCTGAGTATGGGTGCCACTGCAGCCCTGTAGTTACATCACTTGGGTCTGGAGTTAGCACATGGAGTTCCCAGTGTCTGTTGGGACATGCAGCCTGAGAGTTTCCAGCCTGCAGAGCCCCGGGATTGCAGTCTGTGTTCAGCCAGGTGTGCTCCTCACCGGCTCCACCAGGCACTCTGAAGGCTGGCTGAGGCTGGAGGAGTGAGCTGGCACTGCCCAGCCAGGGTGGCACAGCCGGTGCTGGCCCCCAGGGAAGGATGGAATGAGCTGCATGGGGCAGTTCCAGCTCTGCATGGAAGCTCTTTTGTGACAGAGCCCGGTCCTCTACCACAGCAAGGGCTGAGGTCCCTGCAGCAGCCCGGGGGTCAGTGCCACAGTGTCACCACCCGGATGGCTGGCAGAGAAGCCCAGGGGAGATCCGGGAATGCCTCCCCCATGGGAGGGGGACTAACAGGAATTGCAGCAGCCCTGTGCCGGTTCAGCACCATTTCCTGGTGACGTTCATTTGTGGCTGGCAGGAGCTCTGCATCACAAGGTCTGACTAGTTAAACACTGGTGTCAACGTGTGCTAGAGACTCGTCAAACTTTCTAGTAGAAAGTTGTTCTGTGCCAGCCCAGATCAGACTGATCCACAGGACGTTTTGATGGGTCAGCCCTTTCCTGTTACTGATGGAATATGTGCTCATTATGGAGCCTGCTTACCATAGTCCCGTGGGCTCAGCCAGCTCTGGGCTATGGAGTTTGCAGCAGGGGCTCGAGAAAAATATCCTGTGCCTAAAACCAGAGGATTGGGAGGGATTGTGTTAGAGTGCTTGTTTTCGTCCCTGCCTGTAATCTGTGTTTAGAGCCTCTGTGTATGCCTGTTTATGCTCCAGCCCGGGATTGCTGATCACATGCACAGTGTCCCAGGGTGAGTGAGTAGAAACCTGGCTATCCCATTCCTGCTCTGGCTGGCCTGTGGCTCACAAAGGGAAAGGCAGGATGGTGAACCTGCCTGGGAATGCTCTGGGGGGAGGCCCAGATTTCTGGTTCAAGAATAGTAAGTTTCCAGTGCTAGTGTTGCCACATGCATGTGCTCCCATTAGGACTGGAAAGGATGGTGTGGGTCATGAACTGGCTGTGTCTGCAGTCACAGGCATTTGATAGATGCTCTGGGGCCCTTCCCAATTTGCTGTCTGTTCTGTGTGTCATCCCAGTCCAAGCACTTCCTGGCACTTTATAATTACCATAGCCTTCAGGAAAAGACCAACATCTGTAACTCATGTGCTGCAGGAGATAAGCTGGAGATAAGGGCAGCATGCTATAGAGAACAGCAGAGAAAGTAAACAAATAATTACAGCGGTTCCCTGTGTTTGATCTGAGGGAAAATCCTGTCAGAGCACGAAACTGGAGACTGTTTTCTCCATAAAGGTGTGATGAGGACACCCCAAGCAGGCTGCTGCAGATGCAGAGCCATGGCCAGCTCCTGCCAAGCCAGCTCCCAATCAGATCCTCCAGGAAGGGTGTGATGGCAGTGGTGTCCCTGGAGATAACCTCTGGGCTCCTTTCCCTGGTGGCATGTGGCTGCTGCAGTCTGTCCTTGCTCCTGGCTGTGCTGTGGGCCAAGGGCATTGCTCTGTTGGGGAGGATTGTCCTCATGAGCAGCAGCTTGGCTCAGGGTGAGCAGCCTGCAGTGGTGGCAGGAGGCTGTGCCTCTCTTTCCACACTTTTGGCACAATCCTTTTCCTCCTCCTGAGGGCTCTGGCAGCTTCAGTGTTTCTTTAGAGCTGGAATTACTTGGTCTGGCTAAGTCACTTTTGCTTGGTGTCTCATCTAGAGTCCCTGGGAAAATGGGAGGGCCTCCCTGTAACTGGAATGGGAGCTGGAACATCCCTCGGCAGTGCTGGATTCCTTGGGGATGCACAGACTGCTCTCAGCATGTGGGTTTTAGCTTATCCACCTGCACAAGGCTCAGGAGTTCCTGCTAGCCCAGGACAGGCCTTGCCCTCCTGGGGCTGGAGGCATCAGCTGAGTCCTGGCCCCTTCTCGTGGTGGTTCCTGGTGGGTGACTCTGGCACTGTCCATCAGCCTTGTCCTCAATACCTATCAGAGGTCATAATTCAATGAGCAGAGCTACCCAAGAGGGATTGTGGGATAATCTGCATAATAATGCCAGGGAATTAGTCAACTCCTGAAGAATATCTGAGCAGCTGGCTATAGGCCATGAGTGAATGTGAATTAAATATGTAATTAATATATTCCAAATAAATGTCAGGGGTAGGCCTCTAAGCACCCATCTATCTGTTGAGTTTCTTCCCCTGTGTACCACCTCTCCTTTTGGGAAAATAAGTGGGATTTCTTCCCCAGGTGCCCTCTGTATCTTCCCTTCCCAGCAGAATAAAGCTGTACTTCTTCCTTGAACACTGGCTGCTTGTGTGCTTGGTTCAGGGGAGGAGCCCTGCAAGGGGAGCTGCAGCTGCTTCTGCTCAGGAATAACCTCTTGGAGCTCTTGCTCGCGTGGTGCTGTGCTGATACCTTCCTTTCCACGAGCTGTGAGGTGTGGGTTGGTTTGCACAGCTTTCCCAGGGAGCAGCTCCAGCACAAAGCCTGGGGGAGTGCAGCTCTGGGGGTTTGCTCCAACCTGGAGCCGAGTTCCCCTTGCTGCAGTGTGTGGGAAGTCATGACCGATGGCAGGAGCCACGGTCCCTCCCTGCCCACGTGCTTGGAAAGTCCTGCTTCAGTTCCATGTGGCTACCATGGGAAAGGTCTGCTTGGCAACCACGGAGGCTCAGAGGCTGCTGGGTCCTGGCTATATTTAGTTTTAACCAAGTTCTGGAGGAGGGGAAGGCTTTTGCTGGAGAAAGCATCCTGTTGCTGGGAGTTGGCTGTGGCTGAATCACCGGCAGTGCTCGCTTTGGCTGGTGGCAAGGTGTGCAAGGGTGATGTGGATATGGAGAAGGGGCAGAGCAGGGACAAGGAGCTCTGGCATAGCTCTCATAGCTCCTGCAGAGGAGTTGCGACCTAAGGCACAGCCAGTGGTGGGCTTCGAATCCTCCAGGTTGTGTACTGGGATCACCTCACCTTTCTCAAGCCATCCTCTGCACTCCTGGGCTTCTTGGAGAAGAAGCAATTGTTTTCTTCCATGGGAGAAGCAGTTAGGAATTGACAAAAGAGGGAATCTGAGCCCAGGCTGCCCCTTCAAGTGGGTGCTAAGTGTGTGTTGTCAGCGTGTGTCCCCTGCATCCAGACCGGTGCACACTGGCACGGTACTTTGGAATGAGGCTCTGTTCTTGCTCTTACTGAGCATCTGTGGGTCTCCCCAAAACCTGGCTGTGCTAATTTCCAGTTATTGATGGATCTCTTCACAGTCACGTGTGTGTGCTGTGTTTCTTTAGGAGAAAAGGGTTTAAGCAGGGAATATGTCATTTATTTGAGGGGACACTTTCTGAGGCTGAGAGTTTCTGTTCCCATTGTGCAGGGGAGTTTCCAAGCTGTGTGTTTCTGGATTTTCTTCCTCCTTAACAGTGGGTGTTTATCAGCCAAGGGGAAAAACTGCATGTCCAGCTGTAGGAGTTGTTCAGATTGGCATCAAGGACTGCCCCTCATGAGACATTGCTCTTCCTTTCACAAATGATAGTGAGAAAAGGGAAAACCTTCTCTTGGACCTCACTGCCCTACTGAGGCAAGCTGAACATGCCCTGTCCCCCACTGTCCCTGTGTCCTGCTGCACTTAATGCCGGTATAACGTGTGAGCAGTGCCTGACTCACCCCTGCAGGACCAAGGTGACAAGTGTGCCTCTTCCCAGGGCCAGGAGGTGACATCCCTGCTCACCCAGGCAGTATGGGATGTTGAAACTGAGCTTGGTCCCAAGAGCAGGATGTCCTCATTGCTGTCTTTCTCCACCACTTCTGCCAGCTCTCCAGAGCCCACCAGAGCAAAGGGAAGGGTCCACTGTGTCTGCCAGGTTGCTTTTTCCAAGAGGCACCATCTACCCTGAAGTCCTGGATGGAAAATGCAGCTGGGATACAATCTGTTCCTTGTCTGGAAACCTGGAGGGAGGACGTGCTCCTGTCTCCAGCTGCTTTGGGGTACTTTCTCCCTGGGCTTTTCTCACCATCAGGTGTCTCAAATTGTGAGGTATGGAGCTAGAGGGTGATTTTCAGAGCTGGTGGAGGCTCTTCTCCACCTCCCAGAATCCACAGACCAGAGATTAGTGTGCAGAAGGAAGACTGGCACCGTTTGTCTGTTGCTCTCAGATGATTTTATTGCCAATATACATGCTGAGATCCAAGGGGAGAGAATGAATGAAAATCCATGTGTTGCTTTCTCCAATTCAGAGGAAAGAAGTCCTGCTCCCTCCCCTGGGCTGGCAAAAGCAGATTCTGGTGCAGATCCACACGGAACCTGTGGGTCTGTCTGGGTGGCTGTGTGAAAGGTGGTTTATTCCTGATGGCAAAGGGCCTGGGAAGTTTGGTGTCCTTGGCAGCTGTAGCCAAGGCTGAGCCCTGCTGCGCTGCATCCCATTGCTATGCAGGCAGGCAGTGGTGTCTGGGGGAGTGAACAGGCAGGAAAAGTGTAAGAGAGGCATTGAACACACCCTGGGTTTGCAAAACCTATGGCATACAGCTGGATAAGCCAGCTGTAAGGCTGAGGCAGACCAGGGAAGGATTTGGGGAGTGGGAAAAGAGAGGAAAGGGAGAGCGGGCTCTGGTTTTGTGTGGGGAAGAGCAAGTGACTGGCACGGACTTGCAAGGCTTTGTTCTGGGGGGGAGCAGCTTGGCTACAGGGCAGGGCTGCCAGCGTGCCTTGGGAAGCATGACCTGCCTGCTGGGAGAGGCAGGAGAGGCAGGTGGGATGCTCAGGAGACCCCATCCCTGACCCAACAGCCAGACTGGTGCCCAGGGCCGCCCGGACTGCTGCGGGTCAGCTGGAGCCGGTTCTCTCTGCAGCAGAGCTGTGTGAGAGCCTCTCCAGCCAGGCTGGGGATGACTCACAGCCCGGTGGTCACAGCCAAGTCAGGTCAGCCTGGCCTGGAGGGAAGAGATGGTCTCTGGAGATGGGAATGCTGTCAAATCTTCCAGCTTCTCAGGCAAACAGCCTTGCCCTCTGCCTGCCGGGTGACCTCCTCTGCCAGGCATGTGTTCCCCTCCCTGTTCCCTCTCACCAGTGCTGTCTTCAGCTCTGCAGCTGGAGGTTGCCAGCCAGGTATGGAGCAGATGGTTGAGCCATCCTGGAGGTGGGAGCATGGAAAGAGCCACAGGCAGGTTGGGGCAAGCATACTGCTCTTTTCAAGGCCCAGGGCTCAACAGAGCAGGGACAGGAGCAGCTCGGCTGGGCCTCTGCAGCCAGTGTGATTTCCTCGAGCTGGAGCAGCTCACTTGGGCACCAGGAACAGCTGCTTTGCCCCAGGCAGGGGATGCCATGGGGCAGGAGCAGAGCACTCCCCAGCCAGCCTGGCCTTGGCTCTCGCTGGCTGCCAGGCAGTGCTGCAGTCACCACCATCGCACCCACCAGAGCGAACAAGGACTCCCGTAACTAAGGAGAAGGGACTGCAGCAGGCTTTGGGATTTGTCCCCAAGCTGTGCTCTGGGTCGTGTCACAGTGGTGGCCATGCAGCTGCTGCCTGCCCTGGTGCCAGCAGAGCTGGTGCCAGCCTCCCTGTCCCAGCCTGCTCCATGTGGAGTGCGAGTTGCCCGCTCCCCGTGCCAGCGGCCGGGGCCACGTGGCTCTGCAGCCGCTGACTGTGCAGTGCCCTGAGCCTCGCTGTGCCGACAGGCACCGGGGCGTGCTGGCTCCTCCCAGCCCTGGCAGCTGTGGCAGAGAGCCCTGAGCAAGTCCCATGGCTCTCATCCTCGCCTCTTCCCGTCCCGGGCTTTGTTTGCTCTCCCTCTGAGGACTCTCTGGTGCTGTGGTGGGGATTTGTGGGCTGGAGCAGTGCTGGGGGAGCCAAGGCTGCTTTCTCAGGGAGGAGGCTCAGCCCTAGTGCCCACGGGGAGCTGCCTGGCAGGCTGGAGTGCCTGGGGCCCCTGGGCATGTGGAGCCGACTGTTTTTCTGCTGTCACTTGTGCCCAGAATAGGAACTGTGGGCAGGCTATAGGGGCGGAGGAGAGGGTGACAGGCAGCAAGCTCGGCGCTGCTGTCACACTAAAGAGTACCATGGTGATGCCTTGGGAGCACTTTTCCCTCAGTGGCTTTGGGAAAACCACAGACTCTTGGCTGGAGGTGCAGCAAGCAGGCAGGGATGTTACCTGGGGACATGCTCACTGCTGATGGGCTGCCTTTGCTCTTCCTTTCCCAGTCGTCAGTGTGCTCCAAGATTGTCCAGCTGCTGGGCCAGAACGAGGTGGACTATCGCCAGAAGCAGGTGGTGATTGTGAGCCAGGACAGCTTCTACCGTGTCCTCACCTCGGAGCAGAAATCCAAAGCACTCAAAGGCCAGTTCAATTTTGATCACCCAGGTGAATGGAGAACAGCACTCTGCCATGCACTGTGGGGAGGGAGGGCTGGAGTGGGACTCCCAGCTGCAGCAGCAAAGAGCCTGTATGGACACTGGGGCTCTGAATCCTCCTGGGACAGGAGCGGGTGGCTTAGTTAAGCTCTTGTGGAGCTGGGTGCATCACTGGCAGGGTGGCTGGGACCACCTGTGTGTCGTCCTCCCCATCTCTCTTGGGGAAGAAATGGGGTGGAGCGTTTGGGATGAGAAAGAGCAGGTTATAAACCCTCAAACTCCTTAGGACCCTCCTCTTCCTGCAAAAACATCCCCCAGTTTGAACAAGGTTTTCATAGAATCATCAAATAGTTTGGGTTAGAAGGGACCTTAAAGGTCATCTTGTTCCAACAACCTTCACCTAGAGCAGGCTGCAAAGAAGCAGATTGATTTTTGGTGCAGCAGAGTCAAGCCCAGAGAGATCTGGCCTGGCAGAGTCCCTGGAGCCAGCAGCTTCGTGTCCCTCCTTCAAGGCGGGAACCAGCTGTGCAGCTGCTCTGCAAACCCTTCCATGGAGGGGGCCCTGCCCTGTTACTACAACAGGGGCTCTTTGAACTGTCTCCAGGCTCAGTGGGGAAATTCCAGAGCTGCTGTCCCTTCGTCCCCACGAGGACAATGGCCAGAGGCAGCGAGCACTGAGCAAACAGAGCCCTGTCTGTCTGGCAGCTCAGTGCTGGAACACTGCTCCAGTCTCTCTCCAAGGGCTGGAGCCCTGGAGGAGATGCCTTCCTGCGCCTGGGCTGTCAGCACTGCTGTACAAGGACGGTATTGAGCTCTGCAGGCCACATCCCAGGCTGGTGCAGAGCCACAGAGCCCCGTGGCTCTGGCAGAGCTGAGCCTTGCCCCATCCCTGGGGAGGTGCAGGGCTTCCCTCCAAGTCTGTGTCTGTCTGTCCCCAGTGTGAGGTGCCAATGGCTCTGGCTTGGGCAAAGCTCAGCATCTGGTGGGTGGGAGAGGTTGCAAAGCTGCCTCGGGTAACGTTTCCTCTCTCCTCAGATGCCTTTGACAACGAGCTGATCGTGAAAACCCTCAAAGAGATCACAGAAGGGAAGACGGTCCAGATTCCTGTCTATGACTTTGTCTCCCACTCCAGGTCTAACAGCCGCTCCTGCCTCGCCGTGCCTCCGCTAACATCCCGCACGCAGCCCTGCCCTCCCCAGACTCCTGCCTCTGCTTGGTGCCTAACCTGCCAGTACAGAGTTCTCATCCTAACTCCTCCAGCCCGGGTTAGAGCATCCCAGGCAGAGACAGGCACAGGCTGAGGGTCTGGAAATCTGTGTAGCCATCCAGCAGCATCCAGGCATCAGTGCCAGGGGATTATAACCTCCCTTCTCTTCCCCTATCCATGCCTCCTCTCTCCATAAACTCAGTGTTTGCAGCTTTAACACGTACTCCAGCCTCAGACACCCTGGCAGTGCCAGGAAAGGAGGAGGACAGAAGTTCTTGTTCCTGTAACACTCCCCTTGCATGTGCTCAACATGTTTTTGCATGCCCATGTTGGTCGTGGACAGTGTGGCGCTGCTCCGTTTCCCGCTGCGCTGTCAGGGAAGTGCTGCCTGCTTCCCAGGGAAGCAGAACTGGAAGTGCAGGTTCCCATACATAGGCTCCCCTGGGCTTTCTGGCTTGGCACATAATCCTTGTGAGCAGCAGCTGGCCGAGGTAGGGGGAGAAGGGTTAGCGTGCTTCCCGCTTTGCTGTTTATCCTTCCAGGAAGCGTACGTATGCCTTGGATTCCCTCCACAGCGGTGGGGTAGGTCTGCCCTCTCCTCGGTCGCCCCCCTGGTGCAGCAGTGGTGTCCCAGGGTTGGAGCAGTGCTTAGGAGCACCGCTGTTGCCCCCCCTCCCCACCTCTCCTTTTGTCCCCCACCCTCCCCCAGCAGGCTTTGACTGTGCTTGCCCCTGCCAGGAAAGAGGAGACGGTGACCGTGTACCCTGCCGACGTGGTGCTCTTCGAGGGCATCCTGGCCTTCTACAGCCAGGAGGTGCGGGACCTCTTCCGTATGAAGCTCTTCGTGGACACGGACGCCGACACCCGACTGTCCCGCAGAGGTGAGGCAGGGACAGAGAGCCCCCTTAGCTGAGCTGGGCAGGGGGCAGCCACCAGAGCAGAAGAGGAGCTGGCACGAAGCTGCCAAGAGCTGGGGAGCTTTTCCTCCGCAGTGCAGAGCGTCACTAGGGCAGCTTGTGGCACCTTGCTCCGTGTCTCTCGGGATTCAGTGGGATTTTTGCTGCCTTGGCTGGGATTCTGCCTTTGATGACTGCTGAGCCTGCTGTGTCCTCACATGGCCCTGTGGCACCAGCCCAGTGCCAGCAGCTGAGCAGCAGCTGCTGCTGCCAGTCAGCAGATGCCAGCAGGGAAGGGTGCAGCGGGCAAGGCAGAGCATCTGGACAGTTCAGTCAGAAGGCAGTACCTGAGAGATCCACTCAGGACCTGGGCTGCGCTCTGAGGGGGTGGCACTTGGGCCCTGGATGTCCCTCTCTAGGACTCCCCTTGTCCTGCTGGCTTGGCTGCGGGAGGCACACCCACGCTGCAGGGCCTGCGTGGCTTGAGATGCCCCTCATTTATAAGCAGCCTTGAAGGATGGGGTCGCTGATGCAGCATCTCCTGGGTGACTAAAAAACCATTTGGGGACTCTTGAGGCAGAATTCGCTTCTGTCTGAACTATTCCTACCCCTGCCTGGTTCTGACAGGCTCCACAGGGTGCCTGGGGATGACTGCAGAAGATGACTTAGAGGAGCAGCCCCTTCCAGAGCTCTGTCTGTGACGAGGGGAGCATGTCTCAGTGCGTCAGTCTGGGACTGTTGTGTGCATGGGACTGTTCCACTCTGCAGTGGAGCTAGTCTTGCCTGCCCTCCTGCTGTCACACACATGCAGAGCCTCCTCAGCTGCTGGGATGTCATCAGCACTGATTAACATCTTTTTACAGATGCCTCTTGACCCTGCCCACTGTTCTTGCATGACTCATCCAGGGAGGTGACAGCAGAGTGATTGCAGGGAGAGGTATTAGCAGGTCACAGATGTGCTCTTGCAGGATCCCAAAATGAGCCCTAATCCCTTGAAGTGTGCTGTGCAGGAGCTCAGGGCCACACCCAGCCACAGGGTGGTGTGACCCTAGCCAGCAACTCAGCCCCACACAGCTCCCTGCTCACCCTCCCCTGGTGGGAGAGAATCAGAAGGGTAAGAGTGAGAAAACTTGTGGATTGAGACAAAGACAGTTCAATAAGTAGAGCAAAAGCCACAAGGCAAGCCAAGTGAGGAATTTGTCACTGCTTGCCGTGGGCAGGCAGGTGTTCAGCCATCCCCAGGAAAGCAGGGCTCCCTCGTGGCTAACGGCTGTGTGGAGAGGCAAACACCTTCACTCAGAGTCTCGCCTTCCTCCTCCTTCCCCCAGCTTTAGATCACCGTGTCTGTGGTGTAGAACATGCTTTGGGTCAGTCAGGGGCAGCAGTCCCAGCTGTGTCCCCTCCCCCCTGGGTGGGGTGAGGAGCAGCAAAGGCCTTGGATCTGTGTAAGCACTGCTCAGCAATAACAAAAACATCCCTCTGTTATCTACACCGTTCTCAGCACAAATCAAAAACACAGCCCCACACTAGCCACTGTGAAGAAAATTAACTCTGTCCCAACCAGAGCCAGCACATTCTCCACCCTGTTACTGTGATGTAGATAGAAACACACAGTAACACACACAACAGGGGTTCAGGCAGAGAAGAAGAAAAGAAATCTCTAGTTTATTGTTGACCTCATATCTACAAGTTTCTGGACAGTGATCAGAGATTGGACAGAGAAGTTCTCACCTCTCCATCTCCACTGGTCACTTGAGAAGTCCATCAGGTGATATCTTTTCACAGAGGAATGTAAATATGATTCTTGTTTATCTTACAATTCATGAAAATGGACTCCACTACACTAAAACAAATCAAAAGGCTGATTTTCAGGGACAACACCACCCCTTATTCCAAACCACTTAAATCTTGCTCAGGTCCCACACTATCCAGTCCATTCTCATTCCCCACCTTTGGTGTAACACACATTTATCAATCCCCTATTTTATGGACCACCCCTGTAACAGATCCCCTAAGTGTCCACTGAGTTAATTTAGTCCCTGACTTTGGGCTCCATCACTCCAGTGGTCATTCAGGACAGGAGAAGGTGGTGTGTGCAGTGTGGAGTTTTTGGGTCACTGCTGTACTCACACTGCTTCTTGTAAGGCCTGTACTTCTCCCCTCCACCATCAAGCACTTGCAAAAGAGCAGCTTTGCTGCTGGAGGTGCTGCTGTCTCCTAGTTACTGCAGCTCATTGTTCTCCTGGTAGGAATCTGGCTATTTCCCTGCCATCGGCAGTTGGTAGGACCACTGCAGCATCAAATCTGTTTACTGTATGTCTGCCTGTCCTTTCTGGGAAAGGAGAGCCTGTGTGAGAGGTGCCAAAGGTATAATCATGTCCCTGGAACGTAGCTGGAGGCAACTCATAGCGAAAGTTAGGCTCTTGTGTTGTGATGTGGCCCTGAGTCATCTTTTTGTCCCAGAAGTCCTAAAGGGTTGCAGCAATTGGGTTTTCATCTGGGCAGCAGCAGGAGATGAGGTTCTTGGAAGTGCAGCTGACAGCTCAGTTAATCAGTTAGTGCTGGGGTTGAGTATGTGCAGCTCACACTGTCCCCATCTCAGCACCTCTCCCCAGAAATTCTGCTAGCAGAGTGCAAGGGGCAAGGTCCTCCAGGTACCTCAAACAGGGGTCCATGGGGATCAGGGACCTAATTCTGGCTAAGCTCCCTCACTGCCCTGTCCTTGGCCCATTTCCCTAAAGAGAATCAAGGTCCAGTGTCACATGCATGTTTTGGGTCCAGTTTGGACCTGCTGGCTTCAAAGGGGTGCTGACCTGTCCTTGGGATAACTGCCTGTCCTGCCAGAAATCCCTCTGGACAGGGTGTGTGTTCTTAGCCTGGGCTGTTGGGACCTGCTGCTCTGGGCTGGGTATAAGACAGGAGGTGTTTGCCTTGTGTTTGGGGTGATTGTCTTGCTGTGCTGTGTCCTGGGAAGAGGCAGGAGAGCTTTGCCCTGTCAGGATCATCCCCTGCACCCCAACAAATAAAGTGTGGGACCTGGGAAACAGAAGTTTTCTATTTTCCCTGCCCCTTTTTTTCTGTATTGTTCAAGATGGGGCTCGCTCCTGCTCTCTGGAGAAGCTGGCTAGAGCAGCCTGGTTCCTGGAGCAGGCAGGGAACTGGCACCTGCCCTGCTGCCAGCCTTTTTCCCCCATCACTTCTCCCATGCAGAGCTGTGAAAGGCCACACTGTGAAGCTGCTGGCCAAGGGCAAGCAGAGCCCTGGGGACAGTGCCAGAGCAGCAATGTCCTGGCCCTGAGAGCACACAGGCAGTGGCTGCCGAGCAGGTCACGCAGGCTGGCAGGGCAGTGCTGTGCCTTGGCTCTGCCTAGGACACGAGGGAAGGCTCATTCCAAACTCAGTGCCAGGCACTCACATGCTGGGGAAAAGCCAGCAGCCCCCTGGGGACAGCCAAGAGCTGTCTGCTCAGCCACAGGTCTGCTTTGGCTCTTCCCTGTGGTTCGAGTTCTTGCTAAACTGGGGCACTTGTCCACGCTGAAGTGGCTTCAGACTGGAGATGGCACTGGCCCAAATAGCTCATGCAAACAGGGTGAAAGGCCTGGACAGAACAAGCAGGAGGCCAGTTTGCTCTCCTGCCTTCAGGCTTCCTCCTGAGCTGACCTGCCCCAAGCACCCCCTCAGCCTCTGGTTCTCCTGCTCAGCTGGGGACAGCCCAAAGAGCCTGGCAGAGCTGTGCAGGTGGGGGAGTTTTACTCTCCTCACCTCTGCAGATCTGAGTTAAGCTGTGCCTTAATGTGTGTGTGTGGCTGAACCCCACTGCTTTTCTATTCTTTTGGCACCTCTGCACTGGGATGATTGAGAGAATGCCCAGTGAGGCAGGACAGTGGCAGGAGGGAGGCAAAGCCTGAGACTGGGGACACTCAGGACTGAGCTGTCACTGGTTACAGCTGGAACGTGCATGCGGAGCTGAGAAGGGCAGGAGGCCAAGAAAAGCCCTTGGTCAGGTCAGCCAGCCCTTGGCTCCCAGGAAAACTTGGAAGCAGGTTAAAAGCATGGAGCTGGGCTGGGATGTGCTCACACACATGGACAGCAGCTTCCAGGAACGGAGATCTCGGGCAAAGTATCCGGGTGACTGTCCAAAGGCTGTACTTACTGAAGGGGAAGGGGGTGGCGATATTTGTGCCTCAGCTCCTGACCGTGCCTTGCCCCTTCCCCTCAGTGCTCCGAGACATCAGTGAGCGAGGCAGGGACCTGGAGCAGATCCTATCTCAGTACATCACCTTCGTCAAGCCTGCCTTCGAGGAGTTCTGCCTGCCGGTGAGTCAGGGTGGCGACACCCACGGGAGTGCTGGCACAGGAGCGCTTTGTGCCCAGAGCTCAGGACAGCCTCCTGTGCCTTACTCCCCCTCTGCAGGGGTGCCAGTGCTGGCCAGGGCATGGTGATGGGGACTGTTTATACAGCCACTGCCTTCCTGGTGAGATCACCCTTCCCTTCGGGGAGGCGGCAGGGCTGGAGGGATCCGTCCCTGTGCGAGGGCTGACAAACCACTGAGCACCTCAGCCTGCCAGGGGAGATCCTTGGCTGTATTTAGCTGGGGAATGGGAGGTTTGCTGTGTCTGCCTCCTCTTTTGGGCTGTGCTGTCTGCCCTTTTCACCCTGCTGTGCCGCTGGCTTCATGGCTTCATGCTCGGCAGAGCAGGGAAGCTTCTTCTCTCCATGCAGTGGGATGTGGCCTTGTAGGTTGCATTTCCTGGCTGGTGAGTGGCCAGGGTGACAAGGCCTGCCTGCAGAAAGGAAGCTCCTTTGGGAGCTGATAACAGAGGCAAGGCACCCTGGCAGACAGGGGCTGTGGGGGAAAATTCACTGCAGTCCTGCAGACTTGCATGGAAATAGCACATTTGCAGGATCAGCCACTGTACACCTTTCCTGGCTCTCATGGAGAGGAGACTGTGCCTTGGTTTTCAAGGCTTTTCAAGCAGATGTGGTAGTTACATGAGAATTCTTTTTCACCTCTGGTGGAGGTGAGCCAGCAGTGTCCTGAAACCTGGGAACTGCTGGCCAGCACCACAGGCAGGAATTAAACTGTGCCTCCCACCTTCGGAGCATCCCTATGCCTGTCTATGTGGTCAGCTCTGCCCCTTACCTAAAGAGGGACAGATTCTGTGCTACAAGACCTTTTTCTGGCTCTGGCCGGCTTCCTTTTTTCAGTCTCACTCAGCTGTGGCTCTGGGGACCAATTCCAAAGCCCAGAAAGGCTTTTCCCAAGAGGCAGGTCCAGCTTGCAAGGCTCCTCTTCTTGCAAGTCCCCAGCAAGATAAATCCACAGTTTCTCAAAGCAGCAGATGCTGCATCAGGCTCTTCTGATGAAGAGTCTGTAGGAGAATGAGGTGTGAAAGAAGGAGGGCACAAAACTGCCTTGTTTCTACCCACAGCTTTGCAATGGTCTCCCACTTCCAGCCTGGTGTTGGCTCAACTGCAGGCTCAGCACCCACTGTTGCTGTTATATGACTCCTAAAGCAGCTCTGGGCCAAGTGGTCCAGTACTGAAACGGCCCAGTGATTTCTGATATGTCTGGAAGCACTTGGAGGTGTCAGGTGACACCCATCACCCCAGCTGGCTTGGTGGGGCTTGGCTGTCAGCTGTGACACTGACACAGACAGGGAGGAAACTGAGACTGGCACCTGCAGGTGAAGCTGGTGTCCTGAATCACACTTTCTTTGCAAGGGATGTGGTAGAGAATTCTCCCCCCTGCCCAGGCAGATCTTGTGGCTGTGCCCAGGCATGCCAGCTCATGCTCTTGGAGCAAGGCTGGATTGGATTGGGGGGAACAGTGTTCCCAAGAGCATCAGCTGCTGGAGTTGTGTGATTATGAGGCTTCTTAATTGCAGGTTTGGTTTAGGGTGCCTCTTACTGGCTTCTGTATGAGCTCATGAAAAGAGTCAGGGCACAAAGCATGAAACACAGAGCAGAACACAAATAAGAGCATCCAAAATGTATCATCAGCAGTGACATACCTCCCAGTGGGTCTGGGTTGGAGCAGGGACAATGGCCCAGCCTGCTGTCTCCATTTTGCCTGTAACACAGTGCTCTCTCTCCTCCCAGACCAAGAAATACGCTGACGTGATCATTCCCAGAGGAGCAGATAATGAAGGTAAGCACCCAGACAGACCCTGCTGCTCTGCCCTGGCAGCCAGCTTTGGGCTCCTGCTGTTGCAGTGGAGTTAGGTTGGAGCTAGCAGGACGTGCCACAGAGGGGACTCGAGCCACTGCTGCCACAGGTGTGCCAAGAGGAGTCTGTTCCCTTCGCTCCTGCTTGGAGCGTGTTTGTGGCTGGGAGTTTGTGTTCCTCTAATGCCTCCAGGCCAGCTCCTGGTTGATCCCCACCGAAGGCAATGTGCAGCTGGGTCAGCCAGGTCTCCACCAGGCTGCAGCCAGCCTGACCATGCTGCCTGGAGGGGGCAGGGGGATCAGGAGGGCACAGCAGTGGGAGGGACAGCAGGGGCGAAGCCCCGCCTTGGCTCGGGGCCATTTGCACCATCCTAACACCGCCTCTCCCCCTTCTGCTCGCAGTGGCCATAAACCTGATAGTGCAGCACATCCAGGACATTCTGAACGGAGGACTCAGCAAACGCCAGAGCAACGGGTACCTGAATGGCTACACTCCCCCGCGCCAGAGGCAGCCTCAGAGTCCAGCAGCCGGCCCCACTGACCCGGGCAGAGGCGCCAGGCCGCCGCGGCCCCTCTGTACATACTGTCCACTCGTTCCCCCCTTATCTATTTAAGAAACCAGACGGAGACGAATGCCTTTAATTTTGTATGTTCCAATTGCCGAACGAGAAGCAGCCGGTTGCTCGGGAGCCCGGACCACCCTCAGCTCCTGGCCTTGCTCAATAACTCCTCCAGCACGGAACCGGCTATAAATCTCTATAAATATAGAATTGCTCTATTTTTGTGTAAATGCAGAATAACGTAAAGTTACTTGCCGTAAGGTACTTGCCAGGCTCAGTGTTGCTGGGAGGGACTGGGAAAGGAGGTGCCGGGAGGTGTTGGTGTCAGGATCTTCACCTCAAAGGCGGTAAGGAAGGAAGAACTGTGCTGTCCATCCTGGGGAAGGGCAGTAGCAGCTTGACTGTGGCCTGAGTGTTACACCTGGGCTGGGTTTGTCTCTTCCTACCATTGCTGTTCAGGTCCAAGCAACCTGGTTTTGGCTGGCAGGTGCTGCACAATGCCTGTGGCAGCTGGGAGAATGATGTGGAGTATCTCCCCCTGACTCTCTGCAGCTCCAAGTCTCAGCCTTTCAGCAGCATCGCATTCTGTGCCTGACACCCCTTCCCACCACAGCTGGGGGCTGCTGCCACACCCTCCAGCAAGGACCTGGAAGGTGGTGCTGGGTCTGTGGCCATGAACACGGCCTTTTTAGCGGTCTCAGTGCCTGGCTTGTGTGGGGGCAGCACATGGATACCTTCAGCCCCTCTGCAGCTTGGTGGCCCTGTCTGGTGGCACTGCTAGTTGACCCTGGGCTGATCTGCCTGGAGGTTGGCTTGCAGGTCAGAGGCGTGTCTCATTCCTCACTTGGATTGGTTCTGCTCTTGTGTGGGGGATTTGGAGGTTTATGAGGTATGGTTAAGGGATAATCAGTCTCTTCTAAAAGAAAGGGGCAATGGCTGATAAAAAGCAGCTTCTGAACTGCCTTTCTGAAGGGCTCAGCAGTGTGTAGTGGTCCCTGGGCTGCCTTGCCATCCTCGTGTGGGACAGCCATGGGTCCCATCTGGGTAGTGTGGAACTGGGTGCCCAGCAGTCCTCTGCTCCCTGTTTTCAGTGTGCTGTGTCCCTTTTACTGTCCTGGGGAGGACACTGTCCCTGCAGTCTGTTGTCCCAAGAGCTGCCCAGGCAGTGCCCTCCCTTGCCCAGGGGGAGAGTTAGTCTCTCCTAACCTGGTGGTGCTACAACAGCCATGTCCAGAGGGGCCTGGTGGGGTTGTACTGTAGATTTAGGGATGCCTGGAGAGGCCCCCTGCAAGGTGGGGCAGTTTGGCTGGGGCAGGGGCTTGGTGGGATGGTAGCCAGCAAAGATCCTTCGGCCAGAGCTGCCAAGACTGACTGCCATACTAAACCCAAAATTTCACAGGCATCCCACAAAGCTTGGAGCAGAGACCCTTAGCCTTGCTCCCCTGTGGCTTTTTCAGTCTTTCCAGAGCATTGGTTTTGCTCTGTGGTTAAGAGTTTAATGGACTGTGCTCCATTGCTCTCCAGCCCGATGTGAGCTGGGACAAGTTTTGGTCTTGGAGAGAACAAGAAAGGAAACACCTCCCCCCAGTGACTGCTGCTGGGGCAAACTCATTCCTTCTTGCTCTGTGATGAGGCAGCCTTTTATCCCTCTCCCTGTCTGCCAGCACTCCTCCAGGCACGTCAGCTTTGCCACGACCCAGGGCTGGCACCGCCTGATTCTGTGTAGGTAAGAGGGACCAAAGCCCTGCAGAAATGGTGAGGCTTCTCAGGGCTCATGCAGAAGATAAGATAAAATACTGGCCTCCTCTCCCTGGTGAATAAAGACAGAATAAATGGATGCTGGTGGTGTCTTCTGTTTGGTGCTGCATGGTGCTGATGGCAGTCCCAGGATAGAAGCAGACTTGGCCAACCTTGTCTTAGTTCTGCAAGCCTAAGCCAGACCTGGAGCAAAGCTGCTGGCACAGAGCAGTCCTTTGGTGAAGAAGGAGGCAGCAGCTCTGGCTTTTGGCTGGTCCCCCCCAGGATAAGGCCCAAAAAACTTGCCTGATAAGGCTTTTAAAAGAGCTGATGGTTGTTGATGTGCTCTGCATTAGATGCAAAGGAGAAACACTGACAAGATGCTCTGAAGAGGTCAAAACAACCAAAAAGAACTTGCTGGCAAATTGAGAAAATCAAAGAACTTTGGCAAAAAGTTTAGAGCAGCACACACTCAACACTAAAAACACTTATCTCAGAGCATTATATTTGTCCATTCAACTTTGCAGACTTTAAGCCCATTTCATTTTAAATCATGAATTCCAAAAAGAGGGAAATAGAGGAAGAAGAAAGCAAGAAAAGATGGAGAAAAGGACACATATAGCTCCCCCCTCCTGGGCTCCAGAGGTGTTTCATCTGATGAAAACTCCAAGAGGAGATAGGGTCAAGACCTGTGCTCACCTCGAGTTCAGCTTTAGCTACTCCTCAGCCTTCCTGGGCCCTTGCCCCAAGTGGGTTTTCCAGAGGTTTGGTCACTCTGGAGCATGGTGAGGGTTCCAGGGGCAGGCGTGGAGCATTGCCTGTGGTGTGACAGAGGTTTGGCAGCCACTGCAGGGCTGGGATACAGACTCTAGGGATGGGGGATGTGCAGAGCAGGGCATTACCTCACCAGGGCAAGGCCTGGCCTGCCTCTTCCTCCACACACATGCACACCCAAAATGTCTCAAGACATCAATCTGTCACACTCAGGAAGTCCTGGGGCACACGTGGCTTGGGGTGCTGTTGTGAAACCCCTCTGCTCTCAGAACAGCAGAGGTGGCCAAGTTGAGCCCTTCCCAGTAAGTGTCGTGAATAAATCAGTCTTCAGAAGACCTCACAGGCAGGGTGGCATTAGCATCAGAGGGGTGTCAGGCAAGGGGAGACTGCTTTTAGCCAAGGAAAAAATCAGTTTGTGGCAAAACAGCATGGATGCAAAAAGGGGAAGTCAGGCTTCAACAACCTGATAACCCTCTGGAGCAATGACTGGCTTGGGTGAGGGGAGAGCAGGGCATGTTTTCTACCTTGGCTTGAGTCAGGCATTTGACAGCATCTCCTGTAAGCTCCTCGTAGTGTTGATGTACAGGCTGGATAAACCCAGAGGTTGATGGAGAGCTGGCTGAAAGACTGGTGCCATAGTGTGGTGACCAGTGGTGGGAGGGCTGGTGGAAGCCCAGTAACTTGTGTGACTGGGTCCAGCCCATCTGACATCTTCACTGGAGATCTGTGTGGTGGAGAAAGGGGCTGACACAAACGTTTTGATGTTCAGCAAAGGGAATTGCAAAGTCCTGCACTTGGGAAAGAACGATCCCACGTGCCAGTCCACGCTGGGACATCTGGGATGCACAGAGAAGGCTGGCAGGGTCCTGCTTGTCCAGGAGGCAGACAGCAGAGGGCTGGTGGCATCCTGGGCTGCTTTAGGGGAAGTGCTGGGTTAGGGTGACCCTTCCCCTCTGCTCAGGTGAAGCCACCCCTGAATGCTGTGTCCAGTTCTGTGCTCTCCAGTACAGGAGCTACTGGTGAGAGTCCATGGAAGGGTCACGAAGATGATGGAGGAGTTGGAAGATCTCTCCTGTGGGGAAAGATTAAGAGATGAGGGATTGTTCAGACTGGAGGAGGCTGAGGGGGAATCCTATGAATGTATATAAATAGCAGGAGGGAGGATGCAAAGACAGAGCCAGTGGTTGGACATGGACACAACCTGAGAAAGAAGGGGTTCCCTCTGAAATATCTGCTGGGAGAGTTACAGAGCACTGGCACAGCTTGTTCAGAGGGGTCGTGGAGTCTCTTTCTTGGAGATATCAAAACTGCAGAAGTTCATGGGCAACTGGTTTGAGACAACCCCAACTGATAATGGGCTTGGGCAAACTGAGTTGCCATGAGCCTTCTGACCTCAGCCAGCCTGTGAATTTGAAAGTTTTCTCAGCTGGGAGAGGGGCTGGTGCCAGCTTTATCCCTTCTCCTGAGTTTGGAGTTCTCTAAGCTGTGTCCTCAAGGGCACTTCCAAACTCCTGCTGCTGCTTTCCTCTGGAAGTGCTGGTGCTGGAGCTCTTGCAGGTGAAGGTGATGCAGAACCTTGGTGGCCCCAGCATCAGCATGGCTTTAGTCCTGAGCATGGCTTTGGCCCTTGTCTTGTACATGGGAAGGTGCACTTTGCCTGGCAGTCTGTCCTCAGGGAGTGTGAAGCTGGCTGTCCCCATCCCTGGAAGTGACAGGGCCAGGCCTTAGCCACACCCCACAAACCTGTCCCTTCCTGCATGACTGGTTTAGATTGCTCGCCAATCTCTGGTTTTTCTGCACATTTCTCCAGATGCTGAGGGCAATATGAGCCAGGCCCAGTATGCCCACAGTACTACAGGCCCTGCAGAGCAGCCAGGACATGTCCACCCGGGCAAGGTACCCCCAGAGGGCAGGACAGTCAGAGGCCATGCTCTCCACAACAAGGGGTGGGGTTTTCTGTGCCCCAGGAACGATGGTCTCCTCCTGGAATGTCTCTGCTCTCTCCCACCCCAATTCCCCCAGGTCTCCCAGAGCACACACACATTCTGGAAGCTCACAGACAGCAGCCTGCCTTGCACCCCTTCCCTGGATGCCCTTCGTACCAAAAGGACATGTGCCACAGGTACAATGAAATTTATTGATAGGAACCTTGCAAGAAGATCCCGAGAGTTGACTGCTCCCAGCAGGAATTTTAGTGAGTTTCCCAGACATGTCTGATGCACAGGCATGCTCTGATTGCCATATTTAGGGAGACAAATTCCTGGCCTTTGGGATGCCTATGGGTCCTGGGGACACCTTTGGGAGGGTGGCAGAGGGGACAGGCAAGAGGAAGAGAGCATAGGCAATGGAGCCTTTGGTGGGCCGAGGTGACTGTCATCCTGGAGGGAATTCACTGCTGTCTGGATGAAAACCCTCCAGCTGGCATTGTTATTCAGCCACTTCCAAACATCTGCTCCTCTTCCAGGTGTGATCCCACCAGCCTTGGAAGTTCTAAGGACTAAGGAACCCAGTGGGCACTATCACAGGGACACATGGGCAAAATGGTCCCCCATGTTAAGAGGAAAGAGAAGCTCACAGAATTATAGAATATCCTGAGCTGGAATGGATTCACAAGGATCATCTGAATCCAACTCCTGGCCCTGCACAGCATCACAGATTGGGTTGGGCTGGAAGGGAGCACAGAGGTTCACCTCATCCCACCTGCCTGCTCAAGCAGGGCCATTTCAGAACATGGCATTGCATCGTTCCAGGTGGGTCTGGGACATCTGCCCAGGGAGACTCCACAATCTCTCTGGGCAACCTATTCCAGTACATGGTCACTGCACAGTTATGAAATTCTTCCTTCTACTCAGGTGGAACCTCCCGTGTATCTCATCCCAGTGGTTGGCACCACTAAGAGCCTGGCTCCATCATCTTGGCATCTCCCCTTTAGACATTTACACACATTAATGAGGGCTTCTCAAGCACAGGGCAGCCCCAGAACCACACCAGGTGCCAAGTTCAGGTGCACTGAGAAATCCGTTACCCATTGAGAATGAGAAGTGTCGTTAATCTGGAGTTACGGAGGGATAGGTGGGCTAGGGAAGCGATTATCCCTTTGTACTCGGCATTGGTGAGGCTGCACCTCGGGTGCACTTTAAAAAGGACGTTGAGGCGCTGGAGTGTGTCCAACAAAGGGGAGAAAAAGGCACGTGAAAGGTGTGGAAAACACGCGAGGAGCGGCTGAGGGAGCTGGGGGTGTTCAGGCTGGAGAAGAAGAGGCTCCGGGAGGAGCTCATCGCTCCCTGCAGCCAGGACGGGAGGGTGCAGCCAGTGGGGTCGGGCTCTTCTGCCGGGAGGACAGGAGGAAATGGCCCAGCTGAGACAGGGGAGATGCACATTAGATACTAGCAAAAGAAATAAAAATCCCTGCCGGGCGGTGAGGCATTGGAGCAGGCTGCCCAGGGAGGTGCTGGAGGCGCCGTCCCCGGCGGTGTCTGGGCCCGGCGCTGGTTCAGCGCTTCCAGCGGCAGCGATGGCACTCGGTACCACCTCAGCGCTCTCTCCAGATTGCGATTCCGATCGCAGGACAGGCCCCGCGGGGCCGGGGCGGGCAGGCCAGCGGCTGAGGGCTCCACCGGGCCCGGGCGGGCAGGCGGCTCGCTGAGGGCTCCACCGGGCCCGGGGCGGGCAGGCCAGCGGCTGAGGGCTCCACCGGGCCGGGGCGGGCAGGCCAGCGGCTGAGGGCTCCACAGGGCCCGGGGCGGGCAGGCCAGCGGCTGAGGGCTCCACCGGGCCCGGGGCGGGCAGGCGGCTCGCTGAGGGCTCCACAGGGGCCGGGGCGGGCAGGCGGCTCGCTCGGGGCTCCACCGGGCCCGGGACGGGCAGGCGGCTCTCTCGGGGCTCCACCGGGCCCGGGGCGGGCAGGCGGCTCGCTGAGGGCTCCACCGGGCCCGGGGCGGGCAGGCGGCCGGCTGAGGGCTCCACAGGGCCGGGGCGGGCAGGCGGCTCTCTCGGGGCTCCACAGGGGCCGGGCCGCGCTGCGGCGGGCGGGCGCTCCGGGGGCGGAAGGGGCGGGCGCGGCTCGGCGGCGGTTGGCGGGGGCCGGGCCGCTTCCTGCGGCTGAGGACGCGCTCGGGCGGCGCTGCGGGACCGCGGCTCGGCGGCGGCGAGGAGCCCGCGCCCGGCGTGAGTGCGGCGGCTCTGCGGGCCGGGCCGGGCGGAGCCGCGGCCTGCAGCGGGCCGGGGCAGCGCGGGCTCCGCGGCTCGGCCGGGCCGGGCTGGGCTGGGCTCGGGGCGGCCCTCGGGCCGGGCCCGGCGGAGGGGAGCGGTGCCCGTCCCGCCGGAGCTGCCGCCGGCAGAGCCGAGTTGTGCCGCGGGGCTCCAGGGCCGCGCTTTGCTGGCGGAGCCGTGCCTCAGCCTGTTGCTGTCCCGCGGACAGCGCGGGGCACCGCGGTTTAAATGTCTTTATTTTGCTTATGTGCGTATGTGTGTGGTGTGTGTGTGTGGGGGTGTGTGTGCGTGTTTTCCCCTCCTCCCCGGCTTTTAGCGTGGGTTTAAAGGGATTAAATCCGAGGCGATCGCGGGGCTAAGAATAGCCTTGTCCACGTTCCCTTGCATGTGCGGAGTGCTGCGAGGGGCCGCTGCGGGCACACGGGACGGCCCCGGCGGGATGCGGGATGCGCGGTACCCAGGCGGGATGCGGGATGCCCCGGCGGGATGCGGGATGCCCCGGCGGGATGGGATGCCCCGGCGGGATGCGGGATGCCCCGGCGGGATGCAGGATGCGGGATGCGGGATGCGCGGTCCTCCGGTGGGATGCGGGATGCCCCGGCAGGATGCGCGGTGCCCCGGGAGCCCGGAGCTCGCCTCGGAATTGCCGTGCGGTGCCCTAACCGGCAGGAATTGCCTTTCTTTATTTGCAGGCAGCTGTGAACCTGAGTAATTTGCAAGTGTGGCAGACGGCAAGTCTGAGCTTATTCTTCATTAGCTAGCTCGGCTTGTGTGTCTGGGATAATGCTGCTAGAGAGTGCTGCGTGTAAAATAAGGTTCTTCTTCACGTAGCCAAACAGAGCTATAACAGTTCTGTAGTTTAATTTAAATTGTGCCAAAAATACTTTGCTTGTTGTTGGATGCAGGGCTCCAATCTGACAGTCTCAGTCTTACAAAAATAATCTTATTTTTCCTAAATTTAATTTTTTTTCTGTCTTTTGAATGCTACTTGTGTTTATTTTAAGGTTTAATTCATTCTCATTCTGTCATTGCTTTTCCCATAGTTCAGTGGTTTCTCATTTCTCGCTCTGTTTCTGGAGAGGTAGAAGCCTGTGACTATCAGTGTGGAAGCAGAACACCTTTTGGTTCTTTTAATAGATTTTTTTTTTCTTTTTACAAAAAAGTTAAGCTTATAGCTTTGAGTAATAATTGAATTAAATGTATTCCTAAGTGAATACCTATCAAAAATGAAATTGGGGCAAGCAATGCCCTTGTAAAAAGGGTTAATTTACATTAGAATTAGAAGTTAGTAGTTGAATATGAAAGGCCTGTGCAGTTTGCAACTGTTATTACTCTCAGAAAATGAATATTTGCAGTGGAAGTGTAGCGAGCATCAGGCAGCATCGTTCATCTTTGCAGATGTAGTAGCATTATTAGCATCCCTCTTACCTCTGGGGCACAGTTATCTTCAATTTCCAGACACAAGTTTTATCTTCTATCAAATTCTGGCTCTGCAGTGTGGCTGGTGAGCAGCACTGGGCTGTTTGTTAGGTGCCAGCCTGCCTTAAATCTCTGCTAAATGTGTGAGGGAGAGATACCTCCTGGCTCTGAGCAAGGAGTGAGAGTGAGCTCCCTGTTACTTCAGATATTTTTCCTTTTGGTAGAATAGTTTTAAGGATTCAGGGAGTCAGGCAGTTTGCTGGCTTTATAATGCGTGTGGTCTGTTTGGTGAGGAATCTCTGTGCAGCCGTGGTAAAAATATTTTTCGTGTTGGTGATGTTTTCTTCTGCTTATTCTCTGCAGGTCAGGTGTTGTTAATCTGGGCTGTGAATTTATAACTGGATAAGAGCTTAAAGGCACATTAGTGTGTGCTTGTGGGCAGCTCTGTTCTCTTAGAGGGACGCTGAGGAGGGGAAAGAAGGTTCTTTTGATTCAGAAATCACCTTTTTTCCCTCTTTTTTTTCCCCTGTTGGATCAGGTCTTGAAGTGTAGGGTGAAGGTTTCTCTTCACGGTGCATGGACGGAAAGCCAATGCGCAGGTAAGGCACAAACCCAATTGTTCCTCTCTTCCTCAAATAGGGTAAATCTTATGAGCTGGTTTTGTACATGCCTGCACTGTAAAATGATGTGTGGGTTTGGATTTTTTTTTTTTTTTTTGAGAAGCCTGGCTATGGGGAACTGGGGAATAAATCATTCCTCTTTAGTCCTTTCTTAAATGTATTTAGTTTTCAATATTTACAAGACCAGATGTCTTTCAGGAAGAGTATGGAAGACAAGTTACTGTAATTCTCCATCCCCTTTTCCACTTCCCCCATTTTCTGTCATATTTAAAATTCAATATGTAATTACTTAGGTATTCAAACTGTGGAAAATAAACTGCCTGGGAATAAATTTAAGCTTGATTTCCAAGGAGCATCGTTTTTCCCTTAACGAAAGGAGTTTGGTGAGGTCTTGGGTGAAAAGGAGATTTCCTTTTCTAATTATGGATGCCAGCTGCCTCAGTTCTAATGAGCTGGAGATGCAGCTGAAGTTTAATTCAGGGGAGTTCTTGCTGTGGTTGTGTCAAAAACATTCTCTCTCTTATGGAGAAAAAAGTTGTCACAGTAATTCAGCACGATGACAGGTTTGCAAACAGGGTTCCCTGCTAGTTCTTGTTGATTTTCCCTGCTTGATGGCAATCCCACTGCAAAATCTAACAGCAGTTACATTTCCATATGTGATGCAGGCTGTGTGGAGGCAAAGAGGCCTGAAGTTCTTCACCTCTGAATGAATTGGAGAGAACTCATGTAGCTTGCTTGGTCTGCTTGTGCTCTTTGGGATGTTGAAAGAAGCAAAACTTTGTTATGGGTAAATCTGTAAACACTCGTGTAAGAGAAGGCAAGGCTTTTAACCATGGATGAATATAAAGAGCATTTTTAGCCACAGAAACCATTTGCCTGGGTTCTGTGTAAGGAGGCAAGAAGGAAGTAGTCACTTAAACCCTTGAAGAATGGCACGATGTTGTTTTAATGAAATGAATTTTAATGAATTTAATTTGCTGTAAATGAAATGAAATTAGTAAACCTGGGACATGGCAGGGGCATCACTGAGCCTGGGTATTGTGCTGCATTTTTGCCAAGATAAGAAATGTGGTTTGGTCACTGAGGAGCTGTATGTGACTTTTACAATGAATTCCTTTTCCTCCAAGGTGGATTAAATAGCAGATGAGCTCTCTTTCATCGTAGCCTCCTTCAGTGGAGACTGTTTAGATCTTAACCAGCATAAACCCACAGCTTTTTAGGTTTTGATGTTGTGCTCCATTAATCGGGATGTTTTTGCAGAATGACATAAAATTGGTGACTAGCTTGTGTTGTGTTCTTGTTGTGCTTGGCTTGTGTTCTTATTTTCTCCCTACTTTTTGTGCTCCTGATGGGGAAACTGAGGTTCTAAACTCGTTTCCTTGCCTGCTGATTTCTGCGTGTTGCACTGAGGCAGAGAATTCACATGCTGGAGGTCGTGTGTCTGTTTGTGGGTTTGTGGCCATGGACTTGCTATTGTTGGAAGTTCTGCCACTCAGACAGTTTTAGTTTTTGTGGTGGGCAGCAGCACAGGGCTGAAGAAGTGGAGGTTTTTTATTGTTGCTGCAGCCTGGCCTGACGAGCACATCTCTGCTGTGAGCTGTGGACTCCAGTTCTTAAATACACTTGCCTGTTTTAAGGGCCTCAGTGTGGGTTGTTAAAATTTCTGTTTGTTCTCCTTCTATTGCCTGTCTTAGCAGAAAATGATAAAAGGTTCCTGATTGGATTTTGGGCACAGATCTTCCTACAGACTCCATCTAAGCAGATGGCAAAGCACTTTCTTTTATCCTTTTACTCAGGGCTCTGAAGCCAATTTAACACCCCCACGTGGGGGTCGTGGTAAGTCCTGCACGAAGAGGGGAGTGGGGCTTGGCCACTAGTGGGTTAATAAACATGGTGAGATGGTATCAAATGTGTACAGCTCAGAGGGGAGGAGGAACAGCTTGAACAGACAAGGAATTCCAGCTATTCCTGTCAAGATTATAGTAGGGAACACGAATTGCTGCTGCAAACAGGATTTACCCTGCATTAGGAATGAAGGGGTGGTTGGGGCAGGCTGTTCTTGCTCACTCCCAGGGACAAGCGAGAGAATGTGGCTTTGCTGAAGGGAAAACAAGGCAGCAGGGACCTTTCAGTGCAAGGCATGGTCCCACAGCACCCAGGTGAGGAGGGAAGAGCAGATCTGATGGCCAGGGCCAGACAGGAGTCCTGGACTCCTCGGGCAGGTAGGGGTGAGGAGGGAAATCAGCTTAGAATGGGTGGGAGCACAGTCAGGTGCAGACATACCTTTAACCTAGCTCAGGCCTGAGGGCTTGATCAGCTCCCAGACGAACTGGGGAAGCTCTCCCAGCTCTTTCTCACTCAGCTTTTTCCTGGCAGCCTTTTCCCAGCTTACAGCAGTGCTGTACCAAAGCAGGCTTGAGCAGCCAGACTTGGCAGGAGGAAGGAGGCTTCAGGTCCTGATGGTGCACTCAGGAGCTTATCCAATTACCTGGACATAGCTCTTGCCCAAAACAAACTACAGAAGGCTCAGGAAGGTTTTGGAAGACTCCAGTAATGACCTCCTCTTTCAGAGAATGGGCATCCTCAGTTTTACCCTGGCTGGGATGTTTTCCTCAGTCAGGGTGAAACTGAGTTTTCTGGGCTTGGTCATTAAAAACCAAACCAAGCCATGTAGATAGGGGCAAATGCACCAGATCCTTGCTGTTCTCCTTTTGTATAATGTAGAATAGTTTTTCAATCAGGTTTATCTGCTTGTTTGCATAACTTTGTTGAGGAAGCTTACTGAAACCTTGCTAGATAGGCAAGAAAATGAATCAGTGGTCTTTTTCCTGATAATCAGACTTTTAGCTAACTTAATTCCTAGAGTACTGATTCCACAGTAAAGCATTTCCATTTGCTCGTTTGGCTTGTTGTGATGGTGACTTCTGTTGCCAAATCAATGGTCCTTGTTCTTGTAGCTCTGTAATGAGTATAGGAAATATTTCTTAATTTCAAATCAAGGCATCGAGAGAAATCACTACCCATTTGGTTTTTTATTTGCTCCTAAAATCTCTTGCTACTTAAATCCACTCCAGCAATGTATGATTTTTGGATTATAGTTGATGTTTTTTAGCCTGAGATGTGTGTTTCATAAGCCTTAGGTCAGCCTGTTGTTTCCTGCTGAACTATGTTAAAGCCCGTTTGTAATTTTGTGCTAAAACATGCATTTGTCTTAAAATAATGCGTACTTGAAAGTTAAGATGCCCATATGACAGCATGGGAGAGCATTCCCCCTAGGTGTGTGTTATTAGGTATTTTTTAAACTCTGGGAGGAGCTGCTGTAAGGATGGATGTCTCATCGATGCCCCTGTTAATGAATGAAGTTTTGGGCAGTGGCATAGAGGAATAAAATGGAGGCAGAGCAGCCTGTTTATTTAGCTGACTTAGTGTTGCAGACTGCCTGCGTTCCCATTTGTACTTCTCAGCAGTGTGCTACAAAAACTGATCCTTTGTCAGCCCTTTCTTAATCCCATTGTATTTGCTGATTTCCCCGGCCCTGCCTTTGGATGGAAGCTAATCCCAGAATATCTGCATAGCCGGGTGTGAATGTTTTATCCTCTGGATCCTCAGCCCTCCTTAATCACCTGGCTATTCAGGAGCAGCTCTGATTTCTGGGGGGGGGAGGCAGCTCCCTGCCATGTGAGAATCAAGTGCTGCCTTCTGTCTTTCACACCTCTAAGCTACTGACTCATCATTTCATTCTCTGTGCATATTTATGCGTAATGCACACATAATGCAGTGGAATTATGATCCTCGTGGAGACACAAGCCAGCAGACGTGTCCTTTAAATTCACACTTCTGTGCCTGTGTGTAGCAGCAGCCCACCGAGCTTCACATCAAGCATCTGGGTTGATCCAGCTTGGAAATTCTTAAGCCAATTGATCACTGGCTTCTGCACCACCCATAGATAAGTTATGGATGCATCAGGAATGCTCCTTTTTGGTTGTTACTCTTTTTTTTTCCATCCATTCAGTCTCCTTTAATCATTAACCAGCACTTTCTCCCCAGGAGTAAGGAGGCTGGGTACAATGCAGGCTCTCAGATAAATGCTGGTGGGAACAATGCAGGAATGACTTCAGTTCTTGCTAACTAGATGCCTTTTCAGTGAGTTAAAGATGTGCTCAGCAGGGCCTCTTTTGGGCTGAGAAATCCTGTTCTGTCCTGGCTAGGGAAGACAGGAGCTACTGCCTAAATGTGGTCAAGTAATCTCGTGGCACAAGATGGTACATCCCATTGCCCTGCGTTGGCAGGGAGCCTTGGGCTGTGGGATTGGCAGGAATATTGTGTATTTCTTCTGGCAGCATGGCTTTAATCTAATCTGTCTGTGCTTAGAATCTGTGCCCCTCTGAGATCTGTTTTTATTGGGGGATGTCTTTGAGGAAAACCTACAGGTGTGACAGGGGGTGTGCTTTCCAAAAGGGTGCCCTGTCCTGGGTGTGCATCATCTCTTCTGAGCTGTAGTTACATGAAATGGGTTTTTATTTGAAGAGTGCTTCTTCTGTGCTTTGACTGACAGCCTGGTCAAGACAAGCTGTCTAGAAGTGTAATAGCATGTGTCTTAAAAGAGCTCTTACTGTGTTCTTTTTTCCCTTCCAAGGGTTGGTTTGACATAGTTCAAAACACTTAATGCACAATAAAATCAACTTAGCTTGCTTAGCAAGAGCCAAACTCTACAGGGGAGTGTTTGTCACCACGTTTCTCCATCTTTTGGTAGAGAGATTAAATTACTTACCTTCTGGCCTTAGCTGCTAAGGACTGTGAAATAAGCCAATTAGGTAAATTAATCTTCAGCTGAGGTTTCTTGGGGTTTTTGTGGGGGTACCATTAATTGTGGTTTGTGTGTATTGCTGCAAGGGGAGTTTAGTTTATGCATTATTTGTGAGGAGCTTGGCAGAGAATGATTGTCAAACCCCGCAGAGGTGAATTTGGGTTGTGAGGGACAGGAGTGGGTGGAGGAGAGTGAGAGGCAGTGTAGCAGCAGAAGGGTTTGTCAGAGGTGTCAGGAAAGCAGAACAGTGATGGATGTAAAAGAGATGGAGCAGGGATAAAAACCCAAGGTGTTTAAGGGGCAGAAGCTGAGCAGGAGCAAGCAGCAAAACTCAAAGGGGAGCCCCAGCTGGATTTGTGTAACTAAGACTGGAGGAAGAGGTAATGGTCTAAAACATCTGAATATGATGATCAAGGAGAGGGTGTGGAGGGAATGGGAAAACAGGCTGAGATGCAAGTGAATAATTGGAACTGCTGCAAAGAGACTGGTTTCTCTGTGCTTAGAAAGTGCATTTGACATAATAACGAGGGGAAAGGATGTGAGGTTTGCTTTTTTTCTTTCCTTCAAGCCTGCTGCAAATTACATTGAGCCGTGGCAAAGTCAAGCTTGATTTCTTTTTAACTCTTAATGTGAACAGTGAGGTAGTGACAGCTCACAAATGCCACTGCACCAGGGAAAATCTGGTAGTGGCCAACATATTTTGGGTCTGTCAGTACACCTCCAATGGCCATAAACCATCAATATTCTGGTATTTTGCTCGATGTTCTTTAATTGCTCCAAGTGATGGTTTTCTTTTGACGCGGAAAGAGGCAGCAGTTTCCTGTTTTTCTTTAATTGCATGTGGAACTGGGAGATACTATGTTTCCTCTCTGTGCCAGTAACTTAGTTTATGTATCCTTAAGTGAGCCTTCACCTCTAAAGTTACCATCCTGACTTTCTGTTCTTCCTTTTTTGGTAGGTTGATAGTGGTTCATACTTGTTTTGTCTTTTTCCTGTTTCGTCTGATTTGGTTTCGCCTGCCTTCTGCCCCTCTTGGGGAAGATTAACTTTCTTTTGACACGTGTCAGGGAGGGTGGATTGAGTCAGGAGCCTCCATAAGTCAAAAGTAATTGAAGAGGTGATGATTAAAATGGGTATTCTGTGAAGCTGAAAGATGCTCATGGTAGTCTGATGTTACTGTGATGTACAGAGGGAGCACACAACAGGTGTTCAGGCAGAGAAGAAGAAACGAACTCTCTAGTTTATTGTTGGCCTCGTGTATATAAGTTTCAGAGATTGGACAGAGAAGTTCCCACCTCTCCATCTCCACTGGTCACTTGAGAAGTCCATCAGGTGATATCTTTTACAAAGGAATGCAAACATGATCTTTGTTTATCTTACAGTTCATGAGAACTGACTCCATTATACTAAAATCAGAAGGCTGATTTTCAAACACAACAGTCTGCAGGCCATGTCGAGCTCCTAAAGCCTGTGTGACACTTTGGTGTGTTCAGACATTGCAGTGATGAGTGACCCCATTAAAAACGTAGGTAGAAAACCAGAAAAGTTTGGTTAAATCACGGAGCTGGAACTCTTTGCAGTTGGAAATCTATCTCCAGCTCTGTCAAAGCAAACTCCAGCGCTTGACAGCGGGCAAGTCAGCTAATCTGTGCTTTGAGTCACTCTGTGAAATGGGGATAATGCGCCTTTACCCCACGAGGCTACGGCGAGGTTCAGCTCATAAATATGTATGCCTAGCTGGCTATTACAGCCGTGTGTCACACAAAGCGTATAAAAATAGCAATAAACAGAAGCCCGCTGCAAGTTTCCATTTGTTTACTTCTAAGCAAGCTTTGCTTGGGCATGGATTCCTCTTTCACGCGTTCCCTCGGGAGCGAGCGCGGGCCCGGCTCCCTGACCATGGTGCTGTTCCTTTCCCCGGTGCGCTGCAGGTGTGCCAGCGCTCGCCCAGGAGAGACGGGAATGGACGTGACCAGCCGCTGCACCCTGGGGGACCCCAACAAGCTGCCCGAGGGCGTGCCGCAGCCCGCGCGCATGCCCTACGTCTCCGACAAGCACCCGCGGCAGACCCTGGAGGTCATCAACCTGCTGCGCAAGCACCGCGAGCTCTGCGATGTCGTGCTGGTGGTGGGCGCCAAGAAGATCTACGCCCACAGGGTGATCCTGTCGGCCTGCAGCCCCTACTTCCGCGCCATGTTCACCGGGGAGCTGGCGGAGTCACGGCAGACCGAGGTGGTGATCAGGACATTGACGAGCGCGCCATGGAGCTGCTCATCGACTTCGCCTACACCTCGCAGATCACCGTGGAGGAGGGCAATGTGCAGACCTTGCTGCCGGCCGCTTGCCTCCTGCAGCTGGCCGAGATCCAGGAGGCCTGCTGCGAGTTCCTCAAGAGACAGTTGGACCCTTCCAACTGCCTGGGCATCCGGGCTTTCGCTGACACCCACTCGTGCCGCGAGCTGCTGAGGATTGCTGACAAATTCACCCAGCACAACTTCCAGGAGGTAAGGAGCTTGGCGTGCTGGGATCGTGATGTAAGACGGGTCAACGTGGCCTGTGAGAGCTTTCAGCAACTCTCGTTGTGCCCTTTTTTCCTAAATCCTGCCTTTACACCTGCTCTGTGCCCTGATAGTGATGAGTGCCAGATGGGGAAGAAAGAGTGTTACTGTGACATAGTTAGAAATACACAGTAACACACAACAGGGGTTCAAGCAGAGAAGAAGAAAAGAACTCTTTCCTTTATTGTTGACCTCTTATCTACAAGTTTCTGGACAGTGACCAGAGATTGGACAGAGAAGTTCCCACATCTCCACTGGTCACTTGAGAAGTCCATCAGGTGATATCTTTTCACAAAGGAATGCAAACATGATCTTTGTTTATCTTACAATTCATGAGAACTGACTCCATTATACCAAAACCAATCAGAAAGTTTATTTTTAGGGACAACAAAAGAGGAAAGAGGTGCTGGCAGGACTGTGTTGTACCAGTGGTTTGTATTTGATCCACAGCATTTCTTTTCTGAAAGATGCGTGGCAAGTGCTGTGTGGGAGGCAAGGTCGTGGCTGCAGTTGGGTTTGGCACAGAATCTGTCGTGCCTGCACAACGATTTGACATTATACTCCTCTTTCAGAAATACTCGGGATTCTACATGGTTGGAGGGGAGGCAGGTGTTAAAAGCAAGGACAACACATCAATAGAATCCAAAAAAATTTGATATTGAGCTCTGGGATTGGAAAAGTGGGTGTTTGGGGGAGCATGAGGCTACCTCGGGGAGCCTTCAAATCCCTTGTTGTCGCAGAACTAGGGTTTTGCATCTATTATTCAGCAGAAGCTGTCTGAAAGTAATTCAGATGTGTAATATTGTAGCTGACCTTTATAAACTCAAGTTTCTCATCCTTTGTTAATTCTGCCCAGATGATTTTTTGGGAAAAAAAAAAAAAATGCCAGCAGCTGGTTCAGAGAAGGATCAACATAATAATTAAGGATTGTGTGAGCAATAGTCAGAGAAGAGTGGGTCTTTACTGAACTGCTGCAGAAAAATCTCCTCTTCCCACCAGCTTCACAGGGAAATCCTTTCCAAAGGGAGGAACTCCAGGAACTCCTGGTGCTAATTTAGTTTCCTCAGAGAAGCAGCAGTATGGAAGTGCTGTGAGTGATGGCAGCTTGTTTCGTTTCTTTTTTCTTTTTTTTTTTTCTTCTGACATGCAAGAAGCAGATTGAAATTGTATTAATTTCAGTCAGGTAGTACTTAAGGAAAATCTGAGTGGAAGCAACACAACAGAAGATAACTGCTGGACACAGTGAAGACAGTTCTTGGTATCTAACTGTGGACACAACATCAGTTTACTCCAAAAGCTGCAATTAATTACATCTTTTCTAACCAAATAGAATTTGCAGTTTAGGATGGGTTTGTTTTTTTGGTGGTTTCCCAAACCCCTACATTTTTAGCTGGCCACTTCAAGTGCTCTGTGCTTGCTCTGCACTTCTTTTCTTCTGTGGTTTTGTTTTGATTTTTTTGTTGGTTTTTTGTTGGTTTTTTTTTTGTTTTTTTTTTTTGAGGGGAGAGCAAGATGCTCTCCAGATGGTTGTTTATTTTCAGTGCTTGGTTGTTTTACTGGTTATTAGATCTTGTTATTACATGAGTAGGGCATGCTTACAAGGCTCTAAATAACATTTTTACAGCTTGACAGTTTTGTTTTAAAATGTTTTAGCGCTAATACATGCAGCTGGCTATTAAGAGCTGCTTGCTATGGGCTTTTCTTTTGCAGTCCCTTGAAGACAACTCTCTGTCTCTCTTACCCCTGTTAAAGCACACAGAGGCAAAAGAGAACACTCTTCCTCAAAGATGAGGCAAATTATAATTGGCTTAACTTAAACACAGCCTCTGGAAAACAGAGGCTTAGATTAGAGCACTATTTCTTTGGCCTGGGCAGGTTTTGGTGTCCATTTCAGTGCCCCAGGAGTTTTGCAGCTCTTCATGCTTAATAATCACTTCTTTTGCTCCTACTGTTTCTCTGCAGACCAAGTCAGAGGTGCTGCTCCTTGGGATTTTATCCCACTCTGGCAGTATTTTCCATCTGGAGAGTGGATTGGTGATCCCTGGGGCAAGCCAGGCCCTTGTCTATTTAACCATCCTCCACTGTGGAGGTTGAAAACTGATAAAAAATCTGCCTTCCTGTGTGGAGGCTGTGTGGTCCTCGTTCCTCCAAGCTGGCAGAAATTCCCAGTGAGCTGAGAATTTCCTGGGTGGCAATGTGAAATATTAAGCAGCAGGCACCAGGCCAGCCCATGCAGTTGCTTTGAATGCAGTTTGAATTGCTTCACATCTTCTGCTGTGCTAACCTCTGCTTCTACTAATTTTTATGTGTATTGCTGCATTACATCATTAACTTCTTGGAAAAATGTTTTTCCCCATTTTTTTCTAGTCCTCCCAATTTAATTTGTTGCCTCTAACCCCTAGTGGATTTTGCGCATGTAATGTGAAATGGTTCTATTAAGAACTCCACTGTACAAGATCAGCCTTTGTATTTTTATTTCTTTTTGTCTCTCGACATTTGTGTGAAGGGAAAAATTATATTTATGTGTGGACAACTTGTGCTGTTATCAACAGACAAAAATTGCACTCCATATTGTATAGTCTGACATGAATTCTCTCTGCTTATAAAAGCACTTAATGTACAGGAATGCTGCAGAGGAAATGAAATCCAGCCAGTTCTCGTCCAATAAGCGAGTCAGTTGAATAGATCATTAATATTAGTCAGGTAATTATGAGTGCCCTGATAATAAAGCCAAAATAAGCTGAGGCATTTTAAATAATGATTTGTTTTACTATGTAAACTAACAAGTTGCACAGTAGTAATAATTTGGTTTAAAGAAGTGCTTTGAATTTTGTGAGGCCATCAATGCAACTGGGTGACCTGAGGGTCAAAGGGAGAGACTGGATGAGCATCTTTAGCTCAGGAGTTTCCACAGCTGCTGTTTTCAGACTCTGGAGCTGCCTTTAAAAAAACATTAGACTAAAGTTTACACATAAGCTTTGTAGGAGGAAGGGAGACTATGGAAAAAAAGCTGATAGAGATCTTTAATGACCAACCCAGTTCCTACTTAAAGGCTGAAGGAGCGTGTGGGCCAGCCTTGTTATGACCTTTACTGTCCCCAAAAGCTCAGGGTGCCTAAGAACCAAGCCTGGGAACTGATCCCATTGTCCACTCTGCTCTTTTTTAACAATATTTTCTGTTGTCAGTGACTTGGCGTTCCCTGCATATTTGTGCAGTGCCCTTAAATAACTTCTTCAGGTAATTAAAAGGACTGCACAGCTGACTGCTGTTGAGATGGTCATGTCAAAGAGTGTTTTTCTCTAATTTATGCAGCAAACCATGAAATAAGTCACAGAATTCTAATGTGGTCGCAGATGATAAGGACAAGCCATTCAGCATTCAGCTATTTTCTGTCCCTGAACCTTTTGGAAATCACAGGCTACAGACTGGGAATGCTTGCAGGGAAGGCGAGCTGGCAGTTATCAGTCAGGCCATTTCTGCAGTTTTAATTTTGGTTCTTGCACCTTTCCTATGTGCCTGGTGTCTGTGCAGGGGCAGTGGTGGGGTGTGAGCTCCCAGGGCAGTCTGACTGACTCACGCTGTGTGAACAGTCCTCCAGCAGCAGCCAAGGCCTCTTGAGAAACTTGGTTGCTATCTTGGATGCTGAAGGAATTAATGTGTTTGTCAGTGGCTTGACTTTCACAAGAGATCAGTCCTTAGGGGCTCTGGAGGCTCTGATTCCCTCTTCAGTGCATCTCGACTACTGCATACTCCATGTGTATATTTAGAGCAAATGAAAGAGGCAGGATCAGATGAGTCTCCTGAAATATTTTCTGTTCTGCCACAAATCAGGCTTTCTGTGTTCTCTGCAATGCCTCTGGTAACTTGTTTGAGACTCTTATTTTCGTGCTCTGTTTTGCTTTCCTTGTGAATCTCTGCACTCCAGTGCTGCGTTTTAGTCACGTTATTTATTGCGGTTTTAGCTCTGCTTTATGTATTAGACACAGCAAGCAAGGAGGCTGATTTTAAAGCAGGGCTTTGTTTTTCCTGAATTTTGAAACCTCATCAGTGCTTTCTGTGGTTTAACCCTTTAAAAGTGCTAAAGGGTGTAAAAGGCATGCCCATCTAGAAGTGTCTTGTTTTGTTGCTGGGGGCTGCGTTCTGACCTGAGCAATAAACTCTTCACGTGGGTTGGTGTTGGAACTGATGGGGATTTGGCTATTTACTGGACTGACCCAGTAAGTGTGAATGGCTCTGATGCTTTGTCCTTACTCCCTTCCTTTTTCCTCTGCCTTTCCCAGGTGATGGAGAGTGAGGAGTTCATGCTGCTTCCTGCCAACCAGCTCATAGACATCATATCCAGTGACGAGCTAAACGTGCGCAGCGAGGAGCAGGTGTTCAACGCCGTGATGGCCTGGGTGAAGTACAGCATCCAGGAGAGAAGACCCCAGCTGCCACAGGTAATCTTGGGCACAGTGACATTCCAGGCTGCTTTATCCAGGGGGAAAGGAATGAGAGATGGGAGGGTGGTGCTTCTGAATGATGTAAAGCCACCGAAGTTCTGTCTGACTCCCGCCTGTGTTAGGTGGCTTGCACTGTCCCTTCATCTAGGCTGGCCAGAGCCTTCATTAGGGGATTTGTTGGATTGTTCCCAGGCAGGGCTTGCCAAACGAGCTTACCTCCAGCAGTCTGTCCAGACAAACCTGCCTGCACTGCTTGGAGAGTCGTATCAAAACCACAGTGGAGGAGAAAAGGCTTGTCTTGCTTTGCAGTGCTTCTGTAAGCTCTGCTGCTTGATTTGTGCCTCAGCCCTCACGGTGTTACAGTGGAGCTTGTCAGAATGGTTTTGTTGGAATGTGATGCTTCATCTATGCCAAGGCATTTCACAGAGCAGAACCCATTCTGACAAAGCTGTCAACCCAAAGCCTCTGAAGTCTCGGGCTGGCTGATCAAAAGAGGTGAGCATCTGCCTGCCTCGCTGTTTCTGCTTTAGAAAGAGACATTAAATGTAACTTTATTTACTGGGAAGCTTTTGAAAATGGTTTTAAGTAAACAAACCAAACTGGAAAAAGCTGCTCTTCTCAAGGCAGCTTTTATTGTTTTTATAACTGTTTGCCTCTGTCTATACGTGCTTGGGCCTTCAAATTGCAAACCCTTGTGAAAGACGTGTTGTTCCTTATTGTTCATTTACTCTGCAATACCACTCAGGTTTAAGAGAGCTAAATGGTTGATAAAACCACTTACTTAATTAGATGCTCTTGACATCTGTCATTTTCTAAAGGTTTCCAGCTGTGACCTTGTTTTCAGCTGTTAATAGATCCAGTGGATTGTCCCTTTCTTTCCAAAGGCTGATTTTCTGCTGGGTATCCAAACTGGGATATTGAAAAGGCAAATGTGCTGTGAGGCGAGCTTCCTCTAACTAAAATTCCATTGTTTTCCCTTTGTCTCCTTGCATCTCTGTGGATATCTGTGGTTTCACCCTAGGTGTTCTGGTTTGTGTTTTAGGTCCTGCAGCATGTCCGCCTGCCCCTGCTGAGCCCCAAGTTCCTTGTGGGTACAGTGGGGTCTGATCCACTCATTAAGAGCGATGAGGAATGCAGGTAAATCTCCTCAGCCATTTACAGAATTGGATTATGTTGTCCTCTGAAACTGTGCTCATTTGTCACTGGTAAATGGGTGATGCCTCACAATTTCGTCTTTGGCAACTGGGAGGGTAGGAGAAGCGAGAAAAATCGTTTTCTATTTGCATAATAGTCACTGGTGCACCCTAGAAGTGGATTTGTTCTTTCAAGTTTTCAGTGAAATAGCAAACTTTGAGAGTACAGTTTGGCTGTTGGTAAAAGACCTTTCAGTGTATTGATTTTCATTTTGCCTTTTTTTTTTTTTTTTTCCCTCCCCTCTAGTCATGGCCTTTTATTGCAGTTTAGCTCTTGCATGGCTTTCATGATGATCTCAGTGGGATCTAAAGTAGCTTTTCTATGTAGAATGTCTGCACTTTGATAACTGAATTAGACTCTGGGATTAGAGTCTGCTCTTTTCCCCAAGGATAATGTAGGGAAGTTGTCATTTCTTCCTCTTATGGTATGAGTCTCACCTTTCTGGTTCTACAGAGTTCTGTATCATCCACAAGGCACATGGTTTATCTTGTGCATATTGTAAAGAAGTTCAGGACATAGGCTAAATTGTTCTCTTCCTGAATAAGCATTCATACTGTGGGGAATTCCACATTTGTAGAGGGAAGGAGAACTTTTTTTGTTCTTTTTTGTTTTATTCAAGGGTTTGGAATATTAGGATTAGTCCAGGTGGCAAGTCATGAATGGATGGACAGTGTGAGCTGGCCAGAGCTGATGGAGAAAATATTCATCAGAAGGGTACTATCTCCATCTATTGGTCATGTGTGCATTATGTATTTGTGTGCTTTCCAATTCCTGTTCTCTTCTGAGGCAAAACCACTGACACTTAAGTTTTAGCTTGAGGCAGGCTGGGTTTTTCTTTTCTGCACAGTAAGCCTGACAAATCTCATGTAGTAATTTTTTTTTTATCAGTCTTTTTATAGCAAGCTATATCTATTATTAACTCTGGCCAAGCACTGGTGCTGGTTTGCTGCTGTCACTGTGTCAGTGGCTTGTAAACAACCGATGAGTCTTTGGGTGACAGCGTGCGTTTAACCGGAGCCGTTCATGCTCTTCTCGTGTGACTTGTGAATACCTGAGGTGCATGACTAGTGCTGGCTGCTCTTCCCATCAGTCCTGATTCGCCCTTTCTCCTGAGACTCAGCTCTGGGGGGGGTTAATATTTTCCTGTCTTGCACAGGGATCTGGTGGATGAAGCCAAAAACTACCTGCTGCTGCCCCAAGAGCGGCCGCTGATGCAGGGACCGCGAACAAGGCCGCGCAAACCCATCCGCTGTGGAGAGGTGCTCTTTGCAGGTGTGTGTCCCTGCAGGGGGGTTGGGGAAGCTCTAGAGGGCCATATGAGGAGCAGATGAAGTCTGTTCTTCCTGAAGAAGAGACTGAGAGGAAAGCTCATGACAGTTTACAGCTTCCTCATGAGGGGAAGAGGAGGGGCAGGCAGTGATCTCGGCTCTCTGGTAACCAGCAATAGAAGCCGAGGGAATGGCCCAAAGCTGTGTCAGGGGAGGCTTAAACTGGATATTAAATAAAGGTTCTTCACCCACAGCGCTGCAACTGACTCCCCAAGGCAGTGGTCACAGCACCAGGCCTGCCAGAGCTCAAGGAGTGTTTGGAAAACACTCCCAGGCACATGATGAGATTATTGGGCTCTCCTGTGCAGGGACAGGAGCTGGACTTTGATCCTTCCAACTCAGAATATTCTGATTCTAGGTATTTTTCCCACTGGCTTAGGCCAGGAGACTCCAGGCAGGGTTTTCTGGTGGTGGTGTTCTCATAAACTCTTCATCACCCATTGGTTATGACATGTGCATTAATATTTGAAAGTTTGAGTTAACATTTTCTTACTCCTGTGATTTCTTCGGTGCTGTGAATGCCACAGCATTTCAAAACTTCGGTTCACACTCTCAAAAATCTCATTCTGTTTGGTAGTTACAAACCTCAGAAGGAGTGGCTTGGGGCTGAGTCTGAGGGTGTGCACAGGCAGTTTGTGAGCTCAGTGAGTGATTCTGTGACCCTGTTGTTGGTGTTTGGCTGCAGTGGGGGGCTGGTGCAGCGGGGATGCCATTTCCAGCGTGGAGCGCTACGACCCCCAGACCAACGAGTGGAGGATGGTGGCTTCCATGAGCAAGAGGCGCTGTGGCGTTGGGGTCAGCGTCCTGGATGACCTCCTCTATGCTGTGGGAGGGCACGATGGCTCCTCTTATCTCAACAGTGTGGAAAGGTAGGTGTCTCTCTTGGGTTTTGTGCTGCTGTTGTCACCCGAGATTGTCAAAAGTCCCTGTTTTCCCAGCCTGGCGCAGAAGAGCAGCCCGAGATCTCTCTGTTCTGGTTTTCAAGGTTGTTTATTTTCTGTTATCTAGAACATTCTGGCTCTGGCCTGCTAAGGTCCATCTTGCAGGTCAGGTTGTGACAG